>CM038677.1:777640382-778376307 GCA_021605205.1 Aegilops longissima | reverse complement strand
GCCTAATGCCTCCAAGGAGGGGACGGCACACCAGAGTTGTTGCTGTCAGCACTGGCAAGCCAAGCAGAGATTTCTCCCTGGCCATATCTCTGGACAATCTCATAGCCGTCAGATCAGGAACTAGGAATCGGAGGTCAAGACGTAGGTCGAACACTGCCGCCGCAAGAAGGGGAGCTGCGCCGAACACGCGAGCCTCGAATATGACCGAGGGGACGGAGCATCAAGGTGATTGGGGTTGGGGAGGCGGCGGGGCGGGAAGGGACAGCGCATGGGACGCGACGGCGACAGGCGACACTGGCGATCCAAAAACTGGAAGGGGATTCCGGGCTCCCGAGGTCGGGGCCGCCAAGAAACTGGCAAGCCAAATGTGTCGGAGAAGACGCAACCTCCAAATCGTCGGGGCCGGAGAGAAGGGACATCGACAAAACCATGGACACTAGAGAATGTAGGTCCAGGGCTGCCAAGGCCAGAGCCGCACCGACAAGGGGCCCACCGCAAGAGCACAAACACACGTTGAACACCAGGTTGACGCCACCATGGGTCGCCGCTGCTGGGGTGGCACCACTAGAAAACTCACCAAGAGAACCACAACCCCGAGTCATGGCCGCTGATCGGAAGAGGAAGAGCGTTGTCGCGGCGCCAACAAGGGCGGCCCGACTCAGCCCAAGAGCCTCGCCCCCATCATCCTGGGATCCGACGCCGACAACACCATGCGATGCTAACGGGACTCAGATCTAGCGCTGGAGCACATGAGGGTGGAGGGAACTCACCGATGCCAGGCATAGGAGCAACCGAAGGCAAGGGAAGGGGAAGTAGGGGTCGATGGAGTTGCGTCGATGTAGGGTGTAGCGAAAGCCGACGGGCAGGGAGGAGGGGCTGGAAGCCGGAGCCAGCCGAGGCGCCCTGCCACCACCTTCTTGGGAGCCATGCGGGCTTCATCGCCACTCCTCCGATGACGACGAGGAGATATTGGGAGAGGGGGAGGGGAGGGGATACGATGGTGCTAGCTAGGGTCCCCCGCCGCCGCAAGGGAAGGCGACGCTAGCTAGATGTCAATTTCTAAATCAGAATTCACGCAGCTATTTTTTTCTTTTAAAATTATGTACATACCTAACTAAAGATGTAGTAAATTAACAGAGGTATGACCTATTGAGATTGGTTTTGCAATTGGGAGAAAACGCCGACACTTAAGAGCATCTGCAGTCGGGCGCCTCAAACCGGTCTCAAACACTCGGACGGGTGGACCCTTCTGTGTGCGGTCAAGAAAACACCCCACCCTAACGCCTCAAACTGGCGACAAATACTCGGGCTGTCCAAATGTAGGGCGGACATGGGGTGGCCCAAACACACCCTGGTCCGTCCGCCACATCGGCCTGGCACGCCTACCGCCCCATAAATATCCCCATTCTGAGAACCCTTGACTGAAGTCAATTCGTCAGTCTACTCCACTCTCTTTTCTGTCCACTCCACCCACAGTCCCCTTCGATTTCGACCGACGGCCAGCAACGGAAGCAGCGCCGGCCCCGGTTGCGGATCGGGCGGATGTGACGACTGCTCGAGCCAACCCAAATAGCAAAATAAGCCGAGGGGCCGTGTCTTTGGTGATCCAAGGTTCCCTTCGATGTTTGTTCCTAGTTTGCTGATCTACGTAAGTTAATGGATATGAGGGACTAAATATAAGGTACATGACCGCGGACGCAACAAAATAAGGTTGCCTGGTTGCTTGTGAGCGTTTGAGGGAGCGGATCAGCAATACGCTGCAGTAGATGCTCTAAGGCCGGCCACACGTACATATGTACAAACAGCGGAAGAAGGGCCTTGGATCACGGTCATGGAAGACACGGCCCCCCGGCTCGATCGTCGTCTTCCTCCCGATGCTTGGGCGGAACAAATTAAGTTGTCCGCGCACAGTGCACGCAGGCGTACGTGCACGCGCACTGTGCGTACTCGCGCGCTGTCTGCGCACTGCAGCCCCGGCAGGGCGGCATGCAGGCACGCTGCTCGCCGGATCCGATCCATGCATGCAGCGCAGGGACGTACGTACGAGTCATCATTCCTCCTCCTACGTCTACATGCACCCATGTCCACATGCACAGGCATAAATGATGAAACCGAGCAGCCATAGCTTAGCTCCTACCCCCTGCTACCCATGAACAGCACCTCGTCGTCCCGGGCGGACAAAAAAGCTCAAGGCAGAGGAACACGCGCGTCAGGGTCCATTATTACCCCGCACTGTTCCACCAAACAAAGACCACGTACGTACTACTACGCATGCAACAGAATCACTCCACTTAACTGTCGGTGCGCACTAATAGCATCGTCCACCATCCATCCATCCATCGACCTGCCGTTCTGCCCTGCCATTAAGCTGGGTTTTTACTACTCACACATGCTTCCATATCACATTACTATCACACATGCATGCACCGGCACGTACGTACCGGCCGGGGGCCGGAGCGAGAGATCACGAGCAACCAACCAACCAACCAACCAACGAACGCGGCCACTACGATACGGCCGGGGGCACGCGGCCACGTACCATAACGGGGGTAGTGGTGGCATGGCACGGTGTGGGCGCCGTGCATGGCGGCGAGATGCATGGCAGCAGGACCGAGCGACCGCCGGAGGGTCAAAGGCCGAGCAAGCCGATCGGCAACCGCGCGCCCTGGCTCTGCGTGTGTGGTCGTGTGCCCCGTCGCTTCGCACGGATCGTGAGAACAAACTCCCGCGTCCACCGCGCCCACTATTCAACCTCGCGTGCACGCGCGCGCGGCCGGGCTCCGCTCCCCGGGTGAGCACACGAGACACGACCATCTATGCCCGGCAACAGCAGGAAGCTGTGCCCGATCTGGGCCTTGTTTATGTCTCCGTGCCTCGGGTTGCTCTGCAAGATAACGCTGCATATATTTGTGTGTTTGTGTGTACCCTCGTCGTTCTCCTTTTCTCACCTCGCAAGCAACCCCACTGGCACTTTGGCGATTTCATCAAGCTGTTAGGAGGATTTCCATGTCACCTCTTTCAATGGGTTTCACTGTTTGCCCTAGACTGTCTAGAAGGCTTCTCCAAGTTGCATTTCCTCATGCATGGTACGTATCAGAGTTAATCAGCACGTGTAGAATTGTTGTTTTTTGAGAATGTGTGGCGTGAAATGCTTGCACGAACTGTTCTAGAGGTTTGTTTAGGTAGGCATGGTGCTGGTGTTGTACACCGGTACAAGGCAGCCAGCGCTGGTCGCACAAAGTCGTACGTGAAAGCGGTTTTATGTGTAGGAATATTTCGGTGATTTATTAAATGAAGGAAGTTGCAACCCTAGCCAGTAGCTAGAGCTCAGTCTCGGCCTCAGTCCCATCATCCATCCATCGCCGGCTTGGCCGCCTATAAATCCTCCCACACTTCGCCGCAAAAAAACACAACTGCCCATCAAGACCAGAGCCCCCTCCCTAAACCCCACACGCAACCGCCCACCACAAACCCCGGCCGCCGGCCGGCCCGCGAGTTCGACCGAGTCCAACTAAGATCAGTTCCGTTCCGGCCATGATGAGCGGCGGCGGCAGTGGCAGCGGCAGCGGCGCGGGGCCGAGCAGCTCCAGCTTCGAGCGGCACGCGAAGCGGCGGCCCCCGGCGACGCCGGCGTCGGACCAGCAGCGGAAGCTGCTGCGGCTGTCGGGGCAGGGGGAGGAGGACGCGCTGGCGGCGGGCGTGGTGCCGCCGGTGACGGTGGTCCTGGACGGGCGCTGCATCTGCCACCGCATCCACCTCAGCCGCCACACCGGGTACCGCAGCCTCGCGGGCGCCCTCCGCCGCATGTTCGTGGACGACGCGGCCGAGGGCGACGACGACGACGGGCTCGACCTCTCCAATGCCGTCCCCGGGCACGTCGTGGCGTACGAGGACATGGAGGACGACCTCCTCCTCGCCGGCGACCTCAACTGGAAGTAATCATCCACACTTGCCCGACGGTTTCACTTGTGCCATTGATTTCCTTACCGAATTCTTGTGTCGTTGGTTTTTGCCCGTTGTTGCCAGGGACTTCTGCCGTGTGGCCAAGAGGATCCGGATCATCCCGGCCAAGTCGACGACCCGAAGGATCAAGCAATGCGGAGGCGCGGTGAACTAGCTAGTCAGCCACGCCCGGTGAACCACAGGTGTAATTAAGCCATACCTCTGCAGCTCCACTCCACTCTCAGCTCAGCTCAGCTCAACTCCGGCGAAAAAAAGATCATGTCCGGCCGGCCCGTCGTCAACATCTCCCTACAAATCAACCGAAATCATCGATCCAACCTTTTTGCATTTTTCGCTGTATCAAAAGTTCAATGTCGCATTGTTATTACAATGAAAAGAGAAAAGAGATATCGATTTTCTGTTGGTGCGAGAGAGAAGAAAGCTAGCTAGCATACGATGCGTGTCGTCCGGTGACCACCGGCTAGCCAGCCAGTGTCGCTAACCGGAACACTGTGCCGGCGTCAAATCGTGGATCCGACCCAACACGCACGGCACGTCCCTCTCGACGTGACTCAGCGACCGCGCCCCCTCGCCGTGTGTTTTTATCGCGAAAGCTCAGCGCGGACGGTTGGGATCTCCCTTTTGAGCGCCACGTCGTTGAAGTGCCAACAGTGATGCGGATGCGCGTAGCCGTCGGGTACGTTACGTGCGCCGAGCCGCGATCGGACGTGGTGCTGGCGGTGGCGGTCGAGACGGAATGTCGTGTGCCCGTGCGCGCGGTTCACCGCCGGACCGATGGATCGGCACGTACGCCACTCCACGTGTGGGCGGGAACGGGTACGCTGCGTACCACGTCGCTCGTAATGAGCGCTGCTGCCTGTTCAATTACTACGGCGACGTCGACGTCGATCGTGGCCGGGCGGCCGGGAGTGTGATACAACGATACGCGGACGCGCACGCGCACAGTTGATTGGAGACTTGACAGCCATGGATCGCCCAGGCTGCATGACTGTCATCCACACTCCACAGCATGGAAATTGGTAGACCAGGCCACCCTGGCGCTATTATTGTTTCCCGGTAAAATGGGCGGAGATCGGTGGTGTGCGTCGCGAGCATGCCCTTGGATCAGCGATCACGTGGGGAATCATGTCTCAGTTCTTGTCGCGTGTGTGCGTGATGGCTCTAATAATCTGGTTTTTTCTGTATTTTTTTACACTGATGCTTCAAATCTGTTGGTTGCACAGAACAAGAAGGGGAACGCCATTCACTTTCGTATGCGAACGTTCGATTTCATCGATTCCAGTTATAAAAATTAACGACTCAGAAAACAAAAGTTATAAAAACTACAGAAGACCAATCATGTAAGGACCAGAACCATGAAGCTGCAGTCGTCGCCGTTAAAAACCTTGCATAGATCTTAAGCATCTGGCATTAAATCTCGCCAAATAACGAGAAATCTTACAATGAGGATTACGTCTAGACAGACAAACTCAAGGAGGATTGGAGCCCGATAGACAAACTCGAAGAAGAAATGCCGCCATTCCCCCGAGCGTGCGTCTGCAAGGACTAAAAACCCTAACCTAAACTGCTAACCGGAATGGCAGCACCGGGATTCCCCTCCCAGCCACCGGCCACCGAAGCAGGCAGGCAGAGGGAGGCAAATCCACGGACTCATCGGTAAAGTCTAGAGGAGAGAGTTTGCCCTAGCCATCTAGAATTAGGGGAGGAAAATGAGAGGCATGTGGGCCTGTTTGGTTTACAGCCTAAGCTTGCCATGCCTAACCTTACTCGTGCAACAATATCTTAGAGCATCTCCAACAGCCACGCCAAACTAGCGTCGCGCCGCAAAATTGCCCCTTTTAGCGCGCGCGCAACCGGTATAGTTGCTTCAGCTGGCGCGCAAAAACAGCGCGCGAGGCATATGTAGTTCAGCGCGCGGGCCGAAACTCAAAACCGCGCCGCTTATTTGCTGCGCCCGCTCCCGCGCGCTGGACTCTCAAGGCTCGCTCAGAACTCCCACCCCCATCCAGTCAAGGCCACGCCGCCGATCACGCACCGGTGACCGTTCCGGCGCTTCCCCGGCCTATCCCCGCCCCGCGGCGGCTTCTCCGCCCCCCTCTAGTCCCGCCGCCCCTCGCGCGCGTCCGTCCTCCGACGAACAGCGCCCGAGCACCGTACATACAACTATGGCTATTATCTAGCGGATGGCATCTATCCAAAGTGGCAAACCTTTGTCAAGCCGGAAGGTAAGAAAAATCTTAATTTCCACAATGCTCAGGCGGCAGCTAGAAAAGATGTGGAGAGAGCCTTTGGGATTTTGCAAGCCCAATTTGCTATTGTGAGATGACCGGCTAGATTTTGGGATCAGAAAATGCTTTGGTACATCATGCACGCTTGTGTGATCATGCATAACATGATCATCGAGAATGAGCGTGGCCAAGATGTAGACTACTCGCAGTATGAGCTCTTAGGACACCCCGTGCGAGTGCGACGGAGGGCTGAAAGGGTGGCCCGTTTTGTTGATTCCTATCATGTCATTCGACGTCACGCAGCGCATAATGATCTTCAGAAGGATCTCATTGAGGAGTGGTGGGCATGGAATGGACGACAAAGAGCATCATGATTTGTGCGTTCGATATTGTATTGTTGAACTATTTGTTGTGTTTATTGCACTATTTGTTGTATTGAACGATAAACTGTTTGTTTGAGTTGTAATAACGAAATTGAACTATTTATTTTGATTTATTTTTGTTTGTGTTTGAGCTTTTTGCTTCTGTTTTGGAATGCATATGTTGTTTGTGCGAGAGTCACGCGCTGCATTTTTGCGCACTGCTGGAACTGCGCGCGCGCGCTGCATTTTAGCGCGGCTGCTGGAGCCAGCGTTGCGCGCCGCGCCAAATCAGACGATGGGCATGCGGCAAAGTAGTTTTTAGCGCGTGGCGCGTTCGGCGGCTGTTGGAGATGCTCTTAGGCATGTGTTTGGTTCTTTGCCACACTTGTGGCTTGCCACACTTTTGTAGTAACATGGTCCACATGTCATAAACTCATTTTTTTTGCCAAATCTTGCCACACTTGTGGTGGCCATTTTGTTAGCCACACTTTGCCTAAGTTTAATTGTGGCAAAGTTAGTCATGAGCCAAACAGTCCCTCTGTTATGTGAATTAATCTAGCTATCAAGCACATGTTGCAGTGAAAAAACAACATGATAGAGGTGGTGTGTATTATGTCGATGGTTAAGTCGAAATGTTGGTGCTAGCCTTTCCCTCGGTGGTTAGGACAAACTCTCCTCTCTAGGGTTCATCGGCGAGCCCGCAAATTCCCATCCTTTTTGCCTGTCACTCTGGATCAGTGACGGGGAGGGGAATCTCGGTGTCTTCACTCTGACTAGTAGTTTATGTTAGGTTTTCTTTAGTCCTCAAAGGTGCTGTGCTCGGGCGGATGGCTGACACTTCTTCTTCGAGTTTGTCTTCGGGCTCTCATCATCCTTGAGTTCGTCCATCTATACATAGTCGACAAAGTTTCGGCGTAGATTTCTATCTTCTTCTTGGGGCGGAGAGGTTAGGGTTTCTAGTCATGCATGTGGGGCGGTGAGATTTCATGTCAGTTGCTTCAGATCTATTTAAGCTTTCAAAGACGACGACTGCAACTACAGGGCACTGGTTCTTAAGGGTACGTGCACGAAAACTTCATTGTTGTCATAGATAAGGTCAAGCCGACTCTGATAGGGAGCAGCAACAGTGACTCGTCGGCAGCTCGTTCTGGCAGCGGAAGTGGTCGTTCGATGGTATAAAGACCTTAATGTAATTTTTATTATGTTTGAGATGCTTTGTAGAGTATATCTGATGAACTTCTATGATATATCTCGATCTTTGTCGTAAAAAAATGTTGGTGCTAGTAAGAGACGGGATGTGCGTGTGTGCGTGATGGCTCTAATCTGTTTTTTTTTTATATTTTCTCACTGATGGTACAAATATGTTGGTTGCACAAAATAAGAAGGGTGTGGCTATGTTTCAGTCGACTGAGATTTAACCAAGTTTTAATCAAGTGACATACCATGTAATAAGAAAGAAAACTCTGAATTTTTTTTTGCACGGATCTCAATGTATGATCGAACAAATATAGCAGCGACTGAGACATAACGAAGTCTAAGTCGAATGAGAGTTAGCAGGACTGAAATAAGAGTGGAACGCCATTAGCTTTTTTTGTATGCGAACGTGCGATTTCATTGATTCCAGTTATGAAAACTAACGAATTGAAAAATGAAAGTTATAGAAACTACAGAAGACCAACAGAAGTGTATTGGTTAAGTCGGTATGTTGGCGCTAGCCTTACCCAGTTCCCCTCGATGGCTAGGCAAAATCTCCTCTCCAGGTGTCGTCGGTGAGCCCGCAAATTTGCGTCCCTTCTGCCTGCCGCTCCGGCGGCCAGTGGCAGGAAGGAGAATCTCGGTACCTTCGCTTTGGTTAGTAGTTTAGGTTAGGTCTTTTTTAGTCTTCGTAGGTGCGACGCTCGGGCAGATGGCCATGCTTCTTCTTTTAGTTTGTCATCCGAGTTTTGATCCTTCATGACTTCGTTCATCTAGACATAGTCAATGAAGCTCCGGCGTAAATTCCCACTGTTTCCTTGGGGCGGCAAGGTTAAGGTTTCTAGTCGTGCATGCGTGTCATATTTGATATTCATTTTCAATCATGGCAGTACAACAAAGACAAGAAATAATAAAGTTACATCAATATTCGTAGACCACCAAGCGACAACTGCAAACACTGGTCCTTAGAGGTACATGCATGTTCGGTGTTCATTGTGATAGCGGTAGTGCTCGTTCGGTGTTATAGACCTCGATATAATTTTATTATGTTTGTGATGCTTTGTACTACGTCCAATGAACCTCTGTAATAGATTTGGATATTTTTCGGAAACAGAAATTGATGCTTGCAAACATCGGGATCACAAATGTGATAAACCCTCGATTGGATTATTATTATTTTGATTTTACTGTTAATCAGAGACCATTTAAGCTCGGGAGAGAAGGGCCCGTCGATATTCACACGTGAATAGCTGCTCGATGAGCCCGTCGCAGTGTTGTATACGTACCTTGACCGGTGTAGGTTCTGGATACCACACACGGCCACGAGACGAAGAGATCGAGCAGGGCCTATCTGTCTGTCAGACAGTCAAGCAGCGGATGTCAAGTCGCCGTCCAATCCCTGCATGCACGGGCGGACGACGGGGCAGTTGGCATCACGCGGCATGCTGGGCGATCTGACTTTTCTCTCGGACTCGGAGGCTGGCTGCCCGGCCGGCCGGGGCGGCAGCTAGCGGGCGAGGAAAAAGAAGCGCGCACGCACGGCGTACCGGCTGACGAATATGCTTGGAGTTGAGACTCGGAGGAGCCATGACGCCACGAGAGTGACAGAGGACTGCGACCATGGATCCGGCCGTGAACACGACGACCAAACGTCGATGAAATCCATGCATCTCTCGGATCCCCAGAGTCAACAATGTCTGGGTCGGCAGAGGATGAGGTCACTGCTGATTCGGATGCGGCCCTAGAGGAGGTCACTGATGAGTACAAACGCTCTTATATTGTTTTTACAGAGGGAGTGATCCATCCACGTTATGGGTTTTTAAAAATACTCCCTCCAACCCGAATTAATTGACGCAAATTCTATACAACGTCAGTAAACCTGCTGCAGGTGAGCTATACCACAGCTTCAGGCCCGCCAACCAAGCATGTTCTCTAGTTTGAATCACCAAATCAAGGCTGCCAAAAATATCAGAATTACAACTTCTGATAGATTGATTTGTCTAAATCACGTGACAGCAGTGAGTGTCGCCTAAACTCTAAGCCGAGTTCATCATGCGGCATAAAAATCGGCATATGTCACAAAACAAGCAGTTACTTCTCTCTATCACCGTGGCCATCCTTGAACCCTCTGGGCTGTGGGGGACTCTTTGAAGACTAGATCGGCAGCGTGCCTTGGCGCGAGGGTGCCGGTTTCAACAATGTGCCCATGCATGTAATGGTGAAATTAGTAGAAAGCCAAGCTTATCATATGTATTCAATCAGGATAAAAAATATATTAAAAAAACATTCAAGTGTAATTGGAGCAAGACATCATCAATGGATACCAAAACTACAGTACAACACATCTCCATAGCCACAAGAACGATAGTACAACACATTTGAAGAATGGAATGTTCATATACAGGGTAAATTAAAGGATGCAATGTTCATACAAGGTAGATATTGTCGTTGGAGGACTGAACACCGGTAATGGGCATGCGCGGTGGACAAGTCCGGTCGTCTTGAACAGCAGTGTCAGAGAGAATGACGACACTCATTGTGTTCTCATTGAGCCCGAGTCTCAGATGGCCTTGTGAAGCCCAAGATGCTCTAACATGAGATCAAGCATCATTCTAACTGGGATCCTTACAATGCTTGTCTCGGCCTGTGTCATAGGAAATTTCAGAATGGTTATATAATTTTCCAGAGTACTAAAGTTGACAGCAGTTGGTTTTATACCATGAAAACAAAGGTCTGGGTAACTAAAGGACAACAATCTTTGTTGTGCAAGAGTTTTATTAGATTCTTACTGTCCTGTTCGACAATTGAGACATAGTAATTGAAAAAAAAATCAAATGCTACCATGAATCATAAGATAAACCAGCAGAAAATCTAAAGCCCAATCATCGGAAAAAGTCACACACACGAGCAGACCGCTTCAAGTATTGTACAAAGAACAATGGCCTAGGAAACCAACCCACAATCCAGCGAGTTTGCTACAAAGAAAATCCTAAGGACAACCTGTACACACTCATACGCAAGCGTCAATTCTGGTGTTTCCAACTTTAATGATAGGCTAATCGAAACGAGAGGCCAAGCAGTCCTGGATAATCATTTTGGAAAGTCTAATTAGACAATGTTAAGTGCAAGAGAGGCAAGGTGACTAATTCAACAATGCGCCAGGAACGGCCAGAAAAAGATGATTGCACCCACACGTCCATTGTAGTTCTTGTAGTCCTTGTTTGTTTTGCATCAGGCAGACCAACGTTACCAAGAATGGCATTAACCATAGACTTTGGGCTGACCATCTCTTCAGTTAATGAGACACCAAACGATTCGATAGGTATAATATATTTGAAAACAGAATGTGTCAGGCCAGGCTCAAAAACAAGAATGACACGATAAGTAAGAAAACAACGGTGGCACAAGTTAATATGTGAATAGGTGGCATTTAGATCGTTTAATAGATTCATTATGTGAGTATTCATACTAACTAAAAATCAATACCGCAACTAAATTATAAGCAATAGATTTGGAGTATTCTCTCTGAAAAGGGCATTCTACTGGACTATGAGACTCACAACAATAGAAATATAGCTTTCACTGATAACCACGAGCAGCATTTTTATACAGAGCCCGAATAACAGTAAGATCACTCACGTGAACCCTAGATCGATACTACTGAAGTACAGAATTTAAAAGCGACCGACAGCTCGTGTTTACCTTGTTCATTGGTGGCACCGTGGACTGCGTTTTCCATGTTCCTGTCGCTGGCGTGGTGGACAGGAGTTCCCTCCATGCACTGATTGGTATTGAGTAGTCAGTTGCTTTCAGATCACAAAGAACTACATCAAACAAAGATGAATTTAGCTAAAGGATGCATGTCCTGCATACAATAAAATTGTATATTAGACAATGCTAAGAGCTAGAAATATTGATTGGTGCAAGTTTGAAGAGAACAAATCTAAATTACATCATACTTGAATCTTAGCAAAGCAAATGGTCAAATAATATATGTATGAGTGGTAGAAGAACAGCAATGGCTCAAAGCAGATACACGAAACAATAATCAGGATCCAGAAAGTCCAAGGCAAGGCCTCTAAAAAGAATCTGCTCCACACAAGAAGAAACCAAAGACATTATTACAGCAACGTAGCCAGTCCTGCCAAATAGTAAATGAATTAAAGAAGGAAACAAGCTTACCCAGTAGGAGCATGACTGGCACGACCGCCGGCAGTAGAGGCGAATAACAGAATCGTCCGTGGAAGGAAAAATCGAGCACAGCAAGTAACCTGCAGTGCAAACCATGCGTCAAATATAAAGCTGCAACCTAATTTTCCGCCACACACCAATATGAGTCTCAATCTAAAAAATTAGAGCCAGACCAGGCCAAGACACTAATATGAATCTCAATATAAGGGTACAATGAGCACTGAAGATTTTTCAGCATGTACCATACATCTAGAATAACATGAGTACCCTCTGCAATTTATTACTGATGCCCATGCGTATGGTACGTATATTTACTAAGTATATAATTAGCAAAGGAGGGAGAGAGAGAGAGAGAGAGAGAGGCGAATCTTACCAACGAGGGGCGCGGCGGGGAGTGGTGGCTAGGTTCCGCCGGCGTCCAGCAGGCTGCCGATGTCGTTGATGATCCGGTCGGTGTCGTCAATGAAGAGGGTGGCGACCTCAGTGACGAAGCCCGACGCGCTGCCGCCATCCTCCTGCAGCGACTGCAGCTGCCGGAACTGGTCGTCCACCATACCCTAGGAACAACAGATCGGCCACGCCGGAGGCAATGGGTGAGGTCGAAACGGCGACGACGACAACGACAACCCCCTACTGGATGCTCCAGCGTGATGTCACACTTTGACAGGGTATAGTACACATGTATGCAAAATCTCTAGCATCTAGACTCTATCTTCGTACATTCTCTGATGGTGTAAACTTTACATATGAAGATAATTAACTTATCTAGACCCCAGGACAGAGGAAATCATTTTGATCGATCTTAATAATACCTTGGTATGCTTTATATTTTTCCTGGGACTAATTATGTATATGTTGTGATGACACAATCCTAGTGGGATAGCATCACCCATTCCTTGTTCAAAGCAACATCACAATAAACCAATCTATGTCACAAATCGAATGTGGAGACTGGAGAACGAGCTATGTCCAACATGAAGCAACACCAGCAGCTCGCAATATAAATAAAAAAGTGTCATTAGTAAAGTAGTTGACAATAAACTATAAGCTCTAATCATAGAACTATTGTTGCAGGTCAAAACAACTAAAGTATGATTTACCAATCTACAAACATAGGCACATAAATAAAATTGTTTGATTCTTGCCTTTACATATATAACATAAATAGAGACACATAATGAGGACTCCTAATAAAAAATGCCGTTTCAGAAATATAATGAATAATGGACATATACTGAAATGGCTAATATTGAGATGAAGAAAGAAACAGAAACCTTTCTACGAGATAAGTGATATAGTAGGCAACTTCACCAACCAAACTATATTTTCAAAATAAGCTTTTCAGTAGAAATAGTTCATCAACCAAACTATAGTTTAAAAATAAGCCCAGCAATAGAAATACTTGAAAATAAACTATAAGCGTTAGTCTTATACGACTAAAAACTTCCGTAAAGCTGAAACCACAAATGGGGATATGTGTGCCTTCCGTTGAAGGTGGACATAACCATGTACAAATGTTAGGTGTTTACATGACAAAAATATCCCACCAAGGTTGGCATCATCAAGGACAAACGCTTCCATTGAGCTAGAAAACTTTACTGAAGGACAATAGACATGTAAATTGCAAAAGAGGTAACATGCATAAAGCAAAGTTTCGATCCCCTCTCACATGAATGTGTCAATACGACTCTAGACATGCTCGACAAAATGACTAATATTTCTCCAGCAGATGTCCATCAGCTAAAACTTTCTGAGATAGTAGAAACATCTATTTATTGGTGCATCAAATCACTACTAAAACTTTCTGAGATAGTAGAAACGCTCCTACCAATCCAATGAACATAACTTAAAAAATAAGTGCACTCAGAACTATAATACATCTGAGTCGAGGCAACGCACTTTGTAAACGAACATGTAAGCTTCAAAGCGTTGCAAAGTACATACACAATTCTATAGGATCTGCCAACACCTCGCTGCACCTGCCTGTGTGTGATCATTATGAAAGAAAATTAACCCATAATAATGATGACACGTTATAGGCTTGCTCAAATTCAGATTAAATTTCGATAGCAGGAATCATGTGATCAATCAATCAGATAACACAAACTATTTTAGATAGCAAGAATTCATATTAGAAAGCATATGTAGAGCAATCAGCACAACAAAAACCATCACCTACATCAAACAATTAGATAGCAGAAACCATCACCTATTTTAGATAGAAGGGACTCATATTAGAAAGCAGATCCATTAATTTAAGCTAGTCATGTGCAGAGCCATCAACATCTCATATTATAAAGCATACACAGATCAAAGAGTTATCTAGAATAGTATCCCCTCCATATATGGATGAACCTAATTTCCATATCAAAAGCATGATTGGACCAAACCCAGTTGACCACACATGCATCCATTCAAGATGTCTATTTTCAAGGATCACATGAAACAATGCAAAATAATAGTCTAGGGAAATAACAGAGTAGCTAGTTGTACCACAACAGTAAATCAAACAACCGAAGGCATATATCCAGGGAAGTAACACAACATGCCTCCACAAAAAACAATCTATGACAAAGAACAAATTTTATACCGAGTGGACGGTGAAGAAGAGCACCTGAGAAGGATATGAACGCGAATGGAACAGCCAAATCCGAAGGAGGAGGAGCCCCAACCCCGACAATGACTGCAGGAATGATACACGACACTAAACCTAATCACAACCCTGTGCAGCGGAACACAACAACCGTACTGTGAGCCACGGAGAGGAATTATTTGGTGGTATAGGAATTAACCATTCCAATAATAGGGCATACCTTACTGAAAGTAACCAGAGGAACATAACATGGAGGAGCTTACAGCCTGGTAGACTTAACTGGGCAATGCCTCGTGGTAGTCACCAACCTTTGAGCTGTAGAACGACATGATCAAACTGAGACTCCAGCCTGCATTCCATAGGAAGAAAAGGATCATCGGCCAAATCAGGAACCAGTTCCTGGTGAAGAAAAAAGAACAGGTCGTGATTCCTATAAAAATCAACTTTAGATGACAACCCCTGGTAAGAAAAATTAGGAAGCAACAATCTGTTGAGCTTGGCGTTGTTGGAGAAGCTCCCATGCCCGCCACAGCAGCGACCACCACGAAAAGAGAGAGAGATGGTGAGCTCTTCTAGGCCGCACAATTAATTTCAAGGACGGAGAAACTGAAGCCGGAGAGGAGACACACCAGTCGTGTCCGAGGACGAAGAGCCAGCTGTCGAGGCCGTCCGTCGCAGCGGCGAGGGTGAGCACGACGACGACGTCGCGCACGAGTATTCCATGGAGTGCCATGGGTCCTTGACCTAGCAGTGCTTGGGGATGGCGACGCGGATGTCCGCCAGCACGAACGGCGGCGGTGACCCGGGGTCGAACCGGTCCGCGGCTGGGCCCTTGCAGCCCCGGCGTGCCGGGAGGAGGAGACGTCGTCCTCAGCGGTGACGAGGCGGGTCGGCGCGGAGATGGCCACACGGAGGGAGAACGCTCCTGTCGTCCTCTCCTCCCCGTACATCTTCCATCGACAAGCACTGCGACGGCTGCGGTAGAGAAGGGGAGGGGCGCGGCGGCAGCTGCAGTAGAGAAGGGGAGGGGCGCGGCGGCGGCTGCAGTGGAGAAGGGGAGGGGCGGGGAAGAGAGGTAGGATGGATGGCGGCGCAGGGAGGAGAGGAGGGGCCGGGTACCCGGGCGAGCAGCAGCGGCGGCGGCCGGCGGCGGGCAGGGAGGCGGGCGCGGCAGAAGACGAGACGAAGGCACGCCGGCCTCGTCGCGCGGCCCCCATCTCTCTAGATGGGCGACGTGAGGCCGGAGATGGGTTCTCGGGCGAGCGGCGACCGCGGCGCCGGCGGCAGGGCAGGGAGGCGTGCGCGAGGTAGGGTTTAGAGGGGGAGAGAGAGGTGAGGGCGCAACGCGAGTGCGGGAGGAGCGGCCGCTAGTGCGGGAGCGAGCGAGGGAGGCGGCGGCTAGGTCATCTCCAGAGGAGCCACTGTGATTTATACCCCACTACGCAAAATGACCGAAATGCCCTGGTGGGGGCATGGTATACACATTTTGTTGCCATTACTATTCATTCCAGCAGTAACTTTTTTTGATCCGACGGCCCAGCTTCATCCAGATCTTGATCCGACGCCCAGAAATGCATCAAGCAAACCGATCCGACGGCCGAGAGTCGCTGATCTCTAAGAAGCCATGTAGGAGGCTTCATATCTTATTTCTTGATGATGTCTTGTAAGTCTGGCGGCCATAGCACCTTCGTAGAAGGCATGAAGTCATCGTGGTCGGAGAGCGCCGTTTCTAGCTCTGTGTGTTTGGACCGTCCGACGCCGCGGTTATCCCCTCGATGAAAACTGATCGCGATGTTCGTTCACGCGGCATAGGAGATCTGTGTGGTGTTGGGAACGTAGCAGAAATTCAAAATTTTCCTACGTGTCACGAAGATCTATCTATGTAGAAACCAGCAACGAGGGGAAGGAGAGTGCATCTACATACCCTTGTAGATCGCTAAGCGAGCGTTCAAGAGAACGGGTTGAAGGAGTCGTACTGTCGTGATCCAAATCACCGCAGATCCTAGTGCCGAATCGGACGGCGACCTCCGCGTTCAACACACGTCTGACCGGTGGCGCCTCCCACGCCTTGATCCAAAGGAGAGAGGGAGAGGTTGAGAAGACTCAAATCAAAGCGGAAGACAACGGCGTGGTGGTGGTGGAGGAGCGTGGCAATCTGCAGGCTTCGCCAAGCACCATGGGAGAGGAGGAGGAGAGAGGCAGGTCGCCATGGAGAGGCCAAAACTCATGTGTTGGCACCCCAAAAGTCCTCAAGTATATATAGGGAGAGGAGAGGGCGCGCCTCTAGGGTTTCCACCCCAGGGTGCAAGCACCCCAAACCCATCTAGGGTGGCGGCGAGGGAGGAAGAGGAAACTTGCCCCTGTTAGGTGGGCGCCCCCCCAAACTCTAGCGCCTTGGGCCCCTTGTGGGTGCACCACCACCGGGGCCGGTCCCTCCCACACTTGGCCCATGCACCCTCCGGGATGGTGGCCCCACTTGGTGGACCCGGGACCCTCCGGTGGTCCCAGACGCTACCGATAAAACCCAAACTTTTCCGGTGACCAAAACAGACTTCCCATATATAAATCTTTACCTCCGGACCATTCCGGAACTCCTCGTAACGCCCGTGATCTCATCCGGACTCGAACAACATTCAAGAACCACATACAAACTTCCTTTATAACCCTAGCGTCATCGAACCTTAAGTGTGTAGACCCTACGGGTTCGGGAACAATCGAGACATGACCGAGACGTTCTTGATCGATAACCAACAGCGGGATCTGGATACCCATGTTGGCTCCCACATGTTCCACGATGATCTCATCGGATGAACCACGATGTCAAGGACTCAATCGATCCCGTATACAATTCCCTTTGTCTAGTGGTATTGTACTTGCCCGAGATTCGATCGTCGGTATCCCGATACCTTGTTCAATCTCGTTACCGACAAGTCTCTTTACTCGTTCCGTAACACATCATCCCGTGATCAACCCCTTGGTCACATTGTGCACATTATGATGATGTCCTACCGAGTGGGCCCAGAGATACCTCTCCGTCACACGGAGTGACAATTCCCAGTCTCGATTCGTGCCAACCCAACGGACACTTTCGGAGATACCTGTAGTGCACCTTTATAGCCACCCAGTTATGTTGTGACGTTTGGTACACCCAAAGCATTCCTACGGTATCCGGGAGTTGCACAATCTCATGGTTTAAGGAAAAGATACTTGACATTAGAAAAGCTTTAGCATACAAACTACGATCTTTGTGCTAGGCTTAGGATTGGGTCTTGTCCATCACATCATTCTGCTAATGATGTGATCCCGTTATCAACGACATCCAATGTCCATGGTCAGGAAACTGTAACCATCTATTGAACAACGAGCTAGTCAACTAGAGGATTACTAGGGACATGGTGTTGTCTATGTACCCACACATGTATCTGAGTTTCCTATCAATACAATTATAGCATGGATAATAAACGATTATCATGAACAAGGAAATATAATAATAACTAATTTATTATTGCCTCTAGGGCATATTTCCAACAGTCTCCCACTTGCACTAGAGTCAATAACCTAGTTCACATCGCCATGTGCTTAACACTCACAGAGTTCTGGGTTTGATCATGTTTATGCTTGTGAGAGAGGTTGTAGTCAACGGGTCTGCAATATTCAGATCCCTATGTACTTTGCAAATCTCTAGGTCATATTGTAAATGCTGCTTCCACGCTCCACTTGGAGCTATTCCAAATGGTTGCTCCACTATACGTATCCGGTTTGCCACTCAGAGTCACTCGGATAGGTGTTAAAGCTTGCATCGACGTAACCCTTTATGCCGAACTCTTTATCACCTCCATAATCGAGAAACATGTCCTTATTTACTCCAAGGACAATTTTGATCATTGTCCAATGATCCATTCTGGATCATTCTTGTACCCTCGACCGACTCATGGCAAGGCACACTTCCGGTGTGGTACACAACATAGCATACTGTAGAGCCTACGTCTGAAGCATAGAGGACGACCTTCGTCTTTCTCTCTCTTCTGCCATGATCGTGCTTTAACTCTTAACTTCATACCTTACAACTCAGGCAAGAACTCCTTCTTTGACTGATCCATCATGAACACCTTCAAGATCATGTCAAGGTATGTGCTCACTTGAAAGTACTATTTAGCGGTTTTTGATCTATCCTCATAGATCTTGATGCTCAATGTTCAAGCAGCTTAATCCAGGTTTTCTATTGAAAAACACCTTTCAAATAATCCTATAAGCTTTCCAGAAATTCTACATCATTTCTGATCAACAATATGTCAACAACATATACTCATCAGAATTTCTATAGTGCTCCCACTCACTTCTTTGGAAATACAAGTTTCTCATAAACTTTGTATAAACCCAAAATCTTTGATCATCTCATCAAAGCGTACATTCCAACTCCGAGATGCTTACTCCGGTCCTTCAAGGATTGTTGGAGCTTTGCATACTTGTTAGCGTCTTTCGTGATTGTCAAAACCTTTCGGTTGTATCACATACAACCTTTCCTCAAGAAAATTGTCGAGGAAACAATGTTTTGACATCCTACCTGCAAGATTTCATAAATAATGCAGTAACTGCTAATCCAATTCCAACAGACTCTTAGCATCGCTATGAGTGAGAAAGCCTCACCGTAGTCAACTCCTTGAATCTTGTCGGAAAACATCTTAACGACAAGTAGAGCTTTTTTAATGGTGATACTTACCATCATTGTTGGTCTTCCTTTTAGAATCCATCTGTACCCAATAGCCTTATGACCATCAAGCAGTTCTTCCAAAGTCTACACTTTGTTTTCATACATGGATCCTCTCTCGGATTTTATGGCCTTGATCCATTTGTCGGAATCTGGGCCCACCATCGCTTCTCCATAGCTCGTAGGTTCATTGTTGTCTAGCAACATGACCTCTAAGGCAGGATTGCGTACCACTCTGAAGTAGTACGCGTCCTTGTCGACCCACGAGGTCCCAGTAGTGACTTGATCCAAGCATCATGATCACTATCATCGCCTTCCACTTCAATTGGTGTAGGTGCCACATGAACAACTTCCCGTGCCTGCTACACACTTTGGTTGAAGTGATGGTTTAATAACCTCATTAAGTCTCCACCATCCTCCCACTCAATTCTTTCGAGAGAAACTTTTCCTCGAGAAAGGACCCGCTTCTAGAAACAATTACTTTTGCTTCCGATCTGAGATAGGAGGTGTACCCAACTGTTTTGGGTGTCCTATGAAGATGCATTTTATCCGCTTTGGGTTCAAGCTCATCAACACAAACTTTTTCACATAAGCATCGCAGCCCCAAACTTTTAAGAAACGACAACTTAGGTTTCTCCAAACCATAGTTCAAACGGTGTTGTCTCCACGGAATTACGTGGTGCCCTATTAAAGTGAGTGCGGTTGTCTCTAATGCCTAACCCATGAACGATAGTGGTAATTCGATAAGAGACATCATGGTACGCACCATATTCAATAGGGTGCAACTATGATGTTCGGACACACCATCAGACTATGGTGTTCCAGCGGTATTTATTGTGAAACAATTTCCACAATGTCTTAATTATGCCAAAGCTCGTAACTCAAATACTCATCTCTATGATCATATCATAGACATTTTATCCTCTTGTCACGATGATCTTTAACTTCACTCTGAAATTACTTGAACCATTCAATAATTCAGATTTGTGTTTCATCAAGTAAATATACTCAACATCTACTCGAATCATCTGTGAAGTAAGAACATAACGATATTCATCAGATGCCTCAAAGACTCATTGGACTGCACACATCAAAATGTGTTACTTCCAACAAGTTGCTATCTTGTTCCATCTTCTTTGAAAACGAGGCTTTTCACATCTTGCCCATGTGGTATGATTTGCATATCTCAAGTGATTCAATATCAAGTGAGTCCAAACGATCCATCTGCATGGAGTTTCTTCATGCGTATACACCAATAGAAATGGTTCTCATGTCTCAAACTTTTCAAAAACGAGTGAGTCCAAAGATCCATCAACATGGAGCTTCTTCATGCGTTTTACACCAATATGACTTACATGGCAGTGCCACAAGTAAGTGGTACTATCATTACTATCTTATATCTTTTGGCATGAAATGTGTATCACTACGATCGAGATTCTATAAACCATTCCTTTAGGTGCAAGACCATTGAAGGTATTATTCAAATAAATAGAGTAACCATTATTCTCCTTAAATGAATAACCAGATTATGATAGACATAATCCAATCATGTCTATGCTCAACGCAAACACCAAATGACAATTATTCGGTTTAATACTAATCTTGATGGTAGAGGGAGCGTGCGATGTTTGATCACATCAAACTTGGAAACACTTCCAACACATATCGTCACTCACCTTTAGCTAGTCTCCGCTTATTCCGTAGCCTTTTATTTCGAGTTACTAACACTTAGCAACCGAACCGGTATCTAATACCACGGTGCTTCTAGGAGTACTAGTAAAGTACACATTAGCATAATGTATATCCAATATACTTCTATCGACATTGCCACCTTCTCATCTACCAAGTATCTAGGGTAGTTCTGCTTGATGTCCGCTCCTCATTACGAAGCACTTAGTCTCGGGTTTGGGTTTAACCTTGGGTTTCTTCACTAGAGCAAAGAATCGATTTGCCGCTTCATGAAGTATCCCTTCTTGCCCTTGCCCTTCTTGAAACAAGTGGTTTCATTAACCATCAACAATTGATGCTCCTTCTTGACTTCTACTTTCGCGGTGTCAAACATCGCGAATATTTCAAGGATCATCTATCCCTGATATGTTATAGTTCATCACGAAGCTCTAGCAGCTTGGTGGCAATGACTTTGGAGAAACATCACTATCTCATCACGAAGATCAACTCCCACTCGATTCAAGTGATTGTTGCACTCAGACAATCTGAGCACAAGCTCAACGATTGAGCTTTTCTCCTTAGTTTGCAGGCTAAGAAAATCGTCGGAGGTCTTATACCTCTTGACGTGGCACGAGCCCGAAATCCCAATTTAGCCCTCGAAACATCTCATATGTTCCGCGACGTTTGAAAAATGTCTTTGGTTCCTCAACTCTAAACCGCTTAACCGAACTATCACGCAGTTATCAAAAGCGTGTATGTCCGATGTTCGCAACATCCACAGACGACGTTTGGGGTTCAAAGACACCGAAGCGGTGCATTAAGGACATAAGCTTTCTTCTATCCGTATAATTGCTACATCAACTTTCAACTATATTTTCTCTAGGAACATATCTAAAACAGTGGAACTAAAAGTGCGAGCTTTTACATAATTTGCAAAGATCTTTTGACTATGTTCGGGATAATTAAGTTCATCTTATGAACTCCCACTCGAGATAGACATCCTCTAGTCATCTAAGTGATTACATGATCCGAGTCAACTAGGTCGTGTCCGATCATCACGTGAGACGGACTAGTCATCATCGGTGAACATCTTCATGTTGATCGTATCTACCATACGACTCATGCTCGACCTTTCGGTCTCTTGTGTTCCGAGGCCATGTCTGTACATGCTAGGCTCGTCAAGTCAACCTAAGTGTTTCGCGTGTGTAAATCTGGCTTACACCCGTTGTATGTGAACGTAAGAATCTACCACACCCGATCATCACGTGGTGCTTCGAAACGACGAACTTTCGCAACAGTGCATAGTTAGGGGGGGACAGTTTCTTGAAATTTTAATGAGGGATCGTCTTATTTAGTACCGTCGTTCTAAGCAAATAAGATGCATAAACATGATAAACATCACATGCAATCAAATAGTGACATGATATGGCCAATATCATATTGCTCCTTTTGATCTCCATCTTCGGGGCTCCACGATCGTCATCGTCACCGGCATGACACCATGATCTCCATCATCATGATCTCCATCATCGTGTCTCCATGAAGTTGTCTCGCCAACTTATTACTTCTACTACTATGGCTACCGGTTAGCAATAAAGTAAAGTAATTACATGGCGTTGTTCAATGACACGCAGGTCATACAATAAATAAAGACAACTCCTATGGCTCCTGCCGGTTGTCATACTCATCGACATGCAAGCCGTGATTCCTATTACAAGAACATGATCAATCTCATACATCACATATCATTCATCACATTCTTTTTGGCCATATCACATCACATAGCATACCCTGCAAAAACAAGTTAGACGTCCTCTAATTGTTGTTTGCATGTTTTACGTGGGTGCTATGGGTTTCTAGCAAGAACGTTTCTTACCTATGCAAAACCACAACGTGATATGCCAATTGCTATTTACCCTTCATAAGGACCCTTTTCATCGAATCCGTTCCGACTAAAGTGGGAGAGACTGGCACCCGCTAGCCACCTTATGCACCAAGTGCATGTCAGTCGGTGGAACCTGTCTCACGTAAGTGACGTGTAAGGTCGGTCCGGGCCGCTTCATCCCACAATATCGTCGAAACATGATTGGACTAGTAACGGTAAGCATATTGAACAAAATCAACGCCCACAACTACTTTGTGTTCTACTCGTGCAAAGAATCTACGCAATAGACCTAGCTCATGATGCCACTGTTGGGGAACCAAGATCTATCTATGGAGAAACCAGCAACGAGGGGAAGGAGAGTGCATCTACATACCCTTGTAGATCGCTAAGCAGAAGCGTTCAAGAGAACGGGGTTGAAGGAGTCGTACTCGTCGTGATCCAAATCACCGGAGATCCTAGTGACGAACGGACGGCACCTCGCGCTCAACACACGTACAGCCGGTGGCGTCTCCCACGCCTCCAGCAAGGAGAGAGGGAGAGGTTGAGGAAGACTCCGCCCAGCAGCAGACAACGGCGTGGTGGTGGTGGAGGAGCGTGGCAATCCGCAGGCTTCGCCAAGCACCGCGGAGAGGAGGAGGGAGAGAGGCAGGTTGCGCCATGGAGAGGACAAAACTCATGTGTTGGCAGCCCCAAAAGTCCTCAAGTATATATCGGGAGAGGGAGGGTGCGCCCCTCTAGGGCTTCCACCCAAGGGTGCGGCAGCCCCAAACCCATCTAGGGTGGCGGCCAAGGGGAAGAGGGGAAACTTGCCCCCAAGCTGGGTGGGCGCCTCTCCAAACCCTAGGCGCTTGGGCCCTTGTGGGGCGCACCAGCCCACCGGGCTGGTCCCTCCCACACTTGGCCCATGCAGCCCTCCGGGATGGTGGCCCCACTTGGTGGACCCCGGACCCTCCCGGTGGTCCCAGATGCGTCTGATAAAACCCAAACTTTTCCTATAACCAAAACAGGACTTCCCATATATAAATCTTTACCTCCGGACCATTTCGGAACTCCTCGGGACGTCCGAGATCTCATCCGGGACTCCGAACAACATTCAGTAACCACATACAAACTTCCTTTATAACCCTAGCGTCCTCGAACCTTAAGTGTGTAGACCCTACGGGTTCGGGAACCATGCAGACATGACCGAGACGTTCTCCGGTCAATAACCAACAGCCGGATCTGGATACCCATGTTGGCTCCCACATGTTCCACGATGATCTCATCGGATGAACCATGATGTCAAGGACTCAATCGATCCCGTATACAATTCCCTTTGTCTAGCGGTATTGTACTTGCCCGAGATTCGATCGTCGGTATCCCGATACCTTGTTCAATCTCGTTACCGGCAAGTCTCTTTAGTCGTTCCATAACACATCATCCCGTGATCAAACCCTTGGTCACATTGTGCACATTATGATGATGTCCTACCGAGTGGGCCCAGAGATACCTCTCCGTCACACGGAGTGACAAATCCCAGTCTCGATTCGTGCCAACCCAACAAACACTTTCGGAGATACCAGAGTGCACCTTTATAGCCACCCGATTA
Organism: Aegilops longissima; assembly: GCA_021605205.1. Lineage (NCBI taxonomy): Eukaryota > Viridiplantae > Streptophyta > Magnoliopsida > Poales > Poaceae > Aegilops > Aegilops longissima. The sequence continues at coordinate 778,351,927 of CM038677.1, read as the reverse complement.
CGTTGTGACGTTTGGTACACCCAAAGCATTCCTACGGTATCCGGAGTTGCACAATCTCATGGTCTAAGGAAAAGATACTTGACATTAGAAAAGCTTTAGCATACTGAACTACGATCTTTGTGCTAGGCATAGGATTGGGTCTTGTCCATCACATCATTCTCGCTAAAGATATGATCCGTTATCAACGACATCCAATGTCCATGGTCGAAACCGTAACCATCTATTGATCAACGAGCTAGTCAACTAGAGGCTTACTAGGGACATGGTGTTGTCTATGTACCCACACATGTATCTGAGTTTCCTATCAATACAATTATAGCATGGATAATAAACGATTATCATGAACAAGGAAATATAATAATAACTAATTTATTATTGCCTCTAGGGCATATTTCCAACATGTGGTTCCTTGCCTGAAGATTAAGAAAGGCATTTAGTTTGGAGAGGCCATTACTGAAAGAGTGACACTGTTTCTCATTTTCTAACATCAAAACCTATTTGATTGGTAATAAAGGTGGCAGTATCCATCGTTCTGATGCAGAGGCCGAGGATTCCCCCCTTTCAAAAAAAAATCAAAACCTGTTTTCATTAGACCAAAAATTCCCCAGAATCAGTCCATCATCGCAAAAGTAATTACAATGCCATTATACCTATGAAAGACTGGGATGTTCTCAACGGTCATTCTGCCACTTGGGGATCAAAGCTAATCGGCCAGGGTTTCCACAGAAATAAGACGATTCCTGGGGAGAAATGCTGTTTGCTGGCACTAAATTTTGCGTGGTGTTTTGAGAAATTCCAGACCTACCGCCAAAAGGTGTTGGTAAACAAGTATGAACTTGTTATGACCGGCCAGGTCTATGGCCGCCGGAGGCCCACTGGGCAGGCTTAGGCCCAAGTTATCTTAGGTTTATTTTCAGGTTATGGTTATATATACAAGTTGTAAGACTATTTTGAGAATTAAGCAATAAGATTATTCTATTGCCCGGCTCCCAGAGGAGCCGGAACCCTAAACCCTAGCCGCCTCCCTCTTGCGCCGCTGCCGTCCAGCCGCAAGGACGGCGCCTCGCCGTCGGCCGACGCGCTCCAGCCCTCGCCCACCTCCCTCGTTTCCCTATAGCCTACGCCCTAGGCAGGCCAGAAGCATAGCTCCTAACACCTTGGTATCAGCCAGCTCTGGTTCGACCATGTCATCCTCACCACCATCACCGTCGCTGCCCTTGACCACCACCGCCGCTGCGTCCTCGCCCCTCGCTACGGGGCCGCTGGTCCTCCCGTCCGCGCCGCTGGACCTCATCTCCGGCACGTCCACCGGCCATCCGCCGGCCCCCATCACCGCTACGCCGCCATCGGCTTCAACCCTACCGGCCCACTATACCCCGGAGGCCATGGTGGGGGTCCTCAATGACTTGGTCGTCGCGGTCCAGGGCATCCGGCTCTTCCTGGCCATCCCGTACGGGCCGCCACCGCCGCCCCCGCCGCATGCGCCCTCCGGCCCACCGGTGCTCCCGTGAAACTCGGTGCCCGCAGCACTCGTCGGCGCCTACCCGCGCCTCAGCAGCCGCCGCCCCAGCGTCGGCCACACCACATCGGCCGCACAGCGCATCCAGCGGCCGGCGGCGCGCCTCGCCTCGTGGCGGTCGACCTGCCCGCCCCTCCGCGCCGGCTCCACCGGCCCCCACACCATCTCCACCACCTAGCACCGGCCTGAGTCTGGGCCCTGCCGGGGGGCTTCCGATCCAGCAGGTGCGGTTCCCACCGTCGCCCTCTTCGATTCCGGCATGGCTCACCGGCACATCGCCACCGCCGGTATACACGGAGGCCGGAGACCCGTCGGTGTCCACGCTGCAGCATGGCGCGCCGTCCTCTGCTCTCCGCATCGACGAACCGGTGGCATCGGCGCGATCGACCCGACACCACCTCGCCGCGGATCGACCGCGCCACGATGATGGCTCGGAGGACCTCTTAATCGGTTAAACCAGTGTGACCAGTTCTTCCGGTGGCAGCGCACACCAGCGTCCGAGCGCACTTGGCTCGCATCATACCACCTCCGGGGTGCCGCCCAGACATGGTACTACGCCGAAAGCGGGATGAGGGCTGCTTGCCTCCAGGATCGCTTCCGTGAGCTGTGTCTCTTCGCCGGACCACCACGCGCGGCGGCCGCTTGTCCGAAGCTGGGCCGCCACCCTTCACCTCCATGGTCCAGATTTCGCCGACCGCTTCGTGCTCTGGCGTGTCACGCACCGGGGGTGACGGCACTACAGCGGGCTGAGCTCTTCGTCGGCGGCCTTCCCGACCACATCCGCGTGGACGTCGAGATGAAGGGACCCCAGGACCTGCACACGGCCATGTACTACGCTCGGGCGTTCGAGCAGCGCGCCCAGGCCTTAACACGGCCCGCGGCACCTCGGGGGAGCCGCTTGCCTCCACGACCACCGCCGGCCGCGCCAGCTTCTTCAGCCGTCTCCCCGGCGACCACCCCGGCCGAGCAGCTCGAGCGCCGCCGCCTGGGGCTGTGCTTTAACTGTGATGCGCCCTATGCCCCGGGCCATGTCTGCCCGCGCCTCTTCTACTTGGAGACGGTCGACGAGACGGAGGACGTTGTCACCGATGAGGGACTCGGTGATCCAGCCACCGCCGAGGTCGCGCCTGCACCCGCGCCCGCGCCGGCTACGGCCCTTGTCGTCTCCCTTCACGCGTTGGCCGGCATCTGCAATGAGCGGACTATGCTTATCCCGGTCACGATCCACGGTGAGACCCTGGTGGCTCTTTTGGACACGGGTTCTACACATAACTTCCTATCGGAGACTACTATGCGGCGCCTTGCACTACAGCCGACGGGCGGGGAGCAGCTGCGCGTCACCGTCGCTAATGGTGACCGCCTCCGCTGCCATGGGCTCGCTCGGGACGTTCCCATTACTATCGGCGACGAGCACTTCACCATCACTTGTGCCGGCATCGACTTGGGCTGCTTCGACTTCATCCTCGGCGTGGATTTTTTGCGGACTCTCGGTCCCATCCTTTGGGACTTCGACGCCCTGACGATGACCTTCTGGCACCTTGGCCGCCGCATCCGATGGGAGGGCGTTGGAGGCACCCCGGCGTCACCTCCACTCCAGCTCGCCGCGGCTACCACAGAGGCCGAGCATCCGCCGGATAACCTCCCGCAGCGACGGTGATCTTTTATGGAACCCTGTGGCCTTCCGCGCGGCCGGCCCTCGACCACCGTATTCATCTCCTGCCGGGCTCGGCTCCGGTGGCAGTACGGCCCTACCGGTACCCTTAGTTGCAGAAGGACGAGTTGGAGCGGCAGTGCGCGCTCATGCTTGCCGCGGGCATTATCCGGATCTCGACATCACCCTTTACGGCGCCGGTCCTCCTCGTTCGCAAGTCGGACGGCACTTGGCACTTCTGCATCGACTACCGCGCCCTTAATGCTCTCACACTTAAGGATAAGTTTCCTATCCCGGTGGTCGATGAACTCCTGGATGAGCTACATGGGGCGCGCTTCTTCACCAAACTGGACCGACCTCCGGTCGGGGTATCATCAGGTGCGCATGCATCCCGACGACATCGCCAAGACGGCGTTCCGGACTCATCACGGCCACTTCAAGTTCTTGGTTATGACCTTTGGCCTCTCCAACGCCCCGGCGACATTCCAGGCCTTGATGAACGATGTCCTCCGGCCCTACTTACGTCGGTTTGTGCTCGTTTTCTTTGATGACATTCTTATCTACAACGCCTCTTGGGCAGAGCACCTCCAGCATGTGGCCATCGTCTTCAACGAGCTTCGGGCGCATCATCTTCATCTTAAGCGCTCGAAGTGCTCATTCGGGACACCTTCGGTCGTTTACCTCGGCCACATCATCTCGGCCGAGGGTGTGGCCATGGACGCCGACAAGGTAGTGGCCGTCGCCGCTTGGCCGATCCTGCAGTCTCCGCGGGCTCTTCGCGGGTTCCTTGGCCTTGCGGGGTACTACCGGAAGTTCATCCGGGAGTTTGGCCTAATCGCGGCCCCACTCACGCGTCTCCTCCGTCGCGACGCCTTCTCTTGGGATGAGGAGGCCACTTCAGCATTCGAGGCCCTCAAGGGGGCCCTCACGACGGGACCCGTACTACAGATGCCGGATTTCGACCTCCCCTTCACCGTCGACTGCGACGCCTCCGGTGCGGGGTTCGGTGCGGTCCTGCATCAGGGCGATGGACCCCTCACCTTCTTCAGCCGCCCCTTTGCTGCACGCCATCTTAAGTTGGCGGCGTATGAGCGTGAGCTCATTGGGTTGGTGCAGGCAGTACGCCATTGGCGGCCCTATCTTTGGGTCGTTCCTTCCGGATCCACACGGACCACTACAACCTCAAGTTCATGCTGGATCAGAGGCTCTCGACGATCCCCCAGCACCAGTGGATCAGTAAACTCTTTGGCTTTGATTTCACCGTCGAGTACCGGCCGGGTCGCCTTAACACCGTCGCCAACGCCCTATCCCGGCGTGACGCCAATGTGGACGACGGTGCGGCAGAGGGGGCGGCCTTCTGCATCATCATCGGGCCCTCGTTCGGCCTCTACGCCGACATCCGCCGCGCGACCGCTGCCGCGGCCGACGCCCTCCTCTTGCAGCAGCAGCTGGCGGCGGGCGAGCTGGAGGAGCCGTGGCGTCTAGCTGACGGCCTGCTTCTCCACGGGTGACGCGTCTTCATTCCGGCGCACGACGATCTTCGTCAGCAGGTGCTGCGTCTCGCCCACTCGGCGGGCCATGAGGGAGTGCAGAAGACGCTCCATCGTCTTCGCGCCGAGTTCTACATTCCAGGTGATCGTGCCCTGGTCCTTGACTGGGTATGGTCTTGTGTGACGTGCCAACGCAACAAAACGGAGACACTGCGGCCAGCTGGCATGCTTCAGCCCTTGGAGGTCCCTCAGGTTTGGGCGGACATCTCCATGGACTTCATCGAGGGCCTTCCCAAGGTGGGCGGCAAATCTGTCATTCTCACGGTGGTCGACCGCTTCTCCAAGTATGCTCATTTCATCGCCCTTGGCCATCCATATTCAGCGTCATCTGTCGCACGGGCTTTCTTCGATGGCATTGTCCGTCTCCACGGGTTCCCTTCTTCGATCGTCAGTGATCGGGATCATGTGTTCACGGGCCATGTATGGCGCGACCTTTTCCGGCTGGCGGGCGTGAAGCTCCGCCTGAGGACCGCCTTCCACCCTCAGACGGACGGCCAGTCTGAGATCGTTAACAAGGTGGTTGCCATGTATTTGCGTTGTGTTATAGGTGATCGCCCTCGCACATGGGTGGACTGGCTCTCGTGGGCGGAGTACTGCTACAACACCTCTTATCACTCCGCCCTTCGTGCTACGCCCTTTGAGGTGGTTTATGGTCGGCCGCACCCGCCGATCCTGCCGGTTGATCCGGCCTCGGCACGGACCGAGGCAGCCGGGGCTCTTCTGAGGAGCCATGATGAGATGCTCGCGGAGGTCCAGCAATGTCTCCTCCAGGCCCAGCAGTTGGCCAAACGATACTATGATAGCCACCATCGCGAGGCGGAGTTCGCGGTGGGAGATTGTGTCTGGCTGCGTCTACTTCACCGCTCTACGCAGTCGTTGGACCCACGCGCGAGGAAGAAGCTCGGTCCTCTCTATGCCGGTCCCTTTGCTATCCTGAAACGCATTGGGAAAGTGGCGTACCGTCTTCAGCTTCCGGCCAGCGCGCGCATCCATGATGTCTTCCATGTCGGGCTGCTCAAGCCATTTCGCGGCGATCCACCCACGGCACCGCCGGCACTTCCGCCGGCCACGGATAGGCGTCTCCTTCCAGCGCCCGAGAAGGCGCTGAAGGCTCAGCTGCGCCGAGGCTCCTGGTACGTGTTGATTCGGTGGACTGGACTACGAGGAGGACGCTACTTGGGAGCAGCGAGGAGTTCCACCAGCACTACCTCGACTTTCAGCTCGAGGACGAGCTGTTTTTGTGACGGGAGAGATGTTATGACCGCCAGGTCTATGGCACGGAGGCCCACCGGACGAGCTTATGCCCAAGTTATCTTAGGTTTATTTTCAGATTATGGTTATATATACAAGTTGTAAGACTATTTTGAGAATTAAGCAATAAGACTATTCTATTGCCGGCTCCCAGAGGAGCCGAACCCTAAACCCTAGCCGCCTCCTCTTGCGCCGCCCGCCCAGCCGCAAGGACGGCGCCTCGCCGCCGGCCGCCGCGCTCCAGCCCTCGCCCACCTCCCTCCTTTCCCTATAGCCTACGCCCTAGGCAGGCGAGAAGCATAGCTCCTAACAGAACTACTCAAGTCAGTGCTTTCAGCTACATGATTGCCAGATGGCTAAATAATTGAACTATTTTGCAGAAAAAGAAGGAAAATCAAAGAAAGCTGAAGTGGGTGGTAGGAATGCTAGAGCAGAGAGCAAATGAAGCCTTTCGTGCAGTCCAAGACTGGCGTTTTGGTGTGCTCCGGGTAGGGTGAAGATTTGAAGAAAGTCAACATGTGCGAAGACCCTGTTGGAGCAGCTCCTTCTGGCTATTTGCGGTCTTAGATGGCTGTGCTCAATGTCATGGCTGCTTAAAAATGTACTTTGATTTTCACTCTTTCTGTGGCTGACTATATTAGTATAAGCAGCGTCTCAAACATTGCTTTTTATCTTCCTGGGTATCTGCTGATGGTGATCCGAAGTCCCAAGTGGATTTCATTCCATGTTCAGCTTGCAGCTGGTTAGATGCTCTAGGATATCTAGTGGGTGCTGTCTTTTGTTTTCTGTTTAGTAGTTGTAAAGAATTGGTGGTTTCTGATAAATGAAATCGGATGGAGAACCCTCTTTTTCAAAAATAAAATGTGATATGTGATTCCATGGATTTCGTTTAATCAATGCTATGTAAAGTTGCAGACTACAGTGATCAGTTTAGTAGATTCCAGATTTTGGATGCAACTTGTCAAAATTCAAAACATGCCCGCCGGGAAACCCTGAGACATTTTGAGAGCTTAATACAATCAATAAAATGAAATATAGAGGAAAAAAAGGATGAAAGATTGAGTAAGTTTAATACAGAAATTCAAGAATAGTGAGTGCACACCGCTATATAAATGGTAGACGCAAATGAATAATCAAAGGCCTAATTACGAATAATGATAATGTTTCATCGATTAAAATAAAACAACTCCATTATAAAATTAAACTGGCAAGTGCTGAGATGCCCTGCTAATTGGACATACCATTTTCACGGAGATGAAATTCGCCGAATCCATGAAACACTTTACCATACAGCTGGCCTGTCCATGACATGATGTCACGAGGAAACGGCTACAACCCAGCGACAATAGTCTTATTGCATATGAAGGTGAAGAACAGTGTCCCCTGATCAACAATGACAGTGCCATCTCCACTGAACCGCCTTACCACCTGCACATGATCTGGAAACACAGGTTGTATCTCAACGAGCTCAGTGACCTTCCTATTGGCACGAAAACCCATATGAACAACCACACTAGGCACACAGGAACAAAGGCAACATACTGAAGACACCGAGAGGACATTACCCAGAGACACCCATGTCAAAGGTGGGCGGAGCTGTGCCATCATTGACGATGCACCAGTTATCGCTGGTGTGGTGCAGTAGCCTCTCCTCCAGGTGGAGCTGCTGCAGGATGAGCGCACCATACATGGTGACCAGCCTCATTAGTGCCGCGCCACGCTCCTCTCGATGACAGACCCAAAGGTCATTCTTGACAATGTGTCGTCTCCGACTAGGAAAATTTACCGGAGCTGGTATGTACCGGTGTTGCATCCACCGTTCGTCAGTTTCATCAAGATCTGTGCAGTCCCCTAGGTATAAGTGAGTAATCTCAGCAGCAACTTTATACAATGAAAATACATGTGGGACCTTTGCATGCTATTGTCAGCTTTTGTCAGGAGACAGAGAAAATATTAAGAGAAGGCTGGTTGCATGCATGTTAAAATATTCTCTCTCTCCCCATCAAAAGACTTCCATTTAATTTCATTGTGAAATTTTGGATGATAGATATCTTTTGAATGAAAATTTCAATTTTGAATATTTCTATATATTTGAATTCATAGCGAGAAGACCTTGAAAATAAGATCAATAATGGATACATTTGAACTAGTTTCAATTGCGCTGATTTCAAAAAACATATTCCACTCAAATTGAAAACAAATTTCACTCGTCTCCAAAAATCATTTCAGTCAATTCAAAATAACAGTTCACTCATTTAAAATATACGAGCTCACACATTTCAATTGATAGATTTCATGCATTTTTTAAAACATATTTCACCCATATCTTTAAGCTGTTTCCACTCCTTCCAAAAACTGACATACTTGTTTCATGTGATATTCACTGCTTTAAAAACACACATGTTTAAAAACTGATTTCACACATTTTAAGAACATAATTTCACTCATTTAAAAATATAATTTCACTTAAAAACTAACTTCACTCGCTTCATTCATTTATGAATATAATTTCACTCATTACAAAAACTTCTTTCAATCATTAAGAGAACGATTTACTCGTTTTGCAAGAAAAATTATTTCAATCATTTGAAAATTTTGATACCAATAATTTCAAAACCCGATTTCAATTATTTCTAAAAGCATCCGCTTCATTAAACATATTTCACTCACCATAAAAGTTTCATAATAACCCAAATTTAGATTGTTTCAAATAACTAGTTTAAAGATTCTAAATAACAAGGTTCACGATTTTAAAAATTCAATAATTCACTAGTTTGAAAAACACATTTCACTGATTTGGAAAACTGATTCACTCTTTAAAAACAAAATCTCTAATACTAATTTCACTTCAGATTTATGAAATATCTGAAACATATTTCAATCATCACAAAATCAGTTTCAAACATTGAAATAGAAAGTTTCACGGGACAATGGATATATTTCATAAAAAAAATCAAGTATCTCATTTCTCACATGCACTAATTTCAGAAAACGCATTTCACTCACTCAATTAAAATACTATATTCAACTTGTTTCAAAAAGCGGATTACCCTGATTACAAAAGATATATTTCACTCATTTCACTAGTTTCGGAGAAACGCATTATAGACACTAAATTGAAATAACAATTTCACTTGTTTCAAGATCAATTTTGGATACATTTGAACTAGTTTTAATTTCACTGATTTCAAAAAACGGATTTCACTTAATTCAAAACATATATTTCACTTATATAAAAAGATCGCTAATTTCAAATGATTTCACGCATTTTAGATAATGGATTTCACTAATTTCAAAAGATTTCACTCATTTCAAAAATAGTTCTCAGTCATTTGACATTTCAATGATTTGTTATCTTTCCATTACATTCAAAATCCAATTTCACTCAGTTCCAAAAAATAATTTCCCTAAAATTTAAATAAGTTGAGTGAAATAACTTTCACATGTCGACAAATGTAAGTTTCACATTTTGTAAATAACCAATTTGACATCTTTTCACACACCGGAAGAACATACTTTCACACTCAGTTCCACTCATTTGAAAAAACATATTCCACTCAAATTTTAGCAAGATTTCACTCATTTGAAACAACCAATTTCACTTATTTCAAATGATTTCACTCATTTCAAAAAAAAATATTTCACTAATTTCAATGAAAAGTTACATTATAGTTACACAAAAATATATTCAATTTCACTATGTTCAAAAATGATTTCCTAAAATTCAAATAAGTTTGAAATATGTTTCATAAGTTAAAAATACAATTTCATATATTTGAAATATTTAATTCACGCATTGAAACAATCAAATTCACATGTTTGAAAGAACATGTTTCACATATTTTCACTCATTTGAATAACAGATTCGGTTTAAAATATATATAATGTTTCAAAACGAAAACACAAGTTCAAATATATAAAATGTTTCAAAAACGGAATTACGTTTTAAAAATATAAACGATTGGAAATGTAAAGAGAAAATAAAATCCATGGATTTATGGATGGGAGATTTGGATGATGGATTTGAAAAATATATTTCACACAATGAATCATTCAATTTCATAGTTTTGAAAATTGAAAAATTGAAGTGAGTGAAATTTATATTTTGATATGATTGAAATAGTAAAAATTAAAGTAGTTTAAATATATTCAAAATTGGTCTTATTCTAAAGATTTTATGTTCAGGAATTTGAATATATGAAAAAATTAAATCATAGAGTATTACTATAAAAAATACTGGCCATCCAAATATGTAAACAAAAATAAAATGCATGGATTTGTTTGGAAGAGGGAGAGGGGAGAAACATTGCATGCATACGTACATCCCACTGCAAAAAGTACTGGCATGGACACTATTCATCTGACATTGATTTGACTATATACAAAACATTAGCTGCCACAAATACACTCTTATACATTGGATGTGGGCCACCATAGCACAAATCACGAGCAAAATGACTGGTCGATGCTTCACCGGTAGCTACCTGAACCGGTAAAAGAGACTTTGCGGTGTCGTCTCTCGGTGAGGCCAGAGGGAGGAGAAAACACTTCAGAGTCGCATTTCGTCGAACACCTGGTGTGCGTGCGTCGCCACCTGAGTGGCAGATGTCACACCCACCAGATATCTGCGAAGGGCGAGGGGATGAGGGACGACGGGACTAATGTCTGAGGGCAGCAGCGCAGGCGAGTGGCGGCGGGCAGGAGACGGAGGACGACGATGAATTGCGTCGTTGAGACCTTGCCGCTCACTCCGAGTCTGCCAAACTCCGACGGCGGAGTCGCTCCCTTCTCCTTTCAACAATGGGCAGTGGGCCCAAGTAACGAGTATGACTATCTGCTCCCGAGCTCAAATGCAACCTTATAAACAGTAAAAATAGAAATCGTAAATTTTTACAATTCTTTTGTATGATTGCAAAACTCAAGCACGAAATAATATTCGTGAAAGTCATGGCAAAAAAAATCAATGCTTGAAAATGCTAGTTTTGAAAACATTTTGGAGCATCAATTTTGTTTTTTTACCACGCTTCCCATAAATGTCGTTTCGCGCTGAAATTTTGCAAGCATACAAACCATTTTCAAAGTTTGTCAAGAAAAATCAGATTTTTTTAAAATTTGTTTAGTATTACCTCCGTCTCAAATCTTTTGTCTTAGATTTGTGTAGATACATTCGTATCTAACACTAAAATGTGACTAGATGCATCTATACCTAGACAAATCTAAAATAAGAATTTTACTGTTCATCAGAGTACATTTAAGCTCCGATCAGAATAGGACTTCCGCAAGTAATCCAATGGCCTAGTATAATTAGCCGAGATTAACTCTTTCATTTTCTTGCCGACAAGGAAGATGGCACAAGAGGAGTTTCACGCTGTCTATCTACAGTTTTGAGGCACGTATTGTCGATGATTGTTATCATATGTTTATCAGATCTTGCTCATGTGATCTTTGAGCATTGCCCACCTCACCACATTATGCTTCAAGTAAAATTTACATCACCAATAAATATATTTACATCATCAAAAACCTTCAACTTCAACAGATGATGTAAAATATGACACTAGTGCTTCAATAGGTGATGTATAAAATAAGACAGCCACACAACAACCGCTCCACAATTTCATGCATATTTTTTTTAAGGCTGTTGGCCAGAGCCCAGTGCTCATGGATCTCGAAGCACAGACTAGTACTAGAAGTAAAACTAACCATTGCAATTCTCTTCGATCAAAGTCGTAAAATGGATTTGCCGCAAAAAAAAAAAGTCGTAAAATGGATCAAGTGATTGCTTGCCACCTCACATCCATGGTTTCAGCCTCCCAAACCGCATCTAGTAATATCCTCCTGTCCCCGTCGAGTCATCAACCTCCAACCCGTCAGCAGCTGACGTGTTGCTTTCAGCTCCCATCCAAACGGAGACATTTGCTGCCACGGAGGCTCAAACGAATGCAGAAATCAAAGAATCAAGAGGAACACAGAAAAAGAAAAAGGAAATCTGCAGCAATGCCAGCCCCAACCTACCTATCTCCTCCCTCCCTCCCCTTCCACCACACCGCCAGCACGAGCCTCCGCTCCGGTGGCCGCCGCCACTGTCGCAGCCGCCCACGGCACATGTCAGGTACGGCGACCGCCCGTGTGGCATCCCCCTCCGGAGTCAGATATACTCCCACCCAATTTACCTACGAGGCCCACAACATGTGACGTGCGATTACACCCTACCAGGTCTCGTGCTACTTAAAGCCAAGGCCGGCGATGGCGACGGCCATGTCGACGGAGGGGACGAGTTCCTCCTGGCTTCGCGGCGACACGCGTAAGAAGCCGACCGCCTTTCTGCTCCGCGCGCTGCTCTTTATCTGCGTGGCATTCCGCGTAGCCGCGGCGCTCATCCGCGTTTCATACCACGTCGCCGCCGGCAGCGTCCTCGGCGTGGCCAGGGTCCTCTTCGCGGCGGCGAACGAGCGGTGCCTGCGGGGCATGGACCGGGCGGCGCTCGGGCGCGGGAGCTTCTTCGCGGGGGCCGTGGCCAACTCGTGGAGGGTGCTCATGCAGGGGCTCGCGTCGCTCATGTTCCTCTGCGCGCGCGCCGACGAGTACGTCCGGCAGCCGCCGAGCCCGCTTATGCTCACGCCCCACGACAAGCCGGCGGCTCATCCTCAGCAGGTACGCGGGATTACTTTTTACTCTCAACAAATCTCAAGAGTGTGCAAGGATTTGGCATTGGGTTGTTTTTCTTAGCTGATTGTTCTTCATTTTGCCGCACTGAGATGCTGGCAGCTGATTTATGAGAATTTTTCAAACCGTAATTCTTCGCAAGAATTTGGTGGCAGAAGGGTTCTGCCTTGGTCTACTCTGTTTTGTCCCACAATCCTATGTTCTTTTGTTTTTATATAATAGACAGGTAATTCTTTTTTTTTTTGCGAAAAATATAGACAGAGAATCCCCAACAATGGATAACAATGTCATTGCTTGTAGCAACTCAATCTGAGTCTCGCAAACAATTTCAGCTACCCCTTAGTTCTTGATGCATGTACAAGATGCTACCCTGCTCATGTGCAGATTGTGGATCACCTATTTTGGATCATCAACTGTCTGCGGACATGGACGTGTCCGCTGACAGTGGGCGGGCCGAGGTCATCCAACCATAGTCTACAATTTAGCTCAAATTGTGGGGAAAAAGTAGATGGTGAAGAAATATAATTTAGGACGTGTGGGCCTAAAAGTAGGTGCAAAGAAAATTTTAGCATTGAATAAAATTTGTCTATAACCCAAGTTCTAACAAAACAAAAAAAACTGCTGCTCTCTCATGCATACCGGGATGGAACAAAGCGCGTCTCCTCCCTGACGGACTAGTCCTGATAGCTTGGGCAGGACAGGACCGAAATGCTTTTTGGTACAAGTGCAAACAAATGGTCCATGTTGTTTTAGTCGGCATGGGCTGAGCTTGCCGACTGCTGCGCAAGTGGTCCTTGGGTTCCGAAGCTGCTAACCAGCGCCAAGCCTTTTAATAAATCGGCCACCCAAATCTCTTTCAGCTGCTAGAGTGCTAGGACGTCTAAATCGGCCAAACCGCACCCCACTACCACCCCCAATAGTATTATTAGGTTGCTCACAGTGAAAAACATTATATATTAGTGTAGTATAATATCTTAGACGTCTTATCTATTGACATTATAGCGCCGCTGATAGCATGATGTAGCATGAGGAGCAATGAGTGTACAATGTCTCGCTAATAGCACGCTATAACGATACATCAGGCTCAGTAGCGGACCGACAATCACGGGCTTGGGGGTGTGCCACAGTTCAAAGTTTACACTAAACATCATCATCATAATCTCAACAAATACTCTTAAATTAGCAAAAAACTTGATGGATATTTAGTATTAACTATATAAGAAAATTTATTTTATAATTTTGGAGGGGGGTGCTATGTCACCTAAGGCACCCCCACTAGATCCGCCCCCGAGCAGACTAATAGCACGCTAAAGTGTGATACAACAGGCTAATAGCGTACTTTAATTTCAATGTTATTTTGCTATAGCGCACTATTTTTTTAGTAATATTAGCACTTATTATGATACTCAACTCTCTCTCTCTCTACATTTGACTGTATGTTGCCTCATCAAAATTGTCTAGTTAACATGCATGATACTTTCTTTCATACTCTCATTATGAGTAGCCTCAAAACAGTTTTTGAAGTTCATCTTTGTTGCTTCCCTGGTTGTCTATCCGTTCACGGGCGAAGTATTTTTATGGAGTTCATTCCTCTGGAAGAAGATGGCATTACAAAATAGCACAATTCATCTATAGATACTTATTGAGTTACTACAAAAGTTGTCTGCAGTGGTTGTTTGACAACCCAGGAGCCTGTATGACGGTAGCACCTGGGCATTCAGTAGTACTAAATATTCTCCCGGTGCCTATAAGGAGGGGAGTGAATCGACGATTGTAGTTGAGACAAAATTGAGATGGAAAGGCAACACGGATTTTAGGAGACATCGAAACATATTTTACCACAGGAATTTACAAAACATGGTGTTACTTATGTTTGTATTTTTTGAGACTTTTCAACACTTCAAATTATGATTTTTGATTATTATTATTATTATTATTAAAACCGGGCTCCTGGTCCTGCAGCCTGAGTTTCAAAAGCAAAATACTGCTGACACCTCAATATTTTTATTTTGGGTGTGGCTAGGCCTCAATCGACTGAATCTTAACCAAATATAAGTCAAGTGATATAACATAAGATCCTAAAAAAGAAACTAAAAAGAAAAATTAGCACGGATCTCCATGTAAGATCCCATGAATATAGCATCGACTAGGACTTGGTTAAGTCTCAGTTGACTGGGATTTAGCAGTCCCGTTTTCTTTTATCTTAGAGCATCTTCAACAGCCGCGCTAAACTAGCGCCGCGCCGCAAATTAGTCTGTTTTAGCGCGCGCGCAACGCGGTGGGTCGCTCCAATGGTGCGCAAAAACGGCGCCTGCTTATAACGAAGTTAGGCGCTGGTCGAAAACATGTCCCTGCGGTGTATTTCAGTGCCACTTCTGTGTAGCAGCACACTCGGCCTTCGCGCGCGCTCTCTCGTCTCCTCCTCCTCCGCCTCACAGCATCAGCGTCGGCCCACCACCCACCCATGGACGCGACACCGGCACCCCGCCACCCGTTGTCTGTGCCGCGACACCACACCCTCGCCGCCGCCGCCGGAAATCCTAGCGGGGAGGCGTTAGGCGTCGCCACCGCGGAGTTCGCCGGCGTCGGCCTCATGCGCAGCCTCTTCTTGCCGCCGGATGACCACGGCGCGGGTGGCGTCGCGCCGGCGCCGTCCGTGCCGGCGCCGCCGTCGAAGGTCCCCAATGCGGCGCGGCCGAAGAAGGGCAAAACATCCGCGAAGAAGAATAAGGCGGCGGACGGCTCCGGCAGCACGATGTCGTTGAAGATCTTGCCAACACCGTCGGAGCTTCACGTGATGCGGTGCGTGATGAGGTGAGGGAGGAAGATTCATCTTCGGAAGCGGAAGAATCGTCTTCGGAAGATGAGGACGAAGACGAGGAAGATGATTGATGTGTCTTTCATGTCTTGAACTTTAGTTTGCATTTGAACTTGGTTGGATGAATTTGTGGGCATGAACTTTTATTCATCAACTTGTTTTTGTCAAATTTCACATGTTCATTGCATTTTGATGAATGTTTCAAACTCATTTTGTGTCCAAAATATCATATGTTTAATGCCCGGAGAGTCGCGCGCGCTGTATTTTTTACGCTCTTTGGAGCGCGCTGCTGAATTATAGCGCTGTTCTTTGGAGCCAATGGCGCGGCAGCGCTTAAACATATCTGCGCCTTGCGCAAACAGGTTTTTTGCGCGCGGCGCTTTGCGCGGCTGTTGGAGATGCTTTTAGTATTCATACAATTCTTTTATGCAACTGTGTTTATTTTTGCTGGTAATTTTCACCAATTTACATTTTTCACATGGTACCCGTTAGGTGCACATTTCAGCTGTGGGAAGGGACAAGATGAGGATTTCATGGGTCACCGACGACCGGAGCACGCCGTCGGTGGTGGAGTACGGCGAATCTCAGGGCAACTACACCGCGTCGGCGACGGGCAACCACGCGACGTACAAATACTTCTTCTACGAGTCCGGCGCGATCCACCACGTGACGATCGGCCCGCTGGCGCCCAGCACGACCTACCACTACCGGTGCGGCAAGGCCGGCGACGAGCTCACCCTCCGGACCCCTCCAGCGTCGCTCCCGCTCGAGCTGGTCGTGATCGGCGACCTGGGCCAGACCCGGTGGACGGCGTCGACGCTGGCGCACATCGGCGGCGCGGACTACGACATGCTGCTGCTCCCGGGCGACCTGTCGTACGCGGACACGCAGCAGCCGCTGTGGGACTCGTTCGGGCGGCTGGTGCAGCCGCTGGCGAGCGCGCGGCCGTGGATGGTGACGGAGGGCAACCACGAGGCGGAGGCGCTCCCCGTCGTCGGCTTCGCGCCCTTCGTCGCCTATAACGCGCGGTGGCGGATGCCGCACGAGGAGAGCGGCTCCGCCTCCAACCTCTACTACTCGTTCGACGCGGCCGGCGGCGCGGCGCACGTCGTGATGCTGGGATCCTACGCCGAGTTCGAGGAGGGGTCGGCGCAGCGCGCGTGGCTGGAGCGGGACCTCGCCGGCGTGGACCGGCGGAGGACGCCGTGGCTGCTGGTGCTGCTGCACGCGCCGTGGTACAACACCAACCAGGCCCACCAGGGGGAGGGCGAGGCGATGCGCGCCGCCATGGAGTCGCTCCTCTACGAGGCCCGCGTCGACGTCGTCTTCTCCGGCCACGTCCACGCCTACGAGCGATTCGTAAGCCAGCGTTACCGTTCATCATCTCGTCTCGTGGCGTTCCTACATTCTTGCTCCGTCAATGAACTGATTTTCTGGCTGATGGATGAAACAGACGAGGATCTACGACAACGAGGCCGACGGCCGGGGCCCGATGTACATAACCATCGGCGACGGCGGCAACAGAGAAGGGCTTGCTCTCAAGTACGCGATGCATCGATCGATCGATCTCACTGTTGCGGCTGCGGATTTCCTTGGTCTTTTGTTAGATTTTGAAGCTTGATTCTTGTTTTTGTGCTGAAGGTTCCTGGAGGATCACAAGTCAGCGCACCTGTCGGTGTTCCAGGAGGCGAGCTTTGGGCACGGCCGGCTGAGGATCGTCGACGAGACGAGCGCCGTCTGGACGTGGCACCGCAACGACGACGAATACGCCACCGTCCGCGACGAGGTCTGGTTGGAGAGCTTGGCTAGTCCAAAGCTATCCATGGCAACCGCCGGTCCTCACGACGAGGAGTTGTAGAATGTTGCAGATTAGTAATAAACACTTTACAGAATTAGGTCATTCGACGGCACTTTGCAGAATGCTCTACAGAACAGTTTACAGCAAAAGGACCATTTTAAGAATCATTCATTCGCTAAAAAAGGTTCATAACTTTGCGACTCTAACGTGAACAATGTGACAGGGTCATCCTGACTAAAGATAACCAGCAAAAACGAAACTGGCAGGGATGCACTAAATGTTGCTTTTAAGATAAGTCGATTCAGCATCCATTCCTTCACTGCCCTCTTGTCAAGCTATTATGGCAATCGGTTCATATAGCTTTTAACCTACCTCCACCAATGAGTAGTACGAATATGTTCAGCATAAAAATTGCCATATGTCACAAAACAAGCAATGATCTTCATCACCGTGGCCATCCTTCAGCTCTCTGTGCTGTGAGAGGCTCTTTTGAGGAGATGATGTCTTGTAAGTCCTGCGGCGATAGCACCTTCGTAGAAGGCACGAAGTCATCGTGGTCCGAGAGTGCTGTTTCTAGCTCTGTGTGTTGGACCGTAAAGTGGTCTCCGAGGGCCGCGGTTATCCCTTCGGTGAACACTGACCGTGATGGCATGTACTCGTTCATGCGGCACAGGAAATCAGTGTGGTCCCTCGCCTGAAAAACAGAGGAGTTTAGTTTGGAGATCGCCATGGCTGAACTTCATAGGCACGTAAGGATTAAAAGGCCTAGACTATCAAGATAATGAATGACACTGTTTCTGACTTTCTAAAATCGAAACCTATTTTCATTAGAACAAAATTCCCCAGAATCAGCCATCATCACGAAACTAATAACAATACCATATACCAATGAAAGACTGGGATGTACTCAACGGCCATTCTGCCACTTAGGGATCAAAGCTAATCGGCCAGGGTTTCTACTTTCTACAGAAATAAGCCCATTCCTGGGAAAATGCTGCTTGCTGGCACAAAACTTTGCAGAGTGTTTTGTGCAGTGCCAGAACACTTGTAGCCAATAACTGGTGGTAAACACGTACTCCCTCCGTTCACTATTATAAGATGCACCAACTTTTTCTGAATTGGATGTATATAGACGCATTTTAGCGTGTTTGTTCACTCATTTCAGTTCGTATGCAGTCCATATTGAAATATCTAGAACATCTTATAATAGTGAACGGAAGGAATATGTACTACACAACTCAGTGCTTTCAACTTTCTCAAGGATGTGCACACAAATGCTCACACTGAAATCCCTCGAGTTATTCGCCCTTCAGGTGTCAATATTAATAAACAATTAATTGCGATCTCATTCTTAAACTTTCCTATTCAGTCTCTCAGGGGAACTATCGCTCATATTTCCAAAACTGGAAGAGACCGAGCAGTTAACTCGGCTCCTTGGTAAACTGTGCCAAGGACTGCAGAGTGCATCCACTGTAAGCAGAGATTTTTTTTTATTCGACGGAATTCAGTTGATAGTTCAGTGTTTTACATATCTTGTCATTCTGAGTTTTTAGAAAATAGTGAAACCATAGCCAAGATAGCGACTGGACCGCTACTAATATATCAACTTGTTTCCCATGTTTGGGGAAACATACCAACACTGACCAGCTTTAAATTTGGTAACATAACAAACAATAGAAGCTGATATGGACATAATTAGCCAGAGTTAAGGTCTCTAAATCCATACTCTGTTTAGAAAGGTCAACATTTAATACTTTGGTTGGTTCAAAGCAAAGCAAATATCACAGACATAACTGTACCTGGCGATATTCAGGAGCACGTTGTGGGTTTTTTAGATAACTCATATTTTTCACGTCATAATCCCATAAGAATGATGTGTGGTGTACCCAACGATCTTTCGTTATGGACTGAGCATTTCCACCAAACTTTCGATGATCGAATGCATAGTCTGCGAAAAATAATGCACACATGAGTGTAGCCTTGGAAAGACATATAGCAGATCCAGGATCAACCTTTTACAAACATAATTTCAAATTTGGAAAGAGATATGTCAAATAGAGGATAGCAGCTTCTGCCTACATTAAATCATTCCAGAAACCCTTGCAACTTGAAAGGCAATAAACGGAGCAAAACACATTTATACGTAACATTTCAGAACAAGAATCAAAGATTACAATGGGGATCAGAATCGCTAGTCATGTGATATGTGATTCCACGGCTTTATTTTAATCTATGCTATCTAAAGTTGCAGACTACAGGGATCAGTTTAGTAGATTTTAGATTTGCGATGCAACTGATCAAAATTCTAAACATGCCCGCTGGGAAACCCTGAGACATTTAGAGACCATAAACAAGTCAATAAAATAAAATACAGAGGAAAAAGAAGGATGGACGATTGAGTAAGATCGGTACAGGAATTCGAGAATAGCAAGTGCGCATCACTATCTAAATGGTCAATGCAAAAGCATAATCAACGCCCTGATAGGGAACAATGATATAATTATCAGTGATCAAAATAAAACAACCCCATTGTAAAATTAATGTCAAATGGTGAAATACTGTGCTAATTTGACATACCATTTTCACGCAGATGAAATTCGCCGAATCCACGGAAGACTTTACCATACAGCTGGCCTGTCCAGGACATGATGTCGCGAGGAAACGGCTGCAACCCAGCGACAGCAGTCTTGTTGCATATAAAGGTAACAAACACCGTTCCCTGATCAACAATGACAGTGCCACCTCCACTGAACCGCCTTACCACGGGCACATGATCTTGAAGCACAGGCCGTATCTCGACAAGCTCAGAGACCTTCCTGTTGGCACGAAAACCATATAAACAACCACACTATGCACGCACGAATGAAGGGCAACTTACTGAAGACACCAAGAGGACATTACCCAGAGACACCCATGACAATGGTGGGCGGAGCCGTGCCATCGTTGACAATGCACCAGTTATCGCTGGTGCGGCGCAGCAGGCTTTCCTCCAGGTGGAGCTGCTGCAGGATCGGCGCGCCGCCCATGGTGACCAGCCTCATGAGTGGCCGCGCCACGTTCCTCTCGATGACAGACCCGAACGTCATTCTCGACGCTGCTCGTTGGGAAAGGCGTTTCAGAGGCGCATTCCCTCGAACACCTGGTGCGCGCCCGTGCCCCTCCTTCGGATCGCTAGCACAATGGAACTGCAGGACCCCAGGTATCACTGTATCAGCCACGTCCTGGACTCCAGTCAGTAGTCCGTCGGGGCGTTGGCAGGCGGCGGCTGCGGCTGTACGCTGGGAGGACCGAGCGGAGGCGGCTGGGGTATAGGGGAGACACGGGGTGGAAGGCGAAGAGGGAAGGGATAAGTGACGACGCCGACCGGTGGACGACGGCGCGGGATCGGACTGGGGGCAGGGAGTGGGCGAGTGGCGGAGGCAGGAGCCGGCGATGAGAAGGCGGAGGACGACGGTGACTCTCTTTTCCAAGCAAACGACGGTGAGATGAGCGTCGTCGAGATCTTCCCCCACCTTTTTTTTCTACGTTGACGTTCTGAAGTCGTTCGGTTCTCCTTCTGATAATGGGCCGTGGGCCCGGGTAATACGAGATTAATGGCCCAACATAGAGCGGAAACCTCAGTTCTTCTCTTCCATATCTCTCAAGAAAAAAAGTTCTTCTCTTCCATTTTTTTTCTTTTGAGTCGCCTGAAAAAAATCTTAGAGCATCTACAGCCGGACTTTGCAAATCCGGCCCCTCAAAGCGTTCGCGGACGCGTCCGCGCACACTGACCGGTCACGCCACAAATAATGCAATCCACATCCGGACACCTCAATTATCATATCTCAATCCGTACTAACTTATGCAACTACGTCGGTGCACATTCATCGTCCGGCTACTTCATCACACTACACTAAACATGCCATCGGACTATCAAAATTTGGCATGTTTGGCTATGGTGGAGATCATCCATGGCTGCCTTTGCCCTTCTCCGCGCCCTTGCCGTCCTTCTCGCGGAAGTATTGGTCGAAGATGCAGTAGGGATCGAGCCGGATCTGCTCGTCGCCAGAGCTGTCCTCACCGTTGTGTTGTCATCCTTCTCCTCCTTCACGGCAGTCCGGCCATGGCACGGATCGCCCGATTATGCTCGCGCAAGGGCGCCGTGTTCTTCCGTTGTTGTTTCTTCACAATGCCAACACGGATGGCTTCTTCCTCTGTGGCTGCCGCGCCGCCGCATCAGTTGCCTCCGCCTTCGCCATTTCCGCCGCGATACGGGCCTCGGCGGCCCTTATCCTTTCCTTCCCATGGCAGGCTGCCCGTTCCCGATGGGACTCATAGTCTGCCCGACCGGTGATGGGAAGGAGAGATTTTCCGGCTATCGGACCGCAATGATCCAGCCCCCCAGAGGACCTGAGCGCCCGTTGAGCCGACGCAATGAAGTCGCGCCGAACAGATCCGTCCGTCGGCCGGGCGTTGTCCTCCTGGGAGCAGCGGAGTGCAATGCGGACCGCCATTGCCTCCTCCAATCCACACGGGATGACAGCCCAGTCGACGGATCGGACTGATTAAAGTCAGATCCGCTGCCTGCCATGCCGAAGACGGACGGAAATCGCCGGAGGTGAGCTTGGATGGTGGAGGGAGTGAAGGGAAGAGAAGTGTGAATCGGCTAGGGTTTGGTCCGACCAGGGGATAGAGACGAATATATGTAGGGTCAGGTGGGCCAGCATGGGCTGGGTCCAACATGACAGACACGCCGAGGGGTGCCGATCAGGCCAGGCGTTTGAGGCCCGTTTGATACGTCGATCTGGATCGAAAAATCGCAACCGATCAGTGACCTGAACGGGCCACGCTCTTAGAGTGCTCTTCCAGGGACGCGATACACGAGGAGTTTCAGACTCCACTGTGCACCTACAGTGTTGTAACTAGACTTCTGTCGGAACTGGAACAACCCAACCCTAGCGATTCCCTGGTGTGAGGAGACGGACCCCGCCACCGCAAGGTAGAGCTAAACTTAATGCTGACACCTGACAGTGCAGTGGCTAAAACAGAACGTACAAGGAATGCTTCGGTTATACAGTATGCAAGGTTGAGCACGGTGTTTTTAGTGCCGGGTTAACTGAACCGCGTACACTAGAAACACTTGCTCACAGTCTTTGGCAACTGATGGTGATGTGCGCCTCACCAAGATCACTGTGACATCGATCGGGCTGACAGTTGTGGAGGAGCTGAACTCTGGCACCAACCGGGACCGGGGGTTTGAATGGTAGTGCTATGATCCTAAAGAAGATCGAAGAGAAGAAAAGGAAAGCAGGATATGATCCTTCCTAGCAGGTCAAATTCGGCCACGAGGGGAGAAATGTCAGTTGGGAAGCAGCTGACCTGAAGGTCAAAACTGCTGAAGTTGGTAGTGCATGTGTTTGATTTGTCGATCGGTCCTCGGGATTTATATTCCTACAAGCTTTTGACTGAAAAAACAAGTCCGGTTCACACCCCCTTTCATTTTCTTCCCCCTCTTCTTATCAGAGAGAGTCTTCACCTTCGCCAGCCGAAAGTCGCTTGGACTTTCCTCGTCAACAGTTAGACCGCCGCCCCATTAAAAACAGCCTTGAATATTCAGAGCTAAACCTCTCTGTCCAGATACGGCATGCACGGCGGTGCGAAGGCGTACGTACGTACAAGATCTCCATGGAGCTCCATGCCTCCCCGTCCTCGACCTAGTTAATGTCCCGAGCCACCAGATCTTCCAGCCATGAGTTATGGGGCAGTTGCAGCCAGCCAGCAACCCCCGTTGGTGCTGGCCTATCTTTGCTCCTTGTGTTTTAGACACTGTTCGCGGTTGGTGCTCAACAGTAAGCGAACTGACCCCCACGAGATCCTACTACTAGTAGCTCCCAAAGAATAACGGTGATGTGATGTGCTGCACACGCTGCTAGAGAACTCACCAACTCGGGAAGGAATCAGGGCAGTTGTTTTCATCAAAACAAAGAAATCACACCTTGTATTGAATGATTTGAAGATTGCTCACCACGCCTGCCGTGCGGTGATTCGTTTTCGCATGTTGGTATAGATGCTAATCACCATCTGTAATTTTTCATGAATACAGAAGTTTTTTGATTTATTTGTTTATTTTGATCACATATGAATATATTTTTAATGACATTTTACATATACGTGAGTTTAGAGTCTATCTCCCACCATCGAAAAGAGGGGCGAGAGGTTGGAATTGGTAGGGAAATTTATCAATGGAGAACATTTTGACTTCTCATCGTAACTTAACTTGTCATTCCTCGTATAATCCGTCATGAATGCAATCCCATTTTTCAGTATTATTGTAGACTAGGGAAAAGAGGGACAACAGTAGCTCGATCCTTCACGCCCTATGCTTAACGGGCGGATTCCCGAGCTCCTTCTCCCTCTTCATATATGATCGGTGCTTGATAACCCATAAGTGTAGGGGTTCTATCATAGACTTTTCGATAAGTAAGAGTAACGAACCCAACGAGGAACATAACAAATTGGTTGATAGAAACTAGCAAAGGTTCACAGTAAAAGTTGCAAAGAGTGTTTGATGGTCTGTTTGAAAGCAAGAGTAATTGCAAGAAAGTAAATCGTAACAAGAGTGCAACAGTGCAGCAAGTGGCCCAATCATTAGTTGTGATAAAAACAAGCCGGTGGTTTTACTTACAGGGCGCTCTTGAGGACACAATGGAGTTTCAACAAGTTTCATTGAGTTATCGTTCATTGTTTTGATAATTTGTTGTGCAGTGAAACCTATGATAAAGTATTGGTCTTACTTGAACAAACAACATACTTATGATTGTACTCTCTATGCAAGCATCCGCAAATGCAAGAAAAATAATTAAGATAGCATCTAAAACCATAGTCATAAACTTTGGCGTTCCAAAAGCCCATCATGCAATATTTCATACTTAGGGTTCAGTAATTTATGTCACTCCAACCACCCGCCATGAACAAACTAATCACACAATGCTCTCCTCTAGTGTTGGAAATATGCCCAGAGGCAATAATAAATGTTATTATTATATTTCCATGTTCATTATTATGTTTATGTTTCTGTGCTACAATTGTATTGGTTCTTGAATATGAGATTTGGAGGAAAACCCAAATGCATGTGTGGAAATATAAACACGAAGTGATCCCTAGTCTAGCCTCTAAGACAAATTCATGTATTGATGATGATCTTGTTTTCCTGATCATGAGCAGTGTTGTTGTAACAAGGATGCTATCAATATACAAGAACACCATTGTCATGATAGCAACGGAGTAGGATAGACCCAACTCATGAATTACTGAGAGATGTCATCATTGCTATGTTATCGGTTACTTCATATAACTTGTTCACGTTAGCATTGTCCCTTGGACCATGAGAATGTTGTATACCTACATACCGGATGGTTACTTTGGGGTTTATCACATATCACTCCGTAAATGGATGTGAATAAAGGTGACTTACGGGTATACCGGAAACATATGTCTCGGTAGCAATAGTTCAAGACTGGGATTTGTTCCCCTCACGATAGAGAGATACTCTCTAGGCCCACTTGGTGTTATGGTGTCAATCATTACCGTCTGACCAGACACATGTGATTATGATCACGAGATACTGGAACACGGACACGAGTAAAGAGAACAAAGCCGGTAATGAGGATAACCGAAATAGTGATCAAGGAGTTGATCACGGGGATACCAATAATCTCCCCTCGGGTTCCGTAAGCGTATCGCAAAGCAAAAGGAATGGTATTTGTAAACAAAGGTTTGCTCGAGAACTTCATGAATATGCGTGCCCAGATCCCGCTATTAACTATTGTATGGAAGGGGTCCCGAGACATGTTCACTTTTTCCCGAACCTGTAGGGTGATGTCTATTACACAACTTATTCTTGTAGAGCCATGTTGGGCCTTCAAGCGCAGAGTTTTGTATGACAGTAACAATTTTACCTCAAGTATACGACCTAAGGTTTATCAATCCGTGGGAGGCGTAGGATGAAGATGGTCTCTCTCAAACAACCCTGCAACCAAATAAAAAAGAGTCTCTTGTGTCCCCACACACCAAATACAATGGCCGATTGTATAGGTGCACTAGTTCGGCGAAGAGATGGTGATACAAGTGTAATATGGATAGTAGATATAGGTTTTTGTAATAGGAACAATAAAAGTAGCAAGGTAACAAGTAACAAAAGTGAGAACAAATGCTATTGCAATGCTTGAATATAAGGCCTAGGGTTCATACTTTCACTAGTGCAATCTCTCAACAATGATAACATAGTTGAATCATATAACAATCCCTCAACATGCGACGAAGAATCACTCCAAAGTTCTTGTCTAGCAGAGAACATATGATGAAATTGTTTGTAGGGTACGAAACCACCTTAAAGTAATCTTTTCCGATCGATCTATTGAGCTATTCCTATAAGTGACACAAACAGCCCTAGAGTTCATATTAAAATAACACCATATGATACACATCAAACCAACTCTAATGTCACCTAAATACTCTAATGTCACCACAAGTGTCCATGAGTTGATTCTACGATATGCATCAAACAACTTCAGATTCATGATATTCAATCCAACACAAAGAACTTCAAAGAGTGCCCCAAGATTTATACCGGGGAAAGTAGGAAGAAAACGTGCAGCAACCCCTATGCATAGATTACCCCAATGTCACCTCGAGAATCCGTGGGTTGAATACCAAAACATACATCAAGTGAATCAATATAATACCCCATTCTCACCACGGGTATTCATATGCAAGACATGCATCAAGTGTTCTCAAATCCAACAAAGTATTCAATCCGATAAAAGTGAAACCTCAAAGGTAAAAACTCAATTCATCACAACAAGATAGAGAGGGAGAAACACCATCTGATCCAACTATATTAACAAAGCTCGCGGTACATCAAGATCATGCCAAATCAAGAACACGAGAAAGGGAGAGACCAACCACATAGTTACTAGTACAAACCCTCAACCCCGAGGGTGAACTACTCCCTCCTCATCGTGGAGACCGTCGGGATGATGAAGATGGCCTCCGGTTATGGTTTCCCCCTCCGGCAGGGTGCCGGAAAAGGGCTCTATATGGGATTGTAGAGGTACAGAGGCTTGCAGCGGCGGAGTCGAAGTTCTAGGGTTATTTCTGGGGGTTCTGTATTTATAAGAATTTTTGGCGTTAGAATCATGCAAAGATGGGCCACAGGGACCCCACTACCCACCAGGGCGCAGGGAGCCCACTAGACACCAGGGCGCGGCCACCCCCTAGGCGCGCCCTGGTGGGTAGTGGGGCCCCTGTGGGTCTTCTGCCCTTTTCCCGTAGTTTCCAGTGTCTCTTATGTTCCAGAAAAAATCATCAAAAAGTTTGGTTGCATTCATTTGATATGGATTTTCTGGAAAAAAACAAGCAGAAAACAACTGGCACCGGGCATTGGGTCAATATGTTAGTCCATGAAAATCATATAAAAGTGCACCAAAATCATACAAAACTATAATAAACATGGATGAATACTTCATAAATTATAGATATGTTTCATACGTATCATAGGGTCACATGCTTAACTGGTTCTAGTGCTGATTACCGGAGAACTGAGAAATGAGTTAAAAGAGGAGTTTTGGATGCTTCCAAAAGGGTTTTGGGAATTTTAGAAAGGTGTGGCATGATTTTGGAAAGTCCAGATCTATATATGGTAAGTTTTTGGGGTCGTCAGAATGGGTTCCGAAGACATCCGAAAATCTGTAATTTTATTTATGGAAGAAAGTTGTGAAGGACCGTCATGGGATGACAACATCTAGTGGGCCCACGGGGAGCACACGGGGCGCCATGATACGTCCATTTTGCATCATGCTTTTATATCAATATTTATTGCATTATGGGCTGTTATTACACGTCATGTCACAATACTTATGCCTATTCTCTCTTATTTTACAAGGTTTACATAAGGAGGGTGAATGCTTGCATTTGGAATTCGTCTTTGGAAAAGGAGCAAATATTAGAGACCTATTCGCACAACTCCAAAAGTCCTGAAACTCCACGGAATATCTTAAAATAAATAATAAAAATCCTCGCTAAAGATGAAGGCCAGGAGGCCCACACCCATCCACGAGGGTGGGGCGCGCCTCCTCGTGGCCCTCGGTGGCCCTCCGATGCCCATCTTCTGCTATATGAGGTCTTTCGCCGAGAAAAAAAAATCAAAAACAACCTTTCGGGACGAAACTCCGCCGCCACGAGGCGGAACCTTGGCGGAACCAATCTAGGGCTCTGGCAGAGCTGTTCTGCCCGGGACACTTCCCTCCGGGAGGGGGAAATCATCGTCATCGTCATCACCAACGCTCCTCTCATCGGGAGAGGGCAATCTCCATCACCATCTTCACCAGCACCATCTCCTCTCAAAACCCTAGTTCATCTCTTGTATCCAATTCTTGTCTCCAAGTCCGGGATTGGTACTAGTAGGTTGCTAGTAGTGTTGATTACTCCTTGTAGTTGATGCTAGTTGGTTTATTTGGTGGAAGATCATATGTTCAGATCCTATATGCATATTAATACCCCTCTGATTATGAACATGAATATGCTTTGTGAGTAGTTACATTTGTTCCCGAGGACATGGGAGAAGTCTTGCTATTAGTAGTCATGTGAATTTGGTATTCGTTCGATATTTTGATGAGATGTATGTTGTCCAGCCTCTAGTGGTGTTATGTGAACGTCGACTACATAACACTTCACCATTATTTGGCCCTAGAGGAAGGCATTGGGAAGTAATAAGTAGATGATGGGTTGCTAGAGTGACAGAAGCTTAAACCCTAGTTTATGCGTTGCTTCGTAAGGGGCTGATTTGGATCCATATGTTTCATGCTATGGTTAGGTCTACCTTAATACTTTTGTTGTAGTTGCGGATGCTTGCAATAGAGGTTAATCATAAGTGGGATGCTTGTTCAAGTAAGAACAGCACCCAAGCACCGGTCCACCCACATATCAAATTATCAAAGTACCGAACGCGAATCATATGAACGTGATGAAAACTAGCTTGACGATATTCCCATGTGTCCTCGGGAGCGCTTTTACTATTATAAGAGTTTGTCCAGGCTTGTCCTTTGCTACAAAAAGGATTGGGCCACCTTGCTGCACCTTATTTACTTTTGTTACTTGTTGCTCGTTACAATTTATCCTATCACACAACTATCTATTACCACTTGTTTCAGTACTTGCAGAGAATACCTTGCTGAAAACCGCTTATCATTTCCTTCTGCTCCTCGTTGGGTTCGACACTCTTACTTATCAAAAGGACTACGATAGATCCCCTATACTTGTGGGTCATCAAGACTCTTTTCTGGCGCCGTTGCTGGGGAGTGAAGCGCCTTTGGTAGGTGGAATTTGGTAAGGAAAAATTTATATAGTGTGCTGAAATTTACTGTCACTTGTTACTATGGAAAGTAATCCTCTGAAGGGCTTGTTCGGGGTATCTTCACCCCGACCAGTAGAGCAAAGAGTTGCTCCTCAACCTAATGAACCTACTGAAAATGAATATGAAAATATTCCCTTTGAATTTCCTTCGGGTATGAAGGAAAAACTGCTAGCTAATCCTTTTGTAGGAGATGGAACAAAGCATCCCGATGAGCACCTAATATATGTGGATGAAGTTTGTGGACTATTTAAGCTTGCAGGTATACCCGACGATGTTGTTAAGAAGAAGGTCTTCCCTTTATCTTTGAAGGGAGATCCATTGACATGGTATAGGCTATGTGATGATACGAGATCATGGAACTATAGAAGACTGAATTTGGAATTTCATCAAAAGTATTATCCTATGCATCTTGTTCATCGTGATCTAATTTTTGGCCTCGTGAAGGAGAAAGCATCACTCAAGCTTGGGGGAGGCTTAAATCAGTGTTGTATTCATGCCCCAATCATGAGCTCCCTAGAGAAACAATTTATTCAAAATATTTATGCTCGGCTTTCTGAAAACAATCGCACCATGCTCGATACTTCTTGTGCTGGTTCTTTTATGATGAAGACTATTGAATTCAGATGGAATTTATTGGATAGAATTAAACGCAACTCTGAAGATTGGGACCTCGACGGAGGTAAGGAGTCAGGTATGACACCTAAGTTTGATTGTGTTAAATCTTTTATGGATACCGATATTTTCCGTAAGTTTAGCACTGAATATGGACTTGACTCTGAGATAGTAGTTTCTTTCTGTGAATCTTTTGCTACTTATGTTGATCTCCCCAAGGAGAAGTGGTTTAAATATCGTCCTCCCATA
This sequence comes from Aegilops longissima, assembly GCA_021605205.1. Taxonomy (NCBI): domain Eukaryota; kingdom Viridiplantae; phylum Streptophyta; class Magnoliopsida; order Poales; family Poaceae; genus Aegilops; species Aegilops longissima. The sequence goes on along the minus strand of CM038677.1, from coordinate 778,322,421 downwards.
GAAGTAAAAGTAGCTGCACCTGTTAAAGTTGAAGAAAAGATTGTCACTTATAATTCCTATTGTTCCTACTTCTTATGTTGAGAAACCACCCTTCCCTGTTAGAATAAAGGATCATGCTAAAGCTTCAATCAGGTTCATAAAAGCAATATTAGAACTTATACACCTCCTGAGCAAGTCAAAGTAGAACCTAATATTGCTATTGTTAAAGATCTCTTGTCTGATAATATTGATGGGCATGTTATTCAATTCTGTGGTGAAACTGCTAGAATTGCCAAACCTAGTGCTAAAGATAAACATAGACATGTGGTAGGCGTGCCTGTTATTTATATTAAAATAGGAGATCATTGTTATCATGGCTTATGTGATATGGGTGCTAGTGCTAGTGTTATACTTATGACTTATATAAAGAAAGTAAGCATGAAATTGCACCTGCTGAGTTAGAAGATATTGATGTTACAATTAAACTTGCCAATAGAGATACTATATCTGCAATGGGAATTGTTAGAGATGTTGAAGTCTTATGTGGGAAAACTAAATATCCTGCTGATTTTCTTGTTCTTAGCTCCCCACAAGATAGCTTTTGTCCCATTATATTTGGTAGACCCTTCTTGAATACTGTTAATGCTAAGATAGACTGCGAAAAGAATGTTGTTACTGTTGGCTTGGATGATATGACTCATGAGTTTAATTTCTCTAAATTTGGTAGACAACACCGTGAAGAAGAATTGCCTAGTAAGGATGATATTATTGGTCTTGATTCTATTGCCGTACCTCCTAGTGATCCTTTAGAACATTATTTGCTAGACCATGAAAATCATATGTTTATGAATGAAAGGAGGGAAATAGATGAAGTATTCTTTAAACAGGAACCTATTCTGAAACACAATTTGCCTGTTGAAATCCTAGGGGATCCTCCTCCACCCAAGGGTGATCCCATGTTTGAGCTTAATCCGTTGCCTGATAATGTTAAATATGCTTATCTTGATGAAAAGAAAATATATCCTGTTATTATTAGTGCTAACCTTTCAGAGCATGAAGAAGAGAGATTATTGAAAACTCTGAAGAAGCACCGTGCTGCTATTGGATATACTCTTGATGATCTTAAGGGCATTAGTCCCACTCTATGTCAACATAAAATAAATTTGGAAGAAGATGCCAAACCAGTTCGTGATCATCAACGAAGGCTGAATCCTAAGATGAAAGAAGTGGTAAGAAAAGAAATACTAAAGCTTCTGGAGGCAGGTATAATTTATCCCGTTGCTGATAGTCAGTGGGTAAGTCCTGTCCATTGTGTCCCTAAGAAGGGAGGTATTACTGTTTGTCGGGGAAGCTGATCTGACCCACGAACACCTATGGGACCGGCGGACCGAGCCCCTTTCGGTTCGGCGGGGGGCGGAGGTCGCACGAAGAGCAGATCGAGGCGAAGCACACGAGCAGTTTACCCAGCTTCGGAGCTCTCCGGAGAGATAACACTCCTACTGCTGCATGTCTGAGTGTATTGAGTTCTTGCTTGGGAGCGCTGAATGCTACAGTACACACCAGCTGCTAACGAGACCTAGCGTGGGTGTTTTTTGGCTTCGAACCTTTCGAACCCCCCTCTACGTTGCGCATGGGCCTCCTTTTATATGCTCAAGGGGTCACCGACAGGTGGCAACATAGACAAGGGTAAAAATGGAAAAGGGATTGCAGTTGGTATAGCTACCTGTACAGTGTATCATACCTAACCCTGACGGCAGGGGACAAAGGCATTAAATGCCCGTCTACGTCGCCCAAACAATGCAAACAGGGACCGTCAGGGGTGCCACCGCTTGCCATGATGGCAATCTTGTCAGCATCGCTTGCCACCGCGCTCCGCTGGCCGCACAGCCTCTCGCCACACGCGCTTGGAAAGGTCCCAGGGCGACACGTTAGTGGATGTGCTGGAGCGCAGGTACAGATTCGTAGCTTGCCGCGGCAAGCGCCTTGCCATGGTCGTTGTCTCGTCGCGTCCGGAAGCTTGTCGCTCACCGGGCCTTGCCGGGACGCGTGGCGCGTCGCGGCAAGTTCCTTGAGATGCCTTGGTTGGCCTTCCCGGCAAGCTCCTCTTGCCGGGGCCTTGTCTCCTTGGCTTAAAATACTTTGTTCTTGAATGGCTCCAAAGGAACCACAGAGGACCTTGGCGGTCACCCGACAAGCCTTGCCGCGGGGAGCTGCAACTGCCCGTGCACGAGTTCGGGATACTAGGGTACCCCTACTCTAGTACACCGACAGGAGCCCCCGGGCCTGGGCCACACACGGTGCCGAGCGCTGTTGGGCCAGGCCCAAAACAGGGCATGGGCACGCGCGGCCTGGGTTACGCCGTAACTCACTCCGGACCCACCACGCCCTCCACGAACGGCACGCGTCGAATGCGGCGTCGTGGGAGAGATCATGGGTGGTTTCTTTATTCGGAAAGGCGGAACGTCCGCCCCCTCCCTCTTTATAAGCAGGGGAAACAGGGGCAGTTTGCCCATCTCGCTGGTTGCTTGTCCAATCTCGAAAACCTCCGCCGCTCCCCCCCTTCTTCCCAAGGCTGAAAAGAGAGCAGCGCCCGCCCCATCGCCACCAAAGATCACTGCGCCGTCGGTCTCCCCACCACCTCCGCCATGGCTCCGAAAGTCGACAAGGGAAGGCCGTGATGTCGGCCGAGGCGCAGCGCTCATGGCGCCGCGAAAGGAGCGGCAATCTTCCCCCTCAGCTCGCCGTGAAGGATCCGAGGAGTACTACTACCTCTTCGTCGACGGAGACGCGAGCGCATCCGCGCACGAAGGTACTCCCGGCTGCTGCTGAACCGCTCGAACGGATATCCCTTCTTGGCGCTGTTCTTCTCGCGGGCTCGCCCGCCTTTCTCTGATTTTTTCTGTGATATTATGAACACCTACGGGTTCTGCCTCCTTGACTTCACCCCCAATGCTGTTCTGACCATGGCAGTTTTCGCACATCTCTGCGAAAACTTTGTCGGAGTCTATCCAAACGTAGCTCTTTTCCGCCACTTCTTTATGCCCCGAGTTGAGAGAGGAGAGCCTCTTGCCGGCGGAATCGCTTGGATCTCGAGGATTGGCAAGAAGGAAGCTTATCTGGAGGGAGAGCTCCGCAGCAAGTGGGAGGAATGGAGGGCAGACTGGTGCTGGATTGTCGAGGAGAACCCGCAGCCATTTACCGCCCAGCGCCAAACCCCAATAGTGCGCGGCAACGATTGGAGCAACGTGGCCCCGGAAGATGCTAGGTTGAAGATTGCCGTCACCCGGATCCTGCGCCTCAGGCTTGCCGGGCTCACCGTAGGCACCGTTGGCGCAGACTTTCTTCGCCGCCGCATCGCCCCCTTGCAGGAGAGGAGGAGACCCGCCTGGGAGTTCCAGAATGCGGCGGATATCATGAGGCTGCGCCCGGGCCTCAACTTCAACTTCACCGTCTTGGAACTGGACGCGATGCTCTTGGAACTGTTCAAGCCCGATCCTGATCATCCCGAAATGTTCAGGTTGCCGAGGGGTGTCGTCCCGCTGTGCAACAATTCCTCGCTCGACCGCATCCGTGCAATGATGCCGCTGTGCGACTCGCATGGAATTGTCCCAACTTGGCAAGAGCCTGCAGATGACGTCGTGCGGGAGTTCTTTGACGGCCTGGTAGAAGTGCCGGTCCGCCCCGACGAACAGAAGAGCCTCACCCGCGACACCACCGATGATGAGATGCAGCACATCGCCACCAGGCTGGAAGAGGCGGCAGCAGCCGCTGCCGCTGGCGAGTTCGGATTCACCGTGGAGGAGGCAGAGGCAGCAGAGGCAGCAGAGGCGGCAAGCCTTGTCGAGCGAGGGGAGCTTGCCGACGAGGAGGAGCTTGCCGAGCCTGAAGCTGAGTCGAGCGAGCCCGCCGAGGGCGCCTCCTCCCCACCTTCAGACAGCTTGCCGCGAGCGGAGCCCCCAGCTCCACCAAGAAGGCGTCTCCGCAAGGCTGGAGACGTAGCGGGGCGGCAGACGGGCCAACAGCCGCCGCGCGCGCAGCCTTGCTCCCACCGCGGCAAGCATTGCTGCCGCTGGAGCACCTCACGCCCGCTGCGGCAACCGGAGCGGGCCTCCTGCACCACCGCCGCTTCCCGCCAAGCGCCCAAGGGAACCCACTCCTCCGCCTCGTCGCCTTTGGAGGCGAGCCAGACTTGATCTCTCCGCGCCAGCTCCGACGAGGAAGAAGAAGAGTAAGATTCTTTGCTGTATTTGTAGTTCTTCAATTTGTTGCTTTGTCTTGTATCTGATTTGCTTCACTCAACCCATTCCTTTTCAGACGCTGCCCAGAGCGTCGAAGAGAGCCAAGGCCCCGTGATTGTCATCGAGGACGAACCCACCGCGACAATAGAGGCGCGTCAAGACCTCCTTGCCGGACCCGCAACTCTTCCTCGGAGCAGCCCCCAGCGCAGCCCCCAGCGTAAGTATATGGTTTACTTCCTGTTGTTAGGCGTGCATGGGTGCCCTTTCTTTGCTGATATCTGACTGTTGGTTTGTGTAGGAGCAGAGCAGCCCCACCAGAGTGCCACAAGCCGCTCGACATGCCATCTGCCGACTACACCGCCAAGGAGGATTCCCGCAAGGAGAATTCTCCGGCAAGGGACAGTTCTCCGGCAAGGGATGGCACCAGCGACCCTCCGGTGGTTGAGACCACGGCTGCAGATCCTAGTACAGGTAATCCTCTCGCTTGAAAACTTCCCTTGTGTTCTTCTTCTTCTGATTTTCTTTTTGGATATTTGCTTGACTTTTCTTTCTTTTCCGGTCGTCAGATCCATCTGCCACAGAGCCAATGGAGACAGAGGTCGCCGGCGAGGAGGACGCGCGCGGCGATACCGCCAACGCCGCTGTCACCGAAGAAGGAGTCGGCGCTGATGATCCCGCCGGCGGAGAGGCCGCCAAAGCTGCCGCCGCAGAAGCTGGCGAGGGGTCCGGCGATCGCACTGACGGCCCCGAGGCCGCAGGAGCGCCAGGCGCTACGCTGACCGCCGATCCCTCCGCCGCTGCTGCAGCATCAGGCTCCGAAGAGCCCCAGCTCGACGCCTATTTGAAGGCCGGCGATGGCGTCTTCATCAAGCTCCCCTGGGCGTCGAGCTCCAGGGCGCCGGCCGAAGGAGAAACCTTTGATTAAGAGCTGCTCGCCTCCGCTGGGCTGACGCTGGTTGACGCGCCGGACAGTAGCAGCGGCGAGCCTGAGGAGGAGCAGCTGCTGCGGAAGCTGCTGTCGCTCTACCGCACCCAACAAGCCAAGCTGGAATCCCGAGAAGCGCTTGTCGCGAAGGCAGGAGCAGACATAGAGAAGCGCGCGGAGGAGCTCCGGGGCCTCAACCAGGAAGCTCTCCGGTCCCTGGCAAAGGAGCGGGAGCAAATCGCCGAGGAGCGTAAATCCTTCCTCCTCGAGAAGGCTGAAGCTGAGGAGCAACAGCGGCTTGCCGCCGAGAAGCTGTCTGCGCAGGAAGGCGAGTTGGCGCAGCGAAAGATTAATCTTGACAGCCACGAGGAGGATCTTGCCGCGCGCGAGAAAACATTTGGCAGGGCTCTCAAGGAAGCAAAGGATGCTGCCACAGCTGCCGAGGCCGCCAAGAAGGAGTTGGAGACGAAGGTGACGCAGCTGGAGGCCAATATCAAGGAGAGCGGCGAGGAGCTTGCTGCACTCAAGCGTGAGCGCGAGAAGGACGCCTACACTCTTGGCGAGCTGCAGGGTCGTCTCGCCGAGAGGAGCAAGGAGCTTAGCGCCGCCAAGGACTCCAACGCAGATCTTGAGCTGAAGCTGACTACTTTGACTCAGACGCTGGACGGCGCCAGGGAGCAGAAGGTGGCCTTGGAGGAGAAGATCAAGGCCGACGAGGCGCTGCTAGCGAGTGCTGCTGCCGCCTAGAACACTTTTAGGGAGAACGTGGAGCACTGGACTGAGGGTCTCGTGGATGTTGCCGCAGCCATCGACAGGGAGCTGGCGCAGCTGGGGATGGAGGATCTCGGGTATTCCTCCGATGAGCACCTCCAACCCAGCGCCAAACTCAGCTTGTTCTTCAAAGGCGTGGCGACGGCCCTCCAGCGACTCCGGGAAGAGATCCCAAAGCAGCTGGCCGACGAGTCGCGCCAGATCTGCGCGGGAGCTCTTCAAAAGGTGCTGATGAAGGTGGCCTTCCGCAATCCAGGCCTCAACCTCACCAACGTCCTCAAGTCCTTGCTGCCGGATGTCGATGTGGAAGCGCCAAGACCCTTGTCGCACCCATTGTGGACAGGGTGAGCGGGATTAAGAGGGTTGAGGGCGATCGCGTGACTAGGCCGCCTGCTTTTCTCTTTCCTTGTCGCTGCTGGTTATGTTATGAGAACAATCAATTAGAGCTGCGACAAGCTATCTTGTAATATAACTCTATTTCGGTAGTAATTGCTATGTTATTTCCTTTACTTGATTCCTTCCTTTGTATGTTTTTACCCTCGCTTTTAGGGAACTTGTCGGCGCAGCACCTTAGTCATGAAGCGCCGAGTCTTGGACGTCAAGATCCTCGTCAAGCGGTGCCGCCACTGACAAGAAACCTTGTCGCAACTAGTCGCAGCTCACTTAAGTTGTTGAGCGGACTCAAACAAAGTAAGGGCGCAACTAGCCACGAGTTGGTTCCTCCGCGCACAGGTTTTCCATACAAAGTACGGTCGTTCGAGGAGAATAACTTAAAAAATTTAAAACTGATTGCTCAAACTTTAGCAACTTAGCTTTTCTGCCTTTTGCTTCCCGGTAAGGCGAAACTTCCTCGAGCGACGCTTGGTCCACAGCATTATCTTCTCCTTTCCCCCCGGCAAACTTGTGGGCGAGGGAACCTTCCTTTCTTTGAGAAAGAGAAAGAAGAGAAAATAAAGATATGGAGCCTTGTGGCTCGTTATTGCTTACCGGAGATAGGCGCTGCACAAAATGTCAAATAATGCATGCAAAAATAAAGTAGAGAGCATGAAATTGACAAGATGTGCGGAGCACATTAGCTTTACTTATGCACAGGGTCTGCGCCCGGCTTTGTACAAAGGATTACATGCAACATCGGCAAGACTCAGGTTCCGGCAACCGCGCCCTATGGGTAAAACTTACGAAGATGCTCAATGTTCCAGGAGTTGCTCACCGGAATGCCATATTCGGTCTCAAGGCGGACAGCGCCAGGCCTAGTGACTTGTTTCACCCGGTAAGGGCCTTCCCACTTCGGCGTCAACTTGTTGGAATTCTTGGCGGACTGAACGCTACCAAGAACAAGGTCGCCTTCCTCGAGACTTCGGCATTAACTTTGCGGCTATGGTAGCGGCGCAAAGCTTGCTGGTATCGAGCAGCTCGTCTGAAGAGCCCTCAAGACGGTCCTCCTTAAGGAGCAGCGCGTCATCTTGTTGCAACTGCTCTTGCTCAAGCTCATCATAAGCGAGCACTCGAGGTGACCCAGATATCGAAGTTCCGTGGGGAGAACTGCCTCGATCCATAGACTAGAGCAAAGGTGTCCGCCGGTGGCTCGATTTGGCGTCGTCTGATCGACCAAAGAACCACCGCAGCTCCTCAATCTAGTTTCTTCCGCACTTGTGCAGCCTCGTCGAAAGTCCTGGTCTTGAGCCCACGCAGCACTTCAGATTTGCCCTCTCCGCTGACCGTTACTCCTCGGATGAGCAACAGAGCGAAGCGCACCTTGGCGCCAAGATCTTGGATGTACTTGCATGAAGGTGCGGCTCGTGAATTGCGTGCCGTTGTCGGTGATGATCCCGTTAGGGATTCCCAAACGGCAAACAATCGACCAAGAACTTGATCGCGACCGGTCTGTCACCTTCCTCATCGCTTCCACTTCCGCCACTTTGTGAACTTGTCGATTGCAACGCATAAGTACTCAAAGCCCCGACAGCTCGGGAAAGGGGCCGAGGATGTCGAGCCCCTGCACCGAAAATGGCCAGGATAAAGGGATCGTCTGAGAGCTTGAGCTGGCTGGTGTATCTCGCTTGGAATGGAACCGCACGCTTCACACTTGGTTACTTGTGCAGTTGCATCACGGAGGGCTGTCGGCCAAAAGAAACCTTGCCGGGACGCTTTGCGGCAAGTGCTCTTGCGCCAATTTGGTGACCACATATGCCTCCATGTATCTCTCGCCAACAGCTTTTGTCGGTCTTCCCGTGAATACACTTCAATTTCACGCCGTTGAGTCTTCTTACATGCAGTGTGTCGTCGACAAACTGGTACATACTTGACTGCCGGGCTACTCTTTCCGCTTCTTCTTGCTCTTTGGGAAGTTCTCCTGTCTGAAGGAAATGGACAATCTGTTGTGCCCATGCTGGAGCTTGCGGCTCGACAACACGGACTAAAGGCACATCTCGCTGCTGCAGAACATCCGCTTCTCGGCGAGAACTCGCGGCTCAGCCGAGCTTGACGCCCCGGCAAGCTTGCCGGAGCAAAACTTGTCGGGAGCGCTCGCTTCAACGAAACGAACCCTAGGGCTCGCCGGAGCAGATCGCTCCTCAACACTCTTGGTGTTGATCTTGAGGACCTTCTTGGCGGCGGCTTCGGGAGCTCTGCGAAAATAGTCACCGAAATCAACTTCCTCTTCTTGCTCTGCCCAGCTTGATGGCGTTATGAGACGGTTGAGTCAGCTTGAGCACAAAGATCCTGGTTCCATTGTGTAACTTAAGTGCGGCGCACTTCGACAAAGCCATCAGCAATGTCGCTCGAGCTCTTGGAACATATTCCATCTCAGAGGGCCGTCAAAGTGCTCTTCTAGCTTTCTAACTTCATCGACGTAAGCTTCCATCAACGGACTCGATAATTCTTGTTCACTTGGCGGACGACAAGCTGTGAGTCACCCCGACAATGAGCTTCTTGATCCCAAGGTCTCTCATGATCTCGAGACCGCAAGCAAACCTTCATACTCTGCAGTATTGTTTGTTGCTTGCTCCTTGGGAAAGTGCATCCGACTACGTGCTTGAGGTGCTCTCCGGTGGGTGCAACAAGTAGCACGCCCGACCGCACCTTGCAGCGAGAAGGCACCATCAAAGTACATCAGCCACTCTTTGCTTGCCTCCTTGAAGGGATGCTCGTTTCGAATTTCTTCATCTTGCGTTGGCGCCCATTCTGCTATGAACTCGCCAATGCTCGCTTTGGATAGTTGAAGTGCTCTCAAACTTGAGACCAAAGCTTGATAGTTCCAAAGGCCCACCGACAATCCTGCCTGCTGCTTCGGATTTTGCAATATCCTCTTCAGCGGAAAACGAGTGACGACTGTGATTTCATGTGCTTGGAAGTAATGGCGTAGCTTTCTTGAGGCCATGAGAAGGCCGAAAAGCAATTTCTGCACACCAGAGTACCTTGACCTAGCCCCCTGCAGAAGGGAACTGACAAAGTAAACTGGGCGCTGCACCATTCTTTTCTGCATCTTTTCATGCGCCTGCGCAGATCCATCTTTGTCGGGACCAGAGCTTGCCGGTGAAGCCCCCTGCTTGTCGCTGGATGCATCTGCCATGGTTGCCGGCTCATCATCCGCCTCCCTCTCCGCTACTAACGCAGCACTAATCACTTGATTGGTTGCCGCTATATATAGCAGCAACTTCTCTTGTGGCTTAGGTGCGACAAGTGTTGCAGTGGAGGACAGGTATCTCTTTAAGTCCTGCAGTGCTGCCTCCGCTTCCGGAGTCCATTTCATTGACCTGCCTTTTCAATATTTTGAAAATGGCAGGCACACTCAGCAGAACCTAGAGATAAACCTCTTTGAGAGCAGCTACGCAACCGCAAGTCTTCGTACATCCTTGACGCGCTTTGGTGCTTCAATCTGCTCAATGGCCTTGATCTTGTCGGGATTGGCTTCAATTCCTCGCTGAGACACGAAGAACCCGAGAAGCTTGCGGAGGGGACTCCAAACACACACTTCTCGGGTTGAGCTTGAGGTTGATCTTGCGCAGATTTGCAAAGGTTTCGTCTAAATCTTGAATCGAGTCGCCTTGTCCTTGCTCTTGACCACTATGTCATCCATGTAGGCTTCCACATTTACGTGCATTTGCGGCTCAAAAGCGTCATGGACTACTCTTGCAAATGTTGAACCAGCATTCTTTAAACCGAAAGGCATCCGTGACGAAACAGTATGTGCCACATGAGGTGATGAATGCGGTCTTCTCCTCATCCTCTTCGCCATGAAGATCTGATGGTATCTCGAGTATGCATCAAGAAATGAAAGCAAGTCACATCCGCCGTGGAGTCAACAATCTGATCGATGCGCGGCAAGGGAAATGGGTCTTTGGGACAAGCTTTATTAACATCGGTAAAGTCGATACAAAGCCTCCATTTCCGCTTGCCTTGCGCACGACTACAGGATTGGCCAACCACGAGGATGGAGCACTCCTCGACAAGGCCTGCTGCTTCCAATTTCTTGATTTCTTCTGCGATGAATTCTTGGCGCCCACCGCTCGCTTCGACTTTTCGCTTGATGGGCGCGCGATGAGGACAGACGGCAAGATGGTGCTCAATTACTTTCACAGGAACACCGGGATGTCGACGGTTGTCATGCAAACACGCCGACGTTACGCGCGCAGAAAGCAACGAAGCGCTTTCCTATTTAGGGTCGAGGGTGGCACTGATGGTGAAGGTACCACCAGCGCCGTCCTCCTTGGCGGACACCTTCTTGGTCTCTGGTGGAGCTGCCATTGTCTTCTTACACTTGCCGGTGGAGCTCGATGGTGCGTCCTCGACGGTAGCGCAGCACTCGAGGAGGTGCGCTTGCCGAGTGGGCATCGTAACTCTTGCCGGACTTGGTCTTCTTCTTCGCCCGGGAGCTTCAACGGCAAGTGACTTGCGATCTGTTGTCTGCTGCTTCCCGGTAGATCTTGTCGGCGCAGATAAGAGCATCCTTCTTGTTGCCGTGACGAAATGACACTTATCGGGCTGGCATCTTCAAATGTTGTATGCATAGTGAGAGGCTGCCATGAATTTGGCGAGTCTTTGACGGCCAAGTATCCCATTGTAAGGCAATGGAAAGTCAACAACGCCAAAAGTGACCCTCTCGATCCTGAAGTTCAACTCGCTGCCAAATGTCACCGCAACGTGATCTTTCCTTCGCTTGCTCCTTCCGGATTGATTCTTGAATGTGCCGTCTCTTCGAGCTCGCCATCGTGGATCCGGAGTTTCGGAGTACCGCCGAGGAGATCAGGTTCAAGCCGGCCCCGCCGTCAACTAGCATCTTAGTGACCTTGAGGTTGCAGATAGTTGGTGAAACCAACATCGGCAAGCACCCGACCGTAGTTACGCGATCGGGTGGTCCTCAATATCAAAGATGATAGGCGTCTTGGACCATTTCGAGGCTTGCATGACTCGACGGATGGTTCTGCCGATTGACTTCCCGCATCCACCGCTTGAGCTGGCGGTGTGAAGTATGCGAGAAGCACCGCCACAACACACAGTGACCTCTGTGGCTTTCGAACTCCTGCTCATCGGTCTCGTCATCATCCATGTCCTCATCGTCGCCGCCATCTTCATTCTTGTCGCGCTGGGAGGTCTGTCTCCTTGCCGCTGCTTGGCCTTGCCGCGACGCCTCCCGCCGGGCGTTTTTGCTGGCTCCTCCAGACCTTCCTGGCCTTCTCCTTGTCGCGTCGCTCAGATTCAGCCTTTTGCTGTTCGACAAGCTGCTCGACCTTCTTGCAGCTCTGGAGGTCATGGCCCTTGGTGCGGTGGATCTTGCAGTACTGCTTGTTGGCGCTGTCCTGCTTGTCGGCGACCGCCACAGCCTGGCAGTTGGTGCCAGCGGCAATCTCCTTGCCGGAGCCACTAGCTTTGGCTTTCTTGGCGCCACCTCCGTTGCCGGACTGCTCAACAACTAGCACATCTTTGCCTTTCTTCTTCCTGTTGTTCCGCCGCCGTTTTTCTTTGCCGGGCAGCCTCCTCACTATCGATCCTCCCGCTTCTATATTCTCTCCGGGAGTTTCCTCCTTCCTCAAAGACGCGCACACTTGTCGGCCAGGGCATATAGCTCATCGACGCCTCTCGATCTTGCACATCGCCATCTCCTCCCGCATCCTGCGGTTTCAGACGCTCGATGGAACGCGCTGATTACCATGGGCAGGGTGGACATCTGGGATGTTGTGTCAGACGCGGCTGAATCTCTGAATGTACTTGCGCAGGGGCTCTCCTTCCTTCTGGGCGAGCAGATGAAGGTCGCTCTCTTGGCCATGAGGCTTGTGGCCGCCTGTAAAGGCGCCGACAAACTGATGGCATAGATCTGCCCAAGAGGATATGGAGTTGTCCGACAAGTGCATGAGCCAGGATCTGACATTGGGCTTGAGTACCAGCGGGAAGTAGTTGGCTAGGATCTTGTCGTCCCGCCCCCCGGCAGCCTGCACCGTGATGGTATAGATGCTGAGGAACTCCGACGGATGCGTCTTGCCGTCGTACTTCTCTGGTACGTCTGTCTTGAAATTCTTCTTGCTGGGCCACTGGACTTGGCGCAGCTCACGAGTGAACGCAGGGCAACCTACCGCGTACGGCAAGTCGCCTGGTTCCCCTGGCGCATGCATGTCGACAGAGGGCCCAGCACGCTGGTCTGATTGACGCCACGCTTCTCTCTGGCGCTCGATGCGAGTTCGAGCGTCTTCTTGCTGTCGTTCATGAAGAACTTGGCGCTGATCGCGACGAGCTCGTGGATCCGACAATGCGGTGGAGTCGCTGTCGAGGTGGATCCGACGAGTCGGCGATCTTGGCCTTCGGGGTGGAGAGTGCATGGTGGTTGCACCCCCACCAGTTTCGTCGCCACTGGCTCGTGCTCGGCAGTCCTGCCGCGGCAGCGATGTACTCGGCTGCCGCGGAGTGTCGCCGTTGGCAAAGCCGATGAGACACTGAATGGTGGCCCTCCATTCATCGACCTTGTCCGCCGTTGGAGGGTAATCTAGGAGCAGTTGAGCTCGCGCCAAAGCTTCGGCTGGAGTGGCGGGCGGCAGTGGTGAACGGCGCGAGGAGCGGGATATGCTCGGACTTCTAACTACGTTAGAAGGAGCAATATCCCGTCCAGGAGACCGTGCCTCGCTCGTGCCAGCATGTTGGCATGCATGCTGGTCTTGAGCATCCCGAGATCCACCAGCTCGATCTTGGCCCAACGAACGTATGGTACTGCGAGTACCATAACGCTGTCGGTCCCGCGCCTCCTGAGATGGGCGCGGTGCATGTACGGACGCCGAGGTCTGCGCCGCCTTGTCCTTGGACCTGGCAGCACCGTGGGCTCCCTCGTCGTCGCCCGTTCTTCCGCCGACGTCTACCCCACCACCCGTTTGCTCCGGTGGTGGTGGGATCGACGTGGACGGATCCGCTGCCGCCGAAGCCTTCTTCTTCGGTGGCATGTCGATGAAGACGATGAAAATCTAGCTCGTGTGAACGCCGGATCAGGTTCACGCAATCTCGACGCCCCCTACCTGTCGCGCCAAAGATGTCGGGGAAGCTGATCTGACCCACGAACACCTATGGGACCGGCGGACCGAGCCCCTTTCGGTTCGGCTGGGGCGGAGGTCGCACGAAGAGCAGATCGAGGCGAAGCACACGAGCAGTTTACCCAGCTTCGGAGCTCTCCAGAGAGATAACACTCCTACTGCTGCATGTCTGAGTGTATTGAGTTCTTGCTTGGGAGCGCTGAATGCTACAAATACACACCAGCTGCTAACGAGACCTAGCGTGGGTGTTTTTGGCTTCAACCTTCGAACCCCCCACGCTATGCATGGGCCTCCTTTTATATGCTCAAGGGGTCACCGACAGGTGGCAACGAGACAAGGGTAAAATGGAAAAGGATTGCGGTTGGTACAGCTACCTGCATGCAGGTATCATACCTAACCCCGACGGCAGGGGACAAAGGCATTAAATGCCCGCCTATGTCGCCCAAACAAGGTGCAAACAGGGACCGTCGAGGCGCCATCGCTGCCATGATGGCAATCTTGTCGCGTCGCTAGCCACCACGCTCTCGCTGGCCGCACAGCCTCTTGCCACGCTGCTTTGGAAAGGTCCTGTATGGCACGTTAGTGGATGTGCTGGAGCGCAGTACAGATTGGTAGCTTGCAGCGGCAAGCGCCTTTGTCTGCGTCGTTGTCTCGTCGCGTCCGGAAGCTTGTCGCTCGCCGGGCCTTGCCGGACGCTGTGGCGTCGCGGCAAGTTCCTTGAGATGCCTTGGTTGGCCTTCCGGCAAGCTCCTCTTGCCGGGCCTTGTCTCCTTGGCTTAAAATACTTTGTTCTTGAATGGCTCCAAAGGAACCACGGAGGACCTTGGCGGTCACCCGCAAGCCTTGTTGAGGGAGCTGAATCGCCCGCGGCACGAAGTTCGGGATACTAGGGTACCCCTACTCTAGTACACCGACATTGTTGTTCCTAATGATAAAGATGAATTGATCCCACAAAGAATTATTACAGGTTATAGGATGTTAATTGATTTCCGCAAATTAAATAAAGCAACTAAGAAAGATCATTACCCCTTACCTTTTATTGATCAAATGCTAGAAAGATTATGCAAACATACACATTATTGCTTTCTAGATGGTTATTCTGGTTTCTCTCAAATACCTGTGTTGGCTAAAGATCAATCAAAGACTACTTTTACATGCCCTTTTGGTACTTTTGCTTATAGACGTATGCCTTTTGGTTTATGTAATGCACCTGCTACCTTTCAAAGATGCATGATGGCTATATTCTCTGACTTTTGTGAAAAGATTTGTGAGGTTTTCATGGACGACTTTTCCGTCTATGGATCCTCTTTTGATGATTGCTTGAGCAATCTTGATCGAGTTTTGCAGAGATGTGAAGAAACTAATCTTGTCTTGAATTGGGAAAAGTGCACTTTATGGTTAATGAAGGTATTGTCTTGGGGCATAAAGTTTCTGAAAGAGGTATTGAAGTTGATAAAGCCAAGGTTGATGCTATTGAAAATATGCCATGTCCCAAGGACATCAAAGGTATAAGAAGTTTCCTTGGTCACGCCGGATTTTATAGGAGGTTCATTAAGGACTTCTCAAAAATTTCTCGGCCTCTGACTAATTTATTACAAAAAGATATACCATTTGTCTTTGATGATGATTGTGTAGAAGCATTTGAAATACTTAAGAAAGCATTGATCTCTGCACCTGTTTGTTCAGCCACCTGATTGGAATTTACCTTTTGAAATTATGTGTGATGCTAGTGAGTATGCTGTAGGTGCTGTTCTAGGGCAAAGAGTTGATAAGAAATTAAATGTTATCCATTATGCTAGTAAGACTCTAGACAATGCTCAAAGAAACTATGCTACTATTAAAAAAGAATTTTTAGCAGTTGTATTTGCATGTGATAAGTTCAGACCTTATATTGTTGATTCTAAAGTAACTATTCACACTGATCATGCTGCTATTAAATACCTGATGGAAAAGAAAGATGTTAAACCTATACTTATTAGATGGGTTCTCTTGCTACAAGAATTTGATTTGCATATTGTTGATAGAAAAGGAGCTGAGAACCCCGTTGCAGACAACTTGTCTAGGTTAGAAAATGTTCTTGATGACCCACTACCTATTGATGATAGCTTTCCTGATGAGCAATTAAATGTCATAAATACTTCTCGTAGTACTCCATGGTATGCTGATTATGCTAATTACATCGTTGCTAAATTTATACCACCTAGTTTCACATACCAGCAAAAGAAAAAGTTTTTCTATGATTTGAGGCATTACTTTTGGGATGACCCGCATCTTTATAAAGGAGTAGATGGTGTTATTAGACGTTGTGTACCTGAGCATGAACAGGAATAGATCCTACACAAGTGTCACTCCGAAGCTTACGGAGGACACCACGCTGGAGATAGAACTGCACATAAGGTATTGCAATCTGGTTTTTATTGGCCTACTCTCTTCAAGGACGCCCGTAAGTTTGTCTTGTCTTGTGATGAATGTCAAAGAATTGGTAATATTAGTAGACGTCAAGAAATGGCTATGAATTATTCACTTGTTATTGAACCATTTGATGTTTGGGGCTTTGATTATATGGGACCTTTTCCTGCCTCTAATGGTTATACACATATTTTAGTTGCTGTTTACTTTACTAAGTGGGTAGAAGCTATTCCAACTAGTAGTGCTGATCATAACACCTCTATTAAAAATGCTTAAAGAAGTTATTTTTCCGAGGTTTGGAGTCCCTAGATATTTAATGACTGATGGTGGTTCACATTTTATTCATGGTGCTTTCCGAAAAATGCTTGCTAAATATGATGTTAATCATAGAATTGCATCTCCATATCACCCACAGTCTAGTGGTCAAGTAGAATTGAGCAATAGAGAACTCAAATGAATTTTGCAAAAGACTGTCAATAGGTCTAGAAAGAATCGATCTAAGAAACTTGATGATGCATTATGGGTTTCTAGAACTGCATATAAAAATCCTATGGGTATGTCTCCATATAAAATGGTTTAAGGAAAAGCATGTCACTTACCTCTCGAACTAGAACATAAGGCTTATTGGGCTATTAAAGAGCTCAACTATGATTTCAAACTTGCCGGTGAGAAGAGGTTATTTGATATTAGCTCACTTGATGAATGGAGAACCCAAGCTTATGAAAATGCCAAGTTGTTTAAAGAAAAAGTCAAAAGATGGCATGACAAAAGGATACAAAAGCGTGAGTTTAATGTAGGTGATTATGTATTGCTATACAACTCTCGTTTAAGATTTTTTGCAGGAAAACTTCTCTCTAAATGGGAAGATCCCTACGTTATCGAGGAGGTCTATCGTTCCGGTGCCATAAAAATCAACAATTTTGAAGGCACAAATCCGAAGGTGGTAAATGGTCAAAGAATCAAACACTATATCTCAGGTAATCCTATAAATGTTGAAACCAATGTCATTGAAACCGTAACCCCGGAGGAATACATAAGGGACACTTTCTGGAACGTTTCAGACTCCGAAAAGGAATAGGTATGTGGTACGGTAAGTAAACCGACTCCAAAACAGTTTTTAAGGCAATATTTCTCCTTTTTGAAATATTTAGAAAAATAGAAAAATAAGTAGCAGTCCGGGAAGGACACGAGGGCCCCGCAAGGGTGGAGGGCGCACCCTACCCCCTGGGCGTGCCCCCTACCTCGTGGGCACCACGTGTGCCTTCCGGACTCCGTTTTCTTGTACGATACGTATTTTGGTCGGTAAAAATTCATTATATATTCTCCCGAAGGTTTTGACTCCCGTATCACGCAAATCTCCTCTGTTCTTGTTTCGAGCTGTTTTTCTGACAGATCTAGATTATCATGACGTCCCCAAGTGCTTCCAAGGACAAGTTCTTCGAGAAGGTCATCAACCCTTACCTCGCAGAGGTGCCGCGACACCCGCAAACCATCGAGTTGTGTGATGGGTTGCTGCACATCCGCGATGAAGAGGGACCGAAGGGGACCGGAAGCGTGGAGACGCGGCTCGAAGCAGTGGAACAACAAGTTTTCAAGTTTCAGGGGATGGTGGAACGTGGACTCAACTCCAACCACATGATGATCGTGGAGTTCACTAGCAACCACAAGTTGGATGCCGACAACATCGGGGAAGCCATCTTCAAGCTTCACGAGAAGATCGAGCAACTTCAAGCCCAAATCTATGACCTGCAAAACCAAAACTGTAAGTATGAATATAGATTCAAAAGGATAAGTTTGGCTGCAGATTTGAGGATCCCGGAGACTCGATCATCCTTCTATGATGGTGAGCCTATGCCTTGGAAGATGGAAGACAAGCCCGCATCATCGACAACACCTCCACCTTCTTCACCAACAAAGGAGACATAATCACATGAGTATGGGCACTCCCCTTGGCAGCTGCCAAGCTTGGGGGAGGTGCCCCGGTATCGTATCACAATCACATCTCCTATCTTTACCGTTTTTCTTAGTTCGATCCTATTAGTAGTATCTTGATCTAGTAGAATAAGGTTTATGGCATGATCTAGTTTTGAGTTTTTGCTTTATGATCTCTCTATGTAATCGAGTCCGTGAGCTATATAATAAAGATTAGTGTTGAGTCAAGGGCTTGATTATTTTGCCATGATCTTGAGTGAATAAAAGAAAGAAAAAGAATAAAAAGAAACAAAGAGTTCATATTGATCTTATTGAAAGTGATGACTTCACATAGAAAGGGTATGATGATTGAAAGTTGTTGGGAGTTGACAAACATAGCTTTGGTCATCATTGCAATTAATAGGAAGTAATAAGGAAAGAGAGGTTTCACATATAGATATACTATTATTGACATCTTTTGTGATTATGAGCACTCATTAAAATATGACATGCTAAAGAGTTGATGTTGGACAAGGAAGACAACGTAATGAGTTATGTTTTCTTATATCTGAGATAAAGTATATTGTCAAGGATCTCCCAACATGTTGAGCTTGCCTTTCCCCCTCATGCTAGCCAAATTCTCAGCACCAAGTAGAGATACTACTTGTGCTTCCAAAAAAACCCTTAAACCAGTTTTGCCATGAGAGTCCACCATATCTACCTATGGATTGAGTAAGATCCTTCAAGTAAGTTGTCATCGGTGCAAAGCAATAAAAATTGCTCTAAATATGTATGATTGATTGGTGTGGGAAAAATAAGCTTTATACGATCTTGTGATGTGTAAGTAATAAAAGCGACGGAATGCATAATAAAGGTTCATATCACAAGGGGCAATATAAAGTGACGTTCTTTCGCATTAAGATTTTGTGCATCCAACCATAAAAGCGCATGGAAGCCTCTGCTTCCCTCTGTGAAGGGCCTATCTTTTATTATATCCTCTACCTTATGCAAGAGTCATGGTGATCTTCACCTTTCCTTTTTACATTTTATCCTTTGGCAAGCACAGTGTGTTGGAAAGATCCCGATGGATATATCTAATTGGATGTAGGGGGCATGAGTTATTATTGTTGACATTACCCTTGAGGTAAAAGGTTGGGAGGCGAAACTATAAGCCCCTATCTTTCTCTGTGTCCGATTAAAACTCCGTAACCACAAGTATCGCGTGAGTGTTAGCAATTAAGAAGGACTAAATGATAGTTGAGTATGTGGACTTGCTATCAAGCTCTGACATAGACTCTTTCTGATGTTGTGATAAATTGCAATTGCTTCAATGACTGAGATTATAGTTTGTTGGTTCTCAATAAATTTTATGATTCGTACTCTGCATTGTGAATGGATTATTACTTGAACATAAGCAATCATATGACATTACCTATATATCTTGCTGTTATGAGAATAATCATGATGCCTTCATGTCCGTATTTTATTTTTATCGACGCCTCTACCTCTAAACATGGGGACATATTTATCGTTACCGGCTTTCGCTTGAGGACAAGCGAGGTCTAAGCTTGGGGGAGTTGATACGTCCATTTTGCATCATGCTTTTATATCGATATTTATTGCATTATGGGCTGTTATTACACATCATGTCACAATACTTATGCCTATTCTCTCTTATTTTACAAGGTTTACATAAGGAGGGACAATGCCGGCAATGGAATTTCAGGCTGAAAAGGAGCAAATATTAGAGACCTATTCTCGCACAACTCCAAAAGTCCTAAAACTCCACGGAATATCTTATAATAAATAATAAAAATCTCGCCAAAGATGAAGGCCAGGAGCCCACACCTGTCCACGAGGGTGGGGCGCGCCCGGCCCTAGGGCGCCCCTACCTCGTGGGCCCCGGTGGCCCTCCGATGCCCATCTTCTGCTATATGAGGTCTTTCACGAGAAAAAATCAGAAGCAACCTTTCGGGACGAAACTCCGCCGCCACGAGGCGGAACCTTGGCGGAACCAATCTAGGGCTCGCAGAGCTGTTCGCCGGGACACTTCCTCCGGAGGGGAAATCATCGTCATCGCTATCACCAACGCTCCTCTCATCGGGAGAGGGCAATCTCCATCAACATCTTCACTAGCACCATCTCCTCTCAAAACCCTAGTTCATCTCTTGTCTCCAAGTCCGGGATTGGTACTAGTAGGTTGCTAGTAGTGTTGATTACTCCTTGTAGTTGATGCTAGTTGGTTTATTTGGTGGAAGATCATATGTTCAGATCCTATATGCATATTAATACCCCTCTGATTATGAACATGAATATGCTTTGTGAGTAGTTACATTTGTTCCCGAGGACATGGGAGAAGTCTTGCTATTAGTAGTCATGTGAATTTGGTATTCGTTCGATATTTTGATGAGATGTATGTTGTCCAGCCTCTAGTGGTGTTATGTGAACGTCGACTACATAACACTTCACCATTATGTGGCCCTAGAGGAAGGCATTGGGAAGTAATAAGTAGATGATGGGTTGCTAGAGTGACAGAAGATTAAACCCTAGTTTATGCGTTGCTTCGTAAGGGGCTGATTTGGATCCATATGTTTCATGCTATGGTTAGGTCTACCTTAATACTTTTGTTGTAGTTGCGGATGCTTGCAATAGAGGTTAATCATAAGTGGGATGCTTGTTCAAGTAAGAACAGCACCCAAGCACCGGTCCACCCACATATCAAATTATCAAAGTACCGAACGTGAATCATATGAACGTGATGAAAACTAGCTTGACGATATTCCCATGTGTCCTCGGGAGCGCTTTTCCTATTATAAGAGTTTGTCCAGGCTTGTCCTTTGCTACAAAAAGGATTGGGCCACCTTGCTGCACCTTACTTACTTTTGTTACTTGTTGCTCGTTACAAATTATCCTATCACACAACTATCTGTTACCACTTGTTTCAGTACTTGCAGAGAATACCTTGCTGAAAACCGCTTATCATTTCCTTCTGCTCCTCGTTGGGTTCGACACTCTTACTTATCAAAAGGACTACGATAGATCCCCTATACTTGTGGGTCATCACGCCACACGATATGGCAGGCCCCTAGGCCGAATTGGACAAGGAGGGAATCATCCCCTTCTTCCAAGTGGAAGAGGAGAAGGATTCCCCATCTTGGGCGCCCATCGTCCTTCCTCCACATGACTAGATATGTGGAGAGGCCTCCCTCTTGAGACACATCAAATCCAAGGGCCTCTATCCTTCATAGCTCCACGCTCTCCCGGTCTAATTGGCCTATGTTAGGGAACGTAGTATTTCAAAACAATTCCTACGATCACGCAAGATCTATCTAGGAGAAGCATAGCAACGAGCGGGGAGAGTGTGTCCACGTATCCTCGTAGACCAAAAGCGGAAGCGTTTAGTAACGTGGGTGATGTATTCGAACGTCTTCACGATCCAACCGATCCAAGCACCGAACGTACGACACCTCCATGTTCAGCACACATTCAGCTCGATGACATCCCTCGAGCTCTTGATCCAGTTGAGGCCGAGGGAGATTTCCGTCAGCGTGACGGTGTGGCCACGGTGATGATGAAGTTACCGGCGTAGGGCTTTGCATAAGCACTATGACGATATGACCAAGGTGTGTAACTGTGGAGGGGGGCACCGCACACAGCTAGAAACAATTGATCTGTGTTCTAGGGGTGCCCTCCCCACGTATATAAAGGAGGGAGAGGGAGGGAGGCAGCCTAGGGCGCGCCCAAGTAGGAGGAATCCTACTTGGGCCCCTAGTCCAATTCGCCCCTCCCCTTACCATATTTGGACCAGGGGGAAAGGAAGGAGGGGCAGGGGAAGGAAGTAGGAGTCCTACTTCATACTTTCCTTTTCCTTCTCTCCTTTCCCTTTCTCCCCACGTGGCTGGCCCTATAGGGGGCGCACCAGCCCCTTGTGTGCTGGTGTGGTCCCTTACTTCGCCCATTAAGCCCATATCTTTGTCGGGGGTTGCCCGGAACCACTTCCGGTGACCCGGTATCACCCGGAACACTTCCGGTGTCCAACTACCATCATCCTATATATGAATCTTTACCTCTTGACCATTTCGAGACTCTTCGTCATGTCCGTGATCTCATCCAGGACTCCGAACAAACTTCGGTCATCAAATCACATACTCATAATACAAATCGTCATCGAACGTTAAGCGTGCGGACCCTACGGGTTCGAGAACTATGCAGACATGACCGAGACACATCTCCAGTCAATAACCAATAGCGGAAACTGGATGCTCATACTGGCTCCTACATATTCTACGAAGATCTTTATCGGTCAAACAAAATAGTTCCCTTTGTCATCGGTATGTTACTTGCCCGAGATTCGATCGTCGGTATCCTCATACCTACTTCAATCTCGTTACCGGCAAGTCTCTTTACTCGTTCGATAATGCATCATCCCGTAACTAACTCATTAGTCACATTGCTTGCAAGGCTTATAGTGATGTGCATTACCGAGAGGGCCCAGAGATACCTCTCCGATACTCAGAGTGACAAATCCTAATCTCGATCTATGCCAACTCAACAAACACCATCGGAGACACCTGTAGAGCATCTTTATAATCTCCCAGTTATGTTGTGACATTTGATATCACACAAGGTGTTCCTCCGGTATTCGGGAGTTGCATAATCTCATAGTCAGAGGAACATGTATAAGTCATGAAGAAAGCAATAGCAATAAAACTAAACGATCATTATGCTAAGCTAATGGATGGGTCTTGTCCATCACATCATTCTCTAATGATGTGATCCCGTTCATCAAATGACAACACATGTCTATGGCTAGGAAACTTAACCATCTTTGATTAACGAGCTAGTCAAGTAGAGGCATACTAGGGACACTCTGTTTTGTCTATGTATTCACACATGTATCAAGTTTCCGGTTAATACAATTCTAGCATGAATAATAAACATTTATCATGATATAAGGAAATATAAATAACAACTTTATTATTGCCTCTAGGGCATATTTCCTTCAGTCTCCCACTTGCACTAGAGTCAATAATCTAGTTCACATCGCCGTGTGATTTAACACCAATAGTTCACATCATCATGTGATTTAACACTCTATAGTTCACATCGCCATGTGACCAATACTGTTGGGGATATTACCACTGGGTGTAAACCGGCCACGACAGGCCGGGTTAACTTCATCAGTAGTTGAGTATGTTAAAGCCCATGTAGGCAGATGAGGGCTCAAGGCCCATAGTCGGTTCAAGGCTCAGAGCCGTAAACCGGCGTCGGTATGTAACTTGTATTGTAAGTTAGGAATAGTGGAGACCGAGCCGGATGCATCTATGAACCGGCGTCGGGACTCTGTAAACCGACGGGGCCACCCATGTATATAAGGGGACGACCCAGCGGCGGTTCAGGGAGAACAGACAACAACTCGAGACTTAGGTGAAGCTTGTTTGCTCCCTAGTCATCGAAACCCCATCAATTCCATCACAACTAGACGTAGGATTTTACCTTCATCGAAGGGGCCGAACTAGTATAAACTCCCTTGCGTCCCTGTGTCCGCTTTAACCCCTTCAAGCTAACCCGTAGCGATGGCTCCACGACTAAGTCCTTTCATGAGGAAATCTGCCGTGACAAAACCACGACAAATACCCAAAGGGTTTACTAGAGTCAATAATCTAGTTCACATCGCCATGTGATTAACACCAAAAGAGTACTAAGGTGTGATCATGTTTTGCTTGTGAGATATGTTTAGTCAATGGGTATGCCACATTCAGATCAGTATGTATTTTGCAAATTTCTATGTCTACAATGTTCTGCATGGAGCTACTCTAGCTAAATGCTCCCACTTTCAATATGTATCCAGATTGAGACTCAGAGTCATCCAGATCAGTGTCAAAGCTTGCATCGACATAACTCTTTACGACGAACTCTTTATCACCTCCATAATCGAGAAATATTTCCTTAGTCCTCTAAGGATAATTTTGACCAATGTCCAGTGATCTACTCCTAGATCACTATTGTACTCCCTTGCCAAACTCAGGGCAGGGTACACAATAGGTCTGGTACACAACATAGCATACTTTATAGAACCTATAACTGAGGAATAGGGAATGACTTTTCATTATCTTTCTATTTTCTGTGGTGGTCGGGTTTTGAGTCTTTACTCAACTTCACTCCTTACAACTCAGGCAAGAACTCCTTCTTTGACTGATCCATTTTGAACTCCTTCAAAATCTTATCAAGGTATGTACTCATTCAAAGTCTTATCAAGTGTCTTGATCTATCTTTATAGATCTTGATGCCCAATATGTAAGTAGCTTCACTGAGGTCTTTCATTGAAAAATTCTTACTCAAGTATCATTTTATGCTATCCAGGAATTATGTATTATTTCCAATCAATAATATGTCATCCACATATAATATTTGAAATGCTACAGAGCTTCCACTCACTTTCTTGTAAATACAGGCTTCTCTAAAAGTCTGTATAAAACCATATGCTTCGATCACACTATCAAAGCATATATTCCAACTCCGAGAGGCTTGGACCAGTCCATAAATGGATCGCTGGAGCTTTCACACTTTGTTAGCACCTTTTTGGATCGACAAAACCTGCCGGTTGCATCATATACAACTCTTATTTAAGATATCCATTAAGGAATGCAGTTTTGACATCCATTTGCCAAATTTCATAATCATAAAATGCGGCAATTGCTAACATGATTCAGACAGACTTAAGCATCGCTACGGGTGAGAAAGTCTCATCATAGTCAACTCCTTGAACTTGTCGAAAACCTTTCACGACAAGTCAAGATTTGTAGACAGTAACATTACCATCAGCGTCAATCTTCTTGTTGAAGATCCATTTATTCTCTATTGCCTGCTGATCATCGGGCAAGTCAACCAAAGTCCACACTTTGTTCTCATACATGGATCCCATCTCAGATTTCATGGTCTCAAGCCATTTCGCGGAATCTGGGCTCATCATCACTTCCTCATAGTTCGTAGCTTCGTCATGGTCAAGCAACATGACTTCCAGAACATGATTACCGTACCACTCTGGTGCGGACCTTACTCTGATTGACCTACGACGTTCGATAATAACTTGATCTGAAGTTTCATGATCATCATCATTAGCTTCCTCACTAATTGGTGTAGGAATCACTGAACTGATTTCTGTGATGAACTACTTTCCAATTCAGGAGCAGGTACAATTACCTCATCAAGTTCTACTTTCCTCCCACTCACTTCTTTCAAGAGAAACTCCTTCTCTAGAAAAGATCCATTCTTAGCAACGAATATCTTGCCTTCGGATCTGCGATAGAAGATATACCCAACAGTCTCCTTTGGGTATCCTATGAAGACACATTTCTCCGATTTGGGTTCGAGCTTATCAGGTTGAAGGTTTTTCAGATAAGCATCGCAGCCCCAAACTTTAAGAAACAACAGCTTAGGTTTCATGCTAAACCACAATTTATATGGTGTCGTCTCAACATACTTAGATGGTGCCCTATTTAACGTGAATGTAGCCGTCTCTAATGCATAACCCCAAAACGATAGTGGTAAATCGATAAGAGACATCATAGATTGCACCATATCTAATAAAGTATGGTTACGACGTTCAGACACACCATTACACTGTGGTGTTCCAAGTGGCGTGAGTTGGCGAAACTATTCCACATTGTTTTAATTGAAGGCCAAACTCGTAACTCAAATATTTGCCTCTGCGATCAGATCATAGAAACTTTATTTTCTTGTTATGATGATTCTCTACTTCACTCTGAAATACTTTGAACTTTTCAAATGTTTCAGACTTATGTTTCATCAAGTAGATATACCCATATCTACTCAAATCATCTGTGAAGGTTAGAAAATAACGATACCCGCCGTGAGCCTCAACACTCATTGGACTGCATACGTCAGTATGTATTTGTTGGGGATATAATTATTGGTATGACCCGCCCAGGAGGGGCCGGGTTATACTCATGACGATTCTTGAAGCCCAAGACAACTCCTGAAGATGGCGGGTTAGTTAAGGGCCCAGGGCCCAAAGGGCGACTTAAAGCCCGTAGAGATAAACCGCCATATATATATATATATATATATAGGGATTGTCTATTCGTCACTCTGGGTGAGGAATAGTTATTCTTCACCCCCTCTATTTTACCACCAATGCACTGTAGTTTTACGTTTCGTAAGTTTTATCTTATTTCTGACGTAAAAAGAGATAGTAAGAAAATATACAATCATCGTAAAAAATATTTTCTGTTATGTGAAATTACAAACGTAAAAACATAGTGTAAAATATACATGAACTCCAAATTTTCTTGTCTTATGACCAATATTTTATTTTCTTATACCAAAATTTACGTAGTGAATCAATAGGAATGTAATTATTTGAATTTCAAATGTAATTTAATTATGAAGTAATCGTAAAATTACCTCGGTGAAGAATAACTTATTCTGCACTCGGTGATGGATTTTCCTATATATATATATATATATATATATATATATATATATATATATATATATATATATATATATATATATATATATATATATATATATATATATATATATATATATATAAAGTTGTATTATAAGGCAGGAATAGAGAGAAACCGAGCCGGACACTGTTTATGAGCCGGCCGGGACTCTATGAGCTGCTGGGCGTCTTCCTCTGTATATAAAGGAACGACCCGGCGGCGGTTCACGGCAAGTAACATCAGATCGAGAGCTAGGTCAAGCGGATTCGCTCCCTCGTTATCGAGAGATAAGTAATCCCACTCAAAACTGGATCGTAGGCTTTTATCTTCACCGTAAGGGGCCGAACCAGTATAAACCTCATGTCCTTTGTCCCGATTAACCCCTTCTTGCTTCCTAGTTGCGATGGCTCCACGACTAAGTCCTTTCACCAGGACATCTGCCATGAAAATTCCACGACAGTTGGCGCCCACCGTGGGGCCAGCGCACGGTGGATTTGAGTTCTTGAAGGGCAGCTTCGAAGGGCTCAAGGGATATGCTGTGGGCCGGATGACCAAGAGTCATCGCGGCAAGCTCTACATCGACGATGCAGGCTGGGGCCCCGACGCCGGCTCAATCGAGTATGGGTACCGGGTCCCCTTCGGCGGAATTCATGTCTTCATCAGCAGGATTGGTGAGCCGGGCCCTGAGCCGGACATCTGCACCGACATCATCAAGACGGCTCAGCGTGCGAGACCCGCCCAGGCTCCACCCGCCATGAAGCATGCCTTCATGGGATGCATCCATGGAGGAGAACTTCCTGAAGGATCCGTGTCTGGCGGTGAGACGGCCATCTACTCTGACGGTGAGTCGTCCATGGGTGAGACGGATTCGTTGTATCAATTACAGGACGGCGGGCTTGGGGGCTGTTCCATTGGCAGCAGTATTCCAGACCCCTTTGAGCCGCCGAGCAGAGTAGGGATCTTCATGGCCGGTACTCAACCAGGTCAAAACTCTACGGCTGCGGTAGTGATAACCTCTGGGTCAACGGCAGCCAGGGCAGGAGGCCCTGTGCGCCCGCCGGCTCAGGTGCTGATTGATCTCACGGATAGACTGACAACCCTGTTAACCGCCACAGTTAATCCGGCGGATCAGATTGAACATGATGCAGAGGTGGCTCGGTTACGTGAGGAGATAGCACAAGCAAAAGAAAATCTAGCAGCTGAAGGCACCAGATTGGCTACGGAGCGGGCGGCTTTGGATGCTCGAGCCCAGCAGCTTCAATCCGAAGCGTTTCAGCTTACGATGGATCTAAACGCATCAAATGAGGTCATGAGGAGAAGGCACCAGAAGTCTCAATCCCGTTTGCCCTCAATTTATGATCCTAGAAATCTCTTCCGCACACCCGGGGAAGGTCCCAGTAATCCGCCAGAGGTAAACCCAGCTGCGACGCCCGAAGCTGGGACGCCGGTTCAACCACAGATGACGGAACCTCCACGAGTGAACACTGCTCCACCTCAGTACATACCAACACCACCGGGTCATTATTCTAACCCGTTGGAGAATATGATCGCTGCAGCGGCACGATTAGCGGCTCTCCCAGTGGAGGGCGACTCTCCGACGGCGATTGAAACGCGAAGGGTCAGAGAACTTCTTCAGACGGCTCAGGCTCACCAGGAGGCATACTCTTACAGTCGAGACAGAATTCATTCGACCCCTCGCCCAAGCCGGAGGCCGAGTTATAGGAGACATATGGACTCGGCGGCAGTTTCAAGCAACGTCCGACACCGTGTTCAGCCAGGTGGGCGAGGACCGGTGCGAGATGGGGCCCTTAACTTGGTTAATCAAGATAGGGAACGCCAAGAGGCTGAGCGGGCGGCTCAGCAGGCGATGGAGCAGGCAACTCAGTGGGCGGCTTACCAGCCTTCCCCGGTTTATCCGACGACTTCTATTGAGGCAAGCACGACCACGAGAACCGGAGGTGTCCCTTGCTTAGTGCCAGCACTGCGTAATGAGCGTTTGCCCAAGGATTTTAAGGGGCCTCGAAAGGTGCCTAAATACACGGCTGACTTGCAGCCCGGGGCGTGGATTGAAAGTTATGAGATGGCCATGGAATTGCTGGAGGCAGTGACGCGGCAATGGCCAAGTACTTCACTATGATGTTGGATGGAATGGCCCGCACTTGGTTAAATGGATTGCCACCTAATTCCATTGGTTCCTGGGCCGAGTTAAAGGCCCGGTTCATTTAGAACTTTAAGGACACATGCAAGCAGCCCATGTCGATTGTGGACTTGACTAATTGCAAGCAAGAGGAAGGTTAGTCCACGACCCATTGGGTGAACCGGGTGAAGGAAATAATACATTCATCTGATAAGATGGATGCCAGCTCTGCAGTCTTAATGTTGGAAAAAATTGCCATTTTGAACCTTTGAAACAGAAGCTGGGGCGGCTCAAGCGCGATTGTAATGACATGGGCCAGCTGATGGTGGCTCTGGTTAAATAACGCCGATTCCGATAGTACCAAGGATCCCGCGTCTGATGAAGAGAAGACAGGTAAGGGAAAGAAGAACGACAACGCTAAGGGTCTTCAGCATAACCCGATGAATCAAGGAGGTAATAATAAACGTAAGGCTGACGGTAGCTCGGAGTTTGTGGCTAACTCACAGGGCAATAATCAACGACATAAGGGGAGGCCACCCCCTCGGTCTGGCGGGTCAGGTCCCACCCTTGAGCAGTTGCTAAATGAGCCTTGTCCAAGGCACGGCACCCGGGAGAAGCCAGCTACTCACCTATGGAAAGACCGTACGATCATGAAGGCTTTCAAGAATTCTAACATGTTCGACGGCCATCACGGGCTGGGCGGCGGTTCAGGTGGTGGCGGTTTTCATGGCCCGGGCGGCGGCTCAGGCGGTGGCTGATACGTCTCCAACGTATCTATAATTTTTTATTGTTCCATGCTATATTATATTCTGTTTTGGACATTATTGGGTTTTATTATACACTTTTATATTATTTTTGGGACTAACCTATTAACCGGAGGCCTAGCCCAGAATTGCTTTTTTTGCCTATTTCATAGTTTCACAGAAAAAGAATATCAAACGGAGTCCAAACGGAATGAAACCTTCGGGAACGTGATTTTCGGAACGAACGTGATCCAGAGGACTTGGACCCTATGTCAAGACATCAACCAGGAGGGCATGAGGTAGGGGGCGCGCCTACCCCCTTGGGCATGCCGCGTGCCCTCCACCCTCGTGGGCCCCCTGTTGCTCCACCGACATACTCCTTCCTCCTATATATACCTACGTACCCCCAAACTACCAGAGACGGATCCAAAAACCTAATTACACCACCGCAACCTTCTGTACTTGTGAGGTCCCATCTTGGGGCCTGTTTCGGAGCTCCGCCGGAGGGGGCATCGATCACGGAGGGCTTCTACATCAACACCATAGCCTCTCTGATGATGTGTGAGTAGTTTACCTTAGACCTTCGGGTCCATACTTATTAGCTAGATGGCTTCTTCTCTCTTTGTGGATCTCAATACAATGTTCTCCCCCTCTCTCGTGGAGATCTATTCGATGTAATCTTCTTTTGTTGTGTGTTTGTTGAGATCGATGAATTGTGGGTTTATGATCAAGATTATCTATGAACAACATTTGAATCTTCTCTGAATTCTTTTATGTATGATTGGTTATCTTTGCAAGTCTCTTCAAATTATTAGTTTGGTTTGGCCTACTAGATTGATCTTTCTTGCAATGGGAGAAGTGCTTAGCTTTGGGTTCAATCTTGCGGTGTCCTTTCCAAAGTGATGAGGGGCAGCAAGGCATGTATTGTATTGTTGCCATCGAGGATAACAAAATGGGGTTTACATCATATTGCATGAGTTTATCCCTCTACATCATGTCATCTTGCTTAAAGCGTTACTCTGTTCTTATGAACTTAATACTCTAGATGCATGCTGGATAGCGGTCGATGTGTGGAGTAATAGTAGTAGATGCAGGCAGGAGTCGATCTACTTGTCTCGGACGTGATGCCTATATACATGATCATACCTAGATATTCTCATAACTATGCTCAATTCTATCAATTGCTCAACAGTAATTTGTTCACCCACCGTAAAAACTTATGCTCTTGAGAGAAGCCACTAGTGAAACCTATGGCCCCGGGGTCTATTTTCCATCATATTAATCTTCCAACACTTAGTTATTTTTATTGCCTTTTATTTTACTTTGCATCTTTATCATAAAAATACCAAAAATATTATCTTATCATATCTATCAAATCTCACTCTTCGTAAGTGACCGTGTAGGGATTGACAACCCCTTATCGTGTTGGTTGCGAGGATTTATTTGTTTGTGTAGGTGCGAGGGACTCGTGCGTGGCCTCCTACTGGATTGATACCTTGGTTCTCAAAAACTGAGGGAAATACTTACGCTATTTTGCTGCATCACCCTTTCCTCTTCAAGGGAAAACCAACGCAGTGCTCAAGAGGTAGCAAGAAGGATTTCTGGTGCTGTTGCCGGGGAGGTCTTCGCAAAAGTCAACATACCAAGTACCCATCACAAACCCTTATCTCCCGCATTACATTATTTGCCATTTGCCTCTCGTTTTCCTCTCCCCCACTTCAGCCTTGCCGTTTTATTCGCCCTCTCTTTTCCGTTTGCCTCTTTTTGCCCGTCTCTTGTTTGTTCATGTGTTGGATTGCTTGCTTGTCACAATGGCTCAAATAATACCAAATTGTGTGACTTTACCAATACCAACAATAATGATTTCCTTAGCACTCCGATTGCTCCTCTTACCGATACCGAATCTTGTGAAATCAATACTGCTTTGTTGAATCTTGTCATGAAAGATCAATTCACCGGCCTTCCTAGTGAAGATGCCGCTACCCATCTAAATAGCTTCGTTGATTTGTGTGATATGCAAAATAAGAAAGATGTGGATAATGATATTGTTAAATTGAAGCTATTCCCCTTTTCGCTTAGAGATCGTGCTAAAGCTTGGTTTTCATCTTTGCCTAAAAATAGTATTGATCCTTGGAATAAGTGCAAAGATGCTTTTATCTCTAAGTATTTTCCTCCCGCTAAGATCATCTCTCTTAGAAACGATATTATGAATTTCAAGCAACTTGATCATGAACATGTTGCACAAGCTTGGGAGAGGATGAAATTAATGGTACGTAATTGCCCTACACATGGTTTGAATTTGTGGATGATTATACAAAAAAATTATGCCGGATTGAATTTTGCTTCTAGAAATCTTTTAGATTCGGCCGCGGGAGGCACTTTTATGGAAATCACTTTAGGAGAAGCTACTAAACTCCTAGATAATATTATGGTTAATTATTCTAAATGGCACACTGAAAGATCTACTAATAAAAAGTGCATGCAATAGAAGAAGTTAATGTTTTGAGTGGAAAGATGGATGAACTTATGAAATTATTTGCTACTAAGAGTGTTTCTTCTAATCCTAATGATATGCCTTTGTCTACTTTGATTGAGAATAATAATGAATCTATGGATGTGAATTTTGTTGGTAGGAATAATTTTGGTAATAACGCGCATAGAGGAAACTTTAATCCTAGGTCGTATCCTAGTAATTCCTCTAATAATTATGGTAATTCCTACAACAATTCTTATGGAAATTTTAATAAGATTCCTTCTGAATTTGAGACTAGTGTTAAAGAATTTATGAATTCGCAAAAGAATTTCAATGCTTTGCTTGAAGAAAAATTGCTTAAAGTTGATGAATTGGCTAGGAACGTTGATAGAATTTCTCTTGATGTTGATTCTTTGAAACTTAGATCTATTCCACCTAATCATGATATCAATGAGTCTCTCAAAGCCATGAGAATTTCCATTGATGAGTGCAAAGAAAGAACCGCTAGGATGCGTGCTAAGAAAGATTGCTTTGTAAAAGCGTGTTCTTATAGTTTCTATGAAAATAAAGATGAAGATCAAAAAGTTATCGATGTATCCCCGATTAAATCTTTGTTTTGCAATATGAATCTTGATAATGATGGGACTGAATATGATCCACCTTTACCTAGAAGGCGTTCCAAAAATTCGGAGTTTTTAGATCTTGATGCTAAAATTGATAAAAGAGGGATTGAAGAGATCAAAACATTAGATATTAATGAACTCACTATTTTGGATTTCAAGGAATTTAATTATGATAATTGCTCTTTGATAGATTGTATTTCCTTGTCGCAATCCGTGCTAAAGTTTCCTCAGGCTTATAGTCAAAAGAAAGCCTTTACCAAACATATCGTTGATGCTTTGATGCAATCTTATGAAGAAAAACTTGAGTTGGAAGTTTCTATCCCTAGAAAACCTTATGATGAATGGTAACCTACTGTTAAAATTAAAATTAAAGATCATGAATGCTATGCTTTGTGTGATTTGGGTTCTAGTGTTTCTACGATTCCAAAGACTTTGTGCGATTTGCTAGGTTTCCGTGATTTTGATGATTGCTCTCTAAACTTGCACCTTGCGGATTCCACTATTAAAAAACCTATGGGAAGAATTAATGATGTTCTTATTGTTGCAAATAGGAACTATGTGCCCGTAGATTTTATTGTTCTTGATATAGATTGCAATCCTTCATGTCCTATTATTCTTGGTAGACCTTTCCTTAGAACGATTGGTGCAATTATTGATATGAAGGAAGGGAATATTAGATTCTAATTTCCGTTAAGGAAAGGCATGGAACACTTCCCTAGAAAGAAAATAAAATTACCATATGAATCTATCATGAGAGCCACTTATGGATTGCCTACCAAAGATGGTAATACATAGATCTATCCTTGCTTTTTATGCCTAGATAGGGGCGTCAAACGATAGCTCTTGTTGGGAGGCAACCCAATTTTGTTTTTAGTTTTTGATGTTTGCTTCTATTTAGGAATAAATATTTGATATAGCCTCTGGTTATGTGTCTTTTTATGTTTTAATTAGTGTTTGTGCCAAGTTAAGCCTATAGGATCTTCTTGGATGATAGTTATTTGATCTTGCTGAAAATTCCAGAAACTTTCTGTTCACAAAAATAATTGTTAAAAATCACCAGAACGTGATAAAATATTGATTCCAATTGCTGATGATCAATAAACAAATTTTCTAGGCCGTCCTATTTTTTCTGAATTTTTGGATTTCCAGAAGTTTGCGTTAGTTACAGATTACTACAGACTGTTCTGTTTTTGACAGATTCTGTTTTTCGTGTGTTGTTTGCTTATTTTGATGAATCTATGGCTAGTAAAATAGTTTATAAACCATAGAGAAGTTGTAATACAGTAGATTTAACACCAATATAAATAAATAATGAGTTCATTACAGTACCTTGAAGTGGTGTTTTGTTTTCTTTCGCTAACGGAGCTCACGAGTTTTTCTGTTAAGTTTTGTGTTGTGAAGTTTTCAAGTTTTGGGTGAAAGATTTGTTGGATTATGGAACAAGGAGTGGCAAGAGCCTAAGCCTGGGGATTCCCATAGCACCCCCAAGATAATCTAAGGACACCTAAAACCCAAAGCTTGGGGATGCCCCGGAAGGCATCCCCTCTTTCGTCTACTTCCATCGGTAACTTTACTTGGAGCTATATTTTTATTCACCACATGATATGTGTTTTTCTTGGAGCGTCTTGTATGATTTGATTCTTTGCTATTTTAGTTTACCACAATAATCCTTGCTGTACACACCTTTTGAGAGAGACACACATGATTCGGAAATTATTAGAATACTCTATGTGCTTCACTTATATCTTTTGAGTTATATAGTTTTTGCTCTAGTACTTCAATTATATTTTTTAGAGCATGGTGGTGGTTTTGTTTTATAGAAAATATTATTCTCTCATGCTTCACTTATATTATTTTGAGAGTCTTAAATAGCATGGTAATTACTTAAATAATCCTAATATGCGAGGTATTCAAGACTAGTAAAAACTTTCTTATGAGTGTATTGAATACTAAGAGAAGTTTGATGCTTGATGATTGTTTTGAGATATGGAGGTAGTGATATCAAAGTTGTGCTAGTTGAGTAGTTGTGAATTTGAGAAATACTTGTGTTGAAGTTTGGAAGTCCCGTAGCATGCACGTATGGTAAACGTTATGTAACAAATTTGAAAAATGATGTGTTCTTTGATTGTCCTCCTTATGAGTGGCGGTCAGGGACAAGCGATGGTCTTTTCCTACCAATCTATCCCCCTAGGAGCATGTGCGTAGTGCTTGGTTTTTGATGACTTGTAGATTTTTGCAATAAGTATGTGAGTTCTTTATGACTAATGTTGAGTCCATGGATTATACGCACTCTCACCTTTCCATCATTGCTAGCCTCTTCAGTACCGTGCATTGCCCTTTCTCACATTGAGAGTTGGTGCAAACTTCGCTGGTACATCCAAACCCCATGATATGATATGCTCTTTCACACATAAACCTCCTTATATCTTCCTCAAAACAGCCACCATACCTACCTATTATGGCATTTCCATAGCTATTCCGAGATATATTGCCATGCAACTTTCCACCGTTCCGTTTATCATGACACGTTCATCATTGTCATATTGATTTGCATGACCATGTAGTTGACACAGTATTTGTGGCAAAGCCACCATTCATAATTCTTTCATACATGTCACTCTTGGTTCATTGCATATCCCGGTACACCGCTAGAGGCATTCACATAGAGTCATACTTTGTTCTAGTATCGAGTTGGAATCATTGAGTTGTAAATAAATAGAAGTGTGATGATCATCATTTTCTAGAGCATTGTCCCAAGTGAGGAAAAAAGAAAGAGAGAAATGCCATAAAAAAGAGAAGGCCCAAAAAAATGAGAGAAAAAGAGAGAAGGGACAATGTTACTATCCTTTTACCACACTTGTGCTTCAAAGCAGCACCATAATTTTCAAGATAGAGAGTCCTTTGTTTTGTCACTTTCATATACTAGTGGGAACTTTTCATTATAGAACTTGGCTTGTATATTCCAACAATGGGCTTCCTCAAATGCCCTAGGTCTTCGTGAGCAAGCAAGTTGGATGCACACCCACTTAGTTTCTTTTGTTGAGCTTTCATATATTTATAGCTCTAGTGCATCCATTACATGGCAATCCCTACTCCTTGCATTAACATCAATTGATGGGCATCTCCATAGCTCCTTGATTAGCCTCGTTGATGTGAGACTTTCTCCTTTTTTGTCTTCTCCACATAACCCCCATCATTATATTCTACTCCACCCATAGTGCTATATCCATGGCTCACGCTCATGTATTGCGTGAAGGTTGAAAAAGTTTGAGATTACTAAAGTATGAAACAATTGCTTGGCTTGTCATCGGGGTTGTGCATGATGAGAGCATTCTTGTGTGACGAAAATGGAGCATGACTAAACTATATGATTTTGTAGGGATGACCTTTCTTTGGCCATGTTATTTTGAGATGACATAATTTCTTAGTTAGTATGCTTGAAGTATTATTATTTCTATGTCAATATTGAACTTTTATCTTGAATCTTTCGGATCTGAATATTCATACCAGAATTAAGAAGAATTACATTGAAATTATGCCAAGTAGCATTCCACATCAAAATTTCTGTTTTTGTCATTTACCTACTCGAGGACGAGCAGGATTAAGCTTGGGGATGCTTGATACGTCTCCAATGTATCTATAATTTTTTTTTGTTCCATGCTATATTATATTCTGTTTTGGACATTATTGGGCTTTATTATACACTTCTATATTATTTTTGGGACTAACCTATTAACCGGAGGCCCAGCCCAGAATTGCTGTTTTTTGCCTATTTCAGAGTTTCGCAGAAAAAGAATATCAAACGGAGTCCAAACGGAATGAAACCTTCGGGAATGTGATTTTCGGAACGAACGTGATCCAGAGGACTTGGACCCTAGTCAAGACATCAACCAGGAGGGCACGAGGTAGGGGGCACGCCTACCCCCTGGGCGCGCCCTCCACCCTCATGGGCCCCCTGTTGTTCCACCGACGTACTCCTTCCTCTTATATATACCTACGTACCCCCAAACTACCAGAGACGGAGCCAAAAACCTAATTCCACCGCCCGCAACCTTCTGTACTTGTGAGGTCCCATTTTGGGGCATGTTCCGGAGCTCCGGCGGAGGGGGAATCGATCACGGAGGGCTTCTACATCAACCCCATAGCCTCTCTGATGATGTGTGAGTAGTTTACCTCAGACCTTCGGGTCCATAGTTATTAGCTAGATGGCTTCTTCTCTCTTTTTAGATATCAATACAATGTTCTCCCCCTCTCTCGTGGAGATCTATTTGATGTAATCTTCTTTTGCGGTGTGTTTGTTGAGACCAATGAATTGTGGGTTTATGATCAAGATTATCTATGAACAATATTTGAATCTTCTCTGAATTCTTTTATGTATGATTGGTTATCTTTGCAAGTCTCTTCGAATTATCAGTTTGGTTTGGCCTATTGATCTTTCTTGCAATGGGAGAAGTGCTTAGCTTTGGGTTCAATCTTGCGGTGTCCTTTCCCAGTGATAGTAGGGGAGCAAGGCACGTATTGTATTGTTACCATCGAGGATAACAAGATGGGGTTTACATCATATTGCATGAGTTTATCCCTCTACATCATGTCATTTTGCTTAAAGCGTTACTCTGTTCTTATGAACTTAATACTCTAGATGCATGCTGGATAGCGGTCGATGTGTGGAGTAATAGTAGTAGATGCAGGCAGGAGTCGATCTACTTGTCTCGGACGTGATGCCTATATACATGATCATACCTAGATATTCTTATAACTATGCTCAATTCTGTCAATTTCTCAACAGTAATTTGTTCACCCACCGTAAAAACTTATGCTCTTGAAAGAAGCCACTAGTGAAACCTATGGCCCGGGGTCTATTTTCCATCATATTAATCTTCCAACACTTAGTTATTTTTATTGCCTTTTATTTTACTTTGCATCTTTATCATAAAAAATACCAAAATTATTATCTTATCATATCTATCAGATCTCACTCTCGTAAGTGACCGTGTAGGGATTGACAACCCCTTATCGCGTTGGTTGCGAGGATTTGTTTGTTTGTGTAGGTGCGAGGGACTCGTGCGTGGCCTCCTACTGGATTGATACCTTGGTTCTCAAAAACTGAGAGAAATACTTACGCTACTTTGCTGCATCACCCTTTCCTCTTCAAGGGAAAACCAACGCAGTGCTCAAGAGGTAGTAGTGGCGGCTTTCATGTCCAGGGCCCGCAAGGTAACCAAGGTGGTTATAATCAACAGTTCGGCCAAGGAGGTCAGCAACAGCAGCAATTTGGGTATCAGAGTAACCCGAAGCAGTTGAACAGTGGGCAGTATCATGTGTTCACCACTAGCTTATGCAAAAGGGACCAGAAGCTTCATAAGAGAGCTGTGAACGCCGTTGAGCCGGCAGTCCCTCGCTATCTGAGATGGTCTGAGCAGTCTGTTATATAGAGTAGGGAGGATCACCCTCCCCGGGTTGACAATTCGGGTCAGTTGGCCTTAGTGGTGGCGCCTCAACTTGGTGGATACAAATTCACAAAAGTGCTCATGGATGGAGGCAGCAGCATCAACATCCTCTATTATGAGACCTTTCGTCGCATGGGGTTGACTGATAAACAGCTCAAGACATCCAACACTATTTTTCATGGAGTGGTGCCCGGTAAGTCGGTGTACCCAGTGGGTAAGATTGAGCTGGAAGTAGCCTTTGGTGATGAGCATGATTCCGGAGCTGAGATTGACCTTTGAGGTAGTCAAAATCTGAAGCCCGTATCACGCATTGTTTGGACGGCCAGCTTATGCAAAATTCATGGCGCGGCCGTGTTATGTGTATCTGCAGCTCAAGATGCCGGGTCATAAGGGCACCATCACAGTGCATGGGAGTCAGAAAATAGCCTTGGAATGTGAGGAAGGCGATGCTGCTTATGCTGAGTCTGTTTGTGCAACGGAGGAGTTAAAGTTCAACAAGGACAATGTTGACTCGGCAGACATGACGTCTTTGAAAAAGCCAACCAGGGAGCATGAGCCGGTGATGAAATTTCAGTCAACTGATGAAACCAAGCTTGTTGATTTTGTTCCAGGCGACTCATCCAAGCAGTTCAGTATCGGTGCCAATCTGGATCCCAAATAGGAAAGCACGCTCATCGAGTTCATCTGTGAGAAACGGGATATCTTTGCATGGAAACCTTCTTGTAGGATCTTGAGAAGAGGTGTCTAGAGGGGGGGGGGGTGATTAGACACTAAGTACCAAAGTTGCAGTTTTTAACCTTATTAAAGTTTAAGTGGAGTTTAGGCACAAGTTTAACTTTTTCAATACATAACAAGCAAGCATGCAAAGAGTATATGAGCAGCGGAAAGTAAAGCATGCAACTTGCAAGAAACTAAGGGAAGGGTTTGGAGGATTCAAACGCAATTGGAGACACGGATGTTTTTGTCGTGGTTCCGATAGGTGGTGCTATCGTACATCCACGTTGATGGAGACTTCAACCCACGAAGGGTAGCAGTTCTTGCGAGTCCACGGAGGCTCCACCCACGAAGGGTCCACGAAGTAGCAACCTTGTCTATCCCACTATGGCCGTCGCCCATGAAGGACTTGCCTCACTAGCGGTAGATCTTCACGAAGTAGGCGATCTCATTGCCCTTACAAACTCCTTGGTTCAACTCCACAATCTTGTCAGAGGCTCCCAAGTGACACCTAGCCAATCTAGGAGACACGACTCTCCAAGAAGTAACAAATGGTGCGTTGATGATGAACTCCTTGATCTTGTGCTTCAAATGATAGTCTCCCCAACACTCAACTCTCTCTCATAGGATTTGGATCTGGTGGAAAGAAGATTTGAGTGGAAAGCAACTTGGGGAAGGCTAGAGATCAAGATTCATATGGTAGGAATGGAATATCTTGGTTTCAACACATGAGTAGGTTGCTCTCTCTCAGAAATGGTAAGTTGGAAGTGTAGGTTTGTTCTGATGGCTCTCTCCACGAATGAAGAGGAGGTGGAGGGGTATATATATCCTCCACGCAAAATCTAACCGTTACACACAATTTACCAATCTCGATGGGACCGAATCAACAAACTCGGTCAGACCGATTTTAGTAAACCTAGTGACCGTTAGGGTTTTCGGTGGGACTGACTTGCATCTCGGTAGGACCGATATGGTTAGGGTTAGGGCATAACGTAATCTCGGTGAGACCGATTACACAAACTCGGTGAGACCGATTTTGGTAATTAGCTAACCAGAGAGTTGGTCAGGCAAACTCGGTGAGACCGATTACTCGAACTCGGTGGGACCGATTTTGGTAATGAGTCAACCAGAAAGTTTGCATTGTAATCTCGGTAGTACCGATTCTCAAACTCGGTGAGACCGATTCTGATAATGGACATACACAGAGATATTACAATCCCATCTCGGTAAGACCGAGATCCCTATCGGTAGAACCGATTTGCCTAGGGTTTATGGCAGTGGCTAAGACATCAAAACTCGGTGGCGCCGGATAGAAAGAATCAGTGGGGCCAAGTTTGACTTTTAGGATTAGGACATTTGTGTGGAAGTGGGAAAGTAGTTGAGGGTTTTGGAGCATATCACTAAGCACATGAAGCAAGAGGCTCATTAAGCAACACCTCATCCCTTCTTGATAGTATTGGCTTTTCCTATAGACTCAATGTGATCTTGGATCACTAAAATAGAAAATGAAGAGTCTTGAGCTTGAAGCTGGAGCCAATCCCTTGTCCTTAGCATCTTGAAGGAGTTCCCACATCCTTTAGTCCATGCCACTCCATTGTTGAACTTATCTGAAACATACTAGATAAAGGTGTTAGTCCAACAAGAGATATGTTAAAATTATTTACCAAAACCACTTAGGGAGCACTTGTGCTTTCAATCTCCCCCTTTTTGGTAATTGATGACAACATACATCAAAGCTTTAGATAAAGATATAAAAATAGCAAGTAAAGCTTCGGAAAGACGTGTAACAAGCATAGGCTCCCCCTACATGTATGCAATCATGTGAATTATGGAATATAGAAGCATATGAGAGCATAACCATGATAGAGTAGGCAATGTGTTACATGTATCTTGGCCATATGCATCAGAGCAAAGAATATTAAAGATAATACCTTCATGCCCATGAGTTCTTCTTGCAAACAGTATGTACATCAGCAAGAATTCCTCATACACATGATTGTGATGCATATACTTACCTTGTAGTCTTGAGTTGGCTTAGGACGGAATGAACCTGCGTAAACAAGGTTAGATAACACAGATGCACCTACTAGCCAGAGCAAACAAAAGAAACCACAAGAATACCAAGACTGGGATGACATGTAGAGAGTGAGTACTAAGTACTACATTGGATTAGACATGTCCCCAAGAGTAAAGATATGCAATGAATTTAGATGATTTCTTTCCCTTAGATGTCTTGCTCCCCCTGAATCTAGCATGTGATACTGGGAGAAGATAGGGAACAGAAAATCAGAGCTGAAAGATATAAATGAACAGAGCTAATGCAAGCTAATGCAGATAAGCACATATGAACATGTATTTCCCCTCAAGAAGACATGTGGCATCTCTCCTCTTGAACACCAAGCATCTGGGATCCTTGAGAAATATTTTTATCTAGCATTCTCTCCCCCTGGAGATCTCTCTCTCCCCCTGAAGGATCTCTCTCTCCTTCTCTGATGTGATCTCTTTAAGTGATAAGCTTTGATGTGATCTCTCTCTCTCCCCCTTTGACATCAATTTCCAAGAAGGGCTTGATAAAAAAATGTGAGCTCTCTCTTCCCCGCTGGAATTTGTCGTGAATGAGTTTGATCCTTGAGTCACAACATTAAGCAATGATAAAAATGTGATGCTTGTAGAGGACAAGATTCATTGAGTGGAGCTGGATCAAAAGAAACACAGAATAAGTGGCAAACTGTTTTTCCTGTTGTGAAATCGGTGGCACCGAGTGGTATGCTTCGGTGGTACCGAAAGTTTTCGGTTGGACCGAAAATAACAAATCGGTGTAACGAGTTCATCACAGAGAAAACACTTGTCACCTCAGCTCACTTGACTAATAAGATCTCACAAAGATT
The DNA here is from genome assembly GCA_021605205.1 of Aegilops longissima. Taxonomy (NCBI): domain Eukaryota; kingdom Viridiplantae; phylum Streptophyta; class Magnoliopsida; order Poales; family Poaceae; genus Aegilops; species Aegilops longissima. Next base: position 778,281,178 of record CM038677.1, on the reverse strand, counting down.
TGCAAGGAATTTACTAAATGATATGCAATGAATTGGAATGCAGAAAATGCAGAGCAAACAGAAAGAAATCTAGATGAAGTTTTTTTTTGAAAGGGGAAACACATATGCATGAGACAAATGCAAAAAACTCAGAAAAGAACACAATAGAACTTCATCTAGAGATGGTCCGCGACAAAGTCACCTATGTTAGATTATATTGACTTAGGAGTCAAGTGAGATCACTTGATCATAGGTCATACTCATTGTTTAAGCTCAAAATGGGGTTGCCATTTTGCGTTTAAGCATTTTGATGTATTCACATCTTGTCGAGTTGCTTTGGCTCATGTCTCGGAGTAAAGCTTCTCTAAGATGGAATAACATACCTTGGTTGGTGGTGTCGTCCATGTAGTTGAACTTGTGTGGGTTGCTCAAGGTTGATGTAGCTCATCAAGAATTTGGAGCACCACTTGGAATTTGAGTCCATCTACCTACATGGGTTAGTTCGTGCAAGGAAGAGCACTTGTGTATCCAACAATGACAATCATGAAGCTCAACATAGAATTTGTCAAAGGATATGTTTGAATGGCTTTGTGCTTCCTTGGCTTCAACCACCTTGTGTAGAGACTTGGTGGTGTAGAGATTGCTCAAGATATGAGTAGGTTACAACCTCATGGAATTTGATCCAACCAAGTACCTACATGGGTTAGATAACATGCAAGATACGAATATATCCAAGACATAAGATTTCCATCATAAGAGAGATATCAAGGATTAGGCATAAGCTTATGTCTTGCATGTATCCAATGGAGTTTCTACTCCAAGTTTGAAGCATCAATGATGTTCAATTCTCCTCTTAACCTGCAAAACACTTTCTCATCAAGAGGTTTAGTGAATATATCCGCTAATTGCTTTTCGGTGCGAACATGCTTAAGATCAATGTCACCCTTAGCAACATGATCTCGAATGAAATGATGACGAACTTCAATATGCTTAGTTCGAGAATGTTGTACGGGATTATGACCAATTTTTGATAGCACTTTCATTGTCACAAAGCAATGGAACATGTTTCACATATATCCCATAGTCTTTAAGAGTTTGGGTCATCCAAAGTAATTGAGCACAACATGAACCAGCGGCAATGTATTCCGCTTCGGCAGTGGATAAGGATACTGAGTTTTATTTCTTGGAGGACCAAGACACAAGAGATCTACCAAGAAATTGGCAAGTACCCAAAGTGGACTTTCTATCAACCTTGTCACCGGCATAGTCCGAGTCGGAGTAGCCAACAAGATCGAAAGAGGCCCTCTTAGGATACCAAATGCCAAAATTTGGTGTATGAATTAAGTATCTCACTATCCTTTTTACGACCTTAAGATGACATTTTTTAGGAGCAGCTTGATATCGTGCACACATGCACACACTTAGCATATTATCGGGACGTGAAGCACATAGATATAACAATGAACCAATCATAGAGCGATAAACCTTTTGATCAACTGGTTCATCATCTTTGGTTAAGTCAAGATGTCCACTAGTAGGCATGGGTGTAGACATACCTTTGCATTCTTGCATATTGAACTTCTCGAATAAGTCCTTAGTGTACTTCGTTTGAGAGACAAAGGTACCTTCCTTAGTTTGCTTGATTTGCAACCCAAGAAAGAATTTGAGTTCACTCATCATTGACATCTCAAACTTCTCCGACATTAGCTTTCCAAACTTTTCACTAAAATGAGGGTTAGTTGATCCAAATATGATATCATCAACATAAATTTGGCATACAAATAATTCTCCATTAACCCTTTTAGTAAAAGTGTGGAATCAATTTTCCCAATTTCAAAGCCTTTTTCAAGAAGAAACTTGGTCAAGCATTTATACCATGCTCTAGGAGCTTGTTTAAGACCATAAAGAGCTTTGTGAAGTTTGTAAACATGATTGGGTTTCTTAGGATTGACAAAGCGGTAGGTTTCTTAACATAAACTTCCTCCTCTATTTCACCATTTAGAAAAGCACTTTTAATGTCCATTTGGTACAAGGTGATATCATGATGATTAGCATAGGCAAGTAAGATGTGAATGGACTCAAGTCTAGCAACGGGAGCATAAGTCTCACCATAGTCCATACCTTCGACTTGTGTGTAGCCTTGGGCGACGAGACGTGCTTTGTTGCGAACTACTTGTCCATCTTCATCTTGCTTGTTGCAAAACACCCATTTGGTACCGATGATGTTGTGGTTGTTGTCGGGCTTCTCAACCAATGTCCAAACTTGATTCCTCTCAAAGTTGTGTAGCTCTTCATGCATAGCATTTATCCAATCCGGATCTTCCAATGCTTCTTCAACCTTCATAGGTTCAATGCTAGAGATGAAAGAATAGTTTTCACAAAAGTTAGCTAAACGAGTTTTAGAGCGAGTGATTCTCCCGGTTTGAATGTCATTGTAGATTTGCTCGACGGGATGATCTTTAGCAATTCTTGCTCGAACTCGTGATAGCTTTTGCTTGGGTCTTTGTTGAACATCTTCTTCATCTTGTTCTTCTTCTTGGCCTTCTTCATTGTTGGCGTTTGTTGTTCTCTTGTCGAGGTGGAGAAGGGGGTTGTTGACGTTCGTGATGTTCTTCCTCGTTTTCTTCATCTTGGTGTGTCCCACTTGTGGATGCTTCCGTATCAACTCTTGGTTCACCTTGTCGTGAAGTAGAAGCTTCCACTTGGACGGACGAGGTACTCTCCTTCACCTCCGTTGGACGGACCTTGCCAATAGACAAGTCTTGGATTGCTTCCGAAGGGTCTTTGTCTCCTACATCAATTGGCAATTGCTCTACTTGCGAGCCGTTAGATTCATCAAACTTCACATCTACCGTCTCTTCAACCTTTCGGGTGAAATTGTTGTAGACACAGTAAGTGTGAGAGTTTGAGCCATAACCTAGTAGGAAACCTTCATGAGACTTAGGAGCAAATTTAGAACAATGATGCTTATCAAGAATGTAGCACTTTGAGCCGAATACACGAAAGTATCCAACTTGGGGTTTGTTACTAGTGAGGAGCTCGTATGCCGTCTTGTCGATTAGCTTGTGAAGGTACAAGTGATTTGTTGCATGACAACCTGTCTCAACCGCTTCTGCCCAAAAGTGCTTCGGCGTCTTGTACTCATCAAGCATCGTTCTCGCCATTTCGATGAGCGTACGGTTCTTCCTCTCAACAACTCCAATTTGTTGAGGTGTGTACATAGCCGAGAACTCGTGTGAAATCCCTTCTTCGTCAAGAAAGGTGTCCACATTTGCGTTCTTGAGCTCCGTTCCGTTATCGCTGCGAACCTTCTTGATCTTCACTTCAAATTGATTTTGGGCCTTTCTAGCGAAGTTTTTGAAGATCTTTTGGACCTGCGATTTATCATCGAGAAAGAACACCCACGTAAATCTTGAAAAATCATCAACTATAACTAAACCAAAAGAATTTCCACCGATACTCTTGTAGGAGTTGGGACCAAAGAGATCCATGTGAAGTAGCTCGAGTGGCCTCTTTGTGGTCATGATGTTCTTCACGGGATGCCTTCCTCCAACCTGTTTACCTGCTTGACAAGCACTGCACAGTCTATCCTTATCAAATATGACATCGTTGACACCAAGGATATGATTCCCTTTAATAAGCTTGTCAAGGTTTCGCATACCAACGTGATCTAATCGTCTATGCCATAACCAACCTTTTGAGGATTTAGCAATGAAGCAAGTTTTAGGTTGAGCCTTTTTAGTGAAATCAACAATGTATAGGTCACCTCTATGCACACCGGTAAATACCATTTTATGATTGTCTCGACGAAACACTTGGCAATCAATTTCAGTAAATAGGACATTGAATCCGAAATCAGCAAGTCTAGATACTGAAAGTAAGTTGTAGCCAAGAGATTCAACGAGCATGACATTCTGAATGGAGCTATCATGTGAGATGGCCACCTTACCGAGGCCAACCACCTTACCGTTTGAGTTGTCACCAAAAGTGACAAACTTTCGAGGACCATCATTTTCAGCAAGCTCACGAAACATGTATTTATCTCCGGTCATGTGATCAGTACATCCACTGTCAAGAACCCATTCCTTTCTTTCCTGACACATATCCCCGAAGATTTTCCATAAGACCAAAATGTCTCATTGCATCATCAAGATCGAAGTCACTATCATCATCCTCATCATAGTATCCATGTTCAATATCGTCATGTGGTGGATCAAGTCCTAGAGAGGGTAATTCGTTAGAGTGAGTTTGACAATGATCTTGTCTATGAATTCTTATAACTTCGGAAATAATATCACCAATAATTCCAACATCTCCTTTGGCACGTATAAGGTCGGTGAGTTCAAATAGACGATCACCAAACATAGGATCACTAGTATTCATTTTACTCAAAGCAATAGACTTATAGAGAATTTCATCTAGATTTTTCAAGGAATAATTTGGAAAGCGTTCCTCAAGAAATTTCCATATAGTGTAGGCACACTCAAGAGTAGGCAGGATTCTAATTAAGTTTCTAGGCAAGCCCCTAGTGATAAGATTAACAGTTCTAAGATTCCTAGTCATGTCAATAGATTCATCAAGGTTAGGATGCATAGGATCAACATGAGGTGCACAAGGGCTAGCAATGTACTTGTTCAAATGATATTGATTGAAAATTACAAGCATCTCATTTTCCACTCATGAAAATACTCTCCATCAAGAATAGGCACTCTATGACTAAGACTCCCCAAAGTAGACTCATCCATCTTCCTCCAATGGTGATTAAACCAAGGCAACGGAGACCAAAGCTCTGATACCACTTGTAGGATCTTGAGAAGAGGTGTCTAGAGGGGGGTGATTAGACACTAAGTACCAAAGTTGCAGTTTTTAACCTTATTAAAGTTTAAGTGGAGTTTAGGCACAAGTTTAACTTTTTCAATACATAACAAGCAAGCATGCAAAGAGTATATGAGCAGCGGAAAGTAAAGCATGCAACTTGCAAGAAACTAAGGGAAGGGTTTGGAGGATTCAAACGCAATTGGAGACACGGATGTTTTTGTCGTGGTTCCGATAGGTGGTGCTATCGTACATCCACGTTGATGGAGACTTCAACCCACTAAGGGTAACGGTTGCGCGAGTGCACGGAGGGCTCCACCCACGAAGGGTCCACGAAGTAGCAACCTTGTCTATCCCACCATGGCCGTCGCCCACGAAGGACTTGCCTCACTATCGGTAGATCTTCACGAAGTAGGCGATCTCCTTGCCCTTACAAACTCCTTGGTTCAACTCCACAATCTTGTCGGAGGCTCCCAAGTGACACCTAGCCAATCTAGGAGACACGACTCTCCAAGAAGTAACAAATGGTGCGTTGATGATGAACTCCTTGCTCTTGTGCTTCAAATGATAGTCTCCCCAACACTCAACTCTCTCTCATAGGATTTGGATCTGGTGTAAAGAAGATTTGAGTGGAAAGCAACTTGTGGAAGGCTAGAGATCAAGATTCATATGGTAGGAATGGAATATCTTGGTCTCAACACATGAGTAGGTTGCTCTCTCTCAGAAATGGTAACTTGGAAGTGTAGGTTTGTTCTGATGGCTCTCTCCAAGAATGAAGAGGAGGTGGAGGGGTATATATAGCTTCCACACAAAATCTAACCGTTCCACACAATTTACCAATCTCGGTGGGACCGAATCAACAAACTCGGTCAGACCAATTTTAGTAAACCTAGTGACTGTTAGGGTTTTCGGTGGGACTGACTTGCATCTCGGTAGGACCGATATGGTTAGCGTTAGGGCATAACGTAATCTCGGTGAGACCGATTACACAAACTCGGTGAGACCGATTTTGGTAATTAGCTAACCAGAGAGTTGGTCAGGCAAACTCGGTGAGACCGATTACTCAAACTCGGTGGGACCGATTTTGGTAATGAGTCAACCAGAAAGTTTGCATTGTAATCTCGGTAGTACCGATTCTCAAACTTGGTGAGACCGATTCTGATAATGGACATACGGAGAGATTACAATCCTTCTCGGTAAGACCGAGATCCCTATCGGTAGAACCGATTTGCCTTGGGTTTGTGGCGATGGCTAAGACATCAAAACTTCGGTGGCGCGGATAGAAAGAATCGGTGGGGCGAGTTTGACTTTTAGGTTTAGGACATTTGTGTGGAAGTGGGAAAGTAGTTGAGGGTTTTGGAGCATATCACTAAGCACATGAAGCAAGAGGCTCATTAAGCAACACCTCATCCCTCCTTGATAGTATTGGCTTTTCCTATAGACTCAATGTGATCTTGGATCACTAAAATAGAAAATGAAGAGTCTTGAGCTTGAAGCTGGAGCCAATCCCTTGTCCTTAGCATCTTGAAGGAGTTCCCACATCTTTAGTCCATGCCACTCCATTGTTGAACTTATCTGAAACATACTAGATAAAGGTGTTAGTCCAATAAGAGATATGTTGACATTAATTACCAAAACCACCTAGGGAGCACTTGTGATTTCACTTCTGACATGCCGGGTGTACCGAGATTACTCGCTGAGCACACTCTTAATATTGATCCAAATTTTAAGCCGGTCAAGCAGTTTCTTCGGCGGTTTAATGAGGAGAGGCGTAAGCTATTGGTGAGGAGGTGGCCCGACTCTTGGCGGCCAGGTTTATTGTTGAAGTTTTTCACCCAGAATGGTTGGCTAACCCGATGCTTGTGCTCAAAAAGAACGGCACCTGGCGTATGTGTGTGGATTACACGGACTTAAACAAGGCTTGTTCGGCTGATCCTTTTGCTCTTACCCGTATTGATCAAATCATTTATGCTACGATGGGCTGTGAGCGTTTGAGCTTTTTGGATGCTTATTCTGGATATCATCAGATTAAAATGGTAGTTAAGGACCTGGAGAAGACGGCTTTGATTACTCCGTTTGGAGCCTTCTGTTATGTGTCTATGCCCTTTGGGCTTAAAAGTGCCCAGGCGACTTATCAGCGATGTGTGCAGAACAGTCTCCATAATCAGATTGGGCGCAATGTTCATGCTTATGTGGATGACATTGTGGTGAAGTCCAGAGAGAAGGAGACTCTGATAGATGATCTGAAGGAAACCTTTGATAATCTCCGGGTCTACAAGATGATGCTTAACCTGGCCAAGTGCGTTTTTGGAGTGCCAGCTGGCAAGCTTTTGGGTTTTCTGGTCTCTAACAGAGGCATTGGAGCTAACCCGGAGAAGATCAAGGCAATCACCTCTTTGGCTAAGCCGGCGTGTATCAATGATGTTCAGCGTCTGGCGGGCCGTATTGCTGCTTTAAGCCGGTTCATAAGCCGGTTAGGTGAGAAGGCCATACCACTGTATCAGATGATGAAGAAGACGGATGACTTTGTCTGGAGTGATGCTGCTAATGCTGCCTTTGAAGATTTGAAGAGACAGTTGTCTGAGCCACCTGTCCTTGCTGCTCCTATTGATAAGGAGCCCTTATTACTGTATGTGGCTGCTAACACACGTGCCGTCAGTGTGGCCATTGTGGTGGAGTGCAAGGAGGCTGGCAAGGAGCATCCGGTTCAACGGCCGGTTTACTACATCAGTCAGGTGCTTATTGAGTCCAAGCAAAGGTATCCACATTGGCAGAAACTTGTCTATGGGGTGTTCATGGCAAGCCGAAAACTCAAGCAATACTTTCAGGGTCACCCCATCACTGTGGTCAGTTCTGCTCCTTTGGGAGATATCATTCAAAACAGAGAAGCCACCGGACGAGTCGCCAAGTGGGCCATTGAACTTGGGCCTCATGTTATAAAGTATGTGCCACGCACTACTATTAAGTCTCAAGCACTGGTGGACTTCATCAATGATTGGACGGAGCTGTAGATGCCTGAAGAAAAGCCGGACAACACATATTGGACTATTCATTTTGATGGGTCCAGGCAATTGGAAGGCTTGGGGGCTGGAGTTGTCTTGGCTTCCCCTCGAGGTGACAAATTTTGGTATGTACTCCGGTTGATGTTTACCTGTACTAACAATGCAGCTGAGTATGAGGCCTTGCTCCATGGTCTCCGGATGGCTAAGGAGATGAACTTAAGCCGGGTACGGTGCTTTGGTGACTCAGATTTGGTGGCTCAACAAGTATCAGGCAAGTGGAATTCCAAGGATCCTCTCATGGCGGCTTATCGTCGTGAAGTTGATGCAATTGCTGGACACTTCAAGGGTTACCAGGTGGAACACATTGATCACAGAAAGAATGAGGCGGCCGATGCTTTAAGCCGGTTGGGATCTCAGCGTAAGCTAGTGCCACCTAACACTTTTTTGGATGTTCTGCATAACCCTTCTGTCAAATTGCCTACAGAGGAAGACTTGGTTGTTCCTGACCCGGAAGCGCAATTGGTGGTGGCTCTTCACGTCATCCCAGATTGGACGGTGCCATATTTGGCTTACATGACCCGGGGTGAGTTGCCTGAGGACGAAACCTTGGCTAGGCAGATAACCCGGCGGTCTAAGTCAATGACGATTGCCAATGGGGATTTACATCATCGCAGTGTCACTGGTGCATTTCAACGTTGTGTCTCTCCTGAGGAGGGTCAAGAAATTCTTCGTGAGATTCATGAAGGTGACTGTGGCCATCACGCCAGTTCAAAATCCCTTGTGGCCAAGGCTTTTCTTCATGGATTTTTTTGGCTAACGGCTCACGCTGACGTGGAAGATCTGGTTAGTAAATGTGACAGTTGTCAGAATTCTCACAGAGTGCTCATGTACCGGCTCAAGAATTGAGGATGATTCCAATTACTTGGCCATTTGCAGTCTGGGGGCTCGAGATGGTTGGGCCTTTCAAAAGGTCCAAAGATAAAAAGACCCACCTCTTGGTGGCGGTTGACAAATTCACAAAGTGGGTTGAGGCAGAGGTAGTCAGTAAGTGTGATGCAGCCACATCAGTTCAACTCATCAAAAAGGTGACCTTTCGCTTCGGTTTTCCACACAGTATTATAACTGACAATGGTACTAATCTGCCCAAGGGTGCCATGGAGGAATTATGTCAAGGTGAGCATATCCGGCTTGATGTTTCGTCAGTAGCTCACCCCCAATCCAATGGGCAAGCTGAAAGAGCCAATCAGGAAATCTTGAAAGGCATCAGGCCCCGGCTTATGGTTCCTTTGCAGAGGATGTTGGTTTGTTGGGTGGAGGATTTGCCTTCTGTGATATGGAGCATCAATACTACACCTAACAGATCTACGGGTTACATGCCTTTTTTCATGGTCTACGGAGCAGAGGCGGTTCTACCGAGTGACATCCATCATGACTCGCCCCGTGTGGCGGCTTATGTTGAAGCTAATAATGAACAAGCCCGTCGGGATGCACTTGACCTGTTGGATGAGAAGCGCGATTTAGCAGCAGCTCGCTCGGCGATTTATCAACAGGACCTGCGCCGTTATCACAGCCGCCGGGTTAAGTCCAGAACCTTTCAAGTAGGTGACTTGGTGCTCCGGCTCATCCAGGATCAGTCCGATGCGCACAAGCTATCCCAACCTTGGGAAGGACCCTTTGTGGTCAGCAAGAACTTGAACAGCGGGTCATACTATCTTATCGATGTTCGAGAGCACAAAGACTCATGTAAGTCGGAGGAGGAGACCCGGCGGCCGTGGAATATTGCTCATCTTTGGCCTTACTACACTTGAGCCACCGGCTCTCATGATGTACATATTTTGACAATGTATATATTATGATAAGTAATAAAGCAGGACCTCCGTCCTTTTCATTCTCAAAGTTATTATGTCTTCATGTCTTTACAAACGACCAACAGGGGGCTGATCATATTTGAATCTGGCTTTCCTTTTGATCCGGCTCATGATCGTATTCGAATCTAGCCGTTAAACCTCATGGTCACTAGGGGGCTTCCTGTTCAAACATGGGTCGTATTCGAACCAAAGAGAACATAGCTGTCGATACCCTTTTGATCGGCACACTGCCAAACTCACTAGGGGGCTTCTTGATCGTATCCGAATCATAGCTCAACCCCTTTTGGGTCCGATGTTGATCGTATTCGAATCAGCGTCGTTAAAAAACTCTCAAGGTCATTTGGGGGCTTCCTGTTCAAACATAGGTCGTATTCGAACCAAAGAGAACATAGTTGTCGGTACCCTTTTGATCGGCGCAACGCCAAAGCCACTGGGGGCTACATGATCGTATTCGAATCCTAGCTTAACCCCTTTGGAACGGTCTACTGATTGTATGTGAATCAGAAGCCTCAAAATTTTGTTTATTTCTTCTGACGTTTTTGCAAACGGTCTTTTTTAGTTTGTCTTGAGACTTTTTTTATCCTATTAAAAGCGTATAATGAGTGGCTTCTATTTAACCCAGCTTGGCCTAAGTCAATAAGTGATACGTCTCCAACGTATCTATAATTTTTTATTGCTCCATGCTACTTTATCTACTGTTTTGGACTATATTGGGGTTTACTTTCCACTTTTATATTATTTTTGGGACTAACCTATTAACCGGATGCCCGGCCCAGAATTGCTGTTTTTGCCTATTTGATGTTTGAAGAAACGGAATATCAAACGGAGTCCAAACGGAATGAAACCTTGAGCGTGATTTTCTCACGAGCGTGATCCATGAGACTTGGACCCTACTCCAAGAAATGTGAGGCGGTCACGAGGGTGGGGCGCGCCCACCCCTAGGGTGCGCCCCCTCGTGGGCCCTGTTGCTCCACCGACGTACTCCTTCCTCCTATATATACCTATGTACCCCAAGCGATCGAACAGGCCAAAACCTAATTCCACCGCCGCAACTTCCTGTATCCACGAGATCCCATCTTGGGGCCTGTTAGGAGCTCACGGAGGGGGCATCAACCACGGAGGGCTTCTACATCAACACCACAGCCCCTCCGATGAAGTGTGAGTAGTTTACTTCAGACCTTGGTCCATAGCTAGTAGCTAGATGGCTTCTTCTCTCTTTTTGGATCTCAATACAATGTTCTCCCCCTCTCTCGTGGAGATCTATTCGATGTAATCTTCTTTTTGCGGTGTGTTTGTTGAGACCGGTGAATTGTGGGTTTATGATCCAGCTTATCTATGAATAATATTTGAATCTTCTCTGAATTCTTTTATGTATGATTGGTTATCTTTGCAAGTCTCTTCGAATTATCCGTTTGGTTTGGCCAACTAGATTGGTAGTTCTTGCAATGGGAGAAGTGCTTAGCTTTGGGTTCAATCTTGCGGTGTCCTTTCCCGGTGTGATGAAGGGCAGCAAGGCACGTATTGTATTGTTGCCATCAAGGATAACAAGATGGGGTTTTATCATATTGCATGAATTTATCCCTCTACATCATGTCATCTTGCTTAAGGCGTTACTCTGTTTTTAACTTAATACTCTAGATGCATGCTGGATAGCGGTCGATGAGTGGAGTAATAGTAGTAGATGCAGAATCGTTTCGGTCTACTTGTCTTGGACGTGATGCCTATATACATGATCATACCTAGATATACTCATAACTATGCTCAATTCTGTCAATTGCTCAACAGTAATTTGTTCACCCACCGTAGAATATCTATGCTCTTGAGAGAAGCCACTAGTGAAACCTATGGCCCCCGGGTCTATTCTCATCATATCAATCTCCATTACTTTAATACTTGCTTTGTTTTTACTTTGCCTTTTACTTTTCACTTTGCATCTATATACCAAAAATACCAAAAATATTATTTATCATCTCTATCAGATCTCACTCTCGTAAGTGACCGTGAAGGGATTGACAACCCCTAATCGCGTTGGTTGCGAGGAGCTACGTTTTGTGTAGGTACGAGGGACTTGTGCGTGGCCTCCTACTGGATTGATACCTTGGTTCTAAAAAACTGAGGCAAATACTTACGCTACTTTGCTGCATCATCCTCTCCTCTTCGGGGAAATCCAACGCAGTGCTCAAGAGGTAGCAAGAAGAATTTTTGGCGCCATTGCCGGGGAGGCTCACACAAGAGCAAGTCAACCATACCAAGTACCCATCACAATCCCTATCTCTCGCATTACATTATTTGCCATTTGCCTCTCGTTTTCCTCTCCCCCACTTCACCCTTGTCGTTTTATTCGCCCTCTCTTTCCCAATCTCCTCCTCTTTTTCCCGTTGCCTTTTTCCTTGTCCGTTTGTTTGTTTGCTCGTGTGTTAGTTTGCTTGCTTGTCGTTATGTCTGAAATTGGGGAAATTATTGCTGATATGGGCGATAATAATATCATGGAAAATTCTGAAGCACTGTTTGAAGAATCCCTACCTATCATACAAAAGATTTGAATCGGTAGTGGTAATATTATTGGAAAAGGAGTTATTCAAGATTTCTTTACTTGTGCTGGTGCTTTACGCTCTATGGGTGGTTCTATTCTCCATAGAACTAGTAGTCTTGCGGACGCTATTGCCATGCTTATCGTTGAACTTGAAAGGCAATTTATGCATATGCACCCTTCTATACAAAGAATTTTCCTAGAATTTTCTAATATTGAAAACTCCTCTGTTAAGCGTGCCGCTACTATATTTTTGGCTCATGAATTCAGATTTATAATAAAATAAGCCAAAGAAATTTTTGCGCATTATAGGGTGGACGCTGGCTGTCCTTCCATAGAATCTATCCTTTTTGATCAAGAAGAAATAATGCATTTTCAATCTATCAACTATGTTGCCTTCAATGAAAATCTTAGAAAAAAGTGCCTACCAATATTTTGATTGATAGAATCTCTGAGCTTAATGATGATTTGGCTATTCAAAATAATGAGCTAGGATGCTCTCTTGAGTATAGGCTCACAAAGTTCTGTCAAAAGAACGCTTATAATGATGAATTGGTTATGCAATACGAAGGGCCGAAAGAGGAACCTATACCTCCTAAAATTGATCTTGGGGACTTTTGTCCTATTAAATTTATCCCTTTTGATTACTTTTGCTTGCCTCAAAGAAAACTTTCTGCCGATCTTAGAGAATATGAAATGAGTTTCACCGATCTATCTTATTACTACGGCAATACCTAGATCTATCCTTGCTTTTATGCCTAGCTAGGGGCGTTAAACGATAGCGCTTGTTGGGAGGCAACCCAATTTTATTTTTTATTTTTTTGTTTTTGCTTCTGTTTAGGAATAAATAATCCATCTAGCCTCTGTTTAGATGTGGTTTTATGTTTTAATTAGTGTTTGTGCCAAGCTAGACCTATTGGATCTTCTTGGATGATAGTTATTTGATCTTGCTGTAATTTCCAGAAACTTTGCGCTCAGTGCCCGAATTATTAAAAATCACCAGAACGTAATAAAATACTGATTCCAATTTCTTCTGATAAATAAACAAATTTTATAGGTCTTCTAATTTTGGTAGAATTTTTGGAGTTCCAGAAGTTTGCGTTAGTTACAGATTACTACAGACTGTTCTGTTTTTGACAGATTCTGTTTTGCGTGTGTTGTTTGCTTATTTTGATGAATCTATGGCCAGTAAAATAGTTTATAATCCATAGAGAAGTTGGAATACAGTAGGTTTAACACCAATATAAATAAAGAATGAGTTCATTACAGTACCTTAAAGTAGTCCTTTGTTTTCTTTCTCTAACGGAGCTCACGAGATTTCTATTGAGTTTTGTGTTGTGAAGTTTTCAAGTTTTGGGTGAATTCTTTTGATGGATTATGGAACAAGGAGTGGCAAGAGCCTAAGCTTTGGGATTCCCATGGCACCCCCAAGATAATTCAAGGACACCAAAAAGTCAAAGCTTGGGGATGCCCCGGAAGGCATCCCCTCTTTCGTCTACTTCCATCGGTAATTTACTTGGAGCTATATTTTTATTCACCACATGATGTGTTTTGCTTGGAGCGTCTTGTATTATTTGCGTCTTTGCTTGTTAGTTTACCACAATCATCCTTGCTGTACACACCTTTTGAGAGAGTCATACATAAATTGGAATTTGCTAGAATACTCTATGTGCTTCACTTATATCTATTGAGCTTGATAGTTTTGCTCATTGTGCTTCGCTTATATCTTTTGAGCGTGATAATTTTTGCCCTAGTGCTTCACTTAGATCTTTTAGAGCACGGTGGTGGATTTGTTTTAAAGAAACTATTGATCTCTCATGCTTCACTCAGATTATTTTGAGAGTCGTTAATAGCATGGTAATTTGCTTAAAATTAATATACTTGGTATTCAAGATATGTGAAACTTTCTTTTGAGTGCGTTGAATACTAAGAAAAGTTTGCTACTTGATAATTGTTTTGAGATATGGAGGTGGTAATATTAAAGTCATGCTAGTTGGGTGATTATGAATTTAAAGAATGCTTGTGTCGAAGTTAGCAAATCCCGTAGCATGCACGTATGGTTAAAGTTGTGTAACAAATTTGAAACATGAAGTGTACACGCTTGTGCATCCTTATGAGTGGCGGTTGGGGACGAGCGATGGTCTTTTCCTACCAATCTATCCCCTAGGAGCATCGCGTAGTACTTGATTTTGATGACTTCTAAATTTTTGCAATAAGTATATGAGTTCTTTTGACTAATGTTGAGTCCATGGATTATACACACTTTTACCTTTCCGCCTTTGCTAGCCTCTTGATGCACGTGCATTGCCCTTTCTCACCTTGAGAGTTGGTGCAAACTTAGCGGTGCATCCAACCCCGTGATATGATACGCTATCACACATAAACCTCCTTATATCTTCCTCAAAACAGCCACCATACCTACCTATTATGGCATTTCCATAGCCATTCCGAGATATATTGCCATGCAACTTTCCACCGTTCTGTTCATCATCGTCATGACATACATTACTTTTGTCATATTGCCATTGCATGATCATGTAGTTGACATTGTATTTGTGGCAAAGCCACCATGCATTATTTTTCATACATGTCACTCTTGATTCATTGCACCATCCCAGTACACCGCCAGAGGCATTCATATAGAGTCATATCTTGTTCTAAGTTTCAAGTTGTAATCCTTATGTTGTAATCAATAGAAGCGTGATGGTCATCATTATTAGAGCATTGCCCAATCAAAAAAAAAAGGAAAAAAGGCCCAAAAAAAAGAAAAGAAAATAAATAAAAAGGGCAATGCTACTATCTCTTTTTCCACACTTGTGCTTCAAAGTAGCACCATGTTTTTCATGTAGTGGGTCTCATATATTGTGCTTCAAAGTAGCACCATGTTTTTCATATAGTGAGTCTAATAAGTTGTCTTTTTATACTAGTGGAAATTTTTCATTATAGAACTTGGCTTCTATATTCCTACGATGGGCTTCCTCAAATGCCCTAGGTCTTAATGAGCAAGCAAGTTGGATGCACACCCACTAGTTTTCTTTTTGTTGAGTGTCGTGGTTCTAAGTCTGACAGTAGAATGGGGGGTAGGAATGGAGAGGCAAGATCCTAGCTATGGAGTAGTTGTATACGCAAGGGATTTATGAGTTCAGGCCCTTCTCGGAGGAAGTAACAGCCCTACGTCTCGGAGCCCGGAGGCGGTCGACTGGATTATATGCGTATGTGTTACAGGGGTGCGGACCCTTCTGCCTGTGGAGGGGGGTGGCTTATATAGAGTGCGCCAGGACCCCAGCCAGCCCACGTAGCAGAGGGTTTAAGATACGTTAAGACCTGGCGTTACTGGTAACGCCGGACATAAAGTGTCAACAACACCATAAAGACTACTTAATTACAGACCGTTTGGATACAGAGTGATTCCTGAGCACCTGATGGTCGAGTGAGCCTTCTTAGTTGAGTGTCTCGATTACATCGGTGGAAGCCTACCAGTCATTTGGAAGGCAGCTTCTTTCGCGAGTGTCCTTGGGAGGGTACCTTTGGGCAGGTCTATGACCCTACCTAGGTACATGACTTCATCATTAGCCCCGAATGGATCGAGGTTTGAGTGAGGAAGGAGTTGATAATCTTTCCGACCTGTTCTTTGTGTTGCGAGTGGGTCTTACTCGGATCAACGACCTTTTAGTGATGGCGTCAACTTCCCTTTCGATCGCCTTGATCCATTCTTCACATTTGTCGAGTGAACTTTGTGAACTTGAGGATTTCGGCGACGGATCGGAGGAAATCTGCTGTCGACAGTTGCTCCGCGGTTAGCGGATTTCACGGATCTGAATTTTGGGAAGCGAAAGCGAGAAAAACTGCGGCACTTCGGACGGGATAAAGCGATGGCGCCTCTATCTTCGCGCCGCCTTTTCTCCACGTATCGCGTCTTGGCGCTTTGCTTCTGGATTTGACAGGATTGCCTGGGCCTACCAGTCAGCCACTCAGAAGCGGCATCATATAAGGCATCGGAGGGGGTATTTTGAACAGTGTGACCCCAATCTTCTCCTCCCTCCGCCTCCAAATCCTTCTGCTGCACCCTTAGCCTGCTCAGCGCCGCAGCTCAGTACCTGCTTCGCCGGCGACCATGGTGAAGGAGAAGACCGCAGCCTTGGAGCGGGTGAAGAAGGCGGCGGTGAAGGCGAAGGGAAGAGCGCCCAGTCGGGGCGGATCTTCTTCGCGGTCCAAACTGCCGCAAGGTTGGGTCCAGGGAGATTGGATCCACTCGACCATCACCGAGAAGGACCTCAACGATCTAGCCAACGACGGACTGATCCCACATGGGTCGGCGAGGCTTCCGGGAACGGAGTGGCAGCCGCAGCCTGAAGAGGGTGAGTGCGTTCTCCTAGCCACTCACGTAGATCGGGGATTTTCTCTGCCGCCGAATCCTTTCTTCCGGGGTTTTTTGAACTTTTTTGGAGTGCAACTCCATCATTTCACTCCCAACTCCATTGCCTATCTTGCTGCTTTCGTGTCGTTGTGCGAAAACTTCTTGGGTTGTCGGCCGCACTGGGGCCTCTTCAAGCATATATTCACTTGTCGCTCTCGGACGGTGAAAAAGCGAACCGAATGACGAGAGAACCCAAGTAATCCAGATGTGTGGGGACTCGGGGTCCAGATGATGGGGAAGAGCGCTTTTTGGCTATGACTCTCCCGACTTCGGTTAGAGGGTGGCGGTCGACCTGGTTCTCTGCCAAGACCAGCCGGCGCCGGGGCGATCATTGGACTCCTCCTTTCTCCATGAGTCGAGTGAACAAGCCATCTTCCCTGAAGGTGCTACCAGAGGAGAAGGCCCAAGTAAAATTGTTGATGGAACGCGTAGTCCAGCTCATTCGCGACGGGGTGACCGGCATGGATCTTCTGGAAGTTTTCCTTCGACGGCGTATTCAACCACTCCAATACCGAGGCCACCCGATGTGGTTGTACTCTGGTACCGACGATACCACTCGGGTCCATCCAGAGGAGGTCAATGACGCCATGTTGGAGAGGTGGATGACAGCCATCATAGGAAATAAAGACAATCCTCGAGGAGCTAGGAGGATTCCACCACTCGACCAGTCTTACGAACCAGACAAGGTATAACCACTTATCTCCGACTATGATTCTGCTGCATTCATTCTGTTTTGATGCCAATTCATCGACTGACTTTTGCCTTGGTTTGTTGTCTTCTAGGCCACCACTGAGATGTACTCGATGCCCAACGGGGCGCAGGAACCAGTCGAAGAAGAAGAAGGAAGCGGAGGTGAAAGCCAGGAGGAATGGGAGTCCAACGGCGAGGAGGATGAGGGGCGACAGCTCGGTGAAGAGGAGGAGGAGGAGGAAGAGGAGGAAGGCGTTGATCCTCCCGCTTCGGAAGGAAGGTCAAGTTGACGCAAGACTTCGGCGGCGGCCGGTAAAGCTATTCGCCTTTGGGCGATTAATGAAGCGACCTCGGACAATTTCCCTACGCCGACCGAGAAACCGCCGAAGCAACCTCGAACAACGTCGTCGAAGCGGCGAAGGCCCTGCCAAGATGCGGATGGTCATTCCCACCATCTCCGGGTAATCAGCAGAACTTGTGTTTCCCTATTCAACATGAATGTAATTTTGGTCGACTCGATGACTGATCAGCCGATTCTTGAAATCTGCAGTGCTGCTACCTCCGAGACCTCAGCCAAGCACGAAGATCAGGAAATGGAAGATGTCGTCACCTCCAACCTTGGTATGATCTCTACAGTTTCGCTTTTAGTCGATTGGAATTCCATGTTTTTACTTTTGAATCTTTCTTGTAGTTCCGCCTCATGTCATTGATCTCCCCGATGATGATGAGGAAACGCCGTTGAGGAAGAGGAAGAACAAGAGGGTGCTGTTGGCAAGGCTGCTCCGATTGTGACGATACGAGGCGCTGGTTTCGAGGAGGCAACACCGCTCGAACTTCGTGTCTTTTGCTGTACGCTGACAAGTGCCGACCCACTTCGTCGATTGTTGATCCACCATCCTTTTGCTACACACCACGTCCGGAAGACCAAGTGAGTGCTGCTAAGGAGGCTATCGCCAGAGCAGGGATCATGATGGAGCAAGTGAAGGCAGTCCGAGAGGCCAGCCAGGACCTATGATGCTAGTTCAACTCTCGAGCAATGTCCAAGTAAAGGCGATCGTTGCTTGCTCTGTTAGGATATGCTACAGAAACTGCTTGCTCTGTTAGGACATGCTACACAAACTGCTTCTTTACGAAGATTTCCATGTCTGTACACCCACCGGGTGGGTGTGTCGATTGAGTTTTTGTGGGGAGCACGCTGAGTGCACCCACCAGGTGTAGTCCCGAGACTATGGTGGACTGCGTGCGATCGACTATAGTCTTTACACTGAACTTCTTCACTCGGCCTGGTGGGACCAAGTCAAATGGAACCGTAAAGCGGTGGGGGCATCTTGAGTGCACCCAGGGTGTAGTCCCGAGACTATGGTGGACTGCAGGCGATCGGCTATAGTCTAAAGAGCTGTTTTTTACATGGTGACGGCGACAATTAGCCATGGTTTTAGAATCATAACCTTTTGCCTCTTTTGGTCGATGGTCAAACCAAATTAGTAAAACCGGTGGGGCACGCTGAGTGCACCGCTGGGTGTAATCCCGAGACTCTTGTCGAATGTTTTCATTCGGTGTAGTCTTAAAATCTCTGATTTTCCTTAGTCACTCGAAGTGATCTGTCTTTGATGTCTTTTGTTGATTGACTCTTTGTAGAAATCCTGCGAGCTTGTGTCTCGCTATACTGAGTTAGAGAACAAACAGATCCAGCTCAACCTCGACTTGAAGCTTGCTCAGGAGAATTTGCAGAAGGCGAAGGATGAAGCAAAAGGTATGGCTGGTGAGAACTTGACGACTGTCTTTGTTTTTCTGTTCATTCTCAACTCTGTTCTCATTGTTGCTTTGTAGATAAACTGGAGGAGACTCTGAAGAAGAAGGACCTTGACCTTGCAGAGGCACAGAAGGCGGCTTTGGAGAAAACAAAGCTCGCTGAAGAGAAACTTGCCTCAGTCGGCAAACTTGAAGATGAAAATGCCAAGCTGAAAGCCGCTCTTGACGCGGCCAACAAGGAAGTTAGTCGACTGAAGAACGACAAGATTGCTCTGTCTGACAAGGCTGGCCAACTGGCGGGGAAGCGAAATGACCTGGGGGTTTATCTTGGAGGGCTCGCCAAGAAGCTGTTTGTGATGCTTGAAGGTAATCTCTTTTATCCGACTGTCTTTCTATCACCGGCTCATCGCATGATTGTTGTTTTGAGTCTGAGCTGTGTTTTCAGAATTCTGTCAAAACTTCAAAGAAGAAACCAGTCAGTGGAAACCAGCTGGACCCCATCAACTCTCTGTGAAGGGCGAAGCTGCTATGAATGTGCTCCGACCGAGTCTCGCGTTGCTAGCGTGGTGGATTATCTTGCTCGACCGAAAGCTGCGGTGTCGCGGATCGACTCAATTCTCTGGCCAGAGCGGGCGGCAGAATGACCTTGAATCCTTAATGACTCGACTGAATGAGATTCCAAGTCGAGTGCAAGAATGGAAAAAGTCTTCTGCCAGGTGTGGTGCTGATGTTGCTCTGTCTCTGGTTCATGTACACTGCAAGGGAGCGCAAGAGGACAAGCCGGCGTCCCTCAAAGTTGCCAACACCAGGAAGTACGACTTCGGATCTTTCATGGAGACCTTCATCGCTGCTGCTACCCGCATTGCCGACGGAATCGACCTCGACCAGTTTGTTGCACCTTCCAGTCCTCCACCGGAGGAGTAAAAAACTTCTAAGTCCCATCTTAAATTTGCCTCGGAATGCCGAGTGGTTTTTGTAACCGACAAACTTTAACATGCTTAATCGCCTGAGCACTTTCGGATCCGTAGGTCGTTTATCGGAACTTGATCTATCCTTGAACATGCTTTATTTGCCTTCGAGAGAACTTTGCTCTTCATTCGGAATATATTTCATTGTTGTAAGTAGTATCCTTGAGGTGAAACTCCAGTCGACTTGTACTTCATCTATCTTGCAAGTAGAGACGGAGCACAGACTGCGACTGACCTCGGCGTTCTTGCGGATTGAGACGGACCGCACGTTGTACTTGTGGCGAAGCTCCGAAGGAGAAGGTAGCAGTCGACTTGTACCTCGTCGTCCTTGCGGATTGGGATGGACCGTACGTTGTACTTGTGGCGAAGCTCCGAAGGAGAAGGTAGCAGTCGACTTGTACCTCGTCGTCCTTGCGGATTGGGATGAATTCCTTACTTAGGCGAGTACTGGACTGCAGCTAAGCCTCCGAGCGGGAGGTGTGCTCTCCACTCGGTAGGATTTTTATCACTTAGGCGAGCACTGGGCTGCAGCTAAGCCCCCGAGTGGGAGGTTTGCTCTCCACTCGGTAGGATTTTTATGGTGTAGCTCTGAAGGAGAAGGTAGCAGCCGACCTGCACTTCGTCGTCCTTGCGAAGCGTTCATTATATTGATTGTTTAGGCGAATCCTTGGGTTGTTGCTAAGCCCCCGAGTGGGAGGCTGGCTCTCCACTCGGTAGGATTTTGAATACTTAGGCGAGTACTTGGACTGCAGCTAAGCCCCCGAGTGGGAGGCTGGCTCACCACTCGGTAGGATTTTGAATACTTAGGCGAGTACTTGGACTGCAGCTAAGCCCCCGAGTGGGAGGCTGGCTCACCACTCGGTAGGATTTTGAACACTTAGGCGAGTACTTGGACTGCAGCTAAGCCCCCGAGTGGGGGGCTGGCTCTCCACTCGGTAGGATTTTTGAATACTTAGGCGAGTACTTGGACTGCAGCTAAGCCCCCGAGTGGGAGGCTGGCTCACCACTCGGTAGGATTTTGAATACTTAGGCGAAGCGGATTCGCAGCTAAGCCCCTGAGTGGGAGACTGGCTCGCCACTGGGGGAAATTTCAACAAAAAGTAATAACAATCACTGGGAAAATTATAACATTCTTATCTTAGACACACAAACTACAAAAGTACTTTTATTACATCTCAACCGAGTGAGTATTTAAGTATAAAAGGGGCGGAGCAGCTCCGCATTCCAAGCTCGAGGCTCGTCGATCTGGCGATCAACGTTGTAAAGACGATACGCTCCATTGTGGAGAACTCTTGTGACGATGAAGGGACCTTCCCAAGTGGGAGCAAGCTTGTGTGGTTTCTGTTGATCCACTCGGAGGACCAAATCTCCCTCTTGGAAGGCTCGACTCTTCACATTTCGGCATGGAATCGGCGCAAGTCTTGCGATAGATAGTCGGCGGATCAGGGCCATCTCCTCTCCTCTTCCAAGAGGTCATTGCATCTTGCGGGCTTGTTCCGCTTCTTCTTGAGTATAGTTCGACTCGAGGCGCATTGTGAAGCAGGTCACTCGGCAGAACTGCTTCAGCTCCATAGACCAGGAAGAATGGAGTTCTCCCGATCGACCGATTAGGAGTGGTCCTCAATCCCAAAAGAACTGATGGAAGTTCGTCAACCCAAGCTCTGCTGCGTGCTTGAGATCACGCGTTAGCCGTGGTTTCAGCCCTTTGAGAATGAGGTCGTTTGCGCTCGCTTGTCCATTCGGCGAGGATGAGCAAGCTGAAGCATAGTCGACCAGCGTGCCACGAGGCGCGAAGGCTTTGAACTTGTCATTATCGAAGTTTGACCCATTGTCGGTGATGATGCTATGCGGAACTCCATATCTGAATATCAACTATCTGATGAAACTGATAGCAGTGCATGCATCAAGGTTCTTGATGGGCTTGGCTTCGATCCACTTGGTGAACTTGTCGACTGCTACTAGCAAATGAGTGAAGCCGCTTCGGCCAGTTCTCAGCGGTCCAATCATGTCTAATCCCCAAACAGCGAAGGGCCAGATGAGTGGAATGGTCTTCAAGGCTGAGGCGGGCTGGTGTGACATGTTGGAATAGAACTGACACCCTTCACATTTGTCGACTATTTCTTTTGCCATTTCATTTGCTTTCGGCCAGTAAAATCCCGCTCGGTATGCTTTAGCCACAATGGTCCGAGAAGGGCGCATGATGGCCACAGGTCCCAGTGGATATCCTCAAGAATTATCTGACCTTCTTCTGGCGTGATACACTTCTGGCTGACTCCAGTCGCGCTTTCTCTGTACAACTGTCCCTTGATCACTCTAAAGGCCTTGGATCGACGGACGATCTGTTGAGCCTCTTCTTCATTCTCTGGGAGCTCTTTCCTTAGGATATAGGCGATGTACGGCATTGTCCAGTCGGGAGTGATGACCACGACTTCCATAATCAGGTTGACCATGGCTGGGACCTCAACTTCAATCAGATCATTGGCACTCTTTTGTTGCGGGGCTTCTTCTGTGAAAGGATCCTCCTGCACTGATGATGCATGAATGTGCTCCAAAAATACATTACTAGGAATGGCTTCCCTCTTGGACCCTATCTTCGCCAAATCATCCATGCTTGATTTTTCGATCGGGGTATATGATGAAGCTCAACCCCTCAATTTCTTCTCCAGCTTTCTCATCTGCATTACGATAACCAGTCATAGCTGGGCTTCGACATCCACTCCTTCATCACTTGATTAACAACCAGATCCAGTCGCCGTAGACCATAAGGCGGCGGACGCCGAAAGTGAAATGGCCATCGCAACCCACACAGGAGTGCTTCATATTCTGCTTCGTTGTTGGAAGAATCAAAGTGAATCTGGAGAACATATTTGAGCTTATCTCCTCGGGGGGAAACCAACACAACCCCCGCACCAGAACCGTTCAGCATCTTGGAACCATCGAAAAACATAGTCCAGTGCTCTGAGTGAACTTGAGTCAGAAGTTGCTGTTCAGTCCACTCAGCGAGGAAATCTGCTATTGCTTGGGACTTGATGGCTTTCTTTGCCTCAAATTTGATATCAAGGGGAAGGAGTTCAATCACCCATTTAGCCACTCGACCAGTTGCATCTCTGTTATGAAGAATTTCCGACAATGGGGCGTCGCTGACGACTGTAATGGAATGGTCAGAGAAATAATGAGCAACCTTCTTTGTGGTCATATAAATCCATAAACAAGTTTACGATAGTGAGGGTATCTTTGCTTTGATGGGGTTGACACTTGAAAGATAATAAATTAGGCGTTGAACTTTGAAGGCTTTTCCTTCTTCTTCCCTTTCGTAGTAAATGCGATCTTGACGACTTGTCCGATGGCTGCAATGTAAAGCAACAAAGGCTCTTTGTTGAAAGGGCAACAAGCACCGGCGGGTGGAAGCGAGCTTTTAGCTCTGCAAATGCTGCATCAACTTCGGAGTCCACTCGAACTTGTCGACTTCTTCATCAATCGGTAAAGAGGCAATGCCTTTTCACCGGGCGAAGATGAATCGACTTAAAGTGGCCAAGCATCGATAAGCTTCGGACGCCGTGCACACGCACAGCAGGCGCTTCATTGAGAGTATAGTGCCAACCATTTGGGGTTAGCATCGATTCCTCGCTCGAAGCGAAAACCGAGTAACTTTCCGCGGGAACTCCAAATGTGCACTTTGATGGGTTAAGCGATATCATACCTCCGAGATTGGCAAATGTTTCAGCAAGGTCGGTCAACAGGCGGAACCCTTCGTGACTTGAACACTATATCATCCATATGCGCTTCCACATTCCGACTGATTTGAGTGAGCAAACACTTCGAATCATCCTCATGAATGTGGCTCCGGCATTCTTGAGACCGAATGGCATGGTGACATAACGAAGCACCGAATGGAGTGATGAGCGTTGTTTTAATCTCATCGGGTCCATCTGAGCGGATCTGATGGTACCGGAATAGGCGTCTAAAAAGACAACCTCTCACATCCCGCAGTTGAGTCGACTATTTGGTCAATGCGAGGAAGAGGAAATGATCTTTCGGGCAAGCCCGATTGATATGCTGAAATCGATGCACATGCGCAACAACTTGTCCTTCTTGGGGACCATGGCGACATTGGCGAGCCACTCGGGTGGTAGATCTCTCGGATGAACTCTGCCGCTAAGAGCGAGCCACCTCTTCACCAATGGCCTTTCTCTTACGGGCGGCGGACCGCCGAAGATGTTCTTTAACCGGTTTGACTTTTGGGTCGACTCGTAGGCGGTGCTCAGCCAGCTCCCTGGGAACACCCGGCATGTCAGCAGGCTTCCATGCAAAGATGTCCCAGTTCTCACGGAGGAACTGGATGAGCGCTTCTTCCTATTTTGAGTCGAGTGTTGTTGAAATGTTGGTCGGAGCAGCATTGGGATTAGTCGGGTGAATGTGAACCTGTTTCGTCTCACCGGACGACTGGAATGCTGACTCCGTAGCGGGCTTCTTAACTCGCAACAAATCACTCGGATCTGCAGTTTTTTGATACTCTTGTAACTCTACCACTGCTAACTGAGCATCGGCGATCTTAGAGCCCTTCTGGAAGCACTCTTCCGCCTTCTTCAGATTGCTCGTAACAGTGATCACGCCCTTGGGGCCAGGCATCTTCAGTTTAAGATACACGTAACATGGTCGGGCCATGAAACGTGCATATGCTGGCCTTCCTAGAATAGCGTGATAAGCACTCTGGAAATCCACGACCTCAAAGGTCAACTTTTCTTTCGGAAATGCTTGAATCACCAAAAACTACATCAAGAGCAATTTGGCGAGTGACTCAGCCTTCTTTCCGGGAATGACTCCGTGGAAGCTCATATTCTTGTATGCGAGTGCGGACATCGGAATGCCCATCCCTTTCAGCGTCTCTGCGTACAATATGTTCAAGCCACTACCACCATCCATCGAACTTTGGTCGGTCGAGTGCCTTCGATGGTGGGTCGACCATCAACAGCTTGCCTCCCGGGGTGGCAATGTGTGTCGGTGATCGGACTGGTCGAATGTGATGGCGATGCAGGCCCATTCAGATAGTTGGGCGTCATTGGGCGACCATGTTCACTTCCGATTGATAACCTTCAATCGACTTTTGCTTTCGACGTCAGCAAAAATCATCAGGGTGGAATTGACCTGGGGATATCCATCATCGTTGTCATCTTTGTCCTCAACTTTGTCTGTCTCCTTATCCTTATCCTTGGCTGTTTCGCTTGGAACTGTTGAATCAAGAACCGACACTATCGAGTGGTATGTTTCGGGTAAATGAGTTTACCCTCTTCATCTTTCTTCGTGTGAATGTGACATGGCAAATCCAACACGTCATTTCCATCCTGGTCTTTCACCTTCTTGGGGTTCCAAGGACCCTTGGGTTTCCCCTTGAACTTTCCTAGGGTCACAGCGAAGGCCTCTCCGGGAGCAGCTGGCTCGGCTTTGCGCTTCTACTTCCAACTGGAATTTCCTCCGCCGGCCTCATTAGCGGCCGATTTGTATTTACCACTCCGGAGCCGGTCCTCTTCTGCGGCCGATTTGTATTTACCACACAGTTGCATACTTGGTGGCAATCTCCATCATCTGACTCAGGGTCATATCTCCGGTTCGACCGAATTTCAAACTCAACTCTCTGTTCTTGACACCTTCTTTGAAGGCACAGACTGCTGGTGATCGATACATTCTCAAGCTGTGTGGTGCAAAGTGATCCACCTCTGGATATAATCTCTCAAAGTTTCACTCGACTTACGCACACGATCGCAACTCCGTCAACCCTGCTGGTAAACTTGCAAGTCCCTTCAAATGTCTGACAAACACTCGGGCAAGATCTTCCCAAGTGTAAATCTTGCTGGGTGCTAAGCGATTCAACCACGCTCTGGCTGAACCCTCCAACATAAGAGGCAAATGCTTCATGGCTACCTCATCGTTGCCACCGCCGATCTGAACAGCCACTCGGTAATCTTCAAGCCAAGTGTCGAGTTGGATTCACCGGTGAACTTCTGACTCGAGCTTGCCAACCTGAAGTTGGGAGGAATCACCGCGGCTCGATGGCTCTGCTGAAACACTCGCCTGAGACATGAACTCTGCTGCTGGAGGAACATCTACTGTCATGGCCTTCTCGATGAGCTCTGTTCTGTCGACCAAACCTTGAGCGATAATAGATCTCGCATCAAAGCCTGGTTCCACAGGGTCGTTGGAACTCTTCGCCCAACACTTGTCTTTGGCGTCGTCGTCCTGCTGCCGAGGCGTATGATCCACCCCTTGGGGAGGAGGGCACTCGGCGTCGATCATTGCGATCGAATCGGTGCTCATATTGCTCGTGGCTCTTGTCTTGATCATCACGCCGCCCCCACGTTCCTCACGCCTCGGGGCGATCTCGGACTATGGGCGGTGGACTGAATCGCAGCGACGGATCGGCTGTGAATCCTGTTCCTTGACGTGATCTGACTGAGTTTTGGTCTCCTGCTGCCGGAGCAGATCTCGATTTGTAGCAAACCTCTACCGCCTCCATTGGGAAGGCTGAATTGACTCGCTATCTGGTGGCGGCTGCTAAATTCTGAATCGGAGTTCGATATACGAGTTGGTGGTGGAAGAGCGGCGTTGATTGGATTCTGGAACTCTTGGTCGCGCGTTAAATGAGTACTCGCTGAAGGTTCTCGAGTCGAGTGCGCTCAGCCAGGTTGGCCAAGCGCGCATCCTCCAAGGCACGAGCCTCGGGGGTTTCTCCAACAATAGGAGTGTGAAGCGCATCCATGTTCTGACGGTGAAGCTCCTCCCTCTGAAGCGAAGTGAGGGGCTCGGGCAGGTACTCTTCGTGGGCTTGCTCCGGATCGCCTCCACCGTCACCTCTGTTGGTGCGGGGGAATCCGGGGGGACTGCGTGGTCCATCGACCATCAGAACCTCTGCCGCTGGATCACTGCTACCGCACTCGGACGCAGTCTCTGCGGAGCCAGTCGACAGGTCGAACAGGCCGTAGAGAGATTCGTCGGGCTCGATCGCCGCGACTTGGGGGGTGGCCGACTGGCGAGCCACCACATGCCTCACCCACCACTGAAGCCTCGACCGGCCGGGCGCTTCGCGCGGCGGGAGGCCCAGGAGCGAGGGCGGCACGAGCCGACCCATACTAGGTCGGCGGTTGCAGCGGGAGGGCGCCGCGGACACAGCTGCGAGTCGTCGCCCAGCGGACGGGGGCGCGTCCACGTCAGTGGAGCCTCCTGAAGCCAAGCGGAGTCGTCGGCGAGACGTGAGTGCACGAGGCGGATCTCGCGACCCTCGACTAGAACTCCACCGAAACCATGATGTAGGAGATCGAAATAATCCCAACTTCTCCAACAAATCGCTAGAACACCTGCCCCACGGTGGGCGCCAACTGTCGTGGTTCTAAGTCTGACAGTAGAATGGGGGTTGGAATGGAGAGGCAAGATCCTAGCTATGGAGTAGTTGTATCGCAAAGGATTTACGAGTTCAGGCCCTTCTCGGGAAGTAACAGCCCTACATCTCGGAACCGGGGCGGTCATTGGATTATATCGTATGTGTTACGGGGTGTGAACCCTTACGCACTGTGGAGGGGTGGCTTATATAGAGTGCGCCAGGACCCCAGCTAGCCCACGTAGCAGAGGGTTTAAGATACGTTAAGACCTGGCGTTACTGGTAACGCCGGACATAAAGTGTCATCAAGACCATAAAGACTACTTAATTACAGACCGTTTGGATCTGAGTGATTCTGAGCACTGATGGTCGAGTGAGCCTTCTTAGTCAGTGTCTCGATTACATCAGTGGAAGCCTACCAGGTCGACTGGAAGGCAGCTTCTTTCGCGAGTGTCCTTGGGGAGCGTACCTTTGGGCAGGTCTATGACCCTACCCTAGGTACATGACTTCATCATTGAGCATTTATAGCTCTAGTGCATCCGTTGCATGGCAATCCCTACTCCTCATGTTGACATCAATTGATGGGCATCTCCATAGCCCGTTGATTATCCTCGTCAATGTGAGACTTTCTTTTTTGTCTTCTCCACACAATCCCCATCATCATATTCTATTCCACCCATAGTGCTATATCCATGGCTCACGCTCATGTATTGCGTGAAGGTTGAAAAAGTTTGAGATTATTAAAGTATGAAACAATTGCTTGGCTTGTCATCGGGGGTATAGAAGTTGGGAACATCTTTGTGTGACGAAAATGAAGCATAGCCTAACTATATGATTTTGTAGGGATGAACTTTCTTTTGCCATGCTATTTTGAGAAGACATGATTGCTTTGATTAGTATGCTTGAAGCATTATTATTTCTATGTCAATATGAACTTTTGTCTTGAATCTTTCGGATCTGAATATTCATACCACAATTAAGAAGATTTACATTGAAATTATGCCAAAGTATCACTCCGCATCAAAAATTCTCTTTTCATCATTTACTTACTCGAGGACAAGCAGGAATTAAGCTTGGGGATGCCTGATACGTCTCCAACGTATCTATAATTTTTGATTGCTCCATGCTACTTTATCTACTGTTTTGGACTATATTGGGCTTTATTTTCCACTTTTATATTATTTTGGGACTAACCTATTAACGGAGGCCCAACCCGAATTGTTGTTTTTTCCTATTTCAGTGTTTGAAGAAGCGGAATATCAAGCGAGTCCAAGCGGAATGAAACCTTGAGCGTGATTTTCTCACGAGCGTGATCTAGGAGACTTGGACCCTACTCCAAGAAGTAACAAAAGCGGTGCGAGGGTGGGGCACCCCTCTGGGGCGCCCCCCCTCGTGGGCCCCTGTTGCTCCACCGGCGTACTCCTTCCTCCTATATATACCTCGTACCCCCAAGCGATCGAGCAGGGCCAAAACCTAATTCCACCACCGCAACTTCCTGTATCCACGAGATCCCATCTTGAGGCCTGTTCCGGAGCTCCGCCGGAGGGGGCATCAACCACGGAGGGCTTCTACATCAACACCACAGCCCCTCCGATGAAGTGTGAGTAGTTTACTTCAGACCTTCGAGTCCATAGCTAGTAGCTAGATTGCTTCTTCTCTCTTTTTGGATCTCAATACAATGTTCTCCCCCTCTCTCGTGGAGATCTATTCGATGTAATCTTCTTTTTGCGGTGTGTTTGTTGAGACCAATGAATTGTGGGTTTATGATCCAGCTTATCTATGAATAATATTTGAATCTTCTCTGAATTCTTTTATGTATGATTGGTTACCTTTGCAAGTCTCTTCGAATTATCCTTTTGGTTTGGCCAACTAGATTGGTAGTTCTTGCAATGGGAGAAGTGCTTAGCTTTGGGTTCAATCTTGCGGTGTCCTTTCCCGATGTGAGAAGGGCAGCAAAGGCACGTATTGTATTGTTGCCATCGAGGATAACAAGATGGGGTTTTTATCATATTGCATGAATTTATCCCTCTACATCATGTCATCTTGCTTAAGGCGTTACTCTGTTTTTAACTTAATACTCTAGATGCATCTTTGGATAGCGGTCGATGAGTGGAGTAATAGTAGTAGATGCAGAATCGTTTGGTCTACTTGTCTTGGGCGTGATGCCTATATACATGATCATACCTAGATATACTCATAACTATGCTCAATTCTGTCAATTGCTCAACAGTAATTTGTTCACCCACCGTAGAATATCTATGCTCTTGAGAGAAGCCACTAGTGAAACCTATGGCCCCCGGGTCTATTCTCATCCTATCAATCTCCATTACTTTAATACTTGCTTTGTTTTTACTTTGCCTTTTACTTTTCACTTTGCATCTATATACCAAAAATACCAAAAATATTATTTATCATCTCTATCAGATCTCACTCTCGTAAGTGACCGTGAAGGGATTGACAACCCCTAATCGCGTTGGTTGCGAGGAGCTATCGTTTTGTGTAGGTACGAGGGACTTGTGCGTGGCCTCCTACTGGATTGATACCTTGGTTCCCAAAAACTGAGGGAAATACTTATGCTACTTTGCTGCATCATCCTCTCCTCTTCGGGGAAATCCAACGCAGTGCTCAAGAGGTAGCAATAAGTCACGAACATATAACAATAATCATTTGCGTGGAAGTACCAGCTTCTACAGGGTTGGGTTGTCACCCTTAACTGTTCGGGTCACATAAACCGGCAATCTAAGTCAAAGGATCACATGTATGATATTATAGTTGTGTTTCAAAGCTATAATTGATAACCGGCTCATCTATGACTCTTTTTCATATTCCGGGTTCTATGTAAGATATATGACCCGCCCTACGGTAAGCCGCCAAGGGTCTTGTGATTTATTTCTATATGCAGGACAGTTTTAAAAGCTTTCTTAAGCAGAAGGAAAACAGATGATAAGCATAATATGGATGAATATAAGATGGCGGCTTAACAGTATTGAGCACCAAACACATGCACGAAGGCACGACAAAACCAAGTTATGTCTACCCTATTACATGACTCCCCGAGTCCAAATGATTAACATTGTTTTTCAGCATAGCATAAATATGAGCAGCCCGACGAATCAATTGTGTTGTTGGCCTGAGGCTTCCGGATCATCCCTTTCTGCTCCTCCATCCTGTTCCCTTTCCTGGAAGGTTGATAATGACCAGTCAATGCCACTCAAAGCTTCAAATTCAGCTTCATCATCAATTAATCCGGCCGGGTCAACTTCAGGGGCGAAGGTATGCTTACGAATTGGAGGGATCAGGCTGATCACTTCATAATGTGGCATTGGAATTCGCTGATTTTGTGCGTCATAATTGAAGGAAATATACCCTAGAGGCAATAATAAAGTTATTATTTATTTCCTTATTTCATGATAAATGTTTATTATTCATGCTAGAATTGTATTAACCAGAAACATAATACATGTGTGAGTACATAAACAAACAGAGTGTCACTAGTATGCCTCTACTTGACTAGCTCGTTGATCAAAGATGGTTATGTTTCCTAGCCATAGACATGAGTTGTCATTTGATTAACGGGGTCACATCATTAGGAGAATGATGTGATTGACTTGACCCATTCCGTTAGCTTAGCACTTGATCGTTTAGTATGTTGCTATTGCTTTCTTCATGACTTAAACATGTTCCTATGACTATGAGATTATGCAGCTCCCGTTTACCGGAGGAACACTTTGTGTGCTACCAAACGTCACAACGTAACTGGGTGATTATAAAGGTGCTCTACAGGTGTCTCCAAAGGTACTTGTTGGGTTGGCGTATTTCGAGATTAGGATTTGTCACTCCGATTGTCGGAGAGGTATCTCTGGGCCCTCTCGGTAATGCACATCACTATAAGCCTTGCAAGCATTGTGACTAATGGGTTAATTAGTTGCGAGATGATGTGTTACGGAACGAGTAAAGAGACTTACCGGTAACGAGATTGAACTAGGTATTGAGATACCGACGATAGAATCTCGGGCAAGTAACATACCGATGACAAAGGGAACAACATATGTTGTTATGCGGTGTGACCGATAAAGATCTTCGTAGAATATGTGGGAGCCAATATGAGCATCCAGGTTCCGCTATTGGTTATTGACCGAAGACGTGTCTCGGTCATGTTTACATAGTTCTCGAACCCGTAGGGTCCGCATGCTTAAAGTTTCGATGGCGGTTATATTATGAGTTTATGGGTTTGGATGTACCGAAGGTAGTTCGGAGTTCCAGATGAGATCGGGGACATGACGAGGAGTCTCGAAATGGTCGAGACGTAAAGATTGATATATTGGACGACTATATTCGGACATCGGAAAGGTTCTGAGTGATTCGGGTATTTTTCGGAGTACCGGAGAGTTATGGGAATTCGCCGGGGAGTATATGGGCCTTATTGGGCTTTAGGGGAAAGAGTGTCGGAGTAAATGAACACGGGTAGCCTAGCTGGCTCCCCCTGGATCTTCAAAAAAATGACAGGCCGATCGAGCCTTCAAGCACCCTAGGCATAGGGCCGCCTACCCTTGGCCAGCTGTCTCACAGGCCGACTACCTGGAGGCGGCCCGGCCCTAAACTTTCATAAAGAAAACCATGATGAGGCCGACTTCAAGAAGCCGGCCATGAGAAGACCGACTCCAAGAAGCCGGTCCCGGCAAGCGGCCAAGATCGTACCCTCCAACTCTGCACCCACATAACAGCGATGAGACGGGGCGTGGCTACAGTGAAGCCTGCCACCCCCGAATCCCGGAGCACGCATGGCCACAATGCGCCGTACGGGGCAGCCATCACCCGTCCGGCGTGGCACTATCGCCATGTTGACCATGACGTCACCCACGATAGGCTGTCGGTCTGACCCGCCGTGGCCCCCCCCCAATCGAAGAGCGCCCGGCGGCAGGCCTCCCAGTCGGCTGGGATGTGGCGGCTCCCAACAGCCGGCATGTTCCCCCCCCCTCGAAGAACGCGCGCCATTCAGGAGACAAGACGAGGTAAGGCTACAGTGAGAGCCCGCCAGGCGGTGGCACTGTAGCCATGCTTCTCGACAAAGCCCTCGTCATCAAGAGTGAGGCAACAGTTGAATAACGGCAGCGGCGGGACCCACCAATCGGCAGGCCCAGGGCGGTGAGCCGCCGCGAACATAGACAGCACGGCTAGGGCCCACGCCCGGTCGGATTACCATTGTACCCACAGGGGTAGGCCTATAAACCCCAGGGCACCCATGCAAAGGGTTGATCTCAGATAGTTTTAGACACTACATTGAGGGGAGAAGAGAGCTAGCCTTGCCCTTCTTCCTCCTCTTGCCGAACAGCTCAATGAGCCTCTTGTAGCCACTTGTTGATCTAGTGATCATGCAGAGACCCCGCAGAGCAGGACTAGGGGTGTTATCTCCACGGAGAGCCCCGAACCTGGGTAAGATCCGCCGGCGTGCATGTCTTTGACTCATCTCGTTTCCAGGCACCGGCGATGTTTTATTGGCTCCCACAATGATAAGCCACCCGTTAGCATATGTCGCACCTACCACCCAACATTTGGCGCCCATGATGACCCACAAATATAGGGGATCTATCGTAGTCCTTTCGATAAGTAAGAGTGTCGAACCCAACGAGGAGCAGAAGGAAATGATAAGCGGTTTTCAGCAAGGTATTCTCTGCAAGTACTGAAATAAGTGGCAACAGATAGTTTTGTGATAAGGTAAATTGTAACGAGCAACAAGTAACAAAAGTAAATAAGGTGCAGCAAGGTGGCCCAATCCTTTTTGTAGAAAAGGACAAGCCGGAACAAACTCTTATAAAAGGAAAAGCGCTCCCGAGGACACATGGGAATGTCGTCAAGCTAGTTTTCATCACGTTCATATGATTCGCATTCGGTACTTTGATAATTTGATATGTGGGTGGACCGGTGCTTGGGTGCTGTTCTTACTTGAACAAGCATCCCACTTATGATTAACCTCTATTGCAAGCATCCGCAACTACAACAAAAGTATTAAGGTAAACCTAACCATAGCATGAAACAAGTGGATCCAAATCAGCCCCTTACGAAGCAACACATAAACTAGGGTTTAAGCTTCAGTCACTCTAGCAACCCATCATCTACTTATTACTTCCCAATGCCTTCCTCTAGGCCCAAATAATGGTGAAGTGTTATGTAGTCAAGTTTCTTGGACCAATTCTTTCTAGACCTATTAACAGTCTTTTGCAAAATTAATTTGAGCTCTCTATTACTCAATTCTACTTGACCACTATACTGTTGGTGATAAGGAGATGCAATTCTATGATTAACGTCATATTTAGCAAGCATTTTACGGAAAGCACCATGAATGAAGTGTGAACCACCATCAGTCATTAAATATCTAGGGACTCCAAACCTCGGAAAAATAACTTCCTTAAGCATTTTAATAGAGGTATTGTGATCAGCACAACTAGTTGGAATAGCTTCTACCCACTTAGTAACGTAATCAACAGCAACTAAAATATGTGTATATCCATTAGAGGCAGGAAAAGGTCCCATATAATCAAAGCCCCAAACATCAAATGGTTCAATAACAAGTGAATAATTCATAGGCATTTCTTGACGTCTACTAATATTACCAATTCTTTGACATTCATCGCAAGACAAAACAAACTTACGAGCATCATTGAAGAGAGTGGGCCAATAAAACCCGGATTGCAATACCTTATGTGCATTTCTATCTCCAGCGTGGTGTCCTCCATAAGCTTCGGAATGACACTTGCGTAGGATCTGTTCCTGTTCATGCTCAGGCACACAACGTCTAATAACACCATCTACTCCTTCTTTATAAAGATGTGGGTCATCCCAAAAGTAATGTCGCAAATCATAAAAGAACTTTTTCTTTTGTTGGTATGTGAAGCTAGGTGGTATAAATTTAGCAACAATATAATTAGCATAATCAGCATACCATGGAGTGCTACGAGAAGTGCTTATGACATTTAATTGTTCATCAGGAAAGCTATCATCAATAGGTAGTGGGTCATCAAGAACATTCTCTAACCTAGATAAGTTATCTGCAACGGGGTTCTCAGCTCCTTTTCTATCAACAATATGCAAATCAAATTCTTGTAGCAAGAGAACCCATCTAATAAGTCTAGGTTTAGCATCTTTCTTTTCCATAAGATATTTAATAGCAGCATGATTAGTGTGAATAGTTACTTTAGAATCAACAATATAGGGTCTGAATTTATCACAAGCAAACACAACTGCTAAAAGTTCCTTTTTGGTGGTAGCATAATTTCTTTGAGCATTGTCTAGAGTCTTACTAGCATAATGGATAACATTTAATTTTTATCAACACTTTGCCCTAGAACAGCACCTACAGCATAATCACTAGCATCACACACAATTTCAAAGGGTAAATTCCAATCAGGTGGCTGAACAACAGGTGCAGAGACTAATGCTTTCTTAAGTATTTCAAATAATTCTACACAATCATCATCAAAAACAAATGGTACATCTTTTTGTAATAAATTAGTCAGAGGCCGAGAAATTTTTGAGAAGTCCTTAATGAACCTCCTATAAAATCCGGCGTGACCATGGAAACTTCTTATACCTTTGATGTCCTTGGGACATGGCATCTTTTCAATAGCATCAACTTTGGCTTTAACAACTTCAATACCTCTTTCAGAAACTTTGTGCCCCAAGAAAATTCCTTCATTAACCATAAAGTGGCACTTTTCCCAATTCCAGACGAGATTAGTTTCTTCACATCTCTGCAAAACTCGATCAAGATTGCTCAAGCAATCATCAAAAGAGGAACCATAGACAGAAAAGTCGTCCATGAAAACCTCACAAATCTTTTCACAAAAATCAGAGAATATAGCCATCATGCATGTTTGAAAGGTAGCAGGTGCATTGCATAGACCAAAAGGCATACGTCTATAAGCAAAAGTACCAAAAGGGCATGTAAAAGTAGTCTTTGATTGATCTTTAGCCGACACAGGTATTTGAGAGAAACCAGAATAACCATCTAGAAAGCAATAGTGTGTATGTTTGCATAATCTTTCTAGCATTTGATCAATAAAAGGTAAGGTGTAATGATCTTTCTTAGTAGCTTTATTTAATTTGCGGAAATCAATTACCATCCTATAACCTGTGATAATTCTTTGCGGAATCAATTCATCTTTATCATTAGGGACAACAGTAATACCTCCCTTCTTAGGGACACAATGGACAGGACTTACCCACTGATTATCAGCAACGGGATAAATTATACCTGCCTCCAGAAGCTTGAGTATTTCTTTTCTTACCACTTCTTTCATTTTAGGATTCAAACGTCGTTGAGGATCACGAACTGGTTTGGCATCCACTTCCAAATTTATTTTATGCTGACATAGGGTGGGACTAATGCCCTTAAGATCATCAAGAGTATATCCAATAGCGGCACGGTGCTTCTTCAGAGTTTTCAATAATCTTTATTCTTCATGCTCTGAAAGGTTAGCACTAATAATAACATGACATATTTTCTTTTCATCAAGATAAGCATATTTAAGATTGTTAGGCAACGGTTTGAGCTCAAACACAGGATCACCCTTAGGTGGAGGAGGATCCCCTAGGATTTCAACAGGCAAATTGTGTTGCAGAATAGGTTCATGTTTAAAGAATACTTCATCTATTTCCCTTCTTTCATTCATGAACATCTCATTTTCATGGTCTAGCAAATAGTGTTCTAAAGGATCACTAGGAGGTACTGCAATAGAAGCAAGACCAATAATTTCATCCTTACTAGGCAATTCTTCCTCACGATGTTGTTTACTAAATTTAGAGAAATTAAACTCATGAACCATATCATCCAAGCCAATAGTAACAACATTCTTTTCGCAGTCTATCCTAGCATTAACAGTGTTCAAGAAGGGTCTACCAAATATAATGGGACAAAAGCTATCTTGTGGAGAACCAGGAACAAGAAAATTAGCAGGATATTTAGTTTTCCCACACAAGACTTCAACATCTCTAACAATTCCCATTGCAGATATAGTATCTCTATTGGCAAGTTTAATTGTAACATCAATATCTTCTAACTCAGCAGGTGCAATTTCATGCATAATTTCTTTGTATAAGTCAATGGGTATTACACTAGCACTAGCACCCATATCACATAAGCCATGATAACAATGATCTCCTATTTTAACAGAAATAACAGGCACGCCTACCACATGTCTATGTTTATCTTTAGCACCCGGTTTAGCAATTCTAGCAGATTCACCACAGAATTGAATAACATGCCCATCAATAATTTCAGACAAGAGATCTTTAACAATAGCAATATTAGGTTCTACTTTGACTTGCTCAGGAGGTGTAAAAGTTCTAATATTGCTTTTACGAACAACAGTTGAAGCTTTAGCATGATCCTTTACTCTAACAGGGAAAGGTGGTTTCTCAACATAAGAGGTAGGAACAATAGGATCATTATAAGTGACAGTCTTTTCTTCAACTTTAATAGGTGCAGCTACTTTTACTTCTATGGGAGGATGATATTTAAACCACTTCTCCTTAGGGAGATAAACATAAGTAGCAAAAGATTCACAGAAAGAAGCTACTATCTCAGAGTTAAGTCCATATTTAGTGCTAAACTTACGGAAAATATCGGTATCCATAAAAGATTTAACACAATCAAATTTAGGCGTCATACCTGACTCCTTACCGTCATCGAGGTCCCAATCTTCAGAGTTGCGTTTAATTCTATCCAATAAATTCCATTTAAATTCAATAGTCTTCATCATAAAAGAGCTAGCACAAGAAGTATCAAGCATGGTGCGGTTGTTATCAGAAAGCCGAGCATAAAAACTTTGAATAATTATTTCTCTTGAGAGCTCATGATTGGGGCATGAATATAACATTGATTTAAGCCTCCCCCAAGCTTGAGCGATGCTTTCTCCTTCGCGAGGCCAAAAATTATATATATATAATTGCGATCACGATGAACAAGATGCATAGGGTAATACTTTTGATGAAATTCCAATTTCAGTCTTTTATAGTTCCATGATCTCGTATCATCACATAGCCTATACCATGTCAATGCGTCTTCCTTCAAAGACAAAGGAAATACCTTCTTCTTAACAACATCATCAGGTATACCTGCAAGCTTAAATAATCCACAAACTTCATCCACATAGAGTAGATGTTCATCAGGATGCTTTGTTCCATCTCCTGTAAAAGTATTAGCCAGCAGTTTTTCCATCATACCCGAAGGAACTTCAAAAGGAGTTTCATTTTCAATAGGTTCAGTAGGTTGAGGAGAACCTCTTTGCTCTACTGGAAAGGGTGAAGATACCCCGAACAAGCCCCTCAGAGAATTACTTTCCATAGTAACAAGTGACAGAAATTTTCAGCACACTATATAAATTTTTCCTTACCAGATTCCACTTACCAAAGGCGCTACACTCCCCGGCAACGGCGCCAGAAAAGAGTCCTGATGACCCACAAGTATAGGGGATCTATCGTAGTCCTTTCGATAAGTAAGAGTGTCGAACACAACGAGGAGCAGAAGGAAATGATAAGCGGTTTTCAGCAAGGTATTCTCTGCAAGTACTGAAATAAGTGGTAACAGATAGTTTTGTGATAAGGTAAATTGTAACGAGCAACAAGTAAAAAAAGTAAATAAGGTGCAGCAAGGTGGCCCAATCCTTTTTGTAGCAAAGGACAAGCCAGAACAAACTCTTATAAAAGGAAAAGCGCTCCCGAGGACACATGGGAATATCGTCAAGCTAGTTTTCGTCATATTCATATGATTCACGTTCGGTACTTTGATAATTTGATATGTGGGTGGACCGGTGCTTGGGTGCTGTTCTTACTTGAACAAGCATCCCACTTATGATTAACCTCTATTGCAAGCATTCGCAACTACAAGAAAAGTATTAAGGTAAACCTAACCATAGCATGAAACAAGTGGATCCAAATCAGCCCCTTATGAAGCAACGCATAAACTAGGGTTTAAGCTTCAGTCACTCTAGCTACCCATCATCTACTTATTACTTCCCAATGCCTTCCTCTAGGCCCAAATAATGGTGAAGTGTTATGTAGTCGACGTTCACATAACACCACTAGAGGCTAGACAACATACATCTCATCAAAATATCGAACGAATACCAAATTCACATTACTAATAGCAAGACTTCTCCCTTGTCCTCAGGAACAAACGTAACTACTCACAAAGCATATTTATGTTCATAATCAGAGGGGTAATAATATGCATAAAGGATCTGAACATATGATCTTCCACCAAGTAAACCAACTAGCATCAACTACAAGGAGTAATCAACACTACTAGCAACCTACTAGCACCAATCCCGGACTTGGAGACAAGAATTGGATACAAGAGATGAACTAGGGTTTGGAGATGAGATGGTGCTGGTTAATATGTTGATGGAGATTGCCCTCTCCCGATGAGAGGAGCGTTGGTGATGATGATGGCGATGATTTCCCCTCCGGGGAAGTGTCCCCGCGAACAGCTCCGCGGAGCCCTAGATTAGTTCCGCCAAGGTTCCGCCTCGTGGCGGCGGAGTCTCGTCCCGAAATGTTGCTCTGGTTTTTTCTCATCGAAAGACTTCATATAGAAGATGGGCATCGGAGAGCCACCAGGGGGCCCACGAGGTAGGGGGGCGCGCCCCAGAGGGGAGCGCCCCCCACCCTCATGAGCAGGGTGTGGGCCCCTGGCCTTCATCTTTGGCGATGATTTTTCTTTATTTATTTTAAGATATTCCGTGGAGTTTCAGGACATTTGGAGTTGCATGAATAGGTCTCAATATTTGCTCCTTTTCCAGCCGAATTCCAGCTGCGGCATTCTCCTCTTCATGTAAACCTTGTAAAATAAGAGAGAATAGCCATAAGTATTGTGACATAACGTGAAATAACAGCCCATAATGCGATAAATATCGATATAAAAGCATGATGCAAAATGGACGTATCAGCCCACCATGGGGCCAGGTGCACCGTCGTCCGGAGACCTGCTCTGGTCAGGAACCCTTTTCCTTCCCAGCAAGCGTAGCCAGCCCGGCACGCCCGATGGCGCTTGCCCCGACGCACTGCAAGGCGTCGACGACGCCCGCGCGGCGATCTGCCTCGCCGATCTTCTTGTCGAAGCCCGCGTCTCTGACGAGCCCGCGCCCGACGCGGGCACAGGCTGCCCCGAGAGCCGCCTCGTCAGCCTCCTTGACCAACTCCACGTCTTCAGCGAGCCTGCTGCGGATTTGGAGTCGGTTGGCTCCACCGACCCGATGCTTGTCGACTCCGACACGGCATCGCTTGACGCTTTCCCTACCAACGTAGTGATCTTCGACGACCCTCTTCCTCGAGCCGACTGCGGCGGCAGCACCGTCACCAAGGTACTAGTCATCAGCCACGGTATCACCTCTGGCGAGAACGCCCACGACGCCCTACAAGCGGCTCTGCACGACTTGTCCGCCCCCATCCCGGCTGACGCCGACGCCGAGACGCTGGAGGCACGCCGCGTCGCCCTCATTGCGGAGGGCCAGAAGATAGCCTCCATGAGACACCTCACTGAGGCTCTCCAGCGCGAAGTCGACCACGCCGCCTTTGGCACGCTGCCTCCTGACGGGCCGAGCCGAGCCGGCGTCATCAAGAAGTGCGGCGCGGCCATCGCCAACATGCTGGGAGCAGACGGCCCAGTCTATGCCACGCCCCTCGAGAACCTACGCGCCACCCAGTCGGTCGTAGACGAGCTGAATGGACTGGGGGCTGACGAGCTCCCCTACATCACCAGACGCATCCAGCAGTTGATCGACGCAGCCGCAGAGCGGCATGAAGCCAGTGCCTGTGCTGGAAGTCCTCCCCCACGCCGAGAGCACGGTGCGACGTCATGGACGCCGACTGCGGGCGGCACCCGCGCATGGCAAGAAAAGGAGCCGGCTGCTAGCCACAGTCGGACTCGAATCTCCATCGAGCACGACACAGAAGGCCGCCCTCGAGCTGTGGAACGACGAGGCAACCCACCTCCTCCTCCGCCTCGTGGGAGAGATATCCCACCCGCCGCTTTATCACGCATCCGACTCTCGCCGCCGACTAGGCCGCCCTTGAAGAGTCGGCGAGAATGACGCCCGCCATTCGATCGACCGCCTGGCGCGATCCCTGGCGCTAGAAGAAGAAGACGATGTCGGCCCGCCTTGCTTTGGCCCCCGCATCCGCGACGAGCCCTTCCCCAAAGGGTTCTTACTCGCAAGAGACACGCCCAAGTACAACGGCTCCGTGAAGCCGGAAGATTGGTTGATCGATTACTCCACCGTAGTTCGCATAGCAAACGGCAACAGGCGCGTTGCCGTGAAATACGTCCTCCTCATGCTCCAAGGCACGGCGTGCACCTGGCTCAACAGCCTCAAGCCTTACAGCGTCAACAACTGGCTAGACTTCACAGAAGCCTTCATCCGCAACTTCACCAGCACCTACAAACGGGCTCCCAAGCCCCGACAGCTCTCCTTGTGTGTTCAAGGGCCCAATGAATCAACTCGCGACTACCTCATGCGTTGGGCCGAGCTCCGCAACTCCTGCGAAGGGGTGCACGAGGTTCAAGCCATAGAGTACTTCACCGCCGGATGCCGAGAAGGCACCCTCCTCAAGCACCGACTCCTCTGCGACGAGCCGACTACCCTCGACGAGCTGCTGATCATAGCAGACAAGTATGCCACGGCCGACTCTTCAATGAAGACCGAGCTTCGAGTAGACGCCTCCGGGAAGGTGCTCACTCCGTCTCCCAAGACGCCGGCTGGAGACTCCAACCGACGCCCGTACCAGAAAGAGAACAAGCACAAGGCTCCTATGCCGCCTACCACCAGTCGGCAAGTGGCCACAGTCGAAGACGAACAACCCGAAGGGTGGCCCGCGCCCAAGAAGCAGAAGGGCGGCAGGCCGGCTTGGCAGCCGGCTTTCTCCTACGAGCAAGCCCTTGATGCCCCTGCAAGTTCCACGACGGCGCGAAGCCGTCCAACCACACGACTCGGAAATTCCATTGGCTCACACGAATCTCCAAAGGCGAAGGGCTGGTGCCGCCTCCGCCTGCTGGCCAGCCGCCTCCGGCCCCTTGACCAGCAGTTGGGGTTGTTCAAGATGAGTTCCCCGACGAGCATGCCGCCTACGTCGTCTTTACAAGCCAGACCGAAGACCGGCGCAGCCAGCGCCGACAGCACCAAGAAGTCAACAAGGTCGCCTCCAACAACCCCGAGTTCATGCACTGGTCGGAGAAGCCTATTAGTTGGAGCCGGGCCGATCACCCAGAGGTGATGCCGTCTCCCGGCTCTTACGCTTTGGTTTTGGACGCCACCCTCGCGACAGAAAGGCGAGCTGCCCGTTTCTCCCGCGTGCTGATAGATGGCGGGGAGCAACATCAACATACTTGTGCCGTGACACCATGGAGAAGCTGAACATCAAGACGAAGCAGCTCATGCCTAGTCGTACTGTGTTCCATGGCATCGTACCCGGCCTGTCCTATTCACCAATCGGCAAGATCAAGATAGATGTTCTCTTTGGGGACAAGGATCATTTCCGCCGAGAAGCAATATGGTTTGAAGTAGTGGACCTGGAGAGCCCTTACCATGCATTGCTTGGCCGACCTGCTCTGGCCAAGTTCATGGCTGTGCCCCACTACGCCTACCTCAAGATGAAGATGCTGAGTTCCAAGGGCATCATCACCATAGCCGGAGACTACAAGAAATCCTTCGAGTGTGCGGCAGCTAGCAGCCGGCTGGCCGAGTCCCTCGTGATCGCTGAAGAGAAGAAGATGCTGGATCGAGTCATGGCCATGGCCGGCAAGCAGCCGGCCCTGTCCCCTAACCCCAAGGAATGTGATGCCCAAGGTTCTTTCCAGCCAGCCAAAGAAACAAAGAAGATACCTCTGGACCCAGAGAATCCAGAAAGGTTTGTCGTCATTGGAGCAAACCTGGACAGCAAATAGGAAGGCGAGCTTGTTGATTTCCCCCGTGAGAATCAGGACATCTTCGCATGGTCCCCCAAGGACATGCCGGGTGTTCTGAAGGATTTCGCCGAGCACAAGTTACACGTCCGAGAAGATGCAAAACCAGTCAAGCAGCCCCTCCGCCGACTGTCGGAGGAAAAGAGAAGGATTGTAGGAGAAGAGATAGCCCGGCTTCTGGCAGCCGGCTTCATTATGGAGGTGTTCTTTCCAGAGTGGCTTGCCAACCCGGTCCTCGTGTTGAAGAAGAATAACAAGTGGCGCATGTGTATAGATTACACCAGCCTCAACAAAGCCTGCCCCAAAGATCCATTTGCCTTGCCTCGAATCGACCAAGTGATAGACTCCATAGCCGGATGCGAGCTGTTGAGCTTCTTGGATGCTTATTCAGGCTACCACCAGATAAAGTTGGATCCAGCTGACCGCCTGAAGACCGCCTTCATCACACCATTCGGAGCTTTCTGCTACATGACTATGACATTCGACTTGAGAAATGCCGGTGCCACTTTTCAGCGTTGCATGCAGAAATGCCTCCTCAAGCAGCTCTGCAGAAATGCCCACGTCTATGTAGACGATATTGTGGTGAAGACGGAGAAGCGCGGCACCTTGCTGGAAGACCTCAGAGAGACATTTGAAAACTTGCGCCGGTTTCAGATCAAGCTCAACCCCGAGAAATGCGTGTTCGGAGTACCAGCCGGCCAGCTTCTAGGCTTCCTGGTCTCCGAACGCGGCATCGAATGCAACCCAGTGAAGATCAAGGCCATATAGAGAATGGAGATTCCTACCAAGCTACGATACGTCCAAAAGTTTACCGGATGCCTGGCCTCCCTGAACCGCTTCGTCAGCCGGCTAGGAGAGAAAGCTCTCCCCCTCTACCGACTAATGAAGAAGTCCACTCACTTCGAGTGGAACGACCAAGCAGACCAAGCTTTCCATGAGCTGA
Source organism: Aegilops longissima (assembly GCA_021605205.1). Classification (NCBI taxonomy): domain Eukaryota; kingdom Viridiplantae; phylum Streptophyta; class Magnoliopsida; order Poales; family Poaceae; genus Aegilops; species Aegilops longissima. Next base: position 778,237,889 of record CM038677.1, on the reverse strand, counting down.
AGAAGATGCTGGCCATGCCGCCTCTCTTGGCGGCACCGACTATGAAAGAGCCCATGCTCCTTTACATTGCCGCCACTAGCCGGGTGGTCAGCACCGTTATCGTGGTTCAACGCCCAGAAGAAGGCCGAGCTCAGCTAGTCTAGAGGCCGGTGTATTATTTGAGCGAAGTACTGTCCACCTCGAAGCAGAACTACCCACACTACTAGAAGATGTGCTATGGTGTATACTTCGCTGCCAAGAAGCTCAAGCCCTACTTTCAAGAGCACCCCATCACGGTCGTATATACTGCCTCGCTAGCCGGGATCATAGGCAGCCGGGATGCATCCGGCCGGGTGGCAAAATGGGCCATTGCGCTGGCTCCTTACACAATCTTCTACCAGCCTCGCACCGCCATCAACTCCCAGGCATTGGCCGACTTCCTTGTCGACTGGGCCGAGACCCAGTACCTGCCGTCGGCCCCCGACTCCACTCATTGGCGGATGCACTTCGATGGATCCAAGATGCGCACCGGCTTGGGAGCCGGCATCGTCCTCACCTCTCCCAAGGGCGACAAGCTTAGATACACATTGCGAATTCATTTTGTCGCCTCCAACACTACAAAAAAGTACACTTCCGTGATGATACGTGTTTGTCACCGTAGGTCGCGTTTTTTGTCATGCATGTACATCCATGACAAATTTATGACAGAATCAAGATAGTCATACCTGTGCTGTCGTAGAAGTGTTCCATGACATTACCAAAATTATCATCACGGAAGTGTCCACTTCCATGACGATAAATCGCGCGTCATAGAAGTGCTTTCGTCAAGGCTGACCGACACGTAGCATCCACCGTAACGGAACACCATTAAGCTATCGAGTCGGGTTTTGGATCCGATAACCCATTAACAGCCCTGACCAATGGGAAATTTCCACGTGTAAAATTCTTATTGGCCGGACGAAACACGTGTCAGCTCGTCAGTGGGTCAGATAGGCGCCTATGATATGTCGACACGTGCCACGGCCCACCACTGGCCCATTTAGCTTACAAAGTCGGCCCGTTTGACTTGGTCAAAAGTTAACGGGCTGGCCCATGAAAAGCCTGTTAATGGTCTCTTCACAAATAGCCCATTTTACGACCCGTTAGGCACTAAAGGAAATTGTCCCAACAACGTCATGTGGCCCGTCGAATATAACACCTGCCCATTTCACTTTCGGCCCATGTATGGCCCACGACGTCTTTCGGCCCATATGAGGCCTTCGTATCTTTCGGCCCTTTACAGGCCCACGGTGACTCTAGCCCATAATGAACAGTAATTTTCTTTGTACCCGTTAACGGCCCATTATTTACATTGGCCGTTTCCAGCCCGTGTTAGCTTTCGGCCTATTGACGGCCCATACGTTCTTGGGCTCCTTTTCGGCCCTCGATTACTTCCGGCCCGTTACTGGCCTGTTCCCCTAATGGGCCAAATTCGGCCCATGGCAAGAGTCGGCCCGTTACTGGCATGTTCCCCAAATGGGCCAAATTCGGCCCATGGCAAGAGTCGGCCCGTTCTTCGCATGTTACCCTAATGGGCCAAATTGCCCATGGCAAGAGTCGGCCCGTTTACGCCAGCCGTCCTATATTCGGCCCATTAACGACCCGTTATGCCCGTGATGAAGAAAGCTTTTGCAGTCCTACGGCCTGTTAACGGCCCGTTACCGTGCTGGGCCGATACCAATTACGCCCGATTACGGCCCATGTAGACCCATTTATCCGACGGCCCGAGGCCCATTTATCGACGGCCCGAGGCCCACGATTCTGAGCCCATTTATCGACGGCCCGTAGGAGACCCATGGATCCTACGGCCCGTATATGGCCCATGGTGAGTTCTGACCACTAGCAAACCAGGGAAAAAGAAGACTAGGAAATAAATAAGGCCCCGCTAGGCTATTAAGGCGATTGCACACATTACATCCACTCGGCATCAAAGATCGCCACCAATGCAAATATAGGGAACACCCTACACTATACAAAAATGGCTTGTTGTTTTCTTCACCGTGGCTGCACGTTAAGAATAAATTTTGTATCGCACCAAAACAAATTACAACTATATAACAAAAGGAAGGTTGGCATAAAACTTAACAGTCTAGCGCATAAATGCACCACCGAAGTTGAAGCTCGGTTCATTTGACTGGACTGTTACGTTTTCATGTTGTATTGTCCGATGGAACACCATATCCCTCGCCTTCATTTCCCTAGGCTCTCGAACAACATAGCAAATGTCGATAGTCGGTTTCAAAACCATGCATATCTTGGCGACATTGAGCAATGTTTCTCCTTGTTTCACAAAGGGCCTCTGTTAGGGAATGGACTTGTGTGCGAGCGCAGATACAACATTGCTTTGAGCTGGCATATCTTGATCATGAGGCGGTTTGGGCGATATTGCCTTAACAACCAACCCGGATTACGCAGAACGTGCTTTTGGCAATCGTTAGTGGACATGTCTTGACCCACGCAGCAAGAGCGACATTGCGGTTATAGTTGCCTCGCCACCTTCGAAGGTGGCGGTTCCACATTTTTCCATAGCTCGCTGAATAGTTGAGGTTTTACATTAGTAGTACCGAGCAGAAGATATTAAGGAGGCAGCAAAACCAAACAAAATAGCTTTGGTCTATATACAGAACTTATTCTGGTGAACCCATGTAAAATATTAGTTGTATTTTATTGCAAAGTACATAATAAAACCAGGTTCCAAACATATGACCATGTACCATCGCTAATGTATTGTCTATTTCTTCATATTGTATTGAGGGCTAAGGATAAAGAGACGAAGTTTATAATACGGCAAGCATAGTATGACATCATTCATATCACAAAACAACTGAGAACAGAGAAACAGGCAATTGTAACGTTGTGTGGGCAAGTCCAGCACATAACTAGATTACGGGTCAAGATCAAAGGAACATCACTCCTCCCTTTTAAACCTTGTAAGGTGCAATGATACGCTAAGACAATTGTGTATAAAATTGAAAAGAGTAATAGACATTGGCTGCAAACCATGCGATTCAAGGCACAAGTCGAGTAAGTAGTAGTTAAAAGGCATGAGGATTAAGGACTTACAACAACGGCTTTTGACTGGTGTAGTCATGCCCTTCTTCTTGCTGGTGTGACAGTCCTTGAAGATTTCCACGGCATTTGGTTCAGGTACTTTTTGGTCCTTGCGGGCTTTCCTCGCATTTCAAACAAGTCAATATAGATCGATAATATGGTACAGCGAAAAGAGTGAAACAACAGCTAATTACAAGAGCCTCGCGATTATGCAATATAGCTACGAGATCACGTAAATGCATTGGAATTTCACTTTCGTGCAGTTGGCCTTGTTCTTTGAACAGTTCACCTACAAGAAGATAGATTTGTGTGGCACATGCGTCAATAGGACTTCAACATGTGATCGATCACATATATATAATGTACCGATACTTGGATCGCACCAGTGTTTAACAAGGCCCTCCAGTCTTCATCCGATATATTTTCCACTGGAGATGTTTGGGAAAGTTCACTGTTAGCCTTGCCTTCAAAATGAGTTTTCCTCAAGTTATACCGATACTGTCATAGAGCAGACTTGAAAACATGGGTGCAAGCTTGTCTGGTTGCATCATCTTGGCTATCCAACTTGAACCTCATCTGTTGAAAATTATGGGAGTCTCATTATCAGCAACCTAGAAAGTATGGGACAGAGCAAGACGATATTACTAGTTTCCATACATAACCATACTTACAGATAAATGGTCGAGGAAGGTGTTGAACTGGGTTTCGTCTTTGTCATTCCTGTACTGAATCCATGTTGGGAGGATACGTACATGACACCTAACGGCAACCGCTGCCTCTGATACTAACTTGGCTGACTCTGTAGCATCACGTGGCCTTTTTAAACCTACCTCAAACGGATCTCCATTCTTCCTCCTCTAGATTTAGTTAACCTATCGAGCATTATCCCTGATGTTTGTTTCCTCTTGCGCCTAGGTGCTAGTCCAACAACAAACATAGGAAGTGTTAGTGTACATCAAACTGTGAGACTACATATAAAGAAGCATGCAACTGTAACTTGACTCCAGCAACTACCTTCTTGCTGTTGAAGCTCACAAGGTTCATCTTATATTGCCAACTCGTCTTGTGTCAAGAGTGCTTGGGAAGTAGTGTCGGTGGCAAGGGATCTTGGGAACGTCTTTAGCTAGCTCGACGCACCTTGAGTATGTCGTGCAGTGGTAGTAATCTTGTGGTAGGTGTTGCAAGAACTAGGGCTATCTCTAATTGTTTGGTAGCAGCTATTTGTTTCTATTTGGCTTTTTTGCAGTTCGTGTAGCATGGGATGCCGTGTTTGTAGAATTTTCCGCTGGACTTTCACCTTCTATTGCACCATCGATGCCAGCAGAATCTGCAGGATTCATCCGCTTCTCATTCCCTGCCATTCTCTGTTTCTTCCTCTTTCTCTGTGCCATGTTAAGTCAAGCCGACAAGAAAAACGAATAAAATTTAGTTCTTCAGAACAAATTGATGCATGATGCAGACGAATAAAACTTTGATGTTAGACAACCACATGATAGGAGGATGTAATATGTATGAAAAACAGGATGGAAGAGATAACCAAAACTATGATGTGTAAACTAAGAAGAAGACATTTCACCAAATTAGAAGCAATGCAATGGAAGGTAGACACCATATGAAAGATGCTACAAATATCGCTCTACCAAGTTAACAGTGTCTCAGCATAAATGGCATTTAAACAAATGTGAAGCAGTACAAGAAATAAATCATATGCAAGATGCAAACAACATCACACTACCATGTTAGAGGTCTCTCGTCATTAGTGCCATTGCATATTCACAGCATTGCATATTCACAGCTTATGATGTGTAAACTAAGGAGAAGGCATTTCAACAAATTAGAAGCAATGAAAGCTAGATACCATATGAAAGATGCAAATAATATCACTCTACCAAGTTAAAACTGTCTCGTCATAAGTGCCATTTCAACAAATTAGTAGTACAAGCTAGAAAAGAATGTGAGATGTAACCTATATCACACTCCGAAGTCAAACGTGTCTTATGATAAGTGATTGTTGCAGGTTACACAACAGTAGTAATTTGATGTAAGAACATGGTGTGATAGACAGATATTGTATGTTCTAGAAACAGGAACACATGTCTTATTCAAGTATAATGTGTAAAGTAAGCAGATGGAATTCAACAAAATTAGAAGCAATACAAGCTAGACATCACACATAACATGCAACCACATATAACAGTGCCAAGTTAGAGGGAGAACCAGTGATGCTGCACTAGGGGAGACGTGCTCATCATAGACACAGCTTTGTTGAGTGTCTATGCATGTGTTGTCCTGGAAATCATCTTGGGGGTGTGGAGGAGTAGAAACTGTAGAGGACCTCCGTTTGGAAGGAGCACCTTTATCCGCTGCCTTGCTAACTTCCTTCCGCTTTATTGATTTTGAATTGTCAAGTAAAACCGACAAGAAAAAGCAATAAAATTCTCTCTTCATAACTCATTCATGCATGATACTGACAATCACTACTTTGATGTAAGGCAAACACATGATACCAGGATGGAATATGTACGAAAAACAGGACGGCATGGCATGTTCACAACTGTTTGTGTAAACTAAGCAGAAACCATTTGTCACGCCCAATACGCGACCCTATCCAAAAGGAACTCGACGGTCCCACCAAGGATAGACCCGCATATTGAAACGCTTTTGCAAGGTGGATATCATTACATCAACATTACATAATAGATGGGGATACATACATAAGGCACAAATGCCACAAGAATACATCAACATCATATACAAGAGAACAACATCCGACTATGGATGAAACATAAACAGAAACTCAAACGACATCCACCCTGCTAGCCCAGGCTGCCGACCTAGAACCTATCCCCTGATCGAAGAAGAAGCAGAAGAAGAACTCCAACACAAGCAAACATCGCTCTCACGTCATGATCATCGCAAACCTGTACCTGCAACTGGTGGTGTAGTAATCTGTGAGCCACGAGGACTCAGCAATCCCATTACCATGGGTATCAAGACTAGCAAAGCTTAAGTAGGAAAGGAAGGGATAAGGTGGTGAGGTTGCAGCATCGACTAAGCATGTATGGTGGCTAACATACGCAAATGAGAGCGAGAAGAGAATCAAAGGAACGGTCGTCAACTAGTAATGATCAAGAAGTGATCCCGAACTCCTACTTCGTCAAACATAACACGAAACCGTGTTCTCCTCTCGATCAACCCGAAAAGAGACACTCACGATACGCTTTACGGTTGGTGTATTTTAATTAAGATCAACTTCGGTTTTCTACAACCGACATTAACAAATTTCCATCTGCCACATAACGCGGGCACGGCTTTGAAAGTTCAAACCCTGCAGGGTGTCCCAACAAGCCCATGATAAGCTCTCGCGATCAACGAAGGATATTCCTTCTCCCGGGAAGACCCGATCAGTCTCGGAATCCGGCTACAAGACATTTCGACAGCAATAGAACAAGACCAGCAAAGCCGCCCGATCGCCGACAATCCCGATAGGAGCTGCACATATCTCGTTCTCGAGGCAACACGGATGAGACTAGCTACGAGTAAAACCAAACCTCGGGTTGCCTCAAGGTGGCAGCAGCGAGCAGCTTCGGTTCAGCCAGCACTTAGAGAGGCACCGGCCGGGGGCTGAATAAAGATGACCCTTGGGTTAATTACTCCCAAGGGAAATATAGGTGGTGGTGAGGCAAATGGTAAAACCAAGGTTGGGCCTTCTTTGACGAGTCTTATTCAAAGCGAACTGTCAAGGGGTCCCATAAATCACCCGACCGCGTTAGGGACGCAAAATCCGGGAACATAATACCGATATGACGGAAACTAGGCGGCAAGAGTGGAACAAAACACCAGGCATAAGGCCGAGCCTTCCACCCTTTACCAAGTATATAGATGCATTAATAATATAAGATATATTGTGATATCCCAACAAGTAAACATGTTCCAACAAGGAACAACATCTCCATGTTCCAACAAGGAACAAACTTCATCTTCATCTGCAACTAACAACGCTATAAGAGGGGCTGAGCAAAGCGGTAACATAGCCAAACAACGGTTTGCTAGGAAGGATGACAACGAGTTAGAGGTTCATGGCAATTTGGGATGGCTTGATAAACAGGTAATAGGTAGCGCAGCATAGCGATAGAACGAAGCAACTAGCATAGCAATGATAGTAGTGAGATCCAAGGTAGCGGTCATCTTGCCTGAAATCCCGCAAGGAAGAAGAACGAGTCCATGAAGAAGATGAACGGATGAAGCCGAACCAAGCGTGAGCGAACGAATCCTCACGATCATAGCGAAACAGGAACTAACAAGAAGAAGCACACAACATAGTAAACACACCACACATGAACAAGACATGATGCACAACAAGCATGATGCATGACAAAGATACACGAAGCTACTCATGGCAAGAGATGATGCAAACAAGAACACCACGTCAAAGCAAGTTTAAATGAGGCCGGGAACAACATATAACAATTCCGGTAAGTCCTCATATGCAAATTTCGAAATTGGTCCAGATCTGGATAACTTTATGTTCAAGTTGTTAAACAGCAAGTTAAGATGCACCACGATGATCTACACGAAATTCTAGTCAAGTTACATATAAAGTTCATTAGATTCGGAGCTACGGCCTAGAAGATATGAGCAAAACAAGTTAAACATGGCATTGGTGCAAAATGCACCCAAACATCAAGAAAACACCTCAAAACATGAATGCAACATGATAATATGAAACTACATGCAAAATCAAGCAAGTTTCATATAGAGCACACTCAAAACGGAGCAACGGATCAACACATACACTATACAAGTTTAAAGGACAAGCTGTCCAAAACAACAGCTAGGCATATTGCAAGCATCAAAACAACATGCTACAGCAACTCAACATAATAACAAAAGGCATGGGCATGATGTACAGGTAAAGCATTACAAAACATGAACACTGAGCTATCTCCAGAAACTACTAGAACATGCTCAAAATGACATGGCAAGATTGCAAATAATAACCGTTTCAGGCATTGGCAGAAATAACATCAGATTGCAATGTTTAGAGCTATGAAACAACATGCTACAGGAACTTAACATGGCAAACAAAGGCATGGCATGAATCTACTCAAAGCATAGAACAAAAGTCCCTTACTGACCATAAGCCAAAAAGGATCAGAAAATATGATGGCAACCATGTAAACATGGCAAGTTATATTACAGATTTAAACATGGCAGGAACAACGATAAGTAGGCATGTTGGTGAGCTTGAACCACTCACTATAGAGCAATACATGGCATGGCAAGGCTACCAACAGTAAGAAGACATGGCATAGAAGCTATACATGGCAAGAACAACATCATAGCATACAAGGATCAACTACAACAACCTTGGAAAAATTGAATAACATGTAAACAACCTGCCAGGAAACATTTTATAGCAAAAGTAGAGCTCGATTGACTCAAGCTATGGCACTCCATAATTGCAAACAAGGGCATGGATGGATAGAGCAATACATGTATAACAAAACATCCTTACTGAAGTATCTCAAAATATGCATGGATCTCTCTATAGCATCAAGTCAACATGACATAAAAATATCAGCAGAACAGGGCTGAAATCAGCAACATCATGAAGCCTAGTTTGCATGCTTGTGCTAGTCACCACAGAGATCACAAAAATACATAGCAAGCACCACTGTAAATAAGACATGGCATATTACAAAACACATGTAGGACTCAAGTTCATAGGGTGCACACATCAATAAATGGCAAAAATGACAAAAGTGCATGTTCTGATAAGAATCAGAAACTAACATCACATAGCACTCTTGCAACAGCATTTAGGGCATCAAGATGAGCTCAAATGAAAATGATGCAATGGAATGAAATGATCTACTCTTCGAGACGAACAATTTGACATATTACACGCACGAAACGGAGCAATATACAGAGAGTTATGATGCGATGAAAATGCAACAAAATATGCAAGAAATTCGGGGACTTGGTGGAATTTTTGGGGAGGGGAAAGTCAACCTTCTCTGCACGGTTTTCAAAGCAGGCGAAACTTCGCGGAGGCTCGCGGAGAGGAGGGCTGGCGGAGACAGGCGGGTCCGGGCGGATCTCGCGGATCCGGCGGATCCCGCGAAGGAGGCGGCGGGAGGCGACGGAGGGCACCGGGAGCATCGGGGCCGGGCAGCGCAGGTGCTTGGAGTGCGGCGGCAGGGCGGCCGGAGGCGGCGGCGCCGGCAACCGCCGAGGCGGCGGCGCTGGAGGACGGGCGGCGACGGGAGGCCGGAGGCGGGCGGTGAAAGCGGCGGCGCTATGGGCCAGTCGCGGAGGCTAAGCGCCTCGGCGGCGGCGGGCTGGCGGCGCAGGCGGCGGCGGCGCGGGCGAGCCCGGCGGTGGCGGCGGCGGGGAGCAGGTCGGGCGGCGGCTCGGGAGGAGCAGCGGAGGAGCGGGCCGAACGGCGGCGGGGGCTCGCTCAGCGGGCCTCGGATGGGCTCGGCGGGCCCGTGGCGGCGAGCAGGAGAGAGAGAGAGGCCGGCGGGACACGTGGCGGAGTGGGGTTGGCTGGGCGCGCGGCGGCGGACATGTCCGGCCGTCGCAGACGCGTCCGGTGGCGGCGGAGGGCGATTTTTAGGGTTTCGGGACCCGGATTTGGACGGGGGAGGTGTTTATATAGGCATAGGGAGCTAGGAGACTCCAAATGAGGTGCGGTTTTCGGCCACGGGATCGTGATCGAACGACCGAGAGCATGGAGGGGAGTTTGCTGGGTTTTGGGCCACTTTGGAAGGGGTGTTGGGCTGCACACAAAAGAGGCATTTGCGGTTACCCGGTTAACCGTTGGAGTACCAAACGAACTCCAAATGACCCGAAACTTGACAGGCGGTCTACCGGTGCTATACCAAGGCCGCTTGACAAACCTCGGTCCATTCCGAGACCGTTTAACACCCGCACACGAAAAGAGGTGAAAGGGGGCGCCGGGAGACATAGGAGTGCCGGATTGCAAAACGGACAACAGGGGAAAATGCTCGGATGCATGAGACGAACACGCATGCAAAATGAAATGCACATGATGACATGATATGAAATGCAGATGATGACATGGCAAAGAGAGACACACAAGCACATGACATGGCAACGACGGCGAATAACTGGCAAACACCTGGCGCATCGAATCCGGGGCGTTACACCATTCCAGCAAATAAGAAGCAATGCAAGCTAGACACCACATGAAAGATGCAACCAATATGACTGCCAAGTTAAAAGCGTCCCATCATAAATGGAATTTCAACAAATTAGAAGCAGCGCATGCTATAAATCATATGAAAGATGCAATTAATATCGCACCGCATATACTAAAGGTGTCTCGTCATATTGATTGATGCGGGATACAAAAAAAACAATAGTTTTATGTAAGGACATGCTTAATAGACAGATGTACTATGTACTAAATACAGGAAGGCATGTCACATTAACAGGTATAATGTCACATTTACAGGAGTATAAGCTAAGCAGGCTAGCACATGCAGTTTAACCAGATTGGAAGAATTACAATCTAGACACCATATGCAACATGCAACCACATATCACGCTGCCAAGTTAGAGCAAGCACCTGCAATGCTAGTGTAGGGAAATGCTGTAATCAACTCTGAGCTACGTTCACTTTCTTCATCTAGCATTTCTGTTTCTTGAGAATCATGTCGGGAGGCTGACGCTGCATTCTTTAAATGAGGAGTAGTCCCCTTGCCTGCTTGCCTCGTCATAAGTGATTGATGAGGGATCCACAAGAACATTAGTTGGATGTAAGAACATGGTTAATACACAGATGTACTAGTATGTACCAAAAACAGAAAGGCATGTCATATTCAAAGGTATAATGTGTAAGCTAAGCAGATGCAATTTAACCAAATTGGAAGCAATACAAGCTAGACATCCGGCTGGAGTGGTGAACATGATCATCTAGGACCTGAGAGCCTGGTGGGAGGCGGGCTGCTTCGTCACCATTGCGGCTTTTTAGTTGGCTTCCAGGTGATGCCTCTCTTTGCGGGGCTTGTCACTGGCTCGGCCCCTGCCCTGACTAGCTATTTGTCTTCTGGTGCTCAAGGGATGGTGGTTCATGTAAAAAATATCTTTCCTTATCTTAATAAAGACCGACTTCGGCCTTTCGAATACAAGCTAGACACCAACATGCAACCACATATGACACCGCGAAGTTAAAACAAGCACCTGGGATGGTGGTGTTGGGTAACGTAGTAATTTCAAAATTTTCCTACGCACACGCAAGATCATGGTGATGCATAGCAACGAGAGGGGAGAGTGTTGTCCATGTACCCTCCTAGACCGTAAACGGAAGCGTTATGACAACACGGTTGATGTAGTCGTACGTGTTCACGATCCGACCGATCCAAGCACCGAACGTACGGCACCTCCAAGTTCAGCACACGTTCAGCTCGATGACGATCCCCGAACTCCGATCCAGCAGGGTGTCGGGGATGAGTTTCTTCAGCACAACGGTGTGGTGACGATGACGATGTTCTACCGACGCAGGGCTTCGCCTACGCACCGCAACGATATGACCGAGGTGGAATATGGTGGAGGGGGCACCGCACACGGATAAGGAACGATCACGAAGATCAACTTGTGTGTCTATGGGGTGCCCCCTGCCCCTTATATAAAGGAGGAAGGGAGGAGGAGGCCGGCCCTAGGAGGGGGCGCACCAAGTGTGGAGTCCTACTAGGACTCCCTAGTCCTAGTAGGATTCCACCTCCCATATGGAATAGGAAAAGAGGAAGGGAAAAGGAGAAGGAAGGAAGGGGCGCCCTTCCCTAGTCAATCGGACCAAACCAAGGGGAGGTGCGGCCACCCTTGAGGCCCTTTTCCTTCTTTCCCGTATGGCCCAATAAGGCCCAATACGTATTCCCGTAACTCTCCGGTACTCCGAAAAATACCCGAATCACTCAGAACATTTCCGATGTCCGAATATAGTCGTCCAATATATCGATCTTTACGTCTCAACCATTTCAAGACTCCTCGTCATGTCCCCGATCTCATCCGGGACTCCGAACTCCTTCGGTACATCAAAACTCATAAACTCATAAACTCATAATATAACTTTCATCGAAACCTTAAGCGTGCGGACCCTACAGGTTCGAGAACTATGTAGACATGACCGAGAGACGTTTCCGATCAATAACCAATAGCGGAACCTGGATGCTCAAATTGGCTCCCACATATTCTACGAAGATCTTTATCGGTCAAACCGCATAACAACATACGTTGTTCCCTTTGTCATCGGAATGTTACTTGCCCGAGATTCGATCGTCGGTATCTCAATACCTAGTTCAATCTCGTTACGGCAAGTCTCTTTACTCGTTATGTAATGCATCATCCATAACTAACTCATTAGTCACATTGCTTGCAAGGCTTATAGTGATGAGCATTACCGAGAAGGCCGAGAGATACCTCTCCGACAATCGGAGTGACAAATCCTAATCTCAAATACGCCAACCCAACATGTACCTTCGGAGACACCTGTAGAGCACCTTTATAATCACCCGATTACGTTACGGCGTTTGGTAGCACACAAAGTGTTCCTCCGTAAACAGGAGTTGCATAATCTCATAGTCATAGGAACATGTATAAGTCATGAAGAAAGCAATAGCAACATACTAAACGATCAAGTGCTAGGCTAACGGAATGGGTCAAGTCAATCACATCATTCTCCTAATGATGTGATCCCGTTAATCAAATGAAAACTCATGTCTATGGTTAGGAAACTTAACCATCTTTGATTCACGAGCTAGTCAAGTAGAGGCATACTAGTGACACTCTGTTTGTCTATGTATTCACACATGTATTATGTTTCCGGTTAATACAATTCTAGCATGAATAATAAACACTTATCATGATATAAGGAAATAAATAATAACTTTATTATTGCCTCTAGGGCATATTTCCTTAAGTCTCCCACTTGCACTAGAGTCAATAATCTAGTTCACATCGCCATGTGATTTAACACCAATATTCATATCTGTATATGATTAACACCCATAGTTCACATCGTCATGTGACCAACACGCAAAGGGTTTACTAGAGTCAATAATCTAGTCCACATCGCTATGTGATTAACACCCAAAGAGTACTAAGGTGTGATCATGTTTTGCTGGTGAGAGAAGCTTAGTCAACGGGTCTGTCACATTCAGAGTTGTATGTATTTTGCAAATTTCTATGTCTACAATGCTCTGCACTGAGCTACTCTAGCTAATTGCTCCCACTTTCAATATGTATCTAGATCGAGACTTAGAGTCATCCAGATCGGTGTCAAAGCTTGCATCAACGTAACTCTTTACGACGAACCTTTTTGTCACCTCCATAATCGAGAAACATAACCTTATTCCACTAAGGATAATTTTGACCGCTTTCCAGTGATCTACTCCTAGATCACTATTGTGCTCGCTTGCCAAAATCAGTGTAGGGTATACATTAGATCTGGTACACAACATGGCATACTTTATAGAACCTATGGCTGAGGCATAGGGAATGACTTTCATTTTCTTTCTATCTTCTGCCGTGGTCGGGCTTTGAGTCTTACTCAATTTCACACCTTGTAATACAGGTAAGAACTTTTCCTTTAACTGTTCCATTTTGAACGACTTCAAAATCTTGTCAAGGTATGTACTCAGTGAAAAAACTTCTCAAGCGTTTTGATCTATCTCTATAGATCTTGATGCTCAATATGTAAGCAGCTTCACCGAGGTCTTTCTTTGAGAAACTCCTTTCAAACACTCCTTTATGCTTTGCAGAATAATTCTACATTATTTCCGATCAACAATATGTCATTCACATATACTTATCAGAAATGTTGTAGTGCTCCCACTCACTTTCTTGTAAATACAGGCTTCACCGCAAGTCTGTATAAAACTATATGCTTTGATCAACTTATCAAAGCGTGTATTCCAATTCTGAGATGCTTGCACCAGTCCATAGATGGATCGCTGGAGCTTGCACATTTTGTTAGCACCTTTAGGATTGACAAAACCTTCTGGTTGCATCATATACAACTCTTCTTTAATAAATCCATTAAGGAATACAGTTTTGTTTATCCATTTGCCAGATTTCATAAAATGCGGCAATTGCTAACATGATCCGGACAGACTTAAGCATAGATACGAGTGAGAAACTCTCATCGTAGTCAACACCTTGAACTTGTCAAAAACCTTTTGCGACAATTCTAGCTTTGTAGATAGTAACACTACTATCAACGTCTGTCTTCCTTTTGAAGATCCATTTATTCTCAATTGCTTGCCGAACATCGGGCAAGTCAACCAAAGTCCACACTTTGTTCTCATACATGGATCCCATCTCAGATTTCATGGCCTCAAGCCATTTCGTGGAATCTGGGCTCATCATCGCTTCCTCATAGTTTGTAGGTTCATCATGGTCTAGTAACATGACTTCCAGAATAGGATTACCGTACCACTCTGGTGCGGATCTTACTCTGGTTTACCTACGAGGTTCGGTAGTAACTTGATCTGAAGTTACATGATCATCATCATTAGCTTCCTCACTAATTGGTGTAGGGATCACAGGAACTGATTTGTGTGATGAACTACTTTCCAATTTGGGAGAAGGTACAATTACCTCATCAAGTTCTACTTTCCTCCCACTCACTTCTTTCGGGAGAAACTCCTTCTCTAGAAAGGATCCATTTTTAGCAAAGAATGTTTTGCCTTCAGATCTGTGATAGAAGGTGTACCCAACAGTTTCCTTTGGGTATTCTATGAAGACGCACTTCTCCGATTTGGGTTCGAGGTTATCAGGTTGAAAACCTTTTTCATATAAGCATCGCAACTCCAAACTTTAAGAAACGACAACTTAGGTTTACTGCTAAACAATAGTTCATACGGTGTCTTCTCAACAGATTTAGATGGTGTCCTATTAAACGTGAATGCAGCTGTCTCTAATGCATAACCCCAAAACGATAGTGGTAAACCGATAAGAGACATCATAGATCGCACCATATCTAGTAAAGTACGATTACGACGTTCGGACACACCATTTCATTGTGGTGTTCCAGGTGGCATGAGTTGTGAAACTATTTCACATTGTTTCAAACAAAGACCAAACTCGTAACTCAAATATTCGTCTCCATGATCAGATCGTAGAAACTTTATTTTTTTTGTTACGATGATTTTCCACTTCACTCTGAAATTCTTTGAACTTTTCAAGTGTTTCAGACTTATGTTTCCTCAAGTAGATATACCCATATCTGCTCAAATCATCTGTGAAGGTCAGAAAATAATGATACACGCCGCGAGCCTTAACACTCATCGGATGGCATACATCGGTATGTATTATTTCCAGTAAGTTAGTAGCTCGTTCCATTGTTCCGGAGAACGGAGTTTTAGTCATCTTGACCAAAAGGCACGGTTCACAAGCATCAAATGATTCATAACCAAGTGATTCCGAAAATCTATCTTTATGGAGTTTCTTCATGCGCTTTATACCGATATGACCCGAACGGCAGTGCCACAAATAAGTTGCACTATCATTACTAACTTTGCATCTTTTGGCATCAATATTATGAATATGTGTATCACTACGATCGAGATCCAACAAACTATTTTCATTGGGTGTATGACCATCGAAGGTTTTATTCATGTAAACAGAACAACAATTATTCTTTGACTTTAAATGAATAACCGTATCGCAATAAACATGATCAAATCATATTCATGTTCAACGCAAACGCCAAATAACATTTATTTAGGTTTAACACTAATCCCGAAGGTATAGGGAGTGTGTGATGATGATCATATCAATCTTGGAACTACTTCCAACACTCATCGTCACTTCCCCTTCAACTAGTCTCTGTTTATTCTGTAACTCCTGTTTCGAATTACTAATATTAGCAACCGAACAAGTATCAAATACTCAGGGGCTACTACAAACACTAGTAAGGCACACTTCAATAACCTGTATATCAAATATACCCTTGTTCACTTTGCCATCCTTCTTATCCACCAAATATTCAGGGTATTTCTGCTTCCAGTGACCATTTCCTTTGCAGTGTAAGCACTCAGTTTCAGGCTTTGGTCCAGCTTTGGGCTTCTTCGCGGGAGTGACAACTTGCTTGTCATTCTACTTGAAGTTCCCTTTCTTTCCCTTTGCCCTTTTTTTGAAACTAGTGGTCTTGTCAATCATCAACACTTGATGCTCTTTTCTTGATTTCTACCTTCGTCTATTTCAGCATCACGAAGAGCTCGGGAATCGTTTTCGTCATCCCTTGCATTATAGTTCATCACGAAGTTCCAGCAACTTGGTGATGGTGACTAGAGAACTCTGCCAATCACTATCTTATCTGGAAGATTAACTCCCACTTGATTCAAGCGATTGTAGTACTCAGACAATCTAAGTACTTGCTCACTAGTTGAGCAATTCTCCTCCATCTTTTAGGCGAAGTATTTGTCAGAGGTCTTATACCTCTTGACACGGGCATGAGTCTGAAATACCAATTTCATCTCTTGAAACATCTTATATGTTCCATGACGTTTCAAAAACGTTTTTGTAGTCTCGGTTCTAAGCGATAAAGCGTGGTGCACAAAACTATCAAGTAGTCATCATATTGAGCTAGCCAAACGTTCATAACATCTGCATCTACTCCTGTAACAGGTCTGTCACCTAGTGGTGCATCAAGGACATAATTCTTCTGTGCAGCAATGAGGATAAACCTCAGATCACGGACCAAGTCTGCATCATTGCTACTAACATTTTTCAACTTAGTTTTCTCTAGGAACACATATAAAAACATAGGGAAGCAAAAACATAGGGAAGCAACAACGCGAGCTATTGATCGACAACATAATTTGCAAAATACTACCAGTACTAAGTTCATGATAAATTTAGGTTCAATTAATCATATTACTTAAGAACTCCCACTTAGAAAGACATCCCTCTAGTCTTCTAAGTGATCACGTGATCCAAATCAACTAAACCATAACCGATCATCACGTGAAATGGAGTAGTTTTCAATGGTGAACATCACTATGTTGATCATATCTACTATATGATTCACGCTCGACCTTTCGGTCTCAGTGTTCCGAGGCCATATCTGCATATGCTAGGCTCGTCAAGTTTAACCTGAGTATTCTGCGTGTGCAAAACTGGCTTGCACCCGTTGTAGATGGACGTAGAGCTTATCACACCCGATCATCACGTGGTGTCTGGGCACGACGAACTTTGGCAATGGTGCATACTCAGGGAGAACACTTTTTATCTTGAAATTTAGTGAGAGATCATCTTATAATGCTACCGTCAATCAAAGCAAGATAAGATGCATAAAGGATAAACATCACATGCAATCAATATAAGTGATATGATATGGCCATCATCATCTTGTGCTTGTGATCTCCATCTTCGAAGCACCGTCATGATCACCATCGTCACTGGCGTGACACCTTGATCTCCATCGTAGCATCGTTGTCGTCTCGCCAATCTTGTGCTTCCTCGACTATCGCTACCGCTTAGTGATAAAGTAAAGCATTACAGGGCGATTGCATTGCATACAATAAAGCGACAACCATATGGCTCCTGCCAGTTGCCGATAACTCGGTTACAAAACATGATCATCTCATACAATAAAATATAGCATCACGTCTTGACCATATCACATCACAACATGCCCTGCAAAAACAAGTTAGACGTCCTCTACTTTGTTGTTGCAAGTTTTACGTGGCTGCTACGTGCTTAGCAAGAACCATTCTTACCTATGCATCAATACCACAATGATAGTTTGTCAAGTTAGTGTTGTTTTAACCTTCGCAAGGACCGGGCGTAGCCACACTCGGTTCAACTAAAGTTGGAGAAACTGACACCCGCCAGCCACCTGTGTGCAAAGCACGTCGGTAGAACCAGTCTCGCGTAAGCGTATGCGTAATGTCGGTCCGGGCCGCTTCATCCAACAATACCGCCGAACCAAAGTATGACATGCTGGTAAGTAGTATGACTTGTATCACCCACAACTCACTTGTGTTCTACTCGTGCATATAACATCTACGCATAAAACCAGGCTCGGATGCCACTGTTGGGAACATAGTAATTTCAAAATTTTCCCACGCACACGCAAGATCATGGTGATGCATAGCAACGAGAGGGGAGAGTGTTGTCCACGTACCCTCGTAGACCGTAAGCGGAAGCGTTATGACAACGTGGTTGATGTAGTCGTACGTCTTCACGATCCGACCGATCCAAGCACCGAACATACGGCGCCTCCGAGTTCAGCACACGTTCAGCTCGATGACGATCCCCGGACTCCGATCCAGCAGGGTGTCGGGGATGAGTTCCGTCAGCACGACGGCGTGGTGACGATGATGATGTTCTACCAACGCAAGGCTTCGCCTAAGCACCGCAATGATATGACCGAGGTGGAATATGGTGGAGGGGGGCACCGCACACGGATAAGGAACGATCACGAAGATCAACTTGTGTGTCTATGGGGTGCCCCCTGCCCCCGTATATAAAGGAGCAAGGAGGAGGGCGCCGGCCCTAGGAGGGGCGCACAAGTGGAGTCCTACTAGGACTCCCTAGTCCTAGTAGGATTCCACCTCCCATATGGAATAGGAAAGAGGAAGGAAAAGGAGAAGGAAGGAAGGGGGCGCCCCCCTTCCCTAGTCCAATTAGGACCAGACCAAGGGGAGGGGTGCGGCCACCCTTGAGGCCCTTTTCCTTCTTTCCCGTATGGCCCAATAAGGCCCAATACGTATTCCCGTAACTCTCTGGTACTTCGAAAAATACCCGAATCACTCAGAACATTTCCGATGTCCGAATATAGTCGTCCAATATATCGATCTTTACGTCTCGACCATTTCGAGACTCCTCGTCATGTCCCCGATCTCATCCGGGACTCCGAACTCCTTCGGTACATCAAAACTCATAAACTCATAATATAACTGTCATCGAAACCTTAAGCGTGAGGACCCTACGGGTTCGAGAACTATGTAGACATGACCGAGAGACATTTCCGGTCAATAACCAATAGCGGAACCTGGATGCTCAAATTGGCTCCCACATATTCTACGAAGATCTTTATCGGTCAAACCGCATAACAACATACGTTGTTCCCTTTGTCATCGGTATGTTACTTGCCCGAGATTCGATCGTCGGTATCTCAATACCTAGTTCAATCTCGTTACCGGCAAGTCTCTTTACTCGTTATGTAATGCATCATCCATAACTAACTCATTAGTCACATTGCTTGCAAGACTTATAGTGATGAGCATTACCGAGAGGGCCCAGAGATACCTCTCCGACAATCGGAGTGACAAATCCTAATCTCGAAATACCCCAACCCAACATGTACCTTCGGAGACACCTGTAGAGCACCTTTATAATCACCCGATTCACGTTACGACGTTTGGTAGCACACAAAGTGTTCCTCCGGTAAACGGGAGTTGCATAATCTCATAGTCATAGAAACATGTATAAGTCATGAAGAAAGCAATAGCAACATACTAAACGATCAAGTGCTAGGCTAACGGAATGGGTCAAGTCAATCACATCATTCTCCTAATGATGTGATCCCGTTAATCAAATGACAACTCATGTCTATGGTTAGGAAACTTAACCATCTTTGATTCACGAGCTAGTCAAGTAGAGGCATACTAGTGACACTCTGTTTGTCTATGTATTCACACATGTATTATGTTTCCGGTTAATACAATTCTAGCATGAATAATAAACACTTATCATGATATAAGGAAATAAATAATAACTTTATTATTGCCTCTAGGGCATATTTCCTTCACGTGGTTCATTGTGAGCGAGGCCATCAACTACAGAGCTACGTTTACCGTCTCCGTCTGCTAACACTGCACCCTTTATAGCGTTGTAACGTGTCTTGCCTACCCGTATACCAAGCTGGAGCGACTTCTCTCTTTTCTTTGCTGCTTCTCTTTCGGCAGGAGAGTCTGAAATACCCTTCCATAAAAACACAATAGTGAGAGTCTGGGTGAAGTGTGTGCAGAACTAGTGCCTTTGTAAAAGTAGCGATAGCAGGTGGCTTAAAAATACATGACAGAGACATATGATAGCTCTACAACATTGCATGGCAAACAAAATTAGATTCTACTCCGTATGATTTTGTAATATATGAGCACAGAAATGCAGGTACTCCTCCAAAGACACCACCACATGTGGTCATATCTAAGATAACGATGATTGAAAATAAATAGGCGGTCGATTTTTTAATGAACCGTCCGATCTATAAGGAACGGGCAGATGGCCTTCGTCTACCTCCCGCCAGTCACTGTTGATGATCTTTCACGAACCGCCAGCGACCACCGGCCCAGACCCGTGCCTCCGCCGCCCCGCCCTCCCATCGACCTCACACCACCACCGTGCTTGGCAGCGCCCCCAAGCCATCCCTTTAATCCCGGCCGACCTCCAGATCGGGCGCCAATAGCTCTAGGTCGCAGACGCCCCTAAGATAAACACCAAGGCGTTGCTTCCCCGGTGTAATAGTCGTACTAGCGCCTGTTACGCCGGGGAATGCTTCCGTTAATTGGGAATCAACTGGCCAGAAATTGAAATTCAGGGGGGCGACGGACCTCTAGCTAAGGTGAAATAGTATATGAGGAGAAACCTTGTGCATCGTGAGTTACTAGGAACATCTAGTATCAAGAAGAAGCGGTCAACTAGTGTCTTCTGTGGGATTAATACCGTGCAAGCAGAGACGTAAGATTTGCACGAATAAGGGAAGAGGAGTACCTTCTTCGGTTGCCGGTGTGGTCACCTCCACAAGTCGCGCCGATCTTCTTGTTTTTCCGGGAAACCGATGTTACGGAGGTGCAGGCTTGGGCGAACCCATGGCCAAATTGTTGACTGTGTTGCCGTGGCTGTATGTCGGCGGAGGGGAAGCAGATCCGAGGCGGCGAAGTACGGCATAGCAGGAACAGCTCCGGTGCGGTGGAGGATGGCGAAGTTGGAGCGGTAGCGGTGAGGCGCAGGACGGCGTGGTTGAACTGGCTCGAATGCAGACGGCTCGGCCTCGGCTTCAACTACTAGCCGTGGAGGGCGTTGCGGTTGAGGTTGCGGTGGGCGGCGGCGTCGGGTATCGGCTCGGCGTGATGGAGGAGGGCGGCGGTTGATGGGTGGGATGGGGTGGCGACGGAGGACGCGGGGTTTCATGGCTGGTGGAGAGGTAGTTTTGGCGCCCATGGAGTACGAATGGGGAATCGGACGGGTGGGGAACCATGTTTGATCAGGGACGCACTTGTTTTGGCTTTTTGAGCAGAAGATGGGGCGCGCTTGTTTGAAATTTGGGGAAAGTACAAACTTTGCCCCCTCTTAAATTCGGACCTCTCATGGGTCGGGGTAGGATGGTAATCCCAGGTGTCCCAAATAGTGGGTGGGGCGATTTGACACAAGATGTGTGCTTAGGCGGCCATTGTGTATGAATGTTTTTGGAGGCGGTTGCGTGGCGTCTAGATGAAGCTACAAACCTACCCCTGTTTAGACCTTTGGACGTCGGGACAGGGTTTCACAGGTCGGAGTTATTAGAAAAGTAATTTCCTTGTACTACCAAACATTGGTCTCACGCGGTTTCAAGTAGTAGAGGCTCTTTTGGCGCTTCGTTCGAAATTCTGAAACACAAGCATTCACGTTTAGAGTACTCTTGAACTATGAGGATTGACCTAAATAGACAACGTTATATTTGACCTTGTATGTTTGAAAACCTCATTAAATTATCCGCTTCCTTTTGAATTTTGACACTTGAAAATCTTATAACTACGATTATTTTGGAATGGAGGAGCTAAATTTGAATCTATTTTGTACACGACTACATATGCTATTATGTACAAAATCAAAGCAAAGATTGGTACCCCCATAGTTTAGGTATGGTTTACAAATGCCATGATATCAAATTCAAATAATTGAATGGACTTCATGTTGAATTCGATTTTTTAAACCACCTTAGGTTGAATTCAAATGTATACTAGTTCATAGGTAGCTATTTATAAATGTCCATTGTGTAACTTTCTTATGTATAATGTGCTTTACACACACAACATGAACTATACTCACGTTTATATTCGATTGCTAAAGCGATGCATTGTCTGGAGTTCAAAATACTAACTATGTGGATCAATTGTGTCGAATAATAACATAGAAATGCTCAAATTCGATAGAATCTAGATGTCTGATGGATCAATGACTGCTCCTTACGCGAATTGCAAATATCATGATCCCATCCTAATATTTGGATACAATTTATATCTTTAATCAATGTGTAGAGCAATATTTTACGTGTAGTTTCACTCTCCATCGGTGGTCTCTCACACATGCTCACACACTCTCTCCCGAGGTGTCTTTCTCGCACACATTCTCTAGATATAACCCTCCCTCCCTCTCGTAACCATTTACAACTGTTTTCACTAACCTTTATCACAAGCACTCTTCCTCTACTTAAACATACACACGCACAATCCTCATCGACCCTTTCTATATACATGGACCTGCCTCGTGTCTCATGTATGCACATTATCTTCGCTTTGTCTCTCACGCATTATCTCACACCTCTCTTCCTAATCGATTTAGTATGATTCTAGCAGAGCATTCTGTAGGATGCCCCTTAAAGTTAGGTTGGATGAATAGTAATATCGAGAGATAGAGGGTTACCTTAGTCCGAGAACCTAGGGTTACAAATCCTAGCCGGCTTTGTCAGTGGACACAGAGTCCTTCACAATTCTGCTATCTTTGTCTTGTACGACTAGTCATCCATGGGTCTTCCTAAATGTGTCATGGGCCAACCAATGTGGCGCAGGACGGAACCGAACAAAGGGCCTCACCTCGACCCACCGGACCTCACGCGGTGACACACCCTCTGCCCCCACGTCTCATTATCTTCTCACACCCACACATACCAACACAAACACCACACACACAGAAAAATTCTCCTGGTGCCTCTATTCCCTCCCCCCTTGCATATACACACTCAAGGGAATGGAATCTCTTGTCGTGACGTCATATTCGTCTCTCTCTCTCTCTAGAGCACCCTCATTTCTCGTGCTATCTCCCCCCCCGGCCCCTCTATCCATGCCTCTCTCGAATCGTAATACACACACATACCTCTCTAGGCCCCGCCAAATGCATCAACTACACATTCACACATGTTACATCACGTTCCCCATTGATCTAAAAAGCCCTCTCTTCACGTTTATTTCGCATACAACATTCCTTTTGAATAAAGTGTGGCCAAAAAATTATTTTAGAGTTTCTACATATATATAACATTACAAAGTTATATGGAGGAGTACGAACGCTAATTTGCATTGCATTGTGCCCACAATGATATTTATTCCGCATTGTGAATTTGTATATTTTTATACTATATACAAAGTTAGTCATAATAAAGAGAAACGAAGAGCATCTCTCTCTCCATCGCATACCCCCCGCCCCCTATACGCCCCTTTCACGTATGCACACAAAACTATCTCCATGTCCTCTAAAAGTAAGCCCCCAGAAAATTCACGCGTGTTTCATCTTTCTCCGAGATATATGCAATGACGATCATTGTATTTGAAGTGAAAGCACGATACTTACATTGGACTTAATAATCCACTCATTATGGTCACCGTTCGTTTAGTGGTTATTATACATCACGGGCTCACCGTACAACTTTGTATTTGCTCATGACATGACTAGTTGACCAGTTGAGCGCCCACGTGGCACCTGATCTAGTGTTGAATCACATTATCTCACTAACATCGTGCCCACCTGTCGAGTTGTATCTACTCTACATCTACACTATTATAAAATACATAAAATACACTCTTATAAAAAACAGAGTTGGTGATGATGGTGTACCTGCCATCCTGCAATATAGGTCGTCCGATTTATATCTGACGGATAGGAAAGAAACTATGGCAGTTTTGCAAAAAGGTACCCACACACCTCTCCACATTTGCAAATAAGGCCTTCCCTCGTTCATCCTTTTCTCTCACAAGATAAACAAATCATACAAATGCATCTTGATGTTACGTGCAACGCACGGGCATCTTGCTAGTAAGAATGAAAACAAACGACAAAAAAAATATTTTGACGGTGGTGCGAAGTCATGACCGCGGGCACAACGGACAAGGTGGCCTTGTATTGGTATGCTAAGCCGTCTGTTTTAACACACAGGAGCTGGTGTAGTGATTATACACACACGCACGCATGCACACGAACTCCATCCACGCAACACTCACACAAACACATGCACCCACGCACGCACGCAACACTCACACGTACACACGCAGCCACGCACACAGGCACGCATGCATGCACACACCAGTACACCACACGACCAACACACACTCTCACGCTCAAGTGCTCAACCTACACGTGCATGCGCACACATCAGGCCCCGATGACACATACACAACCAGGTGATTCCAAGCATGGGTTGGAGCCTTGTCGCGCTGCGTAAATTTGTGTTTATCGACCTTTTCCCTATCTTGAATCGGCAGGTGGGACCCACAAGGAACATGGTCAATTTAACTAGTCAACATGGCGCCACGCAGACTATTTGGCGGTCAGCAGTGCAATCCGATGCTGAACTGTGAGCAAGTGACTGGATAATCACCGCAAAACGTATATAATGACCGTAATCAGCTTATTCTGAAGTTCGGTGACCGTACTACGCTTTTCTCTCTGTAGGCCCTCCAAAACTACATCTCTACACGTTCTCGCATGTTACATCTAACAACTATGCAATACAGCACTACTACTACACTCTAACACAATAAATCATATGTGTTTTTAGTTTTACTAGATATCATATTGTTACTTCTAATTATTCCGTTTGCCTTTGAAATGTATGGCCAGTATCATCTACCGCGCGGGAAAAATCCCGCCCTTTCCTGTTTAATCGGGTTTGTATCGATGGATCGTGCGAAACAGCAAAACTATAGTACTATACAAGACAAGTGACAGTTCATCGGGCGTCGTGTCGCTACTCCTCCGTCGTAAGAGTGGGCGCTTCGCTTTCATAAATCTTCTAGTCCCTTTCGCCGACATGTGGGACATCAAGCTACCGGGTCCACGTGCCATACCGAATCTGATGCGAGCAGCGGGGTGAAGCACCCACCATGGTGCCGGTGTAGTAATGAGCAATGAGGCATAAAATCACAAAGTTGCACCTTTCTCGCAGTTAAGTTGGAGGGACGAAGTAATAATGCTAAAAAAAGAAGTTGGAGGGACGAAGCAACCATCATTTCACTCGTTGCTGAATCCGCTTCTCCCTTATCTTCTTCAACTTAACCACGTGTTGCTTCGCCGTTGTTACGCCTCATGTGGGGCGCGGATCAGCTTGGTCGCTTCTCCTCATCTTCTTCAACTTAATCACGTGTTGCTTCGCCGTTGTTCTGCCTCATGCGGGGCGCGGATCAGCTTGGTAAAGCAACGACACGTGGGACCGCATGTTAGCAAACCGCCAGACAACGTCCTCCAAAATAAGAAACCTCCCCGCCATCCGCGGCAAAATCACCTCCTTTTACTAATCTTTGATTCTATAATTTTTTAGATCAATATAATTGAGATTTGTATAGATAGCACACAGGAGTAAAACCAAGTGGTACGGTTAAGGGCATCCACAATGTGTAGCCAAATGTGAAAATAGCTTTTGGCATCGTGGGAACCATTGTGGACGGCGTTGCCAAAGCCAAAAAGATGGAACCGAAGCTCCCTGATTGATTGATTGATTAAAGGAATAGAAAAATGCAACGTCTCTCCTCTTTCTCACATGCTTGGGCGCATGTAGGAGTAATCTGATATAGAGCAGAGTCTACTCCCTGTCCTTCTATCACAAATCACAAAGCAGTGAGGCGTCAAATGACAAAGCAGGGACGAAGCAACTATCATTTCACTCTTCGCTGACTCCGCTTCTCCACCGTCTTCTTCGAGAAACCATCTCACCGCACTAGTACTCCTAGTAGTAGTACTAGCAAAGGACTTCTTGGGTGCAAATAAGGCGGTTGTCTCGGCTTGCTGGCCCGCACTTGCGAACGACTTACCGTGGTCTCCCTCAATGGTGTTCTCCGTCGAACGCACTTTGCCAAACCACAAAAAAAAGTCGTCGACGTCACCGCAATGGGCAAGGAATTCAAATATAGTTACTACCTCCATTTTTTTGTACACAAGGCCAGTATATCAAAATTACAATTTGCAAAGGGCCACTAACACTAATCGAGGCACAATTGATGGCGTTAGCAAACAAGAACATTAATATCCCCTGCATGCATGCGGAAGTGAGAAGGTTCGTTTGCATGGCACTGCATTAATCAAGCGATGAGGAGTGAGATGGTTAGCTCTTTGGTCTTTCGAGAAAAAAATACTCATTAATTGACACGTGAAACGAGGATTTGTATCGAAGGAAAACCCCGCCTTTCTTTTCTAACACTAGTACTCCTAGTACATACTACCTCCGTCCTGGTTTATAGGTCCCTTTTATAGTTTGTGCCAAATTTTGACTAAAGATTTAACTAACAAAATGTTAATGCATGTCAAGAAAAATTATCTCATTGGATTCGTATTTGAAGATAGTTTTGAAAAATATAATGTTTGGTGACATGCGTGAACATTTTATTAGTTTAATCTATGGTCAAAATTTGGCACGAAATACAATGGGGACCAATAAACCCGAACAGAGGTAGTACGTACTTATCCTGTTTGGGTCTAGGCCTTGCATTGCGAAACTTCGCCACACATTTTTGCCAAGCTTGCCTAAAGTTTTCAAAATGAGAAGGAGGTACACTTGTGCACGGCTGTCGCGGTCGCATCGCACCCTCACACGGTCGCTCCTGCACGCCGCGGTCGCACCGCACCCTCACACTTCGCTCCTGCACGCCGCAAACCCAACCAAGGTAACGCACCCTCACTGACACGTGTTGTCGCATGTGAACAAACCAAACTCAGCCATCCTATCGCTGACACATAATTTTCGTTCATAGAGTATGTTTATCCAACCGGAGTATCTGTACGGCCCGTGCGGTGGTCTGTTGGGGAAGAAGAAGAGGTGAGGAAGAAGGAAAGAAGGGTTAGGAGACGTAGGATATTCATCCAACCGCCTGAAATGGTAGACTCGGGCGACTTGCACAAACAAATAGTATGTTTTTACACAGCAAAAGATCCATAATAATAAAAACAACAACATAAAGAAAAACTATCACTGCTCGCGGAAAGAGACGGCCTCGTCGTCTTTGGCTGCCGGCCTTGAACCAGCCGTCCATCGCCGGCGTGTGTCTCCGCACCGTGGTTGTCCTCGGCCTCCGGCTACTCGTTCAAGCGGAGCGTGCGGGCGCTCTGCACGGACGAGAGCACAGCCCGGTTCAAGTCGAGGACGTCCGGTTCCGCCTGCAGGAGGGCCTCGATGGCAGCGGCATCCGCACGCTCTGCGTCGAGTTGAGTCTCCGTTGCCCGGTTCAAGTCCAGGACTTCCGGTTCTTCCTGTAGGAGGGCGTCGATGAGAGCGGCATCCGCGCGCTCCGCGTCGAGTCGAGCCTCTGCCGCCCGGTTCAAGTCTAGGACTTCCAGTTCCGCCCGCAGGAGGGCGTCGATGAGAGCGGCATCCGCGCCCTCTGCGTCGAGTCGAGCCTCTGTCGCCCGGTTCATGTCCAGGACGTCCGGTTCCGCCTGCAGGAGGGCCTCGATGGCAGCGGCATCCGCACGCTCCGCCTCAAGTTGAGCCTCCGCCGCCGGTTCACATCCACGACATCCGGTTCCGCTGCGGAGAGCCTCGATGGCACCAGCATGCGCAGCGCTCCGCCGAGTTGAGCCTCTGCCTCCGGTCCTCCTTTAGTATCGCCAAGTTGAACCGCTGGTCCGCTTTGCACCATGGGGACTCGGGCGCCGCACGAAGTCGACGTCCATCGTCTCATACCCATCGGGGGCCTTCTGCGCCGCGACCTCCGCAGTGAACATTGGATCGGCTTCCTCCTCCTCGTAGCTTGGCTCCAGAGAAATCGGGGATTGGCCCGCTGCAAAGCGAGCTTGGGAACGGAGGTCTGTGGCGCTGACCGCCGCCGCGATTTCTGCGCGGCGCTCCGGCGTCAGCATCTTGTAGTAAGTGATCTTGCGCGCACCATGGCTTTCCGGTGAACTAGGGGATGCTTGATGCGGGCTAGGGGATCGAAACGTGGGGGAATGGGCTGGAGATTTGGTGTGGTTTTAGGGAAGTGGCTGGCATAGGCCGAGCAGCGAAGGTTCTGGTGTGAATAGTGGTTCCGGTGACGACCGGTCAATCGGTTTTGACTGTACATCTCTCTTGTCGCGTTCGCGTTGCAGCTCGGCACGCTGGACCCTCCACGTCGCTCACCGAATGGAACGCGCTTCGTCTTGCGTTTTTGCTCGCTTGTGGGACCGCAGTTGACAGCAAACCGACGTCCCTCCCCCTCCCCCGCCCGCGTCATTTATTATACCACTACTCCCTCCATTTTATGCGGAGTAAATAAAAACAGAGGGAGTATACTACAGATGAGGATCCCCTGACGTGGCCGAACCCATTGAGTAACTGACATGCGGGGCCTAGCAAGCATGGGGTCCGCCAGTAAGTGACCGAAAGGGAGGGTAAGGCAGGGATACCTATGTCAGAGGATCCACTTCCACTATACTCTGACCAAATGTTAGAGTAATAATATATGACATGCAACTTACACAAATTTTAGAGTAATAATATATGACATGCAACTTACACAAATCATACAGGGTCTAATGCGTTTTTTGAGGCTAACTTTGACCAAATGTTAGAGTAATAATATATGACATGCAACTTACACAAAGCATATGGTCAATTTCGTATATGAAAGGAGTTTCCAATGATATAGTTTTCACATTATACATCTCATGTACTCCCTCCGTCTAGGTGTGTAAGTCATCTTACAGAAACCAAATAATCCCAAAACACGTAGGCGCGGTGCATTAACTTCTACCTCGTTTCTTGTTTCTTGACATAAGAATCAATAAGAGATGAGGGTGTGCATGCTTTTAATGACCTGAGATTATCAAACATGACATGCAGTGGTTAGTTCATTGCATGCAATACTATTAATTAGCAAATAAACATTAATGTCTCTCGTTTTCCCCTCCTCCTTGGTCACGGTGCACAGCCTAAGATGACTTACTCACCTATGTGAAAGGAGTACTATTAATCTTGTCAATAGTCAAATTGGAAACCATCTCGAGTACAAATCTAGGAGTGCGTCTAATCTAACAATATTGATTGGGCGTTGTTGAATGTTGATACCTTTTTATCATAGTAGAGATACTTTGACTACACATAAAACTTATATGTAAGGTAGAAAGGATAGGAGGAGTATATTATGCGTTCAAAACGAAACAAACATTGAATACCCTTTATATATGATTTGCGGATGCTATGATCACGGTTCAAAATTTTGAATCCGCCTTAGGTATCACGTGCCCCACTCGTTCCCTCTCGATTTCATCTCGGGTCCGAGATCTATTGAAAGAGGACTAGGGTGGGTACATGCGAATGATACTTGGCGGAATGTTCAAATGAGGCATGCGGAGGATGGACTCGATCGGAGGCGACATGATCGATGGAGAAGAGGGTTGGAGAGGAATGAGAAATAAGCAAATGCCACATGATTACACTTGAACGGCTCAAATAAAAAATAAGTTGTCTCGCTTGGCCTACATAGTCAAAGGACTAATGCATGGCGCGAGCACCGACGCCGAATATGGCCGGAAAACAGGGAAACCGACATGTGGGGCACACCGTCGGAACGACGTAAGCGAGACTTGTCCAATGGAGGAGCTGGCCCACGACCTCCTCGCCACCGACAACCGTTCATGTGGGTCTTTGGGGCCAACAACGGGGCGCAGCTCCAGCACCGCCTCTAGACACGGCGACCGCGGTGAGCGACACGCTCATATCGTCGATAGACACGGTCGGTTTCAGTGTGCCGAGGGTGGCGTTTGTGCTGTGGCACGACCAACGGTATGTTTGGTTTGTGCCCAAGGTTGCCCCATCAAAGCATTGGGTAGCCAAAATTTTGGTTGAGGTCCATGATTTGGCCGACATTGGCAAGAAAAATGAACTAGAGTTGGCTAGAGTTCATTGGCATGCCAAAGAAATGGCAACCATCCAAACAAAGACCAATCTTTGGGTCATGACCAAAATTTTGGTAAGGTGCACTTTGGCCACAATCCAAACACACCCCAACACCGGCTCGTCATGATGCACGGGCGCCGCGACGCGTCCGCTGGAGTGGTGTAGCGCGGCCAACTGCATCCTCTAGACCTGGGACCATGCCGGGTCGTCTTGCTTTTTCAATGACATGCGGGGATCGCATTTGAGCAAAGGGCATCTCCAACGTTGCCACGACCGCAGCTGAGTACCCTGGCACACTAAAGCCCTTGTCCCTCGCGCCGTCGCGCGGTGTGTTCCCAGCCAGCGCCAGCTGCCCGCATTCATGTCGTCTGTTCGTATGTCGTCATTAAGAGGCTCGGTGCCTGAGGAACCAACTCCGGCGACTTAATGACGCACCCGGACGCTTGGCCTCACCGGAATACACTACTTAAAGCGGCAACGCCCAGCTAACCTCCACACCATAGCGCATCGTCCTCCTACCTGACACCACATCCGCCATGACCGCAAGTGCGAATGCTCTGCGGGAGAGCTTGTCTTCGGGGATGAAGCTCGAGGTCGCCGCCCTCGCTCAAGTCGCCTCTCGCGACGCAATAGCGGTGTAGCCGGACGCGGACGCGACCGCACAAGCGGTGGCCACGCTGGCGGCCGACGACGAGAGCACCGTCAGCCACGCGTCCTACTTGCCGCCGTCAATGTCCGCACCGCCGAGGTCGGGACTCCTCCGAGGATGAGTAGGGCATGGAGGCGGCAGGCATGGTGTGCCAACTGGTCGATCCGTATCCCGTGTTCTACTCTTCCTCGCCGGAGACCGCACCTTCACTTCACGGGTCTTGAACCCTGCCCCCGTACATAGAGATCGCAGATGGAGGACATCGGTCGCTGTCGTAGAATAGGTTTAGGGTCGGGTTTCTTTTATTTTTCTGTCTTATAAAAGTTCGAAATGTAATGAAAATCTGTCGTGTTTGCATTAATCTCGGCCGGTGTATATGAACTTCCACAATAATATACATATTGTAGGAGTACTAGTGCACGGAAGATCAAGATCTTGTGGGAGAAAAGGATGAACGAGGGAAAGCCTTATCTGCAAATGTGGAGAGGAGTGCGGTTAAATTGTCATAGTTTCCTTCCTATCCGTTAGATATAGATCGGACGGCCTATATTGCAGGATGACAGGCACACCATCATCACCAACTCTGCTTTTTATTGAATCGAGACAAATCTAAAAAACCCAACTAAACCAACCTCCCAAAGATATCGCTGGAAAAGACCCGCCGCGCCGTTTTAGTCGGGATTACCGGATTACTAGTAGTAGTATCGATGGATCGCGCGAAGCAACATTTTTTTTTGAGGGGGCGAAGCACCTAGTTTAAAAGGAAAAAAGGCGGTACACTCACAGCACTACTGTCGCGGTCGCATTGCACCCCACACACGTTCGGTCCTGCACACGGCTCACGCAAACGGAATGCGCTTCGGCTTGCCTCTTCACTGACACGTGGGACTGCACTTGGAGAAACCGACCATGCGCCAAACTCCCCCCGCCCACCGCGCGAAAATCCTCCCCCCCCACCCACACACAAGAATTCCCCCCAAATTCGATTCAACCGCCCTTCGGCCAAATATTCCCCAAACCCCGTCCCCCCTCCACTCTGTTCGCTTCGCCAAAGCCGCCCTCCCCGCCGCGCTGATACATCGGCGCCGCTGTTCGTCGTGGGGACGCACGGCGATCCTCTCGCTCCCACAGTACACTCTCGTAGACTGCCGTCCTCTAGCCGCGCGGCCACCTCTGGCTACATTCTTGTGGAGGCACACAGCGGTCAGCGCCGCCACCGCTGGCGACGTTCGTGTGGACACGCACGGCGGTCAGCTTCTCCCACGGTACGCGCATTCTAGACTGAGGCCCCGTTCATGTCGGTGTAGCACTGAATGTTAGCTGATAGACGTTGTTAATCTCACTGCTTGTCAAGTAGTTTATCGTCAATATGCTCGCTTAAGAAGCTTCCTTGCCCTGCTCGCATCGCTTAGCTGAGATGGCATGCCAAGGCCGATTAGTTGCTAAAATATCCTTCCATATATTTATTGTGACGTAGATTGCCATGGTCTAGTAGCCAATCTGTTAGGTGAAATAGCTCTACACCGTTTTATACTCGATCTTTGTTGCTGCGATGGCCTTCGATAGTTCGATGGCTGTGTGATCGGGCTCATTGACTGCTGAAACAGCCTGCCATAATTTAGCACTCGAATATGTTTGCTGAATTAGCTTTACATATACTTCGTTACTTAGATCTGCTCGTCCAAATATCTTGCCATAGCTTTAGACATCGACCTAGGTATTTTTTTTCTAGACTTCATAAAAAAGCATATATGTTTTTCCTGTAATATCTAGTAGAAGAACTAATTTGTATGTCTAATGATGGACATGACTTGATAACTTCGCTCAAGATTCTCCGCTGCATATGTCGAGGGGTTGAAAACTTCATGAACTTTATCGAGCTGAGTACGGTGGTCCAAATCAGATGAGCTCTGCCCATGTAGCAGTTGTATGAATTCAGTTACAAGACCCCAGACAACTGTGCAAAATCATCTACACTTGTATAGGATGTCGGTCACATATACTAGGTGGGTTCATCATGGTGAAGCTGTGAACGTCAATGTTATTGACTACGTGGAAGCAGCAGATCACCATCTTGATCTGCCTGATGCTCAGGTGGAAGAGGAGGAGGAGGTGGTGGTGGCGAGCCAGTGAGTTTGACCAACATTGAAACAATGCTACGAAATGCTCGTGCATTCCGTGAACTTTCACCTGCAGAAGAAAAACGGTGGGCCCGCATGTTGGAACAATGCAACGTTGCTGTCACCCCAGGAAATAAGTTGCCAGTATTCTCAGCTATGGTCACCTTTCTTCAGGTGAAGGCATCTAAGCGGATGACCAACAAATCATTCGATGGGATGTTGGCTACTTTCCACAAATCTTTCCCAGATGCATCTGAGCTGCTACACACCTACAGTAAAATGAAGAATTTCCTTCGTGCAGTTGGAATTGGATATGATATGATCCATGTTTGTAAGAATAATTGTGTTCTCTGTTCCGGAAGGATTATGCCAACTTAAGTGAATGCCCGAAATGCAAATCATCAAGATGGAAAGATGGCGATGTTGTGAAGAGGGTTCCTCATAATGTTCTGAGACATTTTCCAATTACACCAAGATTGCAGAGGTTGTTTCATGATGCTGACACAAGAGAGGATGTACTGTGGCATTCTAGGAACGAGGAGTACAGAGATCAGAATGTAATGAGCCATCCATCTCATGGTAGTGAGTGGAAAAGCTTCAATGATAAACACAAAGAGTTTGTCTTGACCCGAGAAACATTAGACTTGGCTTAGCTTCAGATGGATTTAACCCATTTGGCCACCAGAGCGCCACGTATAGCATGTGGCCGTGCTTGTTATCCTCACAACATGCCTCCAAATGTCTGCACCAAAGAATCAAACTACATGATGGCCTTGCTCATCCCAGGTCCAAAAAGTCCCGGAAAGGATTTTGATTTGTTCATGGAGCCTCTTGTGGAGGAACTTCAACAGCTATGGAAGGGTGTTCTCACCGAGACCTATATAGCAGCCCACCAGCTGATTTCTTTCTGCGTGTTGTTGTAATTTGGTGCATCCATGATTATCCGGCTTAGGGCACTATGTCGGCTGAACGACACATGGTTACAATGCATGTGTTCGCTGTGACAGAATCATTGTCATACGCAATACTTAGCAAGATCTGTTACATTGGACACTGCCGTTTCCTTGCCAAGGACAAGCCGCATCCTAGAAAATACCGAAGACATGTGTTCAATGCAAAGCATGAAAACCGTGATGCGCCAATGTAACGCCCTCGATGCGGCTATATCTCCCACGTGTCGGAGCACGACTTAGAGGCATAACCGCATTGAAAGCAATGTCGCAAGTGAGGTAATCTTCACACAACCCATGTAATACATAAGGGAAAGAGATACATAGTTGGCTTACAGTCGCCACTTCACACAGTACATAAATAAACATCCATCATTCAGTTTACACTCAAGGTCCGACTACGGAACAAAAATAAAAGAAGATACCCCAATTGCTACACAGATCCCCGATCGTCCCAACTGGGCACCACTACTGATCATCAGGAAAAGACACATAGTAACGACCACGCCCTCGTCGAACTCCCACTTGAGCTCGGTTGCGCCACCTGACCGCATCGACGGCACCTGCAACTGTTTTGGTAGAATCTGTGAGTCACGGGACTCAGCAATCTCACACCCGCGAGATCAAGACTATTTAAGCTTATAAGAAGGACAGAGAAGTGAGGTGGAGCTGCAGCAAGCGACTAGCATATATGGTGGCTACATTCGCAAAAGAGAGCGAGAAGAGAAGCAAAGCACGGTCGTGAAGCTAGTAGCGATCAAGAAGTGATCCTGAACTACTTACGCCGACATAACTCCAACACCGTGTTCACTTCCGGACTCCGCGAGAAGAGACCATCACGGTTACACACGCGGTTGATGTGTATTTAATTAAGGTCAACTTCGGGTTTTTTACAACCGACATTAACAAATTCCCATCTGCCTCATAACCGCGGGCACGGCTTTCGAAAGATAATACCCTGCAGGGGTGTCCCAACTTAGCCCATTATAAGCTCTCACGGTCAACGAAGGATATTCTTCTACCGAAGACCCGATCAATCTCGAATCCCGACTACAAGACATTTCGGCAGCAATAAAACAAGACCAGCAAAGCCACCCGACAGCCGACAAATCCCGATAGGAGCTGCACATATCTCGTTCTCGTGGCACATCCGGATGAGACAGGCTACGAGTAAAACCAAGCCTCGAGTTTCCCCGTGGTGGCCCCGCAGGCGGCTCGGTTCGGGCCAGCACTCGAAGGAGCACTGTCCGGGGAAGGGGTTAAAATAAAGATGACCCTCGGGCTCGCGAAAACCCGGGGGAAAAAGGCTTAGGTGGCAAATGATAAAACCAAAGTTGGGCCTTGCTGGAGGAGTCTTATTCAAAGCGAACTGTCAAGGGGTCCCATAAATCACCCAACCGTAAGGAACGCTAAATCAAGGAACATAACACCGTATGACGGAAACTAGGTGGCAAGATGGAACAAAACACCGGGCATAAGGCCGAGCCTTCCACCCTTTACCAAGTATATAGATGCATTAATTTTTGCAGATATATATTGTGATATCCCCAACAAGTAAACATGTTCCAATAAGGAACAACATCTCCATGTTCCAACAAGGAACAAACTTCATCTTCACCGCAACTAGCAACGCTATAAGAGGGCTGAGCAAAGCGGTAACATAGCCAAACAACGGTTTGCTAGGAAAGGATGGTTAGGGGCTGACATGGTAATATGGGTGGCATGATAAGCAAGTGATAGGCATCGTAGCATAGGCATAGCAAAAGAGCGAGCATCTAGCATAGCAAAGATAGAAGTGATTTCGAGGGTATGGTCATCTTGCTCGCAATGTTCTCGAGTTGTCGAAAGCTTGATCCTCGTAAGCGTTCTCAACAGGTTCCTCGCTCACGCACTCGCCTCCGCTCTACCCAAAGCAAGAACACAAACAAAGGAACCACAATAAATCACGGTGCAATGCACAAGCAACATGATGCAAAACATGGCATGATATGCGAGATGTGATATGCAATGCGTATCGCGCTCGGAAGGAAATGATGAACCAGGCATCAACTTGGCAAACCAAGTATGCCGCTGGAAAGATGAGATGATTTCGGTTGAAATCGATATAAGGATCACCGGAATCGGATGCACGGTTTGCAAATGACAAGCAAAACAAGAATGGCACAAATCTGCCATTAACAGCATGATACCACTTAGCAAGCAACAAGAAATTAAGCTACTGCACCCAAACGTACCAACAAAGTATATGGAAGTTATCTACTCAAGATGCTTGACAAAAGATGAACACTGAGCTACGGCTAAATCACATCATAACAGGTTCAAACAAGCATGGCAAAAGTGCAAAACATATCAGGCTGGACATGGCAAAAACAGCATCAGGTAGCAATGTTCAGAGCAAGAAAACTACATGCTACAGGAACTTATAATAGCAAAACATGGCATGGCATGAATCTACCCAAATCATAGAACAAAAGTCCCTTACTGACCATAAGCCAAAAAGGATCAGAAAATATAGTAACACCCATGTCAATATAGCAAGTTTCGTTAACAGATTCAGCAACATGACATGTCAAAAATAGATAACAAGTAGGCATGTTTAAGAGCTCAAAGCACTCACTACAGAGCTTTTCATGATAAACTAAGCATACATACATCAAGAAGACATGGCATAGAAGACATACATGGCAAGAACAACATCATAGCATAAACGGATCAACTACAACAACCTTGGCAAAATTGAATAACATGTAAACAATCTGCCAGGAAACATTTTATAGCAAAAGTAGAGCTCGATTGACTCAAGCTATGGCACTCCATAATTGCAAACAAAGGCATGGATGGATAGAGAATAACCATATGTTCAAAACATCCTTACTGAAGTATCTCAAAATATGCATGGATCTCTCGGTAGCATCAAGTTAACATGGCATAAAAATATCAGCTAAACAGGGCTGAAATCAGCAACATCAGGAAGCCTACTTTGCATGCTTGTGCTAGACACCACATAGATCACAAAAATACATGGCATACACCCCTGGAAATATGGCATGTCATATTACAAAACACATGGAGGACTCAAATTCATAGGGTGCACACATCAATCATAGCAAAAATAACAAAAGTGCAAGCTCTGTTAAGAAACAGAAACTAACATCACATAGCCCTCTTCCAACAACATTTCGGGCATCAAGATGAGCTCAAATGAAAATGATGCAATGAGATGAAATGATCTACTCTTCGAGACGAACATTCCGACATATTATACGCACGAAACTGAGCTACAGGTGCAAAGATATGATGCGTTGAAAATGCCACAAAATAATCACCGAGACAAAAACTTAGACGAAATTAAGGGGGGGAAGAAGTCAACCCCGCTTGTGGATCTGAGATCCGAGGCGGCGGCGGCGCGGCTCGCCGGAGGAGGAGTTTCGGGCGGGCCGGCCGAGGACGGGCACCGCGGTGGCGTGAGGCGGCGGAGGCGGCGGGGAGGACCGCCGGGCCGGCGGCGCGGGCTGCTGGTGGCCGAGCGGCGGGGGCGGCTGAGGGGTTGCCGGCGGAGCCCCGTCCGCACGGCCTCCGGTGAGGCGCGGGTCGCTGGAGGAGCGCCGGCGAGGGCGGTCGGCGGCGGAGCAGCGGAGGGCGGCGGCGCGCCGCGCGCGGAGGCGCGCGACCGGGCGGCGGCGGCACGGGCCGCTGGCCTCAACTCAGGCCCAGCTGGCCGGCGGGCGGTGGCGGCGCGGAAAGGTGGCGCGGCCCGATTGGCCGGGCGCGGCGGCGGGTTTTCGTCCGGCCGGACCGGACGTGTCCGGGGGCGCGAGGTAGGGGAAGGCTAGTGTTTGATCCGGATTTGGACGGGGAAGGTGTTTAAATTGGCATAGAGGGAGCTAGGAGAGTCCAAATGAGGTGTAGTTTTCGCCCACACGATCGTGATCGAACGACGGAGAGCATGGAAGTGACTTAGATGGGTTATTGGACTATTTTGAAAGGGTGTTGGGCTGCAACTTAAAAGAGGCCTTTGCGAGAGTGCGGTTAACCGTTGGAGTACCAAACGAGCTCCAAATGACCCGAAACTTAACCGGTGGTCTACCAGTGGTATACCAAGGCCACTTGACAAACCTCGGTCCATTCCGAGAAATTTTAGTACCCGCTCACGGAAAAACGTAAAAGGGGACGCCGGGGAACATAGGAGTGTCGGATTGCAAAACGGACAACGGGAAAAATGCTCGGAATCATGAGACAAACACGTATGCAAATGAGATGCACATGATGACATGATATGAAATGCATGACATGGACAAAATGCAAAAATGAAGAAAAACCCAACCACTGAGGGAATATCATATCACAATGCCGAAAATGGCAAGAGTTGGAGTTACAAATATGGAAAGTTACATCCGGGTGTTACAACACTCCACCACTACAAGAGGATCTCGCCCCAGATCTAGGACTGAAAGAACTCCGGATATTCGAACGGAGGTGATCCTCGCGCCCTGTGTGGCTTCTCGGTCGGAATGGTGTGACCACTTCACTTTCAGGAATTTGATTGACTTGTTGCGAGTCTTGCGCCGGTTTCTTCAAGAATAGCAACGGGTGCTCATGATAAGAGAGATCTTCTTGAAGGTCAATTTCTTCGGTTGATAGTGCGCTCATGAGTCTTGAAGCACTTGCGAAGTTGTGACACGTGAAACACATCGTGCACATTCGCCGTTGGACGGAAGCTCGTTGATAGGCGAGATCGCCTCTTTTGCCAATGATCTTGAAAGGACCCACGATCTAGGGGCAAGCTTCCTTTGATACCGGGTTGACGAGTGCCTTTCATTGAGAGACGCGGAGGTAGACATGGTCTCCGATTTCAAAAGCCACATCACGGTGCTTATCATCATAATAGCTCTTGGCGCGATTATGCGCTTTGAGATTCTCACGAATGACTTTGCACATTTCTTCGCTTCGTGATCAAGTCGCTGCCAAGAAGTTGGCGCTCACCTGTCTCGACCAATTGAGAGGAGTACGG
Organism: Aegilops longissima; assembly: GCA_021605205.1. Taxonomy (NCBI): domain Eukaryota; kingdom Viridiplantae; phylum Streptophyta; class Magnoliopsida; order Poales; family Poaceae; genus Aegilops; species Aegilops longissima. The sequence continues at coordinate 778,198,996 of CM038677.1, read as the reverse complement.
CACTTTCGCCATAGAGAATTTCAATGGGGCCTTGCCCAACTCGCTTGGAAGCTGTTGTTGTAGGAGAACTCGCATATGGAAGACAATCTTCCCATTTCATACCAAGGAAATGACACAAGCCCCGAGCATATCTTCAAGGATTTGATTGACTCGCCGACTTGGCCACTTGTTTGAGGATGGAAAGCTGTGCTGAAACGAATGTTGGTGCCCATGGCCTTCTGAAAAGAATCCCAAAACTTGGAGGTAAAGATGCTGCCACGGTCTCAAGAGATCACTTGTGGAATGCCGCAAGGAGACAATCTCGAGGTGTATAGCTCGCCAACCGAGCTGCTGTGATAGATTCTTTGATAGGAAGAAAATGAGCCACTTTAGTAAGCTTGTCAATGACAACGAAGATAGCATCATTTCCACGCTTGGACTTAGGAAATCCAGTCACGAAGTCCATTTCAATATGATCAAACTTCCATTCCGGAATAGCAAGAGGTTGGAGGAGACCAGCTGGTCTTTGGTGTTCTCGCTTTCACTCTTCTGCAGACATCACACTCATTCACGAATTGAGCAATTTCTCGCTTCATTCGAGTCCACCAATATGACGCTTGAGGTCATGGTACATCTTCGCATTTCCGTGATGAATGGATAGAAGCGAATTGTGTGCCTCGCTCATAATGACTTCACGAGATCACCCTTTGGAACCACAATCCGTCCTCAAGAAAAGAGTATCTTTGTCATCAATGTGGAAGCACTTGTACTTGAAATGCCCTTGTCGATACCACATTTCACCTTTTTCACCATGGTATCCGAAGTTGAGCCTCACGAATCTGATCTTCCAAAGTAGGAGAGACTATGAGGTTGGAAAGAAAGCCTTGAGGAACAACTTGAAGATTCAGCTTATGGAAAGCTTCACAGAGATCCGGTTGGAGGGCTTGAGGATTAAACTGTTGCAATAAGCCTTCCTGCTCAAAGCATCTGCAATGACATTGGCCTTGCCCGGAGTATATTCAATACTTGGGTTGTACTCTTGAATCATTTCACCCATCGAGTCTGCTCGAGGTTGAGGTTGGGTTGAGTGAAGATATACTTGAGACTCTTGTGATCGGTGAATATGTCCACTTTCCTTCCCAACAAGAGATGTCTCCATGTTATCAATGCATGGACAACTGCCACCAACTCAAGATCGTGAGTGGGGTAGTTCTTTTCGTTGGGCTTCAGCTGACGAGAGGTATAAGCCACAACCCTCTTCTCTTGCATTAACACAGCACCGAGACCTTGAAGAGAAGCATCACGTAAAACTTCAATGGCTTGGATTCATCAGAGGAGTCAAGACAGAGCTGTGACGAGTTTCTCTTTGAGGGTATTGAAAGCAACGCCACACTCGGGAGACCGTATATACTTCACATGCTTCGGAGGAGGTTGGAAAGAGGCTTTGCAATCTTGGAGAAGTTCTCAACGAATCTTCGCAATAGCTTGCAAGACCAAGAAAATGCTAAGTCGCTTGACATTCGAGGAGGTTCCCAATTCACAATTGCGACACCTTCTCGGGATTAACAGCGATGCCCTTGGCGGAGATGATATGACCAAGATAAAGCACTTCATCAAGCCAAAATTCACATTTGGAAAACTTCGATAGAATTGATACTCTCTGAGCTTGTCTAGCACCAATCGCAAATGTTTGGCATGATCCTTCTTATTCTTGGAGAAGACCAAAATATCATCAAGATAGACCAAGACGAATTCATTGGTGTAGGGGTTGAAGATGAAGTTCATCATCCGAGAGAATGTTGGAGGAGCATTGACAAGGCCGAAAGACATGACAATATATTCATAAGAACCAAAGCTTGTTCTGAATGCTGTCTTGGGAATATCTTGTTCACGAATGCGAATCTGATGATAACCCATACGAAGGTCAAGCTTGGAGAACACTTTAGCACCTTTGAGTTGCTCGAAAAGCTCATTGATGTTGGGAAGTGGATACTTGTTCTTGATTGTCTTCTTATTCAATGGACGGTAATCGACGAAAAGTCGGTCCGCGCCATCCTTCTTCCGGACAAAAGAACACCACAACCCCAAGGAGATGAACTCGGTCTGATCAAACCCAGACGCTCTTGTTCATCGAGCTGCTTTTTCAATTCCTTCAGCTCATCAGGTCCAAGCTTGTATGGACGCTTGCAAACGGGTTCAGTGCCAGGCTCAAGATCGATAACGAACTCAATCGGCCGATGAGGAGGCATTCCCGAAGCTCTTGTGGAAAGACATCTTGGTACTCACAAACGATCGAATCGAGAGATAGCATCCAATTCGCCCTTCTCATTGAGAGAAAACAACCGAATGGTTTCATCACGAAGCGCATAGATGATCACATCATTAGAAGAGTGAGTCAATTGAATTTCCACAGCAGCACAATCAAGCTGAGCTTTGTGCTGAGAAAGCCACCCATTCCGAGAATAAGATCAATATCCGAGTCACCAAGGACAATTGGTTTAGCCAGAAATCTATAATCGCCCATCTTGATACCGACATTTGGAACCAACATGGTAGATCTCAAACGCTTAGCCGGAGAAATAACTTGCATAGCTTTAGGTAATGCCTCAGATCAAAATTGTGCTTCATGCAAAAGGATATGACATGAAAGAATACGATGCACCAAAGATCAAATAAGACTTTTGCAGAATATCATTAATCGAAGATTACCCATTATCACATCGGAAGATTCCTCCGCTTGAGCTGCATTCATCATGTTCACCTTTGCGCACTTTGGATTATGCTTGACCATTGCATTGCTGGAAGATTTCACAAGAGGAGGAGGCGGAAGGCGCCTTTGGTTGAAGCACTTGTTCGCATAGTGACCTTTCTGCACGACATTTGTTGCAAGTCACCTCCGAGAGCGGACGGTGGTAAGGAGCACTTGACCTTGGAGCTTGAGAATTAGACTTGTTCGATAGCCTGGTTGGGTGGGTGGGAAGATCCACGCCACCTGAGTTCTTCTCACGATAAGGCCGACGGAACGGAGGAGGAGGAAGGTAGAACTTCGCTGCTTAGCTGCCACTTGAGAGGAAGAAGAAGACTGAATCTGCATCCCCGATTCTCTTCTTAGAAGCCTCACATTTGAGCTGGGCAGCTTCTTGCTTCAAAGCCATGTTGTAGAATTCATCATACTTTTCTCGCTCAAAAGCACAAGAGCTAATTGTAGATCTTCTCTGAGACCACCTCTGAATTGATAGATCATACTCTTTTCATCGTGGACGCCTTGCTTAGCAAAGCGAGCGAGTTTCGAACTGGATATTGTATTGATAGACAGACATGTTGCCTTGCTTGAGATTGCGGAACTCCTCACGCTTGCTCTCAACAACACTTTTCGAATGTGGTGAGCTCAAATCTCGGCGAACTCATCCTGTAATGACACGACCTCCTCTAGAATCTTTGTATTGTCGGTACCACTCAAAGCAGCTTGATCCTTGAGTTGAAACGATGCAAACTTGACAAAGTCCTCGTGTCCGACATTGCTACATTCAAAATGTTTGCAGATGTCCACAAGCCAATCGTCGGCGCCTGTGGCCTCGACACGTAAACCGAAAGACTTCGCTGATTAGCGAGGAACCGACCGAGAGTAGCAAAGTGCGGCTGGTTGTTGCCTTGACCTTGATTTCCTTGATTGCCTTGCCCTTGAGTACGCTCTTGCAAGAGTTGCAAAATCATCCGAGCATTGGCATTGGTGGCTGCCATGATAGCTTGCCAGGCCTCCGGAGGCGGAGGTGGAGGTGGAGGGTTCGACCGATTCCCATCATTGCGCTCCGGATTCGGACGCTTGGCGGAGCCATCCTCAAGAGGGTGACATCCGTTAGCACTTGATAGACAAGCTAGACAAGTAGAATCAACGGATAGAAATTGCAACATATAGTCTTCACAATAAACATTCAACAAGGATGAACGAATGAATTCCAAAAGCTAATCATCACACGCCCATTAAGGTGAGAAGCCACTTAGATAAAGGTATGGAATCAGATCCGCCTTTGAAACAACTCGAAAATCACAACTGAAAACAAAACAAAAGATTGGCTTCTAGAATAAGCGAACAAACATATGATAGAGATTTACCAAAGTGTTCGTGGTGGGGCCCACACGGCACGACATACAAGACGTCACGAATGACAAACAAGACGCCCCGAATCAGCATAGCCAAGGATTCTTTAAGACGCCTCACGACCATCAGAATCGACCGTGGATGGGCGGACCACTAGACGTTGGACCCCAATCTCAAATCATACATCCGCCGGAAAGATATCCTAAGCTACTAGAATTCCACCTATAAACTCCCAAACTTTCTGGTTATGCAATCTGGTGTTGGGGATACAGGGACACAAAATATATCACCCAAACTAACAATACCTAGATCCAGTGTATCCATCCGTCAACACATAACCAAGAAACCTTCGAAATCGTGTACCTCGACCTTCAAAAACATCCGTTATACGAAGTCATGGCAATACTCCCGAACTCGCCCAAGATCGGGTTATCGGGTTATCTCACCAACAACTGCACAAAAGAGATTTCGATGTCGGTAAAACTCGTATTCCAGAATCTGCAACGATAAAATTGTGACGACAACACCTCGGAGCTCAACTCCCGGGACACCGCCACAACCCCTAAATGTCGAGGCACCAAGAACAATGTTCTCGTCACAAAACCATCGAACGATTCCAAGATACCCGCGTGATCCTAAAATTTTTTTAGTGAAATTTGAGGAGAGGAGAGTCAAAACTTCTACGCCAGAGACCTCACCAGAGCGATTTAAGGACTGGGAGTAAAAAGAATCCTACTCTCCGATATATATAATCCTAAGACTCAAAAAATTTTCGTTCTAGACTCAACAACGCCAAAGAACAATCAAGTAGGGGGCTCCTAAGTCGGGAAGGCTCGATTACCAACTTGTAACGCCTCGATGCGGCTATATCTCCCACGTGTCGAGCACGACTTAGAGGCATAACCGCATTGAAAGCAATGTCGCAAGTGAGGTAATCTTCACACAACCCATGTAATACATAAGGAAAGAGATACATAGTTGGCTTACAATGCCACTTCACACAAGACATAAATAAACATCCATCATTCAGTTTACACTCAAGGTCCGACTACGGAACCAAAATAAAAGAAGATACCCCAATTGCTACACAGATCCCCGATCGTCCCAACTGGGCACACTACTGATCATCAGGAAAAGACACATAGTAACGACCACGTTCCTCGTCGAACTCCCACTTGAGCTCGGCTGCGTCACCTACACTGGCATCGACGGCACCTGCAACTATTTTGGTAGAATCTGTGAGTCACGGGGACTCAGCAATCTCACACCCGCGAGATCAAGACTATTTAAGCTTATAAGAAGGACAGAGAAGTGAGGTGGAGCTGCAGCAAGCGACTAGCATATATGGTGGCTACATTCGCAAAAGAGAGCGAGAAGAGAAGCAAAGCACGGTCGTGAAGCTAGTAGCGATCAAGAAGTGATCCTGAACTACTTACGTCAGACATAACTCCAACACCGTGTTCACTTCCGGACTCCGCGAGAAGAGACCATCACGGTTACACACGCCGTTGATGTGTATTTTAATTAAGGTCAACTTCGGTTTTTACAACCGACATTAACAAATTCCCATCTGCCTCATAACCGCGGGCACGGCTTTCAAAGATAATACCCTGCAGGGTGTCCCAACTTAGCCCATTATAAGCTCTCACGGTCAACGAAGGATATTCCTTCTACCGGAAGACCCGATCAATCTCGAATCCCGACTACAAGACATTTCGCAGCAATAAAACAAGACCAGCAAAGCCACCCGACAGCCGACAAATCCCGATAGGAGCTGCACATATCTCGCTCTCGTGGCACATCCGGATGAGACAAAGCTACGAGTAAAACCAAGCCTCGAGTTTCCCGTGGTGGCCTCAAGAAGCGGCTTCGGTTCGGGCCAGCACTCAAGGAGCACTGGTCCGGGGTGTTAAAATAAAGATGACCCTCGGCTCGCGAAAACCCGGGGAAAAAGGCTTAGGTGGCAAATGGTAAAACCAAAGTTGGGCCTTGCCGAGGAGTCTTATTCAAAGCGAACTGTCAAGGGGTCCCATAAATCACCCAACCGTAAGGAACGCTAAATCAAGGAACATAACACCGTATGACGGAAACTAGGTGGCAAGAGGAACAAAACACTGCATAAGGCCGAGCCTTCCACCCTTTACCAAGTATATAGATGCATTAATTTTTGCAGATATATATTGTGATATACCCAACAAGTAAACATGTTCCAATAAGGAACAACATCTCCATGTTCCAACAAGGAACAAACTTCATCTTCACCTGCAACTAGCAACGCTATAAGAGGGGTTGAGCAAAGCGGTAACATAACCAAACAACGGTTTGCTAGGAAAGGATGGTTAGGGGCTGACATGGTAATATGGGTGGCATGATAAGCAAGTGATAGGCATCATAGCATAGGCATAGCAAAAGAGCGAGCATCTAGCATAGCAAAGATAGAAGTGATTTCGAGGGTATGGTCATCTTGCCTGCAATGTTCTCAGAGTTGTCGAAAGCTTGATCCTCGTAAGCGTTCTCAACAGGTTCCTCGCTCACGCACTCGCCTCCGGCTCTACCCAAAGCAAGAACACAAACAAAGGAACCACAATAAATCACGGTGCAATGCACAAGCAACATGATGCAAAACATGGCATGATATGCGAGATGTGATATGCAATGCGTATGCGCGCTCCGGAAGGAAATGATGAACTAGGCATCAACTTGGCAAACCAAGTATGCCGCTGAAAGATGAGATGATTTCGCTGAAATCGATATAAAGATCACCGAATCGGATGCACGGTTTGCAAATGACAAGCAAAACAAGAATGGCACAAATCTGCCATTAACAAAGATGATACCACTTAGCAAGCAACAAGAAATTAAGCTACTGCACCCAAACGTACCAACAAAGTATATGGCAGTGATCTACTCAAGATGCTTGACAAAAGATGAACACTGAGCTACGGCTAAATCACACCATAACAGGTTCAAACAAGCATGGCAAAAGTGCAAAACATATCAGTCGACATGGCAAAAACAGCATCGGTAGCAATGTTCAGAGCAAAAAAACTACATGCTACAGGAACTTATAATAGCAAAACATGGCATGGCATGAATCTACTCAAAGCATAGAACAAAAGTCCCTTACTGACCATAAGCCAAGAAGGATTAGAAAATATAGTAACACCCATGTCAATATAGCAAGTTTCATATCAGATTCAAAGAACATGACATGTCAAAACAGATAACAAGTAGGCATGTTTAAGAGCTCAAAGCACTCACTACAGAGCTTTTCATGATAAACTAAGCATACATACATCAAGAAGACATGGCATAGAAGACATACATGGCAAGAACAACATCATAGCATAAACGGATCAACTACAACAACCTTGGCAAAATTGAATAACATGTAAACAATCTGCCAGGAAACATTTTATAGCAAAAGTAGAGCTTGATTGACTCAAGCTATGGCACTCCATAATTGCAAACAAAGGCATGGATGGATAGAGCATAACCATATGTTCAAAACATCCTTACTGAAGTATCTCAAAATATGCATGGATCTCTCGGTAGCATCAAGTTAACATGGCATAAAAATATCACTAAACAGGGCTGAAATCAGCAACATCAGAAGCCTACTTTGCATGCTTGTGCTAGACACCACATAGATCACAAAAATACATGGCATACACCCTGGAAAGATGGCATGGCATATTACAAAACACATGTAGGACTCAAATTCATAGGGTGCACACATCAATCATAGCAAAATAACAAAAGTGCAAGTTCTGTTAAGAAATGAAACTAACATCACATAGCCCTCTTCCAACAGCATTTCGGGCATCAAGATGAGCTCAAATGAAAATGATGCAATGAGATGAAATAATCACCGAGACAAAAACTTAGACGAAATTAAGGGGGGGAAGAAGTCAACCCCGCTTGTGGATCTGAGATCCGAGGCGGCGGCGGCGCGGCTCGCCGGAGGAGGAGTTGCCGGGCGGGCCTGCCGAGGAGGGCGCCGGCGGGCGGCGTGAGGCAGCGGAGGCGGCGGGAGGACCGCCGGGGCCAGAGCGGGCGCTGGGCTGCCGGTGGCCGGAGCGGCTGCGGGCCGGGCGTTGGGTTGCGGGCGGAGCCTCGGTCCGTGCACCGCCCGGTGAGGCACGGGTCGCCGGAGGAGCGCCGCGAGGGCGGCGGGCGGCGGCGGCAATGAGAGGGCGGCGCGCCACCGACGCTGGAGGCGCGCGGACGGGCGGCGGCGGCGGCACGGCCGCTTCTCGGCCCCTGGCCGCTGGCCGGGCGGCGGGTGGTGGCGGCGCGACAGTGGCGCGGCCCGATTGGCCGGGCGCAGTGGCGGGTTTTCGTCCGGCCGGACCGGACGTGTCCGGGGGCGCGAGGTAGGGGAAGGCTAGGGTTTGATCCGGATTTGGACGGGGGAGGTGTTTAAATAGGCATAGAGGGAGCTAGGACAGTCCAAATGAGGTGTAGTTTTCGCCCACACGATCGTGATCGAACGACGGAGAGCATGGAAGTGACTTAGATGGGTTATTGGACTATTTTGAAAGGGTGTTGGGCTGCAACTTAAAAGAGGCCTTTGCGAGAGTGCGGTTAACCGCTGAGTACCAAACGAGCTCCAAATGACCGAAACTTGACCGGTGGTCTACCGTGGTATACCAAGGCCACTTGACAAACCTCGGTCCATTCCGAGAAAGTTTAGTACCCGCCACGGAAAAACGTAAAAGGGGACGCCGGGGAACATAGGAGTGTTTGATTGCAAAACGGACAACGGAAAAATGCTCGAATCATGAGATTTAACACGTATGCAAATGCGATGCACATGATGACATGATATGAAATGCATGACATGGACAAAATGCAAAATGAAGAAAACCCAACCACGGAGGGAATATCATATCACAATGCCGAAAATGGCAAGAGTTGGAGTTACAAATATGGAAAGTTACATCCGGGTGTTACAACCAAAGAGGCTCACCGCCGATGAGTTGCAAGTGGAATTAGATAAGGTCAGTATATTACACCGTGAAACCATCCCGGTAATGGTAGCAGAAAAGGAAGCGTGGCACAAGAGAAGAGAGATTATTGTTTACCCGCAGTCCACTTTGTGGGACTTGGAGTATTGGAAAGATTTGGATCTGGGCATAATCTTGATGTGATGCACATCGAGAAAAATATATGTGACAACATTATCGACACACTTCTTAACATTGAAGGCAAGACGAAAGATACCTTAAAATCAAGGATTGATTTGACACACCTGGTTATCAGAAAGGATTTGCAGGTGCAAGATGAAGGTAAACCACGGATATGGCACCACCGTGTAATGCCTTGGACATGGTAAAAAGAAAAGAATTCATGAGGTCCTCACACGTGAGATTCCCACATGGATTTGCTTCCAACCCCGAAAAGAGAGTCGGTCAGAGATGGAAACAAGGTACAAGGGTTGAAAACTCATGACTGCCACGCCCTACTTCAAAGGGTTTTACCTGTTATCCTTAGAGGATTGGGCCGCCTCGACTTATACAGAGCAGCTTGCAGAGTTGGGACAATTCTTCGTGGAACTCTGCAGAGAAATATCAGATAGATGCTTTGGAGCGCCTTAGAGACAAGATACCAACTATCCTATGCGACCTTGAGAAGATATATCCTCCAGCCTTCTTTGATGTGATGGTGCATTTGGCTGTTCATCTACCCGATGAGGCACTACTTAGAGGTCCCAGACAAGATGGCTGGATGTACCCTATTGAAAGGCAGCTAGGCACTTTCAAGGGCTATGTTGGGAACAGAGCTAGACCCGAGGGTTCCATTGCAGAGGCCTACATTGCTGCTGAAGCGTTGACATTCTGCTCAAAATACATTGAAACAAATGATCAGCTTAGAAAAGAGGTGGGTGAAGACAATCTCGGCTCAATGTTTTCGATTATTCTGCTCGAAAGTCTGGTGGAAGAGTCGACAAGAGGACAAACCTAAAGATTTGGACAAAATGGTTTGGTATGTGTTGAATAACCGTCCCGAGATACTACATTATATCAAGTAAGTGCAAGATCGCAGCTTATACATCGTAATCTACTAAACTTGCAGCACATTCTTATATATTTAGATGTTTGACGCGATCACTATGTTGTGCAGCATGTACAAAGAGGAGTTATTGCCAAGAAAATCCAAGAAACATTGACAAACTGGTTATGGCTGGATTTGCTAAATGGTTCAAGAACCATGTAAGCTTTTGAAGTGCACGTCAGTTTTTTTAATATATTGAGTACATAAGATGATCAGCTTGTCTACTTTCTAACCATAGGTTAAGAAGATGCGGAGGATGGGCAGGCAGTTGATGATGCCCTTTACTCACTAGCAATGGGTCATGATACTCGGTAAGACATTATGAATCTTATGTTGTTGGAGATGTGCTACAACACCCTTGCACGAGACGAAGGCAGAAGACACAAAACAGTGCCATCATGAGCACGGATACGATGACAAAGAGACAACTGAAATGTATGCTAACATAATGACATTGTTCAGTTGCAGATATCTCCAGCCGAGGATCATCGGTGTGTGGTTCATTGTGCTATCGTTGGTATAACCTGTTTTTCAGGATCGCAAAACCCAGAGTTGATGATTATTTCAAATCCATCAATGTCAAGGCGGCGTACCAGACCAACGAGCCTTTTATTTTGGCAAATCAAGCAACACAGATATTTTTCTTGGAAGACACATTTGCACGTAGCGATGACTAGAGAGTATTGCAAAGGTTTGAGCAGAGGAATTTGTTTAATGAAGTTGCACAACAAGATGATGCTTACACTGCTCCTGATGTACAAGATAACACATATGTTCCTAATATCTTTGAGAACCATCACGTCAATGACGCCGGCGAAAAGATTGCCTATCGTGCTATGGACATACAAGAGTTGATCAAGAAGAAGCCAACGTTCGAGGACGTTGAGGACGAAGAAGAAGATGACACCGTGGGGAATTACGATTCAGACTGATACACGTGGCAAAGATGTTGACGCTGCTGCAGCGGATGATGATTACATTGCTTTTGTCGTATTTGCCTGTTAGAAGACGTTTTTTATCTACTATGTGAAATTGTGTTTGCTATGAGAACTGAAACCTGATGAACATGTTGTTTAGTATTTTGTTGTGAGAACATCACTTGTTATGTATGCTGATTTGTGTTTGATGATTGTATGACAACTAAAACATGATGACATTGTTGCTTAGTTGTACTCATATTTGGCTGTGAAACTTGAATTTGATGACATAGTTTGCTGTTGGACTGCAATTTGCTCGACGTCTTCGAATGAGAACAAAGTTGGCCCGACAGGGCCTCTGCTATCTATTTATTTATATGAGCAAAAGGGGATACCCCCGGATTTCCGTTAATAGAAATCATTAGATGTTCACAACACTACGCCCAGCCTGCAACACAGGTTTCATTCATTACTAGTTTTAGCAAAGTGCTCATGTCGTAGCCACTGAATACATCACGAGTGCTACATACACTGCAAATAAAGAGACAATCATCCTACAGAGCACATCGATTTTGCCCATTATCTTCACAAGCTATTTCATCTCCTCATTGCTGTCAAGGCCGTTCAGCAGCTGTTGCTTGGCCATGATTAGAGGAACTGTGTCTTTAACCTTCTGCTCTGCATCTTCCTCTTCCGCTGCTCCTTCACATTTGTCCAACACCCCAACCTGCTGGTATTGGGATTCCTCGCTAACCAAATAATCAGCATAGTTGCATTCCCCACATCAAGAACTTCCCGTAAATACAAATCACACGAATCTTCCCTTTTCGCACGAATCAAATTGGAAGATCATCAACCAAACTATTAAAAAATCAGCAACCGAAAGCAGCAGAACAACACTTAAACATATTATTACCCCATGATTCGGCATTTGTAGAAGACTCGGCCAGGGTTGCGGATTGTGGTTGAGACGCGACGGATGACTCTGCGTGATTTGCAGCATTGGCACCACACCAACGGCCGCGGGTTGCGATGAGCAATCGGCTGCGGTGCGCGTGCCGGCGAGGGTGTGATGAGACCCACAGCGATGGTCCGGTGGCGACTTGGCGATATCTCGGTTGTTGCTCGTCAAGAGCGGTGGACGAGCAGCCAGCGGACATGGTTGTTGCGGCGAGAGCTTCTGATGCTAGGCAGAGTAAGTAGAGAAGAGGAGAAGCGAACGTTGGATATGTTAGTTTCATTACTTGCAGAGTAGCATAGCACCATATATAGTCATAGTCTAGGTTTGGATTCAACCAGCCACGAGAGCACGCCTTTCTTTTTTATAAAACTCGCAACGCCTCTTTATCGGGTACACTAGCTTGTTCTCAGACGCCTTCCCAAGTCTTTGATTTTCTTTCCTTTTTTGCGAGGAAGGAAGGAGGACAAAATTGAGAGTTCCTCGACTCGAACCCAAGACCTCTCGGTTCAAAACCAAGGGTGCTAGTCACTTATGTGGCTAACGCTCTCGTGAGGAGGACGGCAGACGAACGATTTTCCTCGCAGTTTTCTTCCTATATATAAAAAAGTATGCTACTTGGTGTCCTCTTAGTAAAAACGATTGTGCCAACCTTGACTGCTCGATTGACATTCAACGCCTGTCGCGCTTTCTTCAGCTCTTCTTCCTCGAGCCGCCAAAGCCAAACCAGCGCCGGTGGGACCGCCGCCCCGCCTCCCGCGCTTGGCTGTGATCTTCCCTGCTCTGCTCGCTCCCGCCCGAGGCCTCACCATCGCCCTCCGTGTTTCGCCAAGGGCCGCCTCCGGTGTTGTCAACATGGTCAACAACCGAGAGGAATAAGGAGATGACTGTACATGGTGAGGATGACAAGAGGGACCCAAAGAAGGCTGCAGTAATTTTGTTTTTTCGGACGGAGAAGGGTATCAATCTGGGTTGTGGGACCCATGGCCTGCCTAGCCTGTGCTTTTATTTCATATGTTTAGCACATGACCAGCCCAGTTTGTTTTTTTCCTTTCTGAAAAATGGCTAGCCAGCTATTTTGTTTTTTGCAGAATAACCAACATACGCCTACTTGCTTTTCTACACCCTGCTGGGCCGGAAATCTTTCAAGACGAGGAGGGATGCATTTTGCCCAGAAAATGGGCTATAAGCAGGGGCGGGCCCACCTCAATTCAAGGGCATTCAGTTGAATACCCATTATTTTTGCCAAAAGAACTAGATATATATACTGTATATCATGTGTATGTACAAGAAAAAACGAAATTGGTGCAATAAACATGCTAGCTAACCAATTCTGCCCAAAAACAGAGGCTAGCCCAGCTTGCAATCCTCCCTCACCACCCACCCCATGGCCCATAGGCCCAAACTACTTTAGGTTGCACTGCAGGCGCCAGACGCCATGCATCCATCACTGCTCAGCCACCTTCCCAGCCTCCCAAATTCATTCAATCTAGGTCACGAACAGGCGGCAGCCACGGCGAAGCACAAGATCATCCAGATTCCAGCGTACGTGTACGTCATCCATCCCCCGCTCCCTCTGGTACTGATATTTGCACAGATCGGTCATCAATTTTAAATCCCTAGGTTCACATATGATATGTTCATTGAAAGTAGATTTATTCACCTTGCTAATTAGATTTTGGTTATTGATTTCTTTCTGTATCTCATGCTTCTCGGCTTGTTTCTAAATAGTCCATTCAAGAGAATACCCTCTAACAGACTAGCAAACTAAAATTCCTCCAGTGTTGCCTAACATGAAGATTCTTAGTTAAACTAAACTCATTTTCAAAACATCAAGGATAGGACTGTCATCCTGTAATTTGTCAGCTTTTTTATCATTACTTATTTTCCATCTCTATATATCTTAGATGTTGCCACTTCGATCTCTGAACAATTAGTATTTTCTATAAGATGGAAATTTGAAATTATGATCAATTCTATGAATATATTATATTCTCCGATTTCCATAGGTATTACCCAATTTGTGTAAACTGGTACTAGAATCCGTTATATATGCCAAAACAAGGCTTTAGACAAACAGCCTTTAAAATTTTGAATACACACTCTTGAAATTCTGGGCCCGCCCCTGGCTATAAGTCATAAGAAATGGGCTATAAGTAATAATAAATGGGCTATAAGTAATAATAAATGGGCTGTAAAATGAAAAAAAATACAGCAAACAGACAATTAGTTCCCAAATACTGTTTTCTTTCGGATTTTGATATTTTAAATTTCATTGTTTCTGTGAGGGTAAATTTTCATTGAATTTAAATTAAGGTATATTTAGATTTAAAATTAATTTAAATCCGGCTAGAAATTTCGAGCTGTATGCTGTTTGGGACAGATTTGGAGGCTGACTTGTGGGTCTACTAGGTTGACGTGTACTTTGGCTTTGTCAACTTAGTCCACAAATGATTCTAGCAGCAGTGACCGTTGGATGTTAATCCAACGGCCGTGTTGCTTCTTCAATATCTCGATCTTCTTGCTCTAGCCGCCAAACCAGCTCCGGTGGGACTGCTCGCCTCGCGCCTCCCGTGGCGGGTCAGTTGCCGCACAGTGCTGCACCGCCCACCCTACTTCATTGTCTGGCTAGGCCATTCCTCTACTCACCCACACCTCCTCGTTATTTTTCGCGACAAGAATTGGACCAAGAAACCTCAGACTCCCAATCGCGTGGCAACCATTGCCGAAGTCTTCCCGGCCCGTCGTTTCCTTCATAGGCCTCGCCGTCATCCACCGCTATGGTGCTCTCGGCGCGCCTGGTCAACATGGTCAACGAACGACATCCATCGCCATGGACTCAGACGCAAAAAATAATGATTCCTCCACCGACAAATGGGACCCACCGGAAGGACTCAGATTTCGCGAAAAACGCTCCCCGCCGACATGTCGGACCCACCAGCTATATCTTCGCACGCAAGGAAGTGCCTCCTTATTACGCACAAAAAAATGAATACCCACCTCGCTAGATGGGACCCACCATAGTGGAGGATGACTTAGGGGCCAACTAAGTTGACAGGACGGAGGGCTTTGTCAACTTAGTCAATATGAACGATTCTAGCTCCAAAGGACCGCACGATGTCCATCCAACGGCCATAGTGCTTCTTCAACCTCTGGTCTTCTTGCTCCAACCGCCAAAGCAGCGCCGATCGTGCTGCAGTGCTCCGCCTCTCGTGGGTCGGGTCAGTGATGCCGCGAGGCCTCACCGCCCCTACTACTCCCACCGCTGGCCCAGGTATCCCTCTACTCACCCACACCCTCGTTATTCTGCGGTGACGGCAGCCTCACGCCCACCAACCAAAGGAACCTCAGATTCTCTCCACGCGGGCTACCACCGCTGCGTCTTCCCGGATCCGCCGCCCCTTCCTAGGCCTCGCCGTTCTAGACCACCGCCTGGTGCTCTCGGCGCGGCGTGGTCAACGTGGTCAATGACCGACTTCCATCGGAGAGTATCAGACGTGGAGAGGCCGACACCGGTCCAGCGGCCGCAAGGAAGTGCCTCCTTATTACGCGCAAAATAATTATTCCTCCACCGACAGCAGGGACCCACCGGACGGGCCACCTTATTTCACGAAAAAACATTTCCCGACCGCTGGGACCCACCGGACGGGCCAGCGATTTCGCGAAAAAAACGCTCCTCACACTGTCACTACCCACGGAAGTGCCTCCTTATTACGCACAAAAAATGAATACTCCCTTGTTAGCTGGGACCCACCATGGTGGAGGCTGACTTAGGGCCTACTAAGTTGATCGACGGGGCCTTTGTCAACTTTAGTCAATATGAACGATTCTAGCTCCAAAGGACTGTCACGATGTCCATCCAACGGTCGTAGTGCTTCTTCAACCTCTGGTCTTCTTGCTCCACCGCCAAAGCAGCGCCCGGTCGTGTCAAGATGCTCCTGCCTCCCGTGGTCGGCTCTGCTGCATGGAGGCCTCACCGCCTCTACTATTCCTAACGCTGGCCAGCCTCGCGGGCGACGGCAGCCTCACACCGCAGCCAACCAAAGGAACCTCAGATCTCTCTCCTCAAAGCTTCCATCGCCGCTGTTTTCCCGGCCCCGTTGTCCCTTCCTAGGCCTCGCCGTCATCCACCGCTCGGTGCTCTCGGCGCAGCGTGGTCAATGTGGTCAAGGAACGACTTCCATCGGACGGGATCGTACGTGGAGAGGTCGATACCGGGTCCACGGCCGCAGAAGGAAGTGCCTCCTTATTACACGGAAAATAATGATTCTCCACCGACAGCCGGGACCCACCGGACGGGCCACCAGATTTCGCGAAAAAACATTTCCCGACTGCCGGGACCCACCAGCTACATCTTCGCACGCAAGGAAGTGCGCCCGGCAAAAAAAACCAAAACGATTCGCCCCGATCGCTGGGACCCACCAACTACATCTTCGCACGCAAGGAAGTGCTCGATACCGACCCACCTGGTCGAAGCGCACGTAGTGTTGTCATTCTGTCACGAACGGTACGCATATATATACCGGTGGATGTAGAGGCGCGACGTAATCGAGTAGATGCGCCGCACGTAGCATGTACACGCACGCACATCGGCGAGGGTGCAAGAAAGAAAATACGCCACGCACGTACATACGGGCAGGGTCTCTAACGCCTATCGCGCATACGCACATGGCTGGGTCGGAACGGAGAAATAGCGCCGCTGTCGTGTTCATGGGGAGCCAACCGCTGGGTCGGAACGGAATGCGTGGTCGTGTTCATCGGGAGGGCTGGACGGAACAGCGATGGAAACGAGGCTCGCGTATCGCACAACGGAGGAAACGGCCTTGTGTTCGATCGCCACGCTCAAACGGGTCCCGTTGATCGGAGGGGCTCGCGCATCGCCAAACGGCGAAACGGACCTCCTACGGTCAAACGGGGTCTTGTTGATCGGGAGGGTGTGGCATACCGCAAAACGGATGAAACGGACTTGTGTTGGAGCGCCACGGTCGAAACGGGGTCCTGTTCATCGGGAGGGGTGGCGATCGCAAAACGGATTTAAACGGACTTGTGTTGGAGCGCCACGGTCGAAACGGGGAGGGGTGGGCGCATCGCAAAACGGACTCCACGGATACTGCTCATCTCCACCGCCGACCTCCTCCACCTCCACGGCTACCGCCGACCTCCTCCAGCCTCCACGGGCTCCTATTCATCCAGCCTCCACCGAGCGCTACTCCACCGCCACTGCTCAACCACCCCTCCACGGCACCCTCCACCGCTCACTGCTCATCCAGCCTCCACACCACGGGTCCTGCTCAACCACCCTCCACGGCCACCCCTCCACCGCTTCATCGCTCATCCATTCCTCCACACCACGGGTTCCTGCTCATCCAGAGGCAACGCCACCGCCACTCGCTCATCCACCCCCCGCAACACTCACCGCTCATCCCGAGGCAACATCGATCGGCTTCGCTTAGCAGCAGAGCAAAGTATCGCTTCCATCGGGTTCGCCAACACCATCGATCGATCGCTCGGGTTCGAAGAACGCTGTAGCCTACAAAGGTAATCGCCGGGTTCGATTAGAGCTCAACGCCGCCGGCTTCGCTAGAGCTAACGCCGCACACACGCAGCAGACGTCGAGAGAAACGCGATCGCTTCCACCCCGACCTCCCACCGTAACCGCAACTCGCTGAAATTTTCCTCCCTCGCTTCTACCACGGTTTTTTCCGTCATGGACGGCCCAAAGAATGTCATGCAGCTGCGTCTCTGCCCGCCTGTGACGAAAAGCCCATTTTCCGTCATGATCTTTTGTCATAGAAGTAGGAGCCCACCACATCTATGATGATACCGGTTTTGTCACAATTATCGCTATAGAAGTGTCATATGTATGACAGGAAAAAAATTGCTCGCCCAAAATGTCACGGATGTGTCTTTTTTTTGTAGTGCAACAATGTGGCCGAGTACGAGGCGCTCATACACGGGCTCCGCTAGCCAAAGAACTCGGCATCCGCTGGATCCTGTGCTATGGTGACTCGGATTTGGTGTTCCAAAGAATCATCCGGCGATCGACGCCAAGGACGCAAACATGGCGAAGCTACCGCTTCTCGCTCAAAGAAATCGGTGGATATTTTGAAGGATGCGAAGTTTCTCCACGTACACGGGCCGACAACGAGCAAGAAGATGCCCCGCACGAATAGGCTCCACCCGGCAAGCTATACCAACCGGCGCTCTCTCCAATGCCTCCTCGCCGCCTGGCTGCCATCTCCGAGATCTGATTCCATCTTCGTATCACTCGACCCGGCAGCCGGATCTGACTTGGGGAACCAAGCAGGCGGCTCGGGGACTTTGACAGACGGCTCGGGGACTGCCATAGTCACACCCGGCCCGGGGACTTCAGAACCCGGCCCGGGGACTACGGCAGTCGGCCCGGGGAGTGCATCGACACAGTAGGCGGTGGCCGACTCCAACTCTTCACGACCCAGCCCACCCGCCCGGGTCGTGGTAGCCGTATTGGCAATAGAAGAAGTCACAGCTCCATCATGGGCCCAACCCATCCTCAACTTCCTGGTAAACAGAGAGGTGCCGACTGATGAGATCTCGACAAGACAAGTCCAACACCGAGCCGGAGCATACACAATAATGAACCTAGAGCTCGTTAGGCGCAGTGTCACTGGAGTCTTCCAACAAGGCCGAGCCGCAGAAGGGCATAGCAATCCTCAAGGACATCCACTATATGCATGCGCCACCACGCCTCAAGATCACTTCGCCGCCAAAGCTTTCCGCCATGGATTCTTCCGCCGATCGCTTTGGATGACGCCAAGGAATTAGTCAAACACTGCAAAGGGTGCCAAGTCTTCAGCTCCAAGCAACACCTATCGGCTTCCGCACTCAAGACCATCCCCCTCACCGCCCTTTGCCTTCGGGGACCGGACATGGTGGGCCCATTCAAGACAAATACGGCGGCATGCCACATCTGCGCCATCGCGTGGACAAATTTACCAAGTGGATTGAAGCGAAGCCGATCAAGAAACTGAATGGGCCGACTGCCGTGACATTCATCGCAGATATTACAACCTGGTATGTCTTACCACACAGCATCATCACCGACAACGGCACGAATTTTGCCGAAGAGCATCGCACGCTTCGCTGCGACCATGGGCATCCGATCGACTTAGCGTATGTTGCCCACCCGCAGTCAAACGGCCAAGTCGAGCGAGAAAACGGCCTCATCCTCTCCGGCATCAAGCCCCGATTGGTCGTGCCACTGGAGCATTCGGCCGGCTGTTGGCTCGACAAGCTGCCGGCCGTCTTCTGGAGTTTGCACACTACCCCGAACAAGTCAACCGGATTCACCCCTTTCTTCCTTGTATATGGTGCCGAGGCTGTCATCCCAACTGACATTGAGTTCGACTCACCTCGGGTCACCATGTACACGGAGGCGGAGGCCAAGGAAGCACGAGAAGACGGCGTCGACCTGCTGGAAGAAGGCCGGTTGTTAGCCCTCAGCCGGTCCGCCATCTACCAGCAGGGTTTACGCCGCTACCACAGCCGAAAGGTCATGCCAAGATCCTTCCAAGAGGGTGATCTTGTGCTCCGACTGGTCCAGCGAACAGCCGGCCAGTACAAGCTCTCGGCCCCTTGGGAAGGCCCCTTCGTCATCAGCAAGGCCTTAGGCAACGACTCCTACTACCTGATCGACGCGCAGAAGCCAAAGGCACGCAAGAGAGATGATTCCGGCATGGAGTCGGAACGACCATGGAACGCCAATCTCCTCCGAAGATTTTATAGTTAAAATGCAGTATGTACCACCCCAACTTTTGCATTAAGTACGAGACAACGGGCCCCACGAGGAGCACTCGGGGACTACCCTCTTTTATCTATGTGTGATGAGTATCATGCCTATGATTATGTTACTACATTTGTTTTCTCATCCGGCACCGGGTTCGACCAGTCGGCCCGGGGACTTGCCGCCTTGAGTTATATTCAAGTTCTACCTACAGTCAGACAAGTAGTGTGCCGGCACCCAGGCCCTCTCTTGTCAAAAGTCGCAGCTCAAAGAATCGACTGTCCGGCTGGCAAGAGCCAAAGGCAGGAAAGGATGCCCACACGAAAAACGGCTAAGGACTAAGGAACTTATATAACACAAGCCGGCCTCCCACCCCGCCGACCGGCTGTCAGAGCAGCCGGCTGGCCGCTTCCCATTCACCTTGCTACAATCTAAGAAAGCTCGAGTACTTGTCCTCCCAAACGTTGTTTTTCCCCAGCCACAGATCGCAGCAGCCTGTCCATTTGGGAAGGCGCGACTCAAGGGAGGCGGCAAAGGAAACAACCAAAAGGATGAAAAGCAAATATGAACGGAAGCCAAGCACATGCATGCTTATATTTACACAAAAGGCCTTCGAAGGTCAAGATTCAACATAGTTTGAATACACCCCGAAGGGTGGAATCTAGCAAATTTAATAAAATTGTTCAAAGAGTAACGAGCAGGAAAGCAAAGACGGCGGATCAGGCCAAGGGAGCAATAGGCGAGTCGGGCAGGTCGGTGGAGATGACAGTGCTGGCTGGAGGAGTGGCCGGCTGGCGAGTCTCGGCATGATCGTCCCTTGTTGCAGGCGGCGCGCTTGCGTGCGCCTCGTTGCTGGAGGCACGATCAAGTTGAGGCTGGCTGGTCGCTCCATCGTCTGGCACGATGTCTTCACCATCGTCCCCCTCTTCCTCTTCTCCCTCGTCGCTGGAAGCGATTTCCTCCGCCGAGTCTTCACCTTCTGCTGGGTTCAGCCCGAACCACTCCTCCGGCTGAGCAACGCCGTCATCATTTACCTCAGGGGCAAAGGCACTGACGTCGGTGTAGTCGACGATCGCCGAGGCGTGCTGGATGATAGCCGGCCGCACCGCCTCCAGCTCCTCGTCGGCCTCCTGCCGTCAGGTGCTTAGCTGGGCCAAATTCAGCCCAGGATACCAAGATCGGACGAACTCTAGCGCCTGACTAGCGCCGGACCGAGCTGCAGAAGCCTTCCAGGCCTCGAAGCGGCCGACTTCTACCTCCAGCCACTCGGCAGTCCGACTGGGGTGCGGAACCACCTCGCCGGGCGGGCGGCCAAGACTGCGCTTCAAAGATGTCAAGACGGCGGAGCACGCGGTAAGCCGGCTGGAGGCGGCTTGAATCGCCAGTTGCTGCTCGCTTAACCGCCAAGATCCGTGCGATCTCAACCCCAAAGATGCCGTCGTGCATCATGGTGGGCCTCGATGGCTTGGTTGGCAGCAACGGAGTAACCAGGGAAGTAATCTTCACAAAGAATAAAGAAGTAGAAGAAAGTCAGAAGACAGACCAAATGATAGGGGACGAGCAAAGGGATTTAAGAAGAAGACGGCTCATCGTCAATCAAATCTTTAATCCGCTATAGCCTTCGCTGAAGCGCTTGCCTCGCCTCAGCCCAGCCTCGCCGCCGGTCTCATATTCGCTTTGAGGGCGGCCTCGCTGTCTCAAGACTGCCTTCGTGGCAGCTTTATGGCTCTCCTCCGGTCAGCTAGTTTTTTGGCCAAGCGATCACGTTCCTGAAAGGTGTTGCACTCGGATTCCTTGACGCAAAGGGCGGTCTGGGCCCCACCTAGCTGCTCCCTCAAGTCGGCATTGGCCCCTACAGATATGAAGAAGAAGAAGAAGAAAGCAATAAGGAAGAAGTCGTCAGGAAAGATCCGACCCGATCGCCAGCAGCCGTCTTAATCTCGGGATTACACTCAGCAGGCGCTTAACGCCCCCACATGAGATAAAAATGAAGCACTTACTCCGCCTCTCGGTCGATCGGTGGTCTTCGTTCATCTCCGGCCCAGAGTTGAAAGCAGCCGCATGGAGGTTGTGATATTCCTGCAAATAGGACGGAGGTGCGAATAAGAACAAGACAGCAATCGAAGTTCATTAAGAAGTTCCAAGTCGCCGCCAGCAGCCGACTCGAACTCGGGGCTACACTCAGCAGGCACTGACGCGCTTCCCAGAGAAGAAATCAAGAGCAATCAACGAAAAGCGGGAGGACTCACCCGAATGGCCGTCCGCGTCGCAAGAAACTCTTGAGTATACTGCTTCAGCGCCGCGACCTGGGACTGAAGCCGGTTCCGGACATCCTGCACCGCCACATTCAGCACGGTCGTCCCACCGCCTGGCGTCCACCCGGGCGAGCTGGCTCCGGCCGTCTCCAGATCCTGGGCCGACGAGCTGAAGCCCGCGGCTTTCTGTGACTCCACCGCTGAAGTCGCCTTCCCCGCGCGCCGACGAGACAGCGACAGGACCACAAGATCCGCCCCCACGGCCGCTCGCCTCCGTACCGGCCGCCAGCGGCACGTTAGGGCCGACCGCCTTGGCCTGCTCTGGGTCGGTGATGGCGGTGCCGCCTCCAGACGCATCGCGCCGCCCTCCTCCCTTCCGTCGCCGCCGGTCGCGCCGGTTTCTCCGACGGGGGCACTGGGATATCGGGGGCCACGGCGCGAAGGGGGATGATGAGCTGCGGAGGCTGGTTATGCAGGGCCTCCGCCGCCCTCTCCACTGCCGCAGCCTCCGCCTAAGCCTTGGCCGCTGCTGCTTGCGCCCACTGCTCCTCCATCTTCTCCCGAGCCGCCTCTGCCCGCCTCCGCCCCTCCCGCCTCCCTGCTCCGCCTCCGTCGCCGCTAGGAGATCGGCATGGGGGTCCACGCGGCAGGCGCTTGCAGACCCTCCCGCCGATCCAACTACGGAGGCGGCAGTGGCCCGCTCGAGAGAAAGCGGAGCCCTGTTTGATAAGTCAAGAAAAGGCTTAGAAGTGTGTCTGTCAAAGATAAAAAAGAAAGTCGTGAGAGAGTTGACACTTTCGCCGAAACCACCTGCGGCTGCCTCACCACCTTGCGGAAGCGGGCTGCCTTCGGGGCCGCCTCGTCCCGCTTGGTCGCTGCCGCAGTGCCCTTGGGCTTCTTCGGCCGACTGCCGAAGAGGGTCGGCACGGCCCGGCGTTTTTGCGCGCCACCACGAGCAGCCGGCGCGGCAGATGAGCCCGCGCCTTGATGATCGGGCGCCGGCTGACGGCGCGGAATAACTTCGGCCTCGTCGTCATCCGGCTAGTCCTCGAAGACGGCCCGAGCCCGGAGCCGTCTGCCTCACCGCCTCCCCCTACGGCGTCGTCGTCTAGGGCGGCCGCCCCCAAGTCGGGATCGTCCAAGTCGTCCGTCGCACGGTCGGGATTTAACCGGCGCTCCACCCAGCTGCCCGACCGCCCGGTTGAAGGAGGGGCTCATAAAAACAAGCCGATCGTCAAGAGTCGGCCAGTATGAACTCGGCAACAAGAGAAGAAGAAAACAAGGGAAGCTTATCGAAGGCGGAGGATTGGCGCGAGAGTACGGCTCCTTGCCGAACCGTCACTCCTCGGTGAGCTTGTAGTTGGCGATATAATTCACCATGTAAGATACCTCGTCATGAGGCATCTCCTTGGTGCTTAGCCGACTTGGGTGAAACGACTGCTCATCTGGCAAATCATGTGAGAGCGGCCTTGGAGTGGGAACACCCGGCGCTCCACAAAGGCGGCTATTAAGTCGGGCCCGGTCAGGCCTTCCGACTGGACCATCACCCGGAGCCGTGCGACGGCGGCAGCCCCAGCCGAAGTCAGTGACTGAAGGAAATATGCCCTAGAGGCAATAATAAAGTTATTATTTATTTCCTCATATCATGATAAATGTTTATTATTCATGCTAGAATTGTATTACCCGGAAACATGATACATGTGTGAATACATAGACAAACATAATGTCACTAGTATGCCTCTACTTGACTAGCTCATTAATCAAAGATGGTTATGTTTCCTAACCATAGACATGTGTTGTCATTTGATTAACGGGATCACATCATTAGGAGAATGATGTGATTGACTTGACCCATTCCGTTAGCCTAGCACTTGATCGCTTAGTATATTGCTATTGCTTTCTTCATAACTTATACAAAGTTCCTACAACTATGAGATTATGCAACTCCTGTTCTCGGAGGAACACTTTGTGTGCTACCAAATGTCACAACGTGAATCGGGTGATTATAAAGGTGCTCTCATGTGTCTCCAAGGTACATGTTGGGTTGGCGATTTGAGATTAGGTTTTGTCACTCCGATTGTCGGAGAGGTATCTGGGCCTCTCGGTAATACACATCACTTAAGCCTTGCAAGCATTGTAAATAATGAGTTAGTTACGGGATGATGTATTACGGAACGAGTAAAGAGATTTGCCGTGTAACGAGATTGAACTAGGTATTGATACCGACGATCGAATCTCGGGCAAGTAACATGCCGATGACAAAGGGAACAACGATGTTGTTATGCGGTTTGACCGATAAAGATCTTCGAGAATATGTAGGAGCCAATATGAACATCCGTGTTCCACTATTGGTTATTTGACCGAAACAGTTCTAGGTCATGTCTACATAGTTCTCGAACCCGTAGGGTCCGCACGCTAATGTTACGATGACAGTTTTATTATGAGTTTATCAGTTTTGATGTACCAAGGTTGTTCGAGTCCCGGATGTGATCACGGACATGACGAGGAGTCTCGAAATGGTCGAGACATAAAGATCGATATATTGACGACTATATTCGACACCGAAGTGTTCCAGTGATTTCGAGAAACCGGAGTGCCGAGGGTTACTGAACCCCCCCGGGAGGAGTATTGGGCCTTATGGGCTTTAGTGGAGAGAGAGAGGGCAGCCAGGATGGGCCGCGCCCTCCCCTCTGGTCCGAATTGACTAGGAGAGGGGGGCGCCCACCCTCTTCCCTCTCCTCTCCCCCTTCCTTTCCCTCCTAGTAGGCGAGGAAAGAGGGAGTCCTCCTCCTACTAGGAGGAGGACTCCTCCTCCTGGCGCCACCCACAAGGCCGGCCGGCCTCCCCTTGGTCCTTTATATACGGGGCAGGGGGCACCCTAGAACACACAAGTTGATCTTCGTGATCGCCCTTAGCCGTGTCGGTGCCCCCTCCACCATATTCCACCTCGGTCATATCGCTGCGGAGTTTAGGCGAAGCCTGCGCCGATAGAACATCATCATCGCCACCACGCCGTCGTCTTGACGGAACTCATCCCCGACACCTGCTGGATCGGAGTCCGGGATCGCCATCGAGCTGAACGGTGCGAACACGGAGGTGCCGTGACGCTCGGTGCTTGATCGGTCGGATCGTGAAGACGCATTTACTACATCAACCGCGACTGCCATAACGCTTCGCTTGGTCTCACGAGGGTACGTGGACACACTCTCCTCTCGCTATGCATCACCATGATCTTGCGTGTGCGTAGGAATTTTTTTGAAATTACTACGTTCCCCAACAGCGACTTGGCTCCGTAGGACCATGAAGGCCGCCTCCCAGCAGGCGGGCCTGCTATGTAAGCCGGCAAATTGACGAAGTCGCCTTGCAGAGCGACGTTCTTCACATAGAAGTAATATTTTTGCCAGAGCTTCACCGACTGGATCAACGCGATAGGCGGAAACGGATTGTCGCCGGTCGGTCTCCGCACGGCGATGAAGGCACCGCATGGGGCAGGCACGCCCCCGACGACGGTGCCGAGTTTGGACTGGAAGAACTCCCCCTGAAGCTCGAGGGTGGGAAGGACACCAAGGAAGCCTTCACACAGGGTGACGAACGCCGACAGCAGCACCACCGTGTTTGGAGTAAGGTGGTGCGGCTGGAGATGGTAGAACTCAAGAAAGGCGCGGAAGAATCCGCTCGCCGGCAGGCCGACGCCGCGCAGGCAGTGCGAGCGAAAGATTACACGCTCGTCCTCCTCCGGCGCCGGCGAGATCTCCCTCTTCGGCGCGAGACGGACCCGCACATAATCCGTGCCCAGCAACCACCGCATCTTGCGGAGGAAATCGACGTGGTCCTTGTGGACATTGGAGCCATCCCAGGAGCTGGATCGCGCCATGAGGACGGAGAGGCGATGGGAAAATCGCGGCGGCGGAGGGCACGCGATTCAGCTGCGGCAAAGCTACGGCGCACCGAGAAGATTGGCGGAAGGGCAGCGCGGCGGCGAGGAGCTGCGGCGACGGAGAGGAGGAAGAGGAAGAAAATGGCCGAGCAAGGGCGAGCGTGCGAGCGTCTGCCGCTCCCCCTCCTCCTCCTACTTATAGCCTCGTGCGGCGAAACCGAGGAGGCGAGGCGTCGGGGGCGTGGGATTAACTGCGCCCACTCCCCCACGCCCCGCGATTATCACGCCCTAACGACGTGCAGAAACTGTCGTTGGAAGGCGAGCGGCCCGTTCGGGCCACAGAAGATCCACACTTGGGTCGAGGCACGAAGTGGCGGGCCGGTCTCAAGCGGCGACGCCCTGTCACACAGGCTGGTAGTAGGCCCTTCCAGCCGAAGGGTGCCATGTGGCACGCAGGCGGCGAGCTGCCAGCCCGCAGCCTGGCTCGCGTGCCAGCTGGCTCCTGCCTTCAGGCTTCAAAGCCTCCCAAAGACGGCACATCTAATCAAAGCCGGCTACTAGCTACCGGCTCCTCAAGATAGGAAGCTGATTAAGCTTCTCGTCCTCCCTTCAGCCTCGAAGCCCAACCAGCTTCGGGGACTACTGTCGGAGTGAATGAACACGGGTAGCCTAGCCGGCTCTCCCTGGCTCTTCAAAAAAATGACAGGCCGATCGAGCCTTCAAGCACCCTAGGCATAGGGCCGCCTACCCCTGCCAGCTGTCTCACAGGCCGACTACCGGGAGGCGGCCCGGCCCTAAACTTTCATAAAGAAAGCCACGGTGAGGCCGACTCCAAGAAGCCGGCCCCCGGCAAGCGGCCAAGATCGTACCCTCCAACTCTGCACCCACATAACGGCGATGAGACGGGCGTGGCTCTGATGGAAGCCTGCCACCCCGAATCCGGAGCACACATGGCCACAAGTCGTCGTCAGACGGGCAGCCATCACCCATCCGGCGCGGCACTGTCGCCATGTTGACCATGACGTCACCCACGATAGGCTGTCAGTACGGCCCGCCGGCGGCGGGCCCCTTCAGTCAGAGAGACGCCCGAAGGCGGCCAGGCCTCCCCCAGTCGGCCTGGGATGTGGCCAGCTCCCAACAGCCGGCTTGTTCCCCCCCTCGAAGAGCGTGTGCCATTAAGGAGACAAGACGAGGTAAGGCTACAGTGAGAGCCTGCCAGGCGGCGGCATTGTAGCCATGCTTACCTCGACAAAGCCCTCGTCATCAAGAGTGAGGCAACAATGATCAAGCAGTCATGGGACCCACCAGTCAGCGGGCCCCAGCCGCCATGGCGAAGCCGACGAACATAGACACTGACGGCTAGGGCCCACGCCCAGTCGGATTACCATTGTACCCCTAGGGGGTAGGCCTATATAAACCCCCCAGGGCACCCATGAAAAGGGTTGATCTCAGATAGTTTTAGACACTACATTGAGGGGAGAAGAGAGCTAGCCTTGCCCTTCTTCTTCCTCTTGCCGAACAGCTCAAGGAGCCTCTTGTAGCCACTTGTTGATCTAGTGATCACGCGGAGACCCCGCAGAGCAGGACTAGGGGTGTTATCTCCATGGAGAGCCCCGAACCTGGGTAAGATCCGCCGGCGTGCATGTCTTCGCCTCATCCCGTTTCCAGGCACCGGTGATGTTTTATTGGCTCCCACAATGATAAGCCACCCGTTGGCATATGTCACACCTACCACAAGAAAAAGAGAGAGGAGAGGCTGGGCGCCCCCCCCCCCAAGGCCTAGTCCGAATTGGACTAGGGGGAGGGGCTGCGCCCCCTCCTTCCTTCTCTTCTCTTCTCTCTCCCCTTTCCTTGAATCCTACTCCTACTACTTGGAAGGGGGGAATCCTACTCCCGGTGGGAGTAGGACTCCTCCTAGGGCGCCGCCATAGAGGGGCAGCCCTCCCCTCCTCCACTCCTTTATATACGGGAGAGGGCACCCCTTGAGACACAACAATTGATTTGATCTTTTAGCCGTGTGCGGTGCCCCTCCACCATATTCCACCTCGATAATCTCAGGCGGTGCTTAGGCGAAGCCTGCGTCGATAAAACATCATCATCGCCACCACGCCGTCGGTCGATTTAAACTCTCCTCAACACTCGGCTGGATCGGAGTTCGAGGGGCGCCATCGGGCTAAACGTGTGCTGAACTCGGAGGTGCCGTGCGTTTGGTACTTGATCGGTCGGATCGTGAAGAAGTACGACTACATCAACCACGTTGTGCTATCGCTTCCGCTTTCGGTCTACGAGGGTACGTGGACAACACTCTCCCCTCTCGTTGCTATGCATCACCATGATCTTGCGTGTGCGTAGGAATTTTTTTGAAATTACTACGTTCCCCAACAATAACCCGGTTGATACTTGGTAAGGTCTGTGTCATTACCAATCAGGGTGGCCACAGGGCGTATTTCCTTCACAAAAGCGGTGAAGTCCTTCTGTTCAAATGTTGTGTCGTCCTCCTTCAGGCTTGGATATCCAATGGCGATGTCGGCCGGGTCTAGCTCCGGCAGCCACGCCTTGGCTCGGCTTAATGCAGCTACGGCTCCGGCTCTCGCAGAAGATCGCCATAATTCATTAACCCGCTGGGAAAGCACAGCAAGCCGTTTCAATACATCCGCCAGGAGTGTGGGGACTTCGTTTGACAAGGACACTGCAGCTAAGGCACGCTGAGACCCGGTATAGAGTTGTTCCACCAGCGTATAAACCGCCTTCAGCTTTATCAACATGCTTTGGTTCAGATTGGAACTCCCGGGGCCTGCATTACAATGTCAGGTGAGTTCATGACGATATGATACTTATTAGAAAGATTCAAGTATTTAACACTTGCAAGAGGACTTACCAAAGATTGCTGACACCATCTGAGATATATGGCGCTTTAAGCCGGATAATTCGGCGGTCACTTCCGCAAGAGCCGCCTCTATTTTCTCGGCTCGATTAGTCAAAGCAATTTTTTCTTCAGCCCAGGCTTTCTTCTCAGCTTCAAAGCCCTTTTTCAGTTTTTCTTGTTCAGATACACTCAATTCAAATTTGGAGTTGGCCTTTTGGGTTTCAGTCTCTTGTGCTTCCAGGCGTTTCTTCAAATCAGATACTTCTGATTCAAGTTGACTGGTGGTGGCCTTTATAAATATCGGGTCAAAAAGTAAGGATTATCAAGCTGCCATATTAAGTCCCAAGTCTTTTGCAAGCAATAACACTTGGCACTTGGGGGCTAATGTGTGCTGAAGAATTTTGTTTACAGTGGCGGTTCATGTGACGCCCTCGATTCAATCGTACACTAATCATGCACGCAAATGTGTACGATCAAGATCAGGGACTCACGGGAAGATATCACAACACAACTCTAAAACAAAAATAAGTCATACAAGCATCATAATACAAGCCAGGGGCCTCGAGGGCTCGAATACAAGTGCTCGATCATAGACGAGTCAGCGGAAGCAACAATATCTGAGTACAGACATAAGTTAAACAAGATTGCCTTGAGAAGGCTAGCACAAACTGGGATACAGATCGAAAGAGGCGCAGGCCTCCTGCCTGGGATCCTCCTAAACTACTCCTGCTCGTCGTTAGCGGGCTGCACGTAGTAGTAGGCACCTCCAGCGTAGCACGAGTCGTCGTCGACGGTGGCGTCTGGCTCCTGGGCTCCAAAATCTGGTTGCGGCAACCAGGTAGAAAGGAAAGGGGGAAAGGGGGGAGAAAAGCAACCGTGAGTACTCATCCAAAGTACTCGCAAGCAAGGAGCTACACTACATATGCATGGATATATGTGTAAAGGGTCATATCAGTGCACTGAACTGCAGAATGCCAGAATAAGAGGGGGATAGCTAATCCTGTCGAAGACTACGCTTCAAGCCACTTCCATCTTGCAGCATGTAGAAGAGAGTAGATTGAAGTTCTCCAAGTAGCATCACATAGCATAATCCTACCTGGCGAACCCCTCATCGTCGCCCTGTTAAAGAGTGATCACCGGGTTGTATCTGGCACTTGGAAGGGTGTGTTTTATTAAGTATCCAGTTCTAGTTTTCATAAGGTCAAGGTACAACTCCAAGTCGTCCTGTTACCGAAGATCACGGCTATTCGAATAGATTAACTTCCCTGCAAGGGTGCACTACATAACCAACACGCTTGATCCCATTTGGACGGACACACTTTCCTGGGTCATGCCCGGCCTCGGAAGATCAACACGTCGCAGCCCCACCTAGGCCAACAGAGAGGTCAACACGCCGGTCTAAACCTAAGCGCACAGGGTGCAGGCCCATCGCCTTAGCACACCAAGCGCTTGCGGGCGGCCGGAAGCGTAACTAGCCCCTTAATACAAGACCGAACTTACGTTCCAATCCGGTAGCGCCCTTTCGTTGCCGACGTCACAAGGCTTGGTGATACCACGACGCCGAAAGTGCCCATATCTTTCCCACGTAGTTGGTTAGTGCGTATAGACCAAATAGCGGACTCAGATCAAATACCAAGATCTCGTTAAGCATGTTAATGATGTAACGCGGACACCGACCAGGGCCGGCCCACCTCTCACCTAGGCGGTCTCAACACTGCCTGTCGCTCCGCCACAAAGATCCACACAGAGGGCCGTTGGGACAAAGGTCCTTTCAGCCCCAATCCGTGAATCACTCGCGGGTGCTCCACGAGCCGACCGACTTTAGTCACCACATGTATCATGTATAAATTATATAATATATACGTGATCACCTCCCAAGTGATCATAGCCCGATAGTATAACTGTGATGACGGACAAGAATGTAGGGCCACCGATGGAAAACTAGCATCCTATACTAAGCATGTAGGATTGTAGGTAAAGGTAACAACAATAGTCGCAAGGACAAAGCTATGCATCGAGATAGGATTAACGAAAGCGGTAACATGCTACAATACTCTAATGCAAGCGGTAGAGAGTAGAATAAGCGATATCTGGTGATCAAGGGGGGCTTGCCTGGTTGCTCGAGACGAGAAGGAGGGGTCGCCATGGCGTAGTCGACCACAGGGCATCGAGATCGCACAGGGTCTACGAGAGAAGAAGAGGGAAGAAACAGATAAATCTGGAGCAAACAAAGCATCACAAAACATAACGAGGCAATACACGGTGCTAGGTACGCCCTAACGCGGTAGCAGGTGATACCGGTGAAAGGGGGAAACAACCGGGAAAGTATTCCCGGCGTTTCATGTTTTCGGACAGATGAACCGGAGGGGGAAAGTTGCATGTTCGATAGGTTAGGGATGTGTGGCGGACGAACGGGCTGCGGATCCGGATTTGTCTCGTCGTTCTGAGCAACTTTCATGTAGAAAGTATTTTCATCCGAGTTATGGATTAAAAGATATGATTTTCAAAAGAATTTATTAATTTATGGAATTTAATTAATTATTTAAATTAATTCGAAATTGGATTTATGGCATCAGCATGATATCATGCTGACGTCGGCAGTCAACAGGGGTTGACTCGTCAACCTGACCTCTGGGTCCCGCATGTCATTGCCTGTTTAGATAATCAACAATAGTTAATTTGGTTAATTAAACAGGATTAATTAAGTTCATTAATTATCAAATTAATTAATTAGTTAATTAATATTTTAATTATTTTTAGTTAATTATTTAATTCTTTTTTTATAGAACATTCTGGGCTGGGCCCCGTTTGTCATAGGGCCAAAGGCCTAATGGGGCGGAGCGGTTAGCGGGTGCGGGCGTCGGCGCCCGACTGGGCAGAGCGCCCAGATCGACAGGCAGGGGGGCCAGCCACGGGAGTGGCGAGGCCGTGGGCGTGGCCGTAGTCCCTGAGACGGGGATGCATGGGAGGAGCGGCCAGACGCAGGTGGGGCGCCAAGGGCGCGACCAGTGCGGGCGGAAGTGGTGGCCGAAGGCCACGGCGGGAGTGGGCGGATGGCGGCGGCAACGCCCGCAACATCCGCCACCGCAGCAGACCAGCACCGAGGTTGAGCAAGGCGAGGTGGTGCGGTGAGCGTGGCAAGGAGGCGAGGGCGAGTGGGGGCGCGCGGGGATGCCGGTGCAGAGCAGCAGCAGAGAGAGGGAGGAGAGGCCAGGGTACGAGGCGGCGGTACGGGCGACGCGTGCGGTGCCGGAGCACGGCTGTGGTTGGGATCGGCGTTGCGGGGGTCAAATCGACCAGCGTTCGGCATCAACGGCACCCACGCGAGCTAACTAAGTAAGTGGCGGCTAGAACGGGACCATAGGTCCACCGGAGCCTCGTCGGAGACGAGCTCGTGTGGCGGAGTAACTCGGCGAACGGCGAATCGGGCGCCAGAACTCGCAAGTGAGCGCGTGGAGTGAGGGGAACGAGGGAGATGCTCACTGCCGTCGTTGGGAAGGCCCTGGGAAGCCGGTGGTGGTCGGAGGGCGGCGGAGTCCGGCGTGGTCGACGACGAAGCAAAGCAGGGAGACGAGGTCGCTGCAGGGGCTCCGAGCTCCGACCCAAGGTGGCGGGCGGCGTAGGGGGCGACGGCTGGGCTGGTGAACGCGTCGCCAAGGTGAGGGAGGGTCGGTGGTCGCGTCGATGATGAGCAGTGGCGACGAGCTCGAGCGGCTGAGCTCGAGATCGAGCGATAGAAGAGGGGAGAGGGGAGGTGGATCCGGCGAGGGGGTGGGAAGGAGTAGCTAGGGTTCGCCCCAGGGGAGTGGGGGCGATTTATAGGGGAGGCCGGCAGATGGCCACCACCGCGCCGACCAGTGCCGTGGCGGGCATTGGCCGTTGCCACGGGGGGATTGAGCAGGGGAAGAAGCGAGTCTGCGGGTGGGCCGGCCTGGCTGTTGGCTAGCTGGGCCATTTGCCCAGGGAGAGAGGGGGGTCCTTTTCTCTTTCTTTATTTTGTTTTCTGTTTGTCTTTTCCTTTTTATTTATTTTCTGTTTTATTTTGTTCTTCATTGCATTTTAGTTTTGTAAAGTACAAAAATGATCCCTAAATTAGTAATAGGAATTATACCACTGCCACAATTAACTTGGCACCTAAATATAATAGTTTGTAATTGCTTATCATTTTAAAAGCATTTAAATAATTGTTTTTGCTACTGTTTAAATCATTTTAGAGTATTTGAACATTTTATAAAAGTGTGGTTCTGTAACGCCCCGAGACCGATGCTCGAGAAGACTTCCATATATTCCGGGTTTCGCCGTGTGTTTCATTTGTGCCTGCCCTTTTATTTTTGCATTGCATCATGTCATCATGCCATCATCTCATAAATCTTTTGCAACTCAACTAAATAAATGGCATGGATCTTTGATCCATTTAAATCAAGGGAATTCACATGGTGATTCTCTTTAAAACATATCCTCTCGATATTTAGAGAGCTATAGTAAATATTCAATTATTTGGATTTACATAAACACACTTACAAAATATCCTAATGCCTTTGTTGTCTTAATTCTTGATCTCCAACTTTGCCATTTATTCTTTCATCATCTTCCGGAGCTCCACCAAAAATCTCAACATTTTTGGACCTTACAAATGCCCACTTCTTATTCAAACTCGTTTGAATTTAATTTAAACGAGTTCGAATCCAGTCTTCACACACACACTCACTTCTATTTTCTTGGATCAAGCTCATTTTTATTAGTCCGGGAAAATAATCCCCATGCCCAAGTCCCTTCTCTAACCTTTTTCTTTCTTTCCTTTTCTTTCTTTATTTTTTTCTCTCTTATGTCATGTGTGTGAGGGAGAGAGAGATTCCAGCCCAGCCCAGCCGACCATTAGGGTCTCCTGTAGCTGCGGCCCAAGGCCCAGCCGACCCCTCTAACCCTAGCCCGAACACCTGCCCGATCCCCTCAACATCTCTCCCTCGATCCCTCCTCCTCTTTCCCTCGCGCCGCCACCACGCATCACACGCATCGCACCAGGGAGAGGAGATCCCCACGCTCCTCCCTCCTCTTGCTCGCTACCTCCTCCCTCACCTACGGCCTCCTCCTCGTCGCCCCGCGCCTCCCCGAGAGCCACCTCCGCCTCGACTAGCGCCGCCCCTCCGTCGTCCGCTTCCGGCGTCTCGACCCTCCTCTGCATCGACCTCCCTGGCAAGCCCGCCACCGCCTGCTACCTCGCCTCCCCAACCCGAGCTGGCCCGGATCCGGCCATCTTCGACACCTTGGGTCGCTGGCCATGGACGCCTCTGCTCCATTGCCGGACGGCTGCTTCTCCGCGCCTCTGTTCGTTGCGTCGTTGTCACCACAAGCCCGGTGACCGCTTCTGCCGCTGCTGCACCAAAGTCCTCAGCGGCCAAGTCTCGCCGCCCGCTCCATCCCACTGCTCGCCGGAGAAGCCCCTCCTCGCCGCCCTGTTGTGCTCTGGAGGTCAGGGCCGCCATGGACGAGCCCCTGCTGTCCCCGCGCCCTTCTGCCTCCTAGAGTGTTGCGCCCTCGCCGTTCGTCTTCAACCCTGTCCAGATCCGGCTTGTCCTCTGCCGCTGGTTTCGTGCACCTCCGCTGCCGATTGCATGGACGCCAAGATCCCCTTCGATTTGCCAAGACGCGGCAACCAGGAACGCCCGAGGACGCGTTCGTGGATTTCGTCAAGTTCGAGCACCGCTGAACGAGGGTTTTTGCCTTGCTCATTTTGGATGCGCCAAGTTCCTATTCGAAAGTACGTCTACATGGACAAGTACCGTGGCACCGAAGACTTTGGATGCGACAAGTCCCTCTCCAACGTGTACATCTACACCGCCAAGACCGGACCGACAAGTACCCCGACGTTGTGTGTACCACTACCGTCGCCGTGTACCACTACTTCCTCTACGACCGTCCCGAGAACGACTACTTCCCCTATGAACCGTGAACGACTACTTCCCTTGACATTTGTGGACCGCCTCGAAACGCATGCTTCGAAGGTATAACCCCGAGACAACCTTCCGAGAACGAATGTGGGTTGTATGAGATGCCCGTGTTTGCACCATGTCCGAGTTGTTCCTTGCGCGTTCCTCATTGCCTTGCCGTCGACACGGGAACCCGGTAACGGGATCACCCACCATCTTGCATGGCACGCTCTCCACAATTTCTTTTGCACCGACATCTCAATCGAGTTATCGGAACGGAATGTTGCCGTGGCACCATTTCCGTTAATCGTTGTCGTGGCACCCTTTTCGTTTCCGCCACGACGACAAATGCTTCATAATGCTCTTGTCAACATTTTCATAAAATTGCTTAAAACTTGCATATGTCATCCATCATGATAACAACATTTAAATGTTTAAAATTGTTGTTGCATTAAATTGCTAAATGCATATGGGGATTTACGGTTTGTTGTTTTTATATCCGCCCCATTTAAATTGTTTAGATGGTATAGTTTTGTTATGCTTCACCACTTGCCATGTTAACCAATATTTAATATTGTTGGGTACATAACCAAGAGAAAACTAAATAATTGATGTGGTGTTTCGTCAATATGCAACCCGTTGCATATTGAGCTCCACTTAATTTGTAGGATTGCTTGTGCTCTTTTGCCATGCCATGCTCATTAAATCGGACATGCATCATACTTGATTGTGCATCATGTCGTGTTTATGTGATGGTTGTTTACTAGGTTGTTTGCTTCTTTCCGGGTTGCTTCTCTCGTTAGCTTCGGTTTCATTCCGGAGTTGTGAGGATTCGCTCGACTACGTCCGTTTGTCTTCTTCATGGACTCGTTCTTCTTCCTTGCGGGATTTCAGGCAAGATGACCATACCCTCGAAATCACTTCTATCTTTGCTTGCTAGATGCTCGCTCTTTTGCTATGCCTATGCTACGATGCCTATCACTTGCTTATCATGCCTCCCATATTGCCATGTCAAGCCCCTAACCATCCTTTCCTAGCAAACCGTTGTTTGGCTATGTTACCGCTTTGCTCAGCCCTCTTATAGCGTTGTTAGTTGCGGTGAAGATGAAGTTTGTCCCTTGTTGGAACATGGAGAAGTTGTTCCTTGTTGGAACATGTTTACTTGTTGGGATATCACAATATATCTTATTTAATTAATGCATCTATATACTTGGTAAAGGGTGGAAGGCTCGGCCTTATGCAGTGTTTTGTTCCACTCTTGCCGCCCTAGTTTCCGTCATATCGGTATTATGTTCCCAGATTTTGCGTTCCTTACACAGTTGGGTGATTTATGGGACCCCTTGACGTTTCGCTTTGAATAAGACTCCTCCAAAGAAGGCCCAACATTGGTTTTACCATTTGCCACCTAAGCCTTTTTTCCCTTGGGTTCTGCGGACTCAAGGGTCATCTTTATTTTAACCCTCGGGCGGTGCTCCTTCGAGTGTCGGTCCAAACTGTCGACCGCCGGTGTACCAGGGCAACTCGGGCTCGCCTACCGAAGTTTGGACAATCCGTGTGCCCCGAGAGCGAGGTACGTGCGACTCCTATCGGGATTTGTCGGCACATCGGGCGGCTTTGCTGGTCTTGTTTTACCATTGTCGAGATGTCTTGCGGTCCGGATTCCGAGATGATCGGGTCTTCCCGTAGAAGGAATATCCTTCGTTGACCGTGAGAGCTTATAATGGGCTAAGTTGGGACACCCTGCGGGTATTATCTTTCAAAGCCATGCCCGCGGTTATGAGGCAGATGGGAATTTGTTAATGTCGGTTGTAGAAAACCGAAGTTGATCTTAATTAAAATACACCAACCGTGTGTAACCATGATGGTCTCTTCTCGTGAGTCAGGAAGTGAACACGGTGTTGGAGTTATGCTTGACGTAGGTTGTTCTAGGATCACTTCTTGATCATAGTTGTTCGACCGTGCTTTTGCCTCCTCTTCTCGCTCTCTTTTGCGTATGGTAGCCACCATATATGCTAGTCGCTTGCTGCAGCTCCACCTCACTACCTTCTCCTACCCATAAGCTTAAATAGTCTTGATCTCGCGGGTGTGAGATTGCTGAGTCCCCGTGACTCACAGATACTTCCAAAACCAGTTTGCAGGTGCCGATGAAACCGTGCGGTGGCCTTTTGAGCTCAAGGAGGAGCTCGATGAAGATCTTGTTCATTGTGTTGTTTCGTTTCAATTGATCGAGAGTGGCGCCCAGTTGGGACGATCGGGATCTGTAGCATTTGGGGTAGTCTTCTTTTATTTTGGTTCCGTGAGTCGAACCTTGATTGTATCTGTATGATGTAATGCTTTACTCATGTATTGCGTGAAGTGGCGATTGTAAGCCAACTATGTATCTCTTTCCTTATGTATTACATGGGTTGTGTGAAGATTACCTCACTTGCGACATTGCTTTCAATGCGGTTATGCCTCTAAGTCGTGCTTCGACACGTGGGAGATATAGCCGCATCGAGGCGTTACAAGTTGGTAATCGAGCCATCCCGACTTAGGAGCCCCCCAACTTGCTTGTTTCTTTGGCGTTGTTGACTCTAGAACAAAAATGTTTTGAGTCTTAGGATTATATATATCGGAGAGTAGGATTCTTTTACTCCTCGGTCCTTAAATCGCTCTGGTGAGGTCTCCTAACGTAGAAGTTTTGACTCTTCTCTCCTCAAATTTCACTAAAAAATTAGGATCACGCTGGTATCTTGGAATTGTTCCGATGGTTTTGTGACGAGAACATTGTTCTTGGTGCCTCGACATTTAGGGGTTGTGGCGGTGTCCCGGGAGTTGAGCTCCGAGGTGTTGTCGTCACAATTTTATCGTTGCAGATTCGGAATACGAGCTTTGCCGACATCGAAAATCTCTTTTATGCGAGTTGTTGGTGAGATAACCTCGATAACCCGATCTCGGGCGAGCTCGAGAGTATTGCCATAACTTCAGATAACGGATGCTTTTGAAGGTTAAAATAAACGTTTTCGAAGGTTTCTTGGTTATGTGTTGAAGGATGGATACAATTGGATCTAGGTATTGTTAGTTTGGGTGATATATTTTGTGTCCCTGATCCCCAACACCTGATTGCATAACCGAAAGTTTGAGGAGTTTATAAGTGGGAATTCAAGTATCTCGTAGGATATCTTTCCAACACACACATGATACGATATGGGATCTATCATATGTTTGTTTCCGGCTTATTCTGCAAGCCAAATCCTTTGTTTTGTTTTATTTGTGGTATTTGAGTTGCTTCGATGTCAAGTGTCGATTCCATACCTTTCAAGCGGTGTTCTCATATTTCTATGGGAGTACTAATCCTTTTGATCATCGAGATTGTGATGTCAATTCTTTCCAACCGGCGTGCTTCTCTTCAAGTGGATTCGATCATTTCAACATTTGCGAGATCAATTCTAAGTTTTCTCAACGGTGTTTGTTTCATCTGTCCCTAGTTGTCTTTGTTTTCCGCCTCCCACCCTTTTCTTCAAGGACTTATATATTTTAATCAAGTATCCATTTATTCATGTGAAGTCTCTTTACTCTTTTCAATCAATGTTCTGATCCAGTGATCCCTCATGAAGATGCTCAACAGCTCCAAGTTCATCATTCTTCATCCTCGTATTCTTTTCCGGTGGAGTTAACTCAAGCTTTCAGTGTTGATCATATTCCTTTCCTTGTTGCAAATGCTTTCTCTTGCCGATGCACCTCTTAATCATTCACTTCTCACTATTCATTTGTTCTGCAGTGTTGAAGATATCTCGGAAGGCTCGTCTTTTCATTCCAGATCCGTTCAAGTTATTTTGAGGTTGTTATCTCATTCAAGCCATTTAATTCTACGGGTGCAATCTTTATTTCAAGCAATCGTTCAACGGTGTTTCTTTTGAGTGGGCCCTAACCCACAGGTCTTTTCCCAGGATCTTACCTGACTCTTCTAATTTTCCGGAGTTATTCTCAAATTCTTTGCAAAGTTTGATGTAAGGATGAATTATCATCAGTCAAATGTCTTTCTCCAAGATCTTTCAAATTCTTTTCATCGGTCGTTCAATGTTTCCAATTTTCATTCCGGAGTGCCTCAACAATTCATGCTGGTGTTTCTCATCGTCATTCTCAACATTTGAAGACCAAAGAAGAGTTTCTCTTAAATCTTGCTCCATTCTCTTCAAGATTCATGGTTCTAGCTTCGTGCCATCCTCATAATTGTTTTGATTGTGAGAATTATTTTCACCCATCCGGAGCAATTCAGGAGTCTTTTCAGTTTGATTCTTGAGCCCATCATCTCGAATTATTCATTCCACTTTTCAGCTCTTGTTCTCCAAATCTTACTGGTGCATCATTCAAGTATTCACTAATCAGTTCATGATCTCTCCGTTCTCATGTATCTAAATCCCCTCAAGTATCTTCGTTCATTTTCTAATTCTTCCCAAGGTTTCGCTATCTTTTCTTTGTTTGTTTTTTTAATTCTTATGGTGGTTCGTTCAAGAGTTCTCTTCTTTCGTTATTATATAGATTCATTCGTTCTTCCCAAATCCTACCGGCGGATCGTTGAAGACCTTCCCAAGTTGAGCAATATCTCTCTTCAATCCTTTTTCAACGAGAATAAGTAGTATGCCTAATCCGTTGCTTGTCATCAATCTAAATTGGTGAAGGATATGCATAACATAGTTCTTGTTCTTGTTTCATCCAAGTGATTGATTCATTCTTCCGGAGTTCGTAATGGTATCAATTTCTCAGTTCTAAGTTGTTCATCTCTTCTTTCCGGAGTTTGTTCATCATATCACATTCTCGGTTCGAGATGCTTCATCTTTTCTTTTCGGAGTTCAAAGTTTTCTCGGTTATATCATTTCAAAGCTTCTTCTTATCACTGCAAGGCTTCACCTTGTGTTTTCAACTTCTCTTTCTTTTATCATCCTTTTCTTACCGGAGTTCTTCATGGAGGCTCTACATGGTGCTTCGTCAAGGATTCTTTTCATTCTTCAATTGTTCTTCAAGATTTCTCTCGAAGTTAAGATCCGCCAAGCTATACTCAAAATAAACATGGTGTTCAACACATGTTTTGCTTTGAGGAGTTCAAGTATTCTTCTTCTTGCATTCCGAAGTGCAATTCTTTCTACCTTATCTCTTGAGATGGTGTTATGTCACTCTTGGCAATTTCTCTTCGTGTTTCAAGGTTCACATGTTGTCAAGAATGAGATATTTTAAATCCACCAATCTCTTGGTTGGAGTCATCTTGTGTCATGTTTCACCTAAAGCCTTCCCTAAGGAATGTTGCTATTGTGGTGCTTATCAATGATCCGAGTTTTCTCCTATCCTCTCGGCGAAAGAAGTTTTTCATCTCTTCTTTGATCTCAAACAAGCAATTGTTTTCCGTTAGTGGCAGAATTTCACCTCAAGTGTTGAGATGTTTCCATAAGCCCACTACAAACTTGTGCTTTTCGTTGTTGATTCTGCAACAACTCCGTTCAATTCTTCTTTGCAAGGATGCTTTCGAAGCTCTTTTGTGGCGAAGTTGACATTTTCTTCTCCATTCCCTATTTCAATTATCTATCTTCTATTCTTTTGTTCCGAGGCATTGTCATGTTGCGCTTTTCAACCCATCATCTCGCTTTTGTCAAAGACCATGTTCTTTTCGTGCTTATCCATTTAACCGAGGTGTTGCCCTTTTGCTCAAGTTTTTTCCGCTTTATCAAGCCTTGCATCTCCTTTCAACCGAGTGTCTTTCTCGAGATCTTTCTTACCCTTGTGCCATTTTTCAATAGCTTCGGAGGCAGTGTGTTGTTTATTTCATCAAGTATCATCCCATCTTCTCAAGTTCAAGATTCTAATTCCTTCCATTTTCAGTCGGAGTGCTGCCAAAATTATATCATTCTTATTCATTCTTATCTCGTTTCAACCAGAGTGGTTCCAATTCCTTCTTGTCCATTGTACTCGTCATTCATAGCTTTGCAACCCCCAAGGTTCACATGGTGTTCCTTGTTTCTATTTTCTACTGGAATGCTCTCAATTTCGTTCAACTTTGTTGTGTTCTTTCATTCAAGTTTTCAACCTCTCAAGGTTCGTGGTTTCACTCGTTTGTCAAAGAAGCAACTTAGTTTTACCTCTTTCTTCTTCCGTTTTTCTATCCGGTGCCATCCTAGATCTCGGGACGAGATCCTCTCGTAGTGGTGGAGTGTTGTAACGCCCCAAGACCGATGCTCGAGAAGACTTCCATATATTCCGGGTTTCGCCGTGTGTTTCATTTGTGCCTGCCCTTTTATTTTTGCATTGCATCATGTCATCATGTCATCCTCTCATAAATCTTTTGCAACTCAACTAAATAAATGGCATGGATCTTTGATCCATTTAAATCGAGGGAATTCACATGGTGATTCTCTTTAAAACATATCCTCTCGATATTTAGAGAGCTATAGTAAATATTCCAATTATTTGGATTTACCTCAAACACACTTACAAAATATCCTAATGCCTATGTTGTCTTAATTCTTGATCTCCAACTTTGCCATTTATTCTTTCATCATCTTCCGGAGCTCCACCAAAAATCTCAACATTTTTGGACCTTTCAAATGCCCACTTCTTATTCAAACTCATTTGAATTTAATTTAAACGAGTTCGAATCCAGTCTTCACACACACACTCACTTCTATTTTCTTGGATCAAGCTCATTTTTATGAGTCCGGGAAAATAATCCCCATGCCCAAGTCCCTTCTCTAACCTTTTCTTTCTTTCCTTTTCTTTCTTTATTTTTTCTCTCTTCATCATGTGTGTGAGGAGAGAGAGATTCCAGCCCAGCCCAGCCGACCATTAGGGTCTCCTGTAGCTGCGGCCCAAGGCCCAGCCGACCCCTCTAACCCTAGCCCGAACCCCTGCCCGATCCCCTCAGCATCTCTCCCTCGATCCTCCTCCTCTTTCCCTCGCGCCGCCACCACGCATCACACGCGATCGCACTGTGGAGAGAGAGATCCCCACGCCCTCCCTCCTCTTGCTCGCTACCTCCTCCCTCACCTGCGGCCTCCTCCTCGTCGCCCCGCGCCTCCCCGAGAGCCACCTCCGCCTCGACTAGCGCTGCCCCTCCGTCGTCCGCTTCCGGCATCTCCGACCCTCCTCTGCATCGACCTCCCCTGCACCAAGCCCCGCCACCGGCCTGCTACCTCGCCTCCCCAACCCGAGCTGGCCCGGATCC
Organism: Aegilops longissima; assembly: GCA_021605205.1. Taxonomy (NCBI): domain Eukaryota; kingdom Viridiplantae; phylum Streptophyta; class Magnoliopsida; order Poales; family Poaceae; genus Aegilops; species Aegilops longissima. The sequence goes on along the minus strand of CM038677.1, from coordinate 778,157,107 downwards.
GGCCATCTTCAACACCTTGGGTCGCTGGCCATGGACGCCTCTGCTCCATCGCCGGACGGCTGCTTCTCCGCGCGCCTCTGTTCGTCGTCGTTGTCACCACAAGCCCGGTGACCGCTTCCTGCCGCTGTACCACCAGTGTCCTCAACGGCCAAGTCTCGCCGCCCGCTCCATCCCACTGCTCGCCGGAGAAGCCCCTCCTCGCCGCCCTGTTGTGCTCCGGTGGTCAGGGCCGCCATGGACGAGCCCCTGCCGTCCCCGCGCCCTACTGCCTCCTAGAGTGTTGCGCCCTCGCCGTTCGTCTTCAACCCTGTCCAGATCCGGCTTGTCCTCTGCCGCTGGTTTCGTGCACCTCCGCTGCCGATTGCATGGACGCCAAGATCCCCTTCGATTTGCCAAGACGCGGCAACCAGGAACGCCCTAGGACGCGTTCGTGGATTTCGTCAAGTTCGAGCACCGCTGAACGAGGGTTTTTGCCTTGCTCATTTTGGATGCGCCAAGTTCCTATTCGAAAGTACGTCTACATGGACAAGTACCGTGGCATCGAAGACTTTGGATGCGACAAGTCCCTCTCCAACATGTACATCTACACCGCCAAGACCGGACCGACAAGTACCCCGACGTTGTGTGTACCACTACCGTCGCCGTGTACCACTACTTCCTCTACGACCGTCCCGAGAACGACTACTTCCCCTACGAACCGTGAACGACTACTTCCCTTGACATTTGTGAACCGCCTCAAAACGCATGCTTCGAAGGTATAACCCCGAGACGACCTTCCGAGAACGAATGTGGGTTGTATGAGATGCCCGTGTTTGCACCATGTCCGAGTTGTTCCTTGCGCGTTCCTCATTGCCTTGCCGTCGACACGTGGGAACCCGGTAACCGGGATCACCCCAGCATCTTGCATGGCACGCTCTCCACACTTTCTTTTGCACCGACATCTCAATCAAGTTATCGGAACCGGAATGTTGCCGTGGCACCATTTCTGTTGTCGTTGCCGTGGCACCCTTTTTCGTTTCCGCCACGACGACAAATGCTTCATAATGCTCTTGTCAACATTTTCATAAAATTGCTTAAAACTTGCATATGTCATCCGCATCATGATAACAACATTTAAATGTTTAAAATTGTTGTTGCATTAAATTGCTAAATGCATATGGGGATTTACCGGATTTGTTGTTTTTATATCCGGCCCCATTTAAATTGTTTAGATGGTATAGTTTTGTTATGCTTCACCACTTGCCATGTTAACCAATATTTAATATTGTTGGGTACATAACCAAGAGAGAACTAAATAATTGATGTGGTGTTTCGTCAATATGCAACCCGTTGCATATTGAGCTCCACTTAATTTGTAGGATTGCTTGTGCTCTTTTGCCATGCCATGCTCATTAAATCGGACATGCATCATACTTGATTGTGCATCATGTCGTGTTTATGTGATGGTTGTTTACTAGGTTGTTTGCTTCTTTCCGGGTTGCTTCTCTCGTTAGCTTCGGTTTCGTTCCAGAGTTGTGAGGATTCGCTCGACTACGTCCGTTTGTCTTCTTCATGGACTCGTTCTTCTTCCTTGCGGGATTTCAGGCAAGATGACCATACCCTCGAAATCACTTCTATCTTTGCTTGCTAGATGCTCGCTCTTTTGCTATGCCTATGCTATGATGCCTATCACTTGCTTATCATGCCTCCCATATTGCCATGTCAAGCCCTAACCATCCTTTCCTAGCAAACCGTTGTTTGGCTATGTTACCGCTTTGCTCAGCCCCTCTTATAGCGTTGTTAGTTGCGGTGAAGATGAAGTTTGTTCCTTGTTGGAACATGGAGATGTTGTTCCTTGTTGGAACATGTTTACTTGTTGGGATATCACAATATATCTTATTTAATTAATGCATCTATATACTTGGTAAAGGGTGGAAGGCTCGGCCTTATGCAGTGTTTTGTTCCACTCTTGCCTCCTAGTTTCCGTCATATCGGTATTATGTTCCTGGATTTTGCGTTCCTTACGGTTGGGTGATTTATGGGACCCCCTTGACAGTTCGCTTTGAATAAGACTCCTCCAGCAAGGCCCAACATTGGTTTTACAATTTACCACCTAAGCCTTTTTCCCTTGGGTTCCGCGGACTCAAGGGTCATCTTTATTTTAACCCGGGCGGTGCTCCTTCGAGTGTTGGTCCAAACTGTCGTCACCGCGGTGTACAGGGGCAACTCTCGGCTCGCCTACCGGAAGTTTGGACAATCCGGTGTGCCCTGAGAACAAGGTATGTGCGACTCCTATCTGGATTTGTCGGCACATCGGGCGGCTTTGCTGGTCTTGTTTTACCATTGTCGAGATGTCTTGTAGTCCGGGATTCCGAGACTGATCGGGTCTTCCGGTAGAAGGAATATCCTTCGTTGACCGTGAGAGCTTATAATGGGCTAAGTTGGGACACCCTGCAGGTATTATCTTTCAAAGCCGTGCCCGCGGTTATGAGGCAGATGGGAATTTGTTAATGTCCGGTTGTAGAAAACCGAAGTTGATCTTAATTAAAATACACCAACGGCGTGTGTAACCGTGATGGTCTCTTCTCGTGGAGTCCGGAAGTGAACACGATGTTGGAGTTATGCTTGACGTGGGTTGTTCTAGGATCACTTCTTGATCATAGTTGTTCGACCGTGCTTTTGCCTCCTCTTCTCGCTCTCTTTTGCGTATGGTAGCCACCATATATGCTAGTCGCTTGCTGCAGCTCCACCTCACTACCTTCTCCTACCCATAAGCTTAAATAGTCTTGATCTCGCGGTGTGAGATTGCTGAGTCCCGTGACTCACAGATACTTCAAAACCAGTTTGCGGTGCCGATGAAACCGTGCAGGTGACACACCCGAGCTCAAGGAGGAGCTCGATGAAGATCTTGTTCATTGTGTTGTTTCGTTTCAATTGATCAGTAGTGGAGCCCAGTTGGGACGATCGGGGATCTGTGTAGCATTTGGGGTAGTCTTCTTTTATTTTGGTTCCGTAGTCGGACCTTGATTGTATCTGTATGATGTACTGCTTTACTCATGTATTGCGTGAAGTGGCGATTGTAAGCCAACTATGTATCTCTTTCCCTTATGTATTACATGGGTTGTGTGAAGATTACCTCACTTGCGACATTGCTTTCAATGCGGTTATGCCTCTAAGTCGTGCTTCGACACGTGGGAGATATAGCCGCATTGAGGGCGTTACAGGTTCCTCCGCCATAATTACCTATGCATTATTTGCTCACTCTGAACATTTTAGTTTTAATATTTGAAAACTTTTATTATTTGCCTTTAATTTAAAATTTTGAATTTGAATCGTTTCGAACTAACGTGAGTTTAATAACAGAAATCGAGGTGACATGGCACCATTAGTAGAGGGTTACTGTGGCTTAATTATCTGGGCGTCACAATTCTCCTCCACTACAAGAAATCTCATCCCAAGATTTAGGAGGGGAGTAAGGGGGAAAGGTTTGGTAACGAATCTAGCGGGTCTTCTCATACCGGCTTGCTCTTCTCGAAGAGGTTGACCCCTTTCGCTGATGTCTTAATTTCTCTGCTTCAAGTCACCATGATCAAGTCGTCATCCTTTCTTCGGGAACTTCATAATACTTACAAAAGAATAAGGGGGTATTCTGGGAGAATGGACCTCTACAAGGTTGACTATGTGGCAGATAACATCAGGGAGGGTGGCAGAAAGTAACTCTCAAATTGAAACTTTGGAAAATATCGAGAGCGATATAAAGAGGTATCATGGGAAGTTTCAAGCGGGCAAGCAATCGTTCGATGCCTGAAACAGAGTGTGAAAGGGGTTCAGAGCAATGGGCATAAGTATTGTTTGGGATACCATAATTGGTGATCTCTCGCAAGGTGGCTCGTGAATTACATATAAAGCCGCGTGTGAGGAATAACTTTGGAAACAAGGGGTACAGGAGAGTCAGGTTTCGATCCTGTGGAACTGTGGGTTATGGGCCCACCATGTGGGTTGAAAGTAGAAAGGGCAGTAATGTCTTGCATGATCATGTAAGCAAGGCATGTCAGAGGATAGCATGTCAGTTATGTTGACAGCATCGTTGGTACCAAGGGCGTGGGACGAAGAGAACCATTTTCCTGCTCGTTGAACGAGGCGGACCAATAGGCAAAGTTCTCGTCCATCGGTGGCTACCGGAATGTCATCAACAATAGTAACATGGTCTTGCTGACAGAACTGTACACCAAGGTGTTTACATAAGCAGGAGAATATTACTGCTTAGATCATATAGATCACCAATAAGGTTAAACAAGACAACAGAAAGGAAAGTGCGATTATCAGATTAAACAGGACAATGGAAAGGAAAATGTGTTTAAACACATATTTCAAGGGTATATCCTTCCCAAGGACAAGCAGAGCAAGATATCCACGACATGATAGAAAGTAGAAACCATTTAGGTAAGGGGAGAGGAATTTGATGACAATACCCATACAACAGTGTTTGGATAATAGATAAAGAAAAGATAGCATTGCTTCAACTGTTCTTATTGAAGATCGGAATACCACCGACATGCTTCGAGATAGCATTGACATGGTCTTCAATCAAAGGTCGGACTCTGGATACACAAAGGATCCATTAGGAACAACTTATAGAATAAGTCTTACAATTTCCTCATGGAAGAATGGTTAACCTTGATAAGATGGAAACTATAACTATAGGTCCTCCGGCCAGGTGTGCTAGGCATGACATCATCTTACCGGGTCATATATAAAGACCAATGTTATAACTCTTGGATATATGTTCCAACCATCATATCTGACCGAGATTCAGATCTGATTGGTGTCAAGATACCTCAGACTCAGGATGCCTGAGGAGAAAAGGTGCGACACAAGTTGACGAGATGACCTCGAAGATTCTCGGGAAATGAAATATGGAAGCGAGTTTCGAAACAAGAGTTCATCATTAAATCAAGGAGAGGTGAGGAGGTGGCTGATTGACTCAGCGACAATTCATTGAGATTTCTAAAAAGACGGATTTCCACAGTTATGTGAAGAAGGAGATAACATTAGCCAGATCAAATGACTTAATGATGTATGCTGGAGGAAAACATACACAATTAAACATTGACTGAAAGGTGCACCCGAAATATCGGTTCGGTTGCACGAACAACGTCGGAATGGCGATTGAGCAACCAACACACTAAATTGGAATTATTGTCCAATAACTCTGAAGCAATAGGGTTGCTAGAGATATTAAATTTGCGCAACAGAGTTCACTCAACACGGGGACCAAGAAAAGAATGGTGATGGCGAGAAGCATCACTGTATCACAAATCCTTAAGAGGTGGTGAAATTCTCACAACATTGATGACATAAGAGATGGTAATGTTCCAAGGTAAAGAAGAACAATTGCTAGATAGCAAGGAACTCAAGGTATAACACCAAACACGAACAAGCTTGTGTTGGTGGGAAGGCAATAAAGTGGTCGATGACAATAAAATTCGTCGAGGGCAAGGATGGTATTTCTCATCATGAATTCAACTGGAAACCTGGAAGGAGTCAAAATGTTGATGATGATCACGACAAATTTTGTCGAGAGGTTTTCAAGAAGATGTAATCGAACATCGATGACATCAAGTCAAAGGACTGATGAAGCGAAAGTTATTGGAACCAAGGATACGACACGAACTCGAAATCAAGCTTGATGTTCAAGGCGAAATGATATGACAAGGAAGATCGACGTAAGTTTAGCTCATCGTCGAAAGTTGTGCTTCGGGAAGGACCACGTAGTACAGTTAAAATTGGCACAATAATGATGTAGCCGATCAGGCTAGGAATGAGTTGAAAGATTATTAAACTCATAAGCAATGAAAATTACTTAGAGTTATTGAATCGGGGTGCGGAATCGATTCACTTATCGGTGTTCTTGAGTGGCATAACTCAGAACCCGGGGAAACTCTGAAATCGATGAGAAGCAGCATTAGATGAAGACGCAACACAGTTCTTTAATATCCTCGAGATAACGGAGGGTAATACTCGAAGGAAGATCAAAACAGAGGTTGTGGAGATGTATTGATCTTCAGAAGACCAGTACTTTAACTTGCCCGAGAGAAGGAATCAAAGAATATCAATATGGCCGGAACCAAGATTGCAAGAGACCAGATCCCAGGTATAGTTAGAACTTATATCAAGGGAATAATCAATTTAAGAGAAGCTTCCAAGATAAGATCTACATCGTGTCCATGGGCATGAACACAAAGTTCAAGGTCGACTCCCACTTCTGCAATGCATAACCTTTCATTTTCTTCTCGTTTTCGAAAAGGTTGTAGTGTTGAAATTTTATTTGGTGAAGCAACAGAAGAGTATGACTCGCGAAAACTTTCGGGTCCATATGGTTTGGGGAAGGCATAGGTTCAATCCATCGGGGCATCTTAGGAGCATATACCACAAATCTCAATAATAATTAACACAAGCTCAATAGTATATCATGCTTGAGAAAGCAGAGGATACAATTTACCAAGGCATTATGTATCCGAAGAAAGGCTCTCAAGCTTATTGAATATGAAGGACGTTGTCGGATAATAATCCAACAAGGGGTCTTATGGTCTACAACAGAGTTGATGCGAGTATTGGTACTCTACCAAAGGAAGAAGGAATGAAAGGGCATCGGATTATCGAAATAACTGACTAATCCAAAGCTCAAATGCAAGGGAATTATCATTTCCAAATAAGGGGATCAGAAGTCAACGCTCTCATTAAGAATGGATCAGTCGAATAGACTTAGGGGTACAATCGACGGCAATTTGATTGGTCGATAACCAGCTCATGTTTAAACTGACGTCTGAGCCAGAAAGATAATTTAAAAGGATCAACTGATGATTGCGTGCATTCGCACTCATGTTGAATCAATAGGATCAAAATGACGGTGTCTAAGGATACTAACGAATATTGCCAGACATATGGAAAGCATCCATAATGCAAGCAGACAAGTATTGCAGAGCAATAAGCTACTGAGGAATTTTGGAGCATCGAATAGTACCATTGTGAAACACATGAACAACTGGGGATGAGCGGATACTCGATAAGGGCGAGAAATTATCCGTAGGGGTATTCAGGTGGCAAGGAACTGCACGGCGGTAGGCACAAAATATTCTCGGAACAATAGAGGGGATTTCAGGGTATCTTGTCATAACAAGATTAACTGGGAATAAAAGTAAGAACGGCAAGTGTATGTATTTATCCATAGGGATATTTCGGTGGTAGGGAATTGCAAACGCGATGAACACAAGTTCTCGGGTTAACAGCGGAGAGTATATTCAGGGTCTTCACGTGCAGCAGACGGTCATCAGTAATAAGGGGCTCTCCGTGTGAAAGTGATAACGAGATCCTAATGTTAGATTTAGCAAAATTCATTTAACCCGAATAGAAGAGAGATCAGAGTCCTAGAGTATAGACAAGGAGTAAAAGATCCTAATACCACCCAATGGCGACGTGGGCCCGTAAGCCAAACAGCCATGTTAGTAAAAGTTTTGTAATGTCTAGACTCGACTTCGGCCAAGGAGTGTGGAAGGGGGATTCCTACAGGCAGTCGGCTCTGATACCAACTAGTGACGCCCCCGATTCAATCGTACACTAATCATGCATGCAAATGTGTACGATCAAGATCAGGTACTCACGGGAAGATATCACAACACAACTCTAAAACAAAAGTAAGTCATACAAGCATCATAATACAAGCCAGGGGCCTCGAGGGCTCGAATACAAGTGCTCGATCATAGACGAGTCAGCAGAAGCAACAATATCTGAGTACAGACATAAGTTAAACAAGATTGCCTTGAGAAGGCTAGCACAAACGGGATCAGATCGAAGAGGCGCATGCCTCCTGCCTGGGATCCTCCTAAACTACTCCTGATCGTCGTCAGCGGGCTGGACGTAGTAGTAGGCACCTCCAGTGTAGTAGGAGTCGGTGTCGACGGTGGCGTCTGGCTCCTGGGCTCCAACATCTGGTTGCGGCAACCAGGTAGAAGGGAAAGGGGGAAAAGGGGGAGAAAAGCAACCGTGAGTACTCATCCAAAGTACTCGCAAGCAAGGAGCTACACTACATATGCATGGATATATGTGTAAAGGGTCATATCAGTGGACTGAATTGCAGAATGCCAGAATAAGAGGGGGATAGCTAATCCTGTCGAAGACTACGCTTCAAGCCACCTCCATCTTGCAGCATGTAGAAGAGAGTAGATTGAAGTTCTCCAAGTAGCATCACATAGCATAATCCTACCCGGCGATCCCCTCCTCGTCGCCCTGTTAGAGAGCGATCACCGGGTTGTATCTGGCACTTGGAAGGGTGTGTTTTATTAAGTATCCAGTTCTAGTTTTCATAAGGTAAAGGTACAACTCCAAGTCGTCCATTATCAAGATCACGGCTATTCAATAGATTAACTTCCTGCAGGGTGCACCACATAACCCAACATGCTTGATCCCATTTGGCGAACACACTTTCTGGGTCATGCCCGCCTCGGAAGATCAACACGTCGCAGCCCCACCTAGGCCAACAGAGAGGTCAAGACGCGGTCTAAACCTAAGCGCCACAGTGCAGGGCCCATCGCCTTAGCACACCTGCACGCTTGCGGGCGGCCGGAAGCGTAACTAGCCCCTTAATACAAGAGAGGCTTACGTTCCAATCCGTGCAGCGCCATTCGATCGGCCGACGTCATGAAGGCTTGGTGATACCACGGCGCCGAGTGCCCATATCTTTCCCACGTAGTTTGTTAGTGCGTATAGACCAAATGGCGGACTCGGATCAAATACCAAGATCTCGTTAAGCGTGTTAATGATGTAACGCGTGACACCGACCAGGCCAGCCCACCTCTCACCTAGGCGGTCTCAACCCATACATCGCTCCGCTACAAAGATCCACACAGAGGGTCGTTGGGACAAAGGTCCTTTCAGCCCCAATCAAGTGAATCACTCGCGGATGCTCCACGAGCCGACCGACTTTAGTCACCACATGTATCATGTATAAATTATATAATATATGCCCGTGATCACCTCCCAAGTGATCACAAATTATAGTATAGCACAAAGAGATGGACAAGAATGTAGGGCCACTGATGGAAACTAGCATTCTATACTAAGCATGTAGGATTGCAGGTAAAGGTAACAACAGTAGTAGCAAGGACAGGCTAAGCATCATGATAGGATTAACGAAAAGCAGTAACATGCTACAATACTCTAATGCAAGCAGTAGAGAGTAGAATAGGCGATATCTAGTGATCAAGGGGGGGGGGGCTTGCCTGGTTGCTCAAACAAGGAGGGGTCGTCGGTGACATAGTCGACCACAGGGGCATCAGCATCGTCACGGGGTCTACCAGAGAGGAAGAGGGGAAGAAACAGTAAATACGGAGCAAACAAAGCATCACAAAACATAACGATGCAATACACGGTGCTAGGTACGCCCTAACGCAGTAGCAGGTGATACCGGTGAAAGGGGGAAACAACCGGGAAAGTATTCCCGGTGTTTCATGTTTTCGGACAGATGAACCAGAGGGGGAAAGTTGCATGTTTGATAGGTTAGGGATGTGTGGCGGACGAACGGGCTGCGTATCCGGATTCGTCTCGTTGTTCTAAGCAACTTTCATGTAGAAAGTATTTTCATCCGAGTTACGGATTAAAAGATATGGTTTTCAAAAGAATTTATTAATTTCTGGAATTTAATTAATTATTTAAATTAATTCGAAATTGGATTTATGGCATCAGCATGATGTCATGCTGACGTCAGCAATCAATAGGGGTTGACTGGTCAACCTGAGCTGTGGGTCCCGCATGTCATTGCCTGTTTAGATAATTAACAATAATTAATTTGGTTAATTAGCTATTTAGGTTAATGAAACAGGATTAATTAAGTTCATTAATTCTCTAATTAATTAATTAGTTAATTAATATTTTAATTATTTTTAGTTAATTATTTAATTCTTTTTTATAGAACATTCAGGTTGGGCCCGTTTGTCATAGGGCCAAAGGCCTAATGAGGCGGAGGCGGTTAGCGGCCTTGGCGTCGGCCGGCGGGCAGAGCGCCCAGATCGACAGGCAGGGGGGCCAGCCACGGGCGTGGCGAGGCCGCCAGCGTGGCCGCAGTCCCTGAGACGAGGAGGCATGGGAGGAGCGGCCAGGCGCAGGTGGGGTGCCAAGGGTGCGACCAGTGCGGGCGGAAGTGGTGGCCGAAGGCCACGGCGGGAGTGGGCGGACGGCGGCGGCAACGCCCGCAACATCCGCCACCACAGGAGACCTGCACCAGGGTAGAGCACGGTGAGGTGGTGCGGTGAGCGTGGCAAGGAGGCGAGGGCGAGTGGGGGCGCGCGGGGATGCCGGTGCAGAGCAGCAGCAGAGAGAGGGAGGAGAGGCTGTGTACGAGGCGGCGGTGCGGCGGCGCGGTGCGGGTGAGCACGCTGTGGTTGGGATCGGCGTTGCGGGGGTCAAATCGACCAGCGTTCGGCATCAACGGCACCCACGCGAGCTAACTAAGTAAGTGGCGGCTAGAACGGGACCATAGGTCCACCGGAGCCTCGTCGGAGACGAGCTCGTGTGGCGGAGTAACTCGGCGGACGGCAAATCGGGCGCCAGAACTCGCAAGTGAGCGCGTGGAGTGAGGGGAAGGAGGGAGATGCTCACTGCCGTCGTTGGGAAGGCCCGGGGAAGCCGGTGGTGGTCGGAGGGCGGCGGAGTCCGGCGAGGTCGACAACGAAGCAGAGCAGGGAGACGAGGTCGCTGCAGGGGCTCCGAGCTCCGACCCAAGGTGGCAGGCAGCGTAGGGGGCGACGGCTAGGCTGGTGAACGCGTCGCCGAGGTGAGGGAGGGTCGGTGGTCGCGTCGATGACGAGCAGTGGCGATAGGAGAGGGGAGAGGGGAGGTGGATCCGGCGAGGGGGTGGGGAGGAGCAGCTAGGGTTCGCCCGTGAGTGGGGCGATTATAGGGAGGCAAGATCGGCGGATGGCCGCCACCGCGCCGACCAAAGTCTGGCGGGGCATCGGCCGTTGCCACGGGGGGGGGGGGATTGAACAGGGGAAGGGGGAGTCGATGCGGGTGGGCCGGCCTGGCTGTTGGCTAGCTGGGCCATTCGGCCCAGGGAGAGAGGGGGTCCTTTTCTCTTTCTTTATTTTGTTTTCTGTTTGTCTTTTCCTTTTTATTTATTTTCTGTTTTATTTTGTTCCTCATTGCATTTTAGTTTTGTAAAGTACAAAAATGATCCCTAAATTAGTAATAGGAATTATACCACTGCCACAATTAACTTGGCACCTAAATATAATAGTTTGTAATTGCTTATCATTTTAAAAGCATTTAAATAATTGTTTTTGCTACTGTTTAAATCGTTTTAGTGTATTTGAACATTTTATAAAAGTGTGGTTCCTCCGCCATAATTACCTATGCATTATTTGCTCTCTCTGAACATTTTAGTTTTAATATTTGAAAACTTTTATTGTTTGCCTTTAATTTAAAATTTTGAATTTGAATCGTTTCGAACTAACGTGAGTTTAATAACAGAAATCAAGGTGACGTGGCACCATTAGAAGAGGGTTACTGTGGCTTAATTATCCAGGCGTCACAGTTCATGACAGTAAGTCCCAACCACTTTGCAAGCAAGAGTATTTGGCACTTGGGGGCTAATGCATATTGCTGTTTAAACCTTTTAAATACTTTGTTCTATGCAACCATATGAAGAACCGGTTCAATCATACTAATTAAACCGCCCCTTGGGGACTACGGAGTAAGCCGGAATTCTTCTGTGTTTTAATTAAACTATGTTACTAATATTGCCAAGTTTATTTCTAAAGTCTACAGCATATTCATCATAAGAAATAGACTTGGGGGCTGGCATGGTAAGGATAAATGAATATGGAGAAAGGATTGTACCTCAAACTTCTGGTGCATCTGCTTCACCATGTCAATTTCTATGTCACGGCTGTTGTGCACTTGGCTCATATAGCCAGAAAAGATGTCTCTGATACTCATATGAGTATAATCAGCAACATCAAGTTTAGTTCTGCGGCGTTCAAGAAGTTCCCCCTTGGCAGAAAATTTGGCCAGCACGATAGGCCTCCCCGGTTCAACAAAGCCGGTCTTGGTGATTTTGATATCAAGATCTTGAGGATCATCCGTCTTGGCCGGGCTAGGGAATTCCGGGTTTTCAGAACCATCGACGGCTTGCTCGACAGGCGGGTCAGCAGTGGGCGTCGGCATATCATGAGCTGGCTCAAGCGGCGGCTCATGAGTGGAGGCTTCAAGTGCGGCCGATCCAAGTTTCGGCTCATTTAAGATCGGCTCTTCGGCCGGCTTGTTCTTCTTCGCCCTTTTGCTGGGCTCCGCTTGTCCGCTGCATAAGATCAAAAGGTCAGTATAAATACAACAAATTGAAATGAGTACAGATTAAGCAGGTTGTCATTACCACAGGCGGTTTTAAAACCGCAAATTGGATTGCATTGACTTCATGGGAGGAAGGTGAAGTTTCCTGATAATTTGAGTCAGAAGAGTTCAGTGGCTGACAAGTGAGACCCGCCAAAGGATAAAAGGAATATAAATCGGAAGTGACCTTGTTCTGGCGTTTCCTTGTTACATCGGGTAGCCGGAGGAGAGTTCCGCATCTTTATTTGTCCGGGTCTGCCTCCGGCTCTCATACATTTGTTGCTTCAAAAGAAATTGAGGATCTTGGTAAGCTAAAGGATGTGAAAATCTTACTTTCCGGGTTACTCTTAGGACTTTCTGTCTTGGCAAAGGCTCGGAGTCGGAGGAAATAATAGTTACCTCTTCAACCACTGCGTGACTCGCTCATGTATCCTCCTGATGATAATCAGAGTCAATAAGATAGTTAAAAAAGGATCCTAGAGAATCAAGAGCTACCTCTGACTCAGAGGTGTCTTCTAGTCGAAGCATGTTTGAGGTGCTGGGTTTATTTCCTTTCTTCTTGGCGGCGGCTCTCCTGGCGGCTTTCTTAGCTTTTCTGGCTTTCTTTGCAGCTTCATGATTATACTTGGCCTTCCAAAATTCGTCAGTGGCCTGTGAATTACAACAAGAGTTTTGAGTAAAGGTAAAACCTTCAAAGGTGAATGTAAAATGCTTAAATTAGCGGTTTACTGCTGGGGCCGGGTTAGCCTTGCAGAAAGGTCTTAAACCTACTTTGCCACAGTCTGCCTGCCAAGCTCTCATTCAGGAGTGACTTTGTCCTATCATCAATGACGTCATTAGGTAAATCGTCTAGGTTGTGCCACAGAGGATCATTTTTCTGGCCTGAGTAGTCGCACATCAAACCAGGGCGGCGGCTCAATGGAATAACCCGCCAGGCAAGCCAAACCCGGATGAAATCAATGCCATTTAAGCCATTCCCTAGAAGAGCTTTGACCTTACTCATGGTAGGGGCAAGTTTCTGGCGTTCAGCAGGAGACAACTTATCTGGTAGAGGATGAGTGGACTCGAGGTGCAGGGCGCGAAAGCCGGGCAGAGGGTTTTCACCAGCCGGAGAAGTATCTTGACAATAGAACCACGTCTGGTTCCAATCTTTGGGGTGACTCGGTGGATCAGCATACGGAAAAATGCAGTCTCTCCGTCGCTGGATTGAGATCCCACCAAGTTCCAAGCTAGGCCCGTTGGCACGTTCATTCTGGCGGTTCAAATAAAATAATTCTCTGAAGAGCAGCAAGTTGGGTTCTTCTCCAAGATACACCTCACAGAACACTTGGAAATTGCAAATTTTAGATACGGAGTTGGGCCCGATATCTTGAGGTCGGAGGTCAAGAAAATGCAGGACGTCTTTAAAAAACTTTGAGCCGGGTGGAGAAAAGCCCCGGTTCATGTGATCAGTAAAGACGATGACTTCCCCTTCTTTGGGTTGAGGCTTTTCCTCTGTTGGATCAGGAGCATGGTAGGGCATGACTTCTTTCTTTGGCAGATAGTCAGTCTTCACAAAATCGGCAAGTGTGCCTTCTGTGACGATGGATTTGACCCAATTGCATGTAACGGGTGATTTGGGCGCTTTCGGCGACATTATGAAGATGGAAGCCTAACAAAGAGTGAAATTGTCGGTTTAACTGTAAGCCGGAGGAAAAATTACACTGCGTATTCAAGATGGCGGCTTTCAAAGGGGCCTAATGGCATATGGCTAATTATGTCAGATTATTTAAGCCGCCATGAGCAGTTAAGTTATTTGAGTCGCCATGTGTGGTTGAAGTTATCTATTGAGCATTTCAATTTAAAGCCGGTGGTGTGAGGCGCCATGCCTAGGTGGATCTATCAAGATAAAGACATCCACTAAGTGTTATAAAAACTGGTTTCACAGATTGCAATCATTATTTTGGATCAACGGATGCTCAGTAAAGGAAAAATATTCTAGACCTAACAAACCAGTACAGAGGAGTCCATCAGTTCTAAAGAGGCCTTTGTACAAGAAAAGGGGATCTACTAGCGTCTGAAATGGATGCGAAACAACTACCGCATAAGTTTAGTACTTCTTTTAGATCAAAAGAGGATGTAATGGAGAAACCATGGAGAATCCGTGATGAACAGCGAAGAACACAGAGGAACTCACAAACCCTAATGCGGATCTAAGGTGAAGAAAAGCAGAGACTTACGGATGTAGATCTACTGCGGAGGGTCGCCGCCGTTCTCCAGACGAGCTCAGGTTGATGCAACGGCCGGGGTCGAGGAAGACGAAGTGCGTTGCGGCGGCGGCGGAGCTCGAGCAGCAGTGGGGTCACGAGAGAAAGAAGATGACGGAAAGGGGGAGAATGGAGAAAGACCAGTCGTGCCTATTTATAAGGAAAAGACTGATAAGTGGGCATGAAAAACAAGGAGGCCGAAATTTATGGTATCCAGCTTGTCAGGACGCCTCGATTCTCGGGGTGGTTATTAAAGATAAAGATCTGTTGAGATACGTCGGATAAAACATGAATTAATGACAGATGATGTCACGTCGGGTCATTGCAAATCCAGAAGATGATGTCATGACGGGTTACAAATTTCCGTTCGATAGAGAACAGAAGACTTTTCTTAAAGTGATGAAGATTGACATGAAACAGTTCAAATCAATCTGGGGCCTAATGTTGGGGATATAATTATTGGTATGACCCGCCCAGGAGGGGCCGGGTTATACTCATGACGATTCTTGAAGCCCAAGACAGCTCCTGAAGATGGCGGGTTAGTTAAGGGCCCAGGGCCCAAAGGGCGACTTAAGGCCCATAGAGATAAACCGAGCCGGACACTGTTTATGAGCCGGCCGGGACTCTATGAGCTGTTGGGCGTCGATCTCTGTATATAAAGGGACGAGCCGGCGACGGTTTAGGGCAAGTAACATTAGATCGAGAGCTAGGTCAAGCGGATTCGCTCCCTGGTTATCGAGAGATAAGTAATCCCACTCAAAATTGGATTGTAGGCTTTTACCTTCACCGTAAGGGGCCGAACCAGTATAAACCTCGTGTCCTTTGTCCCGATTAACCCCTTCTTGCTTCCTAGTTGCGATGGCTCCACCACTAAGTCCTTTCACCAGGACATCTGTTGTGACAATTCCACGACAGTATTATTTTCAATAAGTCAGTTGCTCGCTCCATTGTTCCGGAGAACGGAGTTTTAGTCATCTTGCCCATGAGGCATGGTTCGCAAGTATCAAGTGATTCGTAATCAAGTGATTCCAAAAGCCCATCAGCATGGACTTTCTTCATGCGCTTTACACTAATATGACCTAAACGGCAGTGCCACAAATAAGTTGCACTATCATTATTAACTTTGCATCTTTTGGCTTCAATATTATGAATATGTGTAACACTACAATCGAGATTCAGTAAACCATTTATATTGAGTGTATGACCATAGAAGGTTTTATTCATGTAAATAGAACAACAATTATTCTTTGACTTAAATGAATAAACGTATTGCAATAAACATGATCCAATCATATTCATGCTCAACGCAAACACGAAATAACATTTATTTTAGGTTCCACACTAATCCCGAAGGTAGATGGAGTGTGCGATGGTGATCTTATCAACCTTGGAATCACTTCCAACACACATCATCACCTCGCCCTTAACTAGTCTCTGTTTATTTTGCAACTCCCGTTGCGAGTTACTACCCTTAGCAACTGAACCAGTATCAAATACCGAGGGGTTGCTATAAACAATAGTGAAGTACATATCAATAACATGTATATCAAATATACCTTTGTTCACTTTGCCATCCTTCTTATCCGCCAAGTATCTAGGGCAGTTCCACTTCTAGTGACCATTTCCTTTGCAGTAGAAGCACTCAGTTTCAGGTTTGGGTCTAACTTTGGGCTTCTTCATGGGAGTGGCAACTTGCTTGCCATTCTTCTTGAAGTTCCCTTTTCTTTTCCTTGCCCTTTTACTTGAAACTAGTGGTCTTGTCAACCATCAACACTTGATGCTTTTTCTTGATTTCTACCTTCACCGATTTCAGCATCGCGAAGAGCTTGTGAATCGTTTTCGTAATCCCTTGCATATTATAGTTCATCATGAAGTTCTAGTAACTTGGTGACAGTGACTAGAGAACTCTGTCAATCACTATCTTATCTGGAAGATTAACTCCCTCTTGATTCAAGTGATTGTAGTACCCAGACATTCTGAGCACATGCTCACTAGCTGAGCTATTCTCCTCCATCTTGTAGGCAAAGTACTTGTCAGAGGTCTCATACCTCTTAACACGGGCATGAGTCAGAAAATACCAATTTCAGCTCTTAGAACATCTCATATGCTCTGTGGCGATCAAAACGTTTTTGAAGTCCCGGTTCTAAGCCGTAAAGCATGGTGCACTAAACTATCAAGTAGTCATTATACCGAGCTTTGTATTCATAACATCTGCATCTGCTCCTGCAATAGGTCTGTCACCTAGCGGTGCATCAAGGACATAATTCTTCTGTGCAGCAATGAGGATAATCCTCAGATCACGGACCCAGTCCGCATCATCACTACTCTCATCTTTCAACTTATTTTTCTCTAGGAACATATCAAAAATAAGCGGGGAGCTACATCACAAGCTATTGATCTATAACATAGATATGCAAATACTATCAGGACTAAGTTCATGATAAATTAAAGTTCAATTAATCATATTACTTAAGAACTCTCACTTAGATAGACATCCCTCTAGTTATCTAAATGATCACGTGAGCCATATCAACTAAATCATGTCTGATCATCACGTGAGATGGAGTAGTTTTCAATGATGAACATCACTATGTTGATCATATCTACTACATGATTCATGTTCGATCTTTCAATCTCAGTGTTCCGAGGCCATATCTGCATATGCTAGGCTCGTCAAGTTTAACCAGAGTATTCTGCGTGTGCAAAACTGGTTTGCACCCGTTGTATGTGAACATAGAGCTTATCACACCCGATCATCACGTGGTGTCTCGGCACGACGAACTGTAGCAACGGTGCATACTTAGGGAGAACACTTATACCTTGAAATTTAGTGAGGGATCATCTTGTAATGCTACCGCCGTACTAAGCAAAATAAGATGCATAAAGGATAAACATCACATGAAATCAAAATAAGTGATATGATATGGCCATCATCATCTTGTGCCTTTGATCTCCATCTCCAAAGCACCGTCATGATCACCATCATTACCGGCTTGACACATTGATCTCCGTCGTAGCATCGTTGTCATCTCGCCAACTATTGCTTCTACGGCTATCGCTACCGTTTAGTGATAAAGTAAAACAATTACATGGCGATTGCATTTCATACAATAAAGCGACAACCATAAGGCTCCTGCCAGTTGCCGATAACTTTTACAAAACATGATCATCTCATACAACAATTTATATATCATCACGTCTTGACCATATGACATCACATCAAGCCCTGCAAAAATAAGTTAGACGTCCTCTACTTTTTTGTTGCAAATTTTACGTGGCTGCTACGGGCTTCTAGCAAGAAGTGTTCTTACCTACGCATCAAAACCATAATGATTTTTCGTCAAGTGTGCTGTTTTAGCCTAAATGTTTATGTTCCTAATTAGACGAGCTCTAATCTCGGTCCAATTGGTCTAAGAGAATTAGACTCCTAATTAGACGAGAAGCGCCGCTAGGCTTTTTCTCTCTAGTTTTATCGCAGTTCGTCTTCCTGGACGTCAAAGCTCTGCTAGACTACTACTTCGGAACGCGTGGATACCTCGAAGGCGTCGTCTACTTCGACTCTCTTCTCGGAGAACAATTCTTGCGGCTGGGAGGTACATAATAGCTGCGGGAATTGGCGGGATTGTCGTGCTGCACTGACTCGTCGCTACTTCTGCTACTCTGCACCGTCGGTGAGTTGGATCCTTACCTCCATCTTCATAGTGTTCTTGGGTGTGATCGTGTAACAAAATTACCCAATCCCCAATGTCGGTAAGTACTAAATGTCAACACATGTCATAATCTCTATCCCCCAATAGAAACATTGAAGGAGTAAACATAAGCAAACGATGCAACTATAACAACAATCTGTCAAAACCAGATAGTGTGTAAAGGCGGAATCTATTAACATACTTATGTAAATTATGAAAACTCACCACGTAAAATATGACTTAAAATTGCGTGCAAGGATGACTCTGTGGGCACTCTGTGTGCACGAGCCTGACTTAGCCCATGCGTACAGGGTCCAACGATTGGAAAGAGTGACCAAATGGGGATCCCTATATAAAGAGGTCTTCTTTCTCCAACCGGTGGAGTGGAGGTACCATTGTCATCCGTCCTTAACGTCCATGCACATGTTGGTTCTCGATTAACATTCATATACACGTTGTTTCCATCAATGGCTATACCTTCCTTATCTTTTATGAGTTAATCTGTGAATCTATACTTACAACTTTTTTTGTGTGGTCTCTAAAAAGTTAGCAAGCAGTCCAGTATCATAGCATATCCCAATCCACCCATCCCCACCCCCACACACTAGGTAGCTCACCACACTCTTCCTTCACTTAGCCAATGTATAATGTTTTTGTGACTACCACTCATGATGGCATCATCGCGTTAGATCATGGCCTCGAATTGAGAAAAGCTACAACTCCATTCGGTAGATCAGGGCCCCGAATAGAGAAAAAAGTACAACTTGATTCGGTAGATTAGGGCCTCCCTATGCTACCTCATTCCTATTTGACGTTGAGCAAGTAGTTGCACATTCATTCAATGGTTAGATATTGCGTATCCGCCGCGAGCACTCATCTACAACGACGCTATCATAAGAATGCCACGTATGATAAATACTAAGATGTAAGAGATAGAAGTTATATTCCTTTTGCCTTTAATAGATAATCTCTTAGCAATGGTATCTTTCACCACATATCTAGTAATGTCCATGTCTAATTATTAGTGATACGACTAAGAGAAAACCCATTACACGTCATATTTTATTGTTACTATCTCTAGATATATGATGTGACGGGTTTAAGATAAGGATGCCTAATCCATCATCCGTATTAGTATGTCCTACTAAATTTGAATTTTATAGACCACGTGACACACATGGTAATAAATCCAAACAAGCATTAAAAAAATCGGATTTTAGAGAGGCAAGTAAAGGAAATTGCGCGCCATCAATGATAAATCCCGACGTTAATGATGGTTTTCCAAATCACAGCGCAGCCGGGCCCGGGACAGCAGGGCGGATGCTGGAGACCAACCGCAGGCAGCAGGTCCGGTCACAAGACACGGCTAACTTCCGCCCCAGATCGGGAAAAAACTGCCCGGCTTTCCATTGTCATCAGGCCAAAGTTAAAAAACGCACGCAGCCACATTTCCTGACGCCCCGAAAAAGAAAGAAACGAAAATAAATAAAAGGCGGAGGAGTAAACCGGGGCGGCACTTAACCCCCAACCGCCCTCCGTCTCTCCCCTCCCCTCCGCAGCAGCAGCAGCAGCAGCAGTTGGTGGTAGGTGCGCCTCCACGAGCGCCTCCTACCCCCATCGCCTCCTCCCCACCCCCGGCCCAAGGAAGGAAGGAAGGAAGAGGGATGGCGCTGGAGGCGGCGAGGGAGTGGGCGGCGTCCGTGCTGCCGCCGGAGCTGGCCGCGGCGGCGGGGCGACCCGCTCGCCGCGCTCGCGGCCACCGCGGCCGCGCTCGTCGCGGGGCTGCTCGTCCTTGCCTTCTGGCTCCGATCCGGCGGGAGCGCGCCGCCCAAGCCGGCCCCCGCGTCCTTCCGCCCGCCGCCCGTCAAGGTCGACGCCGACGACGCCGACGACGGTCGCAAGCGCGTCACCATCTTCTTCGGCACCCAGACTGGCACCGCCGAGGGCTTCGCCAAGGTCCGCCCGTCGCTGTTCGATCCGATCCGGCCCCGATCCCAAAGCTCGCCTGCTCTTTTTTTTTAATTCGCACGAGTGTCCCCCATGCCCGTCCCTTTTTCCGTTGACCCGATTCTGATTCCGCAGCGGGCTGATTCGGTTTTAAATTGTTTTCGATTTTGGTTGGTGCGTGCAGGCTATGGCGGAGGAGGCCAAGGCGCGGTACGAGAAGGTCGTGTTCAAAGTGGTGGATCTGGTAATTGTCGTCGATCTGATTGTTTATGTCTGTTCAGCTGTGTGTGAGCTGTTTCTGCTGGAATTCTGAGAGATGCTTGGACCATGTGTAGGATGACTATGCTGCGGAGGACGATGAGTACGAGGAGAAGCTCAAGAAGGAAACGTTTGCGCTCTTCTTCTTAGCAACGTGAGCTCTCGCCATTTTGATCTGTGGATTGCTGGATTGCCCTCATGAGCTCTCACAGTTTTAGTTTGTAGATTGCAGCTGAAATGCGCACGTGAGCTCTTGCAGTTTTGGTTTGTAGATTGCAGCTGAATTGCGCACGTGAGCTCTCGCCTTTTCGATTCATAGATTGCAGCTGAACTGCACACGTCAGCTCTCGCCCTTTTTGATTCGTAGATTGCAGCTGAATTGCGCACGTGAGCTCTCGCCTTTTCGATTCATAGATTGCAGCTGAACTGCACACGTCAGCTCTCGCCCTTTTTGATTCGTAGATTGCAGCTGAATCGCCCACGTGAGCTCTCGCTGTTTTGATTCGTAGATTGCAGCTGAACACGTCAGCTCTCTCCGTTTTGATTCGTTGATTGCAGCTGAACTGCACACGTCAGCTCTCGCCGTTTTGATTCGTGGATTGCAGCTGAATTGCACACGTCAGCTCTCGCCCTTTTTGATAGATTGCAGCTGAATTGCACACATCAGCTCTCGCCGTTTTTGATTCGTAGATTGCAGCTGAATTGCACGCGTCAGCTCTCACCGTTTTGATTCGTAGGTTGCTGAATCGCGCCTTTTGTCGCTTCCACCTTAATTCCGTAACCCACGTACCTACCTGTTGTTGTAAAGTGCAAGTGAAATGTATGCTAGTACAAATTTTATTTGAGGTTCCAAAGGTACTTAAGACATTATAAGCCTACCATATGTGGAGTGTCCATGTGCTTTTAACCCATCAGTGATCATTTTAATTGGCAAATGCATCCATTGGTATATGAGTTGGAATTCTCTGCGGCAATAATTCTTACCAATAATTTGTGTGAATAATTATGTTCAATGACCACAGATATGGCGACGGGGAACCCACTGATAATGCGGCAAGATTCTACAAATGGTTCACTGAGGTTTGTGAAATTTGTGGCGTCAAGATGTGCTCACTGTCGCTACAACATCTTATGGGGTTTGCTTATTTTTGCACTGAATCAGGGTAAGGAGAAGGAGGTTTCGCTTAAGGATTTTAATTATGCTGTATTTGGCCTTGGAAACAGGCAATACGAGCATTTTAATAAGGTTTGCTTCATGAATATGCGCTGTTACTGATTTAATAAAGGTTGATTTGTGTCCTGGTAATTGATACTGAGCTTATATGCTTGTAAATCTTAGGTTGCAAAGGAGGTGGATGAGTTGCTGCTGGAGCAGGGTAAGTAATTCATGTACACCCTTTTCCAAGAAATTTTGGAAAGAATAGGACAAGTGCATTACTGTGTTGGAACATTGCATGACAGCACATTTCCTGATTTAGCAATTTTTGTCGCTGAACGCTTGCCATGTTTGATTTTTCTACAACTTCTATCGAAACATAATTTGTTTGGACTATTACCTTGGGAACACTCTCTTTAGGGGTTATTAGTAGCTATCATAATAGCTTATATGGATGAATTGTGAAAGAATTATGCTTGGTTTGCTGAAGTGAGAATTTCTTTGGTACAATCGCTGAGATGTATGAATCGGAAAATATCATCATATTTAAGGATGTTGGTGGGGGCATGTGGCCACCGGTCGGTGACATATCAGGTTCTATTCTCCAACTCAGGCGATCTTTGCAATTGTACCGACTACATAGCAATTCACCATGTTTAAGAGTCCGCCATGATACTATTCTTACCCAGCGAGCTCATTGCACGATATACTCGGTGATTAATTCCTGCATAGATCACATTTGCTGGAATTTCTCGTTGCATAACAAGGTCCTTTTTGATGGATGCTTATGTGAGTTGTTCTTGTATCCATGATTCGCTTGGCATTTTGTGTGTGTATATATAGGTGGCAAGCGTCTCGTACCATGTGGCCTTGGTGATGACGATCAGTGCATTGAGGATGACTTCACCGCATGGTATGAAAATGACAGATGATATAAATATGCTGCGACTCTTTGTATATTTCATCTGCCGTGTGGGGACAAAAGTGGGCTGGACTATCTGTTTGTCTTGTTTTTTCTGTCTGCCAGATGCCAGGAGCTAGACTTGGGTGCCAAGTCTTTGCTTGATTGGTTTGGATTTGGATTATATCTGTTTGGCTTGTTTCTACCTCTACAAGATTCAGGCTTGTGGTGCCATGTGTTGGCTTTGATTGGTTTGATTCCTGATACTTTTTTGTCGTACCTGAAACTGGGACTGGGTTTAAGTGAATCTGGATGTTGAAAATGGATGCCCTAACAAACTCATGGTATAGAAAAATGGAGAATAAGAAACTTGAATATGGTACATTTGTAACCTGTAAGTAAGCTGCCAGCCTGCCAGTAAATGTTCACGTAGTTACTTTCAGATGCTGCAATCTTTAACTTCCTTTTTTGACGTGTAATATGGTACCAGCATTATTAACTTGCCTATCTATGATGTGATTATATATTATCAGGCATTTGGAAAAAACTACATATTGCTATTTACTTTTGTATTATGTGGAATAGTACTTCTGTATTTGAATTGCCAGTGGCTAATTAAGTTCTATGCAAAGCCTAGATGATCGTGTCTATATATTCGTTTCATCTTTGTTATCATAATATATTTATTAAAATCGACAAGCATAACCATGTTGTCTGTATGCGATATGCATTCATGTTCAAACCCACCAAAAGTTCCAAATTGCACCGTCATTTGGTTATATCTGCATGTTTTTTTTTGGGGACACACCTTCTTGATTTATAGTTACTGATGTGAATTCCCTTTATTATTTTGTTCAAAATTTTGCCTTATTATCACTTTCATTTCTCTATCATTTGTTACTCCCTCTGTGAACAAATGTAAGACGTTTTAGGTTAGTGACCTAAAACGATTTACATTTGTTTACAGAGCGAGTAATTTGTATAAAGTGGAACTGCAAAAATGCTGAGAATGCCATTCTTGTGGATATGTTCTACTCCCTCCGATCCAAAATAAGTCTCTTGGTTTTATTTTGGATCGGAGGGAGTATCTCATAGATTCTGGTCGATAGCTGGAAAGCCTGTGTGATATTATTATTCCTAGACTACACAGAAGCTACATTAAACCATTTTCTGTTCATAGGCATGTGATTTTTCTTATATTGGTGTATGCCAAACAAGCTGCTGCTTGAGTGTCACTTCTAGCAAAATTAATGATTATTATGTTTGTAATGGATGACAGTAGTTTTATAGCAATACAATATTTCAGACATTTGTTAGTTGAATATTTATGGTGGGCTTGTGTATCATGCTGATGCTCTGTAAAAGCCATTGCTATCTGTAGTTGTGTTACAGTATCTTGAACGAGAATTCTTCTATTTGTTATTATTTGTAGGAAAGAACTAGTATGGCCAGAATTGGACCAACTGCTCCGTGATGAAGATGATACTACTGGTGCAACCACTCCTTACACTGCTGCAATACCTGAATACAGAGTTGTATTTATTGATAAATCAGATTTAGAGTTTGAAGATAAATCCTGGACACTTGCCAATGGCAACGGTGTTATTGATGCCCAACACCCTTGCAGGTATTCATATATCAAAATATCTACCTGCACCTTCCTTCTATTCAGTTATAATTAAATATTTACAGTATTGCCCGTCTCGTTATTGATTGTCAAGGGCCAATGTTGCTGTTCGGAAGGAACTCCATAAACCAGCCTCGGATCGCTCTTGTATCCATCTGGAATTTGATATTTCAGGCACTGGCCTTGTGTAAGTTACTCCATATCCATTGCCCAGAATTTGATCCAAAATCAAGTTTCTCTATTGCTTGTCCATGCGGTTCATTTCAGACTATTCAGAAGCATTTTGTGAGCCAAGTGCTATTTAGTGTTCGGTTTTCCAAACCTGAACTGTTGCATACTTGCATTTGATTTTCCCTGTGTAGTTTTGACCTTTTAGTGCAAGTTAAATAAAAGTATAGCAGCTTATATGCTTTTAAACTTCCTGCCAGGTATGAAACTGGGGATCATGTTGGGGTTTATTCAGAAAATTCTATCGAGACAGTGGAGCAGGCTGAGACGCTACTTGGTCTTTCCCCAGATACAGTTTTCTCCATACATGCAGACGCCGAAGATGGATCTCCTCGTAAAGGCGGGGGTTCCTTGGCTCCACCATTCCCATCTCCTTGTACCTTACGGACTGCACTTCTACGATATGCTGATCTACTCAATGCTCCAAAGAAGGTCCTTGTGACTAACTGACCATTTTCCATTGAACTGCTATTTTTCCTTGCAACCATTTGATTGACCCTTGATTATTATGTTCATCTCCAGGCTGCTTTGACTGCTTTAGCTGCTCATGCTTCTGACCCGACTGAAGCTGAACGACTGAGGTTCTTGGCTTCTCCTGCTGGAAAGGTAACTTCCGTTTGAAAACCTGTATTGGAGTGTTTTTGACTGGTAGAGATATTCGTCACTGAATGGTATGCTTGCCTTATGCAGGATGAGTATGCTCAGTGGATAGTAGCTAGCCAGAGGAGCCTTCTTGAAGTTATGGCTGCATTCCCTTCAGCTAAGCCCCCCTTGGGGGTATTCTTTGCGGCGATAGCTCCTCGTCTGCAGCCACGCTTCTACTCCATATCATCATCTCCAAAGTATGTTTCCGTACTTATTTATCCTTCCATTTACTGCCCATGTTGCAAGATTGACCAGCAAGGTTGTGAAGTTCTTTATTATTTTGTGTGGGTAAATATTACTCCCTCTGTAAACTAATGTAAGAGCGTTTCGCTCACTATTTTAGTGATCTAAACGCTCTTATATTAGTTTACAGAGGGAGTAGTATTTTTTTCTGCACGATGCTTAAATTCTTCAACTCCAACATCATGAAGTCACTTTGGAATGTGGACACTGTCTTTAAGCTAAAACATATACTTTGTCTCCTGTCATTTGTGGTCATATTGGATGATATGGCTTGCCTCAGTGACATTATAATGTGCTTATGATGGTGGGGCTTCTGACAGCTTAAATGCGCCTCTGCAGGTTGGCTCCCTCCAGAATTCATGTGACATGTGCATTAGTTTATGGTCCTACACCAACAGAAAGGATCCACCAAGGAGTTTGTTCGACATGGATGAAGGTAGGTTTCTCTTACAAATTTCAGTTTTCTCCTTTGGTACAACGAGAGAGTTTCTTACAGTTTGATTTATTCATCCTCAATTGTATACTTTGTAGAACACACTTCCATTGGAATATAGCGAAGAATGCAGTTGGGCACCAATTTTTGTGAGGCAGTCAAATTTTAGGTTGCCTGCAGATCCATCCACTCCAATCATCATGATTGGTCCTGGGACAGGGCTAGCACCTTTTAGGGGCTTCTTGCAGGTTTGTTTTCTACAAGGGAATCTGTGTTCTCTTCACTTGGGATTTTATATGGCCTGTAACTTTGTCTGTTCCTTACTCAGGAAAGATTAGCTCTAAAAGAATCTGGAGTTGAATTGGGCTCTTCAGTCCTCTTCTTTGGATGCAGAAACCGTGAAATGGTACTGTTCAAAAACTAGTAAATGAGACAGATTCGTTTTATAAGTGTTGCTAATTTGCGATTGATGAAATTCTAACATAATGGGCATATTGCAGGACTACATATATGAGGAAGAGTTGCAAAATTTCCTTCAGGAGGGGGCACTCTCCGAGCTAATTGTCGCCTACTCTCGTGAAGGACCAACCAAAGAATATGTGCAGCATAAGATGGTGGACAAGGTTGGATATACACTAGGCGTTTTTGCTATATACATTCCTTTTTAACGGCTATAGACATGCGTCTCCGCTAGATGGTTGAACTCAACTGGATTTTGTTCTCTTTGTTGCAGGCCACCGAGATTTGGAACGTCATTTCTCAAGGTGGTTACATATATGTTTGTGGTGACGCCAAGGGCATGGCGAAAGACGTACACAGGGTTCTTCACACAATAGTTCAAAAACAGGTATGCAGAAACGCCGTCTCAATGCTGCCGTGTGCTGTTGGTAGCACCACATATCACTTTATGAGCTCTGGAAAAATTATTTTACGATTACTCCTAACACTGAACATTATTTGTTTCAGGGATCTTTGGATAACTCCAAAACCGAGCTGTATGTAAAGAACCTACAGATGGAAGGCAGGTACCTCCGTGATGTGTGGTAACAACACCCTCAGACATCGGTAGCCCTAGCGTGTAGAAGAAGTAAAAAAGATGGCGCCTGTATGGCACGGTGGATGCCAATCCGATCGCGAGTTTTCTGCATCCATCCCATTGCCCCCGAAATTGGAGTTCATCGGTGTAATTCTTTGACATCTAACATGCTTCTAATATTTATTGTATGGATGGATGGTTGAAAGAAATAAGTGTTGTTGTAGATTAGTAGAACTTGAAATGCCCCTGAGAAAATTGTAGCAGGGGGGATGATGAATCATACAGTTTGAGATGAGATGGGACATATCATGTACTATACATTAAAGACCGCCAAGAACAAATTTTGCATCTGGTTATATAGAACAAGTGTCTAGGGTACAATCATGGTGAGGTAGATTTTCTTCCTTTGGTTTAATTATATGTGGATGGTCGCACATAACGTTTGGCGGTGCTGTTCTATCGAGCTTTAGATTGTTCTCTGTTTTAGAGCATGGTGCAGATGCTTGGGTGTTGCGTGTGGATATCTCGAACTAATTTTGTATTTGATTATTTTTGAAAGGGACATGGTCAGGAGTAGGTTTCAGAAGAAGACTTGTTGGGGCGAGAATAGTAGATGAAAAATGACAGGGAAGAATGGGGGAGAATAGTAGATGAAAAATGACAGGTAAGAAGAGGACATGGGTGACAAACGAGGTAGTTCTTCGTCAAAACAAACGAGGTAGTTACGTGTGGTGTGACGATGAACGCTATGGACAGCACGGGTGCGTTGGCAGCCCAGGCAGGCACCGGGACGCCCGCTCACGATTAGGCGGCCCGGCACGGGCGCTATCCCAGCCCAGGCG
Organism: Aegilops longissima; assembly: GCA_021605205.1. Lineage (NCBI taxonomy): Eukaryota > Viridiplantae > Streptophyta > Magnoliopsida > Poales > Poaceae > Aegilops > Aegilops longissima. Next base: position 778,129,496 of record CM038677.1, on the reverse strand, counting down.
CACCACGCCATGTTTTCTCGGCCACAACATCCACATGACAGTCCAGTCTTTTTTTTTTTTTTGAGATCACATGACAGTCCAGTTGAGAGCATCTAGAACCGGACCACCCCAAACGCCCGGGCGGGCAGGTCTGGACACAAAATTGTCACCCAGCCGAACATGGCAAATCCGGCCCGAACAACCGGACTGGTCGGCAAACTCCATATCTAGCCCATATCTGGGGCCGGTGGATCACGCGGTGGCCTCGCCGGAGACCACCGCATGGCAACGCAACAGCGTTGTGCTGGCGGAACCCTTTAGGTGGCGCCTTGCTTTGTCCGTCGAAACGGAGGCCATATCTGCCTCCATGGTTCGCGGAAATGAAGAGGCGTGCCGTGCACACCGCGCAAGGCTGCAGGCGCACTTAGGTGGCTGCGCCAGCCTGCCAGGCAGAGGCGGCTTCGGTAGCCCGCGAGGCAGAGACAGAGGAAACCCTCCGTGCCCGCATAGCCAAGAAGCGATGAAGGAGGGCGGTCAGGGCGATGGCTAAAGATCAAAGCAGGGCGGTCCGTGCAATGGCCAAACTGCCCCTAAGAAGGAAAAGGACAATGACAGCGATGGATCGGACAGCTCCGGCAATGAGCAGATCCGCCTCGATCCGTTTTGCGTCTTCGATCAGTTCTGCCGCAAGAAAGACGGCAAGGACAGGGGCGGCCGTGGTTGAACTTCTTCCATGGCCGTTTCATTCACAGTATTAGAACATGTAAATTTTAGCTGTCCGATGACATCTGTTGAACTACGCATGTTTAACGTTGCATGATACCAGTATGAAATTGAGGATTTGGTTTGATGCATCCGGTTGTGGGCGCGTAAATTTTTTGCCTGCCCTGGTCACTGTCCGCGATGTATGGGCCCGGATTAGATAACTCTGGATTCTGGTTGTAGATGCTTTGATCCGTGGCAAGCTGCATCCCTTTCATATGCCTTGGTCGTTTTAGCCCAAGGCGTAATGTGATGCGCACGTCGTGCCCCGAAACTCCTCCCGCGCGCTAGGAAAATTACACTGGACGACGACTGCAAGCCGACAGCGCCATGGTGACCCTACTGACGGAGAGACAGGCCGGCGCATAGGTTCCACAAAACTAACCAGAGTCTGACCAGTAGTATCTTCTGAGTAAATTGCAACCAACTTGACAGTGCCCTGATTTGACCGGGACTGGGACACCTCCATGTCAAACAAACAATGCTGAGGTAATTTCCCTGGACCGACGTGGTGAATGTGATTGATGAAGAATTGCATGCCGCATGCCAGCGACGTTAACGGTACTGCTGTATCCCCCCACCCAGTGCTTGTGAACTGCGAGCGATCAAAGTGATACGTACTTGTCTAGTTTCCTGAGACACATCTGTTGACAGTGGGTAGGAGACTTAGGAGCATAAAGGGTCGACGGTAGTGGTATGTTGAGAGCTCACCAACACGTAGCCTTTCTGCCTTCCCTTGTCTAGATAGATAAGTAGCTCCATTACCATGGCATAAACGGACGCCAGGTGGTACACTAACACCTGTAGCTCGTCCTCCTGCTGCTTAAGCAATCGATGTCCCCTAACCCTTGGTCGCCATCCTCCTACTCCAGAAATGCATGTGCAACCTCCCCGGCTGGCCGGATCCCCTCACAATGTCACATTGTCGCCCTCTCTTCTCCCCCCTGGACGGCGCCGGCTGTGAGCTGAGGGCTGCGGGTATACACTCCATCTACGCGCGTGCAGGAAACGTGATGCACACTGATCGCCACGGCGCATCTCAGTGTCAACGTTCAGAAAAACCGGCAGTACCATCTTGGGCTGTCGGCTCTTTAGCCTCGTGACAAAAGGTAAACAGCCGGTTCGAAGTTAAGAGCATACATATGTACATGCACAATATATACATCTTGTTTTCAAAATGTGTTCAAACACCAAATCACCCTTTTGCACGTCCTGACGCATAATTGGCTTTTCTTTTTGAAAAAGAGGATGATTCCTGGCCTCTGCATCTAGGCGATGCATACGGCCACTTTATTAATTATTTTCACAAGACCTTACAAAGTCATACAACAGTAAGATTAAAGCCTGAGCCTAATACCAAACAGACATCGCAGCCAAGCCTAATATCTAAGACCTGAGACCCCAACCTAGCCACTTGCCGGGTCTGGGACACTCACTGTACTGATGCATCAACCTTGCTCGCTCTAGCTATCGTCGACGCCACCACGACGTCCAACGGCACCTCATCCCTGCGCGCAAACAGCTGAGCACGTCGCGGTCGCCACTGATACAGCTCAGCGCCATGCTGCCAAGTACCACCAGTCGACACAGCTTGAAGCCCTTGGAAGATCTGTCGTGCGTAGCACCCGCCGACCGTGCATGACAAAGCGTAGCACCGCCGGTCGTGCATGACTTGACATCTCCACCGAAGCTCCGTGCAAGACGGCCGCTCCACCTCCGCCTCGACTTCGGTACTGCTCCATAAACGATGCTCCTAAAAGAGAAACGACACCGCAGTGCCGCCATCGTCCGATCTGGAACACCAGATCCTAGGGTATCCCCCGAAGCAGCACGAGTGGGTCGACAGTAGTTATACGACAATGCCTTCATCAAGGTAACAACGTAGAACGTCGCCATCGCCTGCCGTCGGCTCGGTTTTCACCAACAACCATGTCTCCCCAACTCGCAGCTGGGACTAGATGATGAATCTCGAGATCCAATCACCAAGCTTCTGGCCGGCCACCGCCGACGAAGAAGATGACCACCACCACTGGCTACACTGGCCAGAACAGATCTGCCATGGATGCCGCTAAGCAGTTCACCAGGTCTTCGATGCCGCCGCCGATCTAAAGCCAGATGACATGCCGCCGAAGACCGTATCGCGCCGCCGCCCGATCCAGGCCAGCCGCCGCCGCCGCCGCCTGTGGCCCGAGGCAGGGCCGACCACCGCCGTCGTTGAAGCCAACGCCGTCGCTTCTAGATCGGCCGCACCTCCACGCATGTTGGGGCCCCGCCACCCCTGAAATGTGGGAGGGAGGAAGAGCCCCCGCCACCGCCGTCGGCCTCCGGGCACAAGCCGGCGGCGTCCTCTGGCAGCGGCGGGAGGAAGGGAGGAAGATGACATAAGTGCGCCGGTGTACATGCGCATTTGCTGCGCCACGTCCCACGTCCCGTGTGTGCATGTACATGTGATTTTTGGCCAGCCATTCAGGCATAATGTACGTGCTGTCAAAGTTAGAGTGGACGACAGCAAGCCGACCGAGAGCAGCTGACAGCGCCGTTGTGACACCACTGACGACGAGACAGGCCGGCCGGTGAGCGCATCCATCGGTTCCACAAAACTAACTACTACAGTACTCAAGATACTGTACTGTACGTACTACAAGTACAGTTTTCTTCCGTAGTACTAAATTGCAACCAAATTGAATTGACAGGGACATACATGTCAAACAAACAAACAAGTATACATTGACAATGGGGTGACACATGGTGCCATATCCGGAGAAGAGGAGAGCTGTCCTTGTGAATTACGATCAAAGTATAGTTGTCAGGTTTTCTGCGGACATCTGCTGATAGTTGGTTGGAGGCTCAGCATAGCTTTCAGAGACTGTGATCTACTCTTTCAGTGCTAAGATTAGCAGCAGTACTACCGGTCAAGTCTTAACCTTCCATCGCAAGTACTCCCTCTATTCACTTTTATAAGGTGTTATAGACAGTTCGAACTTCGAAGTTAGAGAGCATGCATGCATGCATGCATGACAGTCGAGGCTGCGGCATTGGTCCCTTGCAAGCTCAATGTCTGTTCCTCCTTATGTCTTGGCCGTAACTTTCACAAACGCTCAAGTTTGGGCAGGCATGCTCTACACTTCGAAACTCCTCCCACGCGCGTTGAGAAGATTAGATTGGGCAACACCGCGCCATTGTGATTCTACTGATGGCGAGGACAGGACAAATGGTGTGGCTAGCTCTCAGTCAACTGAGATTAAACCAAGTCTTAATTAAGTGACATAGCATGTAAGAAATAAATTTTCTTTTACATGAATCTCAGGGATATAGTATCGACGGAGATCTAGAAAGACCGTTCCACAACACTAACACAGAGTATACTTTGTTGTCTCCCCCGGTACTCGTGAACTGCGATCAAAGTATACTTCGTCTAGTTTCTTGAGACATCTGTTGCTGGTGGGTTGGAGCACAGGTATATAGCTTTCAGAGTCGACAGTGATGGTACTATTGTTTTTCCATTATACTCAGATTAGTAGCCGTCAACCGCTAACCTTGGATCGCAAGCATGCGTTATGTTGAGAGCTCACCAACAAGACGTAGCCTTTCTTTCCTGGACATGTCTAGGGAGCGGCCGGCTGCTCCCTAGCGGTCCAGGGTGGCCTACTTATTTAGAAAGTATTTGTCCTCACGTGATCCTAAAAAAGAAAATATTATCTTTCGTGTGAACCAAAAGTGCTAAAGGAACACTGCTAATTAATCATCCCATGTGATCTCTTGTCATATGATGGATGTCTCCATGCCTCTCGCTCATGTTGTCTTTGTGTAATAATTTTGGGTTTTTAAATTTTTAAAAAGCCATATCTTTCAAACCGTGTGTCGGAATTCAGATCCGTTTTCACCGTTGGAACCCTCGTGACGTGCTCTTTGAAACTAGATCCCGCATGAGTATGTTTTGACGAATTTTTTATATGCAACTAAGTTCCTCGTTTTGTGCAACTGACTAGCAGTGGATGTGCAACTACCTGACAGTGAATGTGCAACTTTTCGCTTACCCCGTGGAAGTGTAGTTTTCATTGATGGCACATCTATCCCAATACTACCTCATCCTAGTGAGATTTTCAAATTCGTGTTTTGCGCAGGCCAACTGCCTAATAGTTCTTGTGCAACTTTCCCCTCGCTCGTGATTGTGCTTTCACTGTTTGCTGCATCAGCCAACTGTCTAGCAGTAGTTGTGCAACTTCGGATACTGTCACCGCCAACTGTCTATCAGTGATGTGCAACTATCCCTCATACCTCATGAATGTGTAATTTCCTTACTAGCACTCGGAACCACCCGTCTAGTGGGGTGTGCAGCTTTAGCGCCCCATTTATATGCAACTTTTACAACCCTCATGAATATGTAACTTTTCATTACCCTCATGAATGTGGAATTTTCACCATCCAACTATCCCTACTTGTGAGATGTGCAACTTTATATGTTGCTTCGGCCAACTGCCTAGCAGACTTTGTGCAACTCCATTTGTTGCCCCCGCCAACTAAAACTACATATCCACGAGTATGGAGGGGAAGGAGTTGCACATTTAGTAATAGGAAGTTGGCTCGAACAACAGACTAAGTTGCACATATCATTGGTAGGGAAGTTGGGGCAGGGTGTGTCAACTGTAAAAAAAAACTACACATCCACGAGTAGAGAAGGGTTGCACATCGACTACTACATAGTTGGTCGGGACAGTAGACTAGTTATACATCAAGTTTTCATGGTTTGAAACCTCATGTGAAGTTACATCATGCAGCTCCAAAAACTGCTTTTGAAAAAAATTGCATCATGTAGTATTAAAGTTGCACAATATAGAGTCAAATTTGGCATCAAAATTTTTTCGTCAAAACATACCCATGCGGGATCTAGTTTCAAAGATCTCGTCGCGAAGAATCCAACAGTGAAGACGGATCTGAATTCCGACGCGCGGTTTGAAAGATGTGGCTTTGTAAAAATTTGGAAAACCAAAATAATTGTACGTGAAGCTGGTTCTTTCAAATCGAATTAATGAGTCTGAACACATTAAATACTAATAAAAACATGCATTAGTAGATAAAAAAGTAACTCAAACCCGGCCGCTCGTTGTCTTCTATGCACTTGCAGTAACTCGTAATCCCGCTTAAACAACCCTCTTGCCCCCTAGCCCTTGGTCGCCATTCTTCTACTCCAAAAATGTACTACAAGTCCGTGCATGCATGCATATGCATGTGGCGACCTCTCCAGCTGGAGGCCCTCGCCCTCTCACATTGTCGCCCGGACTTTTCCCGTCCAACAACCCTCTCAGCTGAGGGCTAGCTGCAAGTATATACTGCACCTACGTCTACGTGCGTGCTTGAAACGTGGTGCACACACTGATCGCCACGGCGCATCGCATGGTCAACCAACCTTCAGCAAAACCGTTACCACCTTTGGCTGTCGGCGCGGCGCCGCTACTACCGCTTCTCGCATGGAGAGAAAGAGAAGCGGCCGGTTAGTTCGAAGGCGTACTTGTGCATTTTACTTGTGCACCTCAACGTACGCATACCAGGTTCTTAGGGTCGGTTCTTTTGCTGGTTTTTTTGGGCTTCTAGAATAAGCTGTCTCTAACCTAGATTATTTTAGAAGCCCAATCAATTTTTTCCTTTTAAAAGCCTACTAATGAAGTCTTAACTACTAGGCTTCTAAAAAAATAATTTGGCTTGAGCTTCTAGAATAAGCTGGGCAGGGGGTAAACTGGGCAAGGGCAGCTTATTTCAGCTTATTCTAGAAGCCAGCAAAAGAACTGTCCCTTAATTGGTTTGCCATGCGATGCCAGATTTTTCTGGTATCTGGAGTAGTTTGGAGACATGACCTGCTACCTCTGCACCTAAACCATTCACAAAGAATCAATATCATTGGGAGTCATATAACTTATGCTTAATATTTAGTTTGATTCTAAAACTTACAAAATATAAAATTATGGTCATATAACTTTGTCCCTGCATTTAAACACGGTGCTTCTTCTCGTACCCTGATGTATGGCTTGCACACATGGTCTGCCAGTGAGGCGTAGGCCCACCCACAAAGATGCTGCTGGTTCGAGTCCCATTCGTTGTATATTTTCTATTTTATATGACCCATAAATATAATGTACAAGTAATCTAATTTTTTCCAGCCACTGACAGCTGGACCTACGCCACTGACAACTTAGTGTGCGGGCCATACGTCTGGATACGAGCGGAAGCACCGTGTTTGCACGCTGAAACAAGTTAAGGGCATCTTCAAGGCGGACTCGTAAGCCTCCCGCAACCGTACGGACCGCGCTGTTCGGGCCGCTGAAGCCATCCAACGCCGAACTGTATCGGTCCTCGGAGCTGTCCGGACGCGATTTCTCCCGCAATCCGGAGACAAAAATGGGGGAGGTTTGCGGGAGTCGAGACCACTTCCCAGTCTGCTTCTGATCGCCCTGACCCATCAAAAAACTCCCCCCCTCCCGCGCGCCCACTTGCGGGAGTCCGGAGCATTCTTTGAGGAACACACCTATGTGAGCCTCATTGCTGGTCACAATCTATGAGATAGTGTATTATTCAGTAAGCTCATGAACAACTCAGGATTATGACTAATAAGCTCCACCCTTGGGGTTTTATCCTTCGATAGCCAGGTACCAGTCGACAATAGGCGAAACTTCCGCATGCCAAACTGATAATTCAAGGCATAGTCAATTGTTTAGTTGTGAAAAAAATCTAATTTTGTTGCTCTAGGTGAAAGTTGAACTTAACAATCTCCACTGAAAATTCTGATATACCAAAACACTATTGGGAACAGATGACAAACTAATGTGCCTCAAGATCTAGTGAGGGATTGTTGAATTATAGATGAGCTTTGGCCGGCATAAGACAATAATTCCTCGTTAATATCTAAGGCCCATGTAGGTGTATGACAAGTGGTGGAAAGTTTAATACGATACTACTGGTGGAAAAAGAGTTGAACCTCTTTATAAGGGCTCCTCTACCACATACCATTGAAATCTTGGGAGAGGAGCTGTATACGTGCGTGTTGGGGAACACAGTAATTTCAAAAAAATTCCTACGCACACGCAAGATCCATCTAGGTGATGCATAGCAACGAGAGGGGAGAGTGTTGTCCATGTACCCTCGTAGAGCGAAAGCGGAAGCGTTATGACAACGCGGTTGATGTAGTCGTACGTCTTCACGATCCGACCGATCCTAGTACCGAAAGTCCGGCACCTCCGTGATCTGCACACGTTCAGCTCGGTGACCTCCCACGAACTCTAGGTCCAGCTGAGTGTCGAGGGAGAGCTTCATCAACATGACGGCGTGATGACAGTGATGATGAAGTTACCGATGCAGGGCTTCGCCTAAGCACTACAACGATATGACCGAGGTGGAAGGCTGTGGAGGGGGGCAACGCACACGGCTAAACAATCAACTTATGTGTTCTAGGGTGCCCCCCTCCCCACGTATATAAAGGAGGGAGGGGGAGGCCGGCCGACCCTCCTTGGCGCGCTGATACGTCTCCAATGTATATTTTTTTTATTGTTCCATGCTATTATATTATCTGTTTTGGATGTTTAATTAGCTTTAATATACCTTTTAATATTATTTTTGGGACTAACCTATTAACCGAAGCCCCAGTGCAAATTGCTGTGTTTTTGCCTATTTCAGTGTTTCACAGAAAAGGAATATCAAACGGAATCCAAACGGAATGAAACCTTCGCGAGGATCATTTTTGGAACAAACGCAATCCAGGAGACTTGGAGTGGAGGTCAAGGAAGCCACGAGGCGGCCACGAGGCAGGAGGGCGCGCCCCCACCCTCGTGGGCCCCTCGCAGCTCCACCGACCTACTTCTTTCGCCTATATATATACTCTTATACCCTGAAACCTTCGGGGAGAGACACAAAACACCTTTTCCACCGCCGCAACCTTCTGTATCCGTGAGATCCTGCTACCTCTTGATCACTGCGTTGGTTTTCCCTTGAAGAGGAAAGGGTGATGCAGTAAAGCAGCGTAAGTATTTTCCTCAGTTTTTGAGAACCAAGGTACCAATCCAAGAGGGAGGCTACGACGAGTCCCTCGCACCTACACAAACAAATAAAATCCTCGCAACCAACACAATAAAGGGGTTGTCAATCCCTTCACGGTCACTTACGAAAGTGAGATCTGATAGATATGATAAGATAATATTTTTGGTATTTTTATGATAAGGATGCAAAGAAAAATAAAAGGCAATAAAAATAGCTAAGTGTTGGAATATTAATATGATGGAAAATAGACCCGGGGGCCATAGGTTTCACTAGTGGCTTCTCTCGAGAGCATAAGTATTACGGTGGGTGAACAAATTACTGTTAAGCAATTGACAGAATTGAGCATAGTTATGAGAATATCTAGGTATGATCATGTATATAGGCATCACGTCCGATACAAGTAGACCGACTCCTGCCTGCATCTACTACTATTACTCCACAAATCGACCGCTATCCAGCATGCATCTAGAGTATTAAGTCATAAGAACAGAGTAACGCTTTAAGCAAGATGACATGATGTAGAGGGATAAACTCATGCAATATGATATAAACCCCATCTTGTTATCCTCGATGGCAACAATACAATACGTGCCTTGCTGCCCCTCATCACACCGGAAAGGACACCGCAAGATTGAACCCAAAGCTAAGCACTTCTCCCATTGCAAGAAAGATCAATCTAGTAGGCCAAACAAAACTGATAATTCGAAGAGACTTGCGAAGATAACCAATCATACATAAAAGAATTCAGAGGAGATTCAAATATTGTTCATAGATAAACTTGATCATAAACCCACAATTCATCGGTCTCAACAAACACACCGCAAAAGAAGATTACATTGAATAGATCTCCTCGAGAATCGTGGATAACTTTGTATTGAGATCCAAAAAGAGAGAAGAAGCCATCTAGCTAATAACTATGGACCCGAAGGTCTGAGGTAAAACTACTCACACATCATCGGAGAGGCTATGGTGTTGATGTAGAAGCCCTCCGTGATCGATGCCCCCTCCGGCGGAGCTCCGAAAAAGGCCCCAAGATGGGATCTCACGGGTACAGAAGGTTGCGGCGGTGGAATTAGGTTTTTGGCTCCGTATCTGGTAGTTTGGGGGTACGTAGGTATATATAGGAGGAAGAAGTACGTCGGTGGAGCAACATGGGCCCCACGAGGGTGGAGGGCGCGCCTGGGGTGGGTAGGCGCACCCCCTACCTCGTGCCTTCCTGGTTCATGTCTTGATGTAGGGTCCAAGTCCTCTGGATCACGTTCATTCCGAAAATCACGTTCCCGAAGGTTTCATTCCGTTTGGACTCCGTTTGATATTCTTTTTCTGCGAAACTCTGAAATAGGCAAAAAACATCAATTCTGGGCTGGGCCTCCGGTTAATAGGTTAGTCCCAAAAATAATATAAAGTGTATAATAAAGCCCAATAATGTCCAAAACAGAATATAATATAGCATGGAACAATAAAAAATTATAGATACGTTGGAGACGTATCAAGCATCCCCAAGCTTAATTCCTGCTCGTCCTCGAGTAGGTAAATGCAGAATTTTTGATGTGGAATGCTACTCGGCATAATTTCAATGTAATTTTCTTAATTGTGGTATGAATATTTAGATCCGAAAGATTCAAGATAAAAGTTTAATATTGACATAAAAGTAATAATACTTCAAGCATACTAACTAAGCAATTATGTCTTCTCAAGATATCATGGCCAAAGAAAGTTCATCCCTACAAAATCATATAGTTTAGTTATGCTCCATTTTTGTCACAGAAGAATGCTCTCATCATGCACAACCCCGATGACAAGTCAAGCAATTGTTTCATACTTTAGTAATCTCAAACTTTACAACCTTCACGCAATATATGAGCGTGAGCCATGGATATAGCACTATGGGTGGAATAGAATATAATGATGGGGGTTATGTGGAGAAGATAAAAAGGGAGAAAGTCTCACATCAACACGGCTAATCAATGAGCTATGGAGATGCCCATCGATTGATGTTAATGCAAGGAGTAGGGATTGCCATGCAATGGATGCACTAGAGCTATAAATGCATGAAAGCTCAACAAAAGAAACTAAGTGGGTGTGCATCCAACTTGCTTGCTCACGAAGACCTAGGGCATTTGAGGAGGCCCATTGTTGGAATATACAAGCCAAGTTCTATAATGAAAAAATTCCCACTAGTATATGAAAGTGAAAAACAAGAGACTATCATGAAGATCATGGTGCTACTTTGAAGCACAAGTGTGGAAAAAGGATAGTAGCATTGTCCCCTTTTTCTGGGCCTTCTTTTTTTGGCCTTTCTCTTTTTTATTGGGACAATGCTCTATGAATGATGATCATCGCACTTCTATTTATTTACAACTCAATGATTTCAACTCGATACTAGAACAAAGTATGACTCTATATGAATGCCTCTGGCGGTATACCGGGATAGCAATGAATCAAGAGTGACATGTATGAAAAATTATGAACGGTGGCTTTGCCACAAATACGATGTCAACTACATGATCATGCAAAGCAATATGACAATGATGAATGTGTCATGATAAATGGAACGTGGAAAGTTGCATGGCAATATATCTCAGAATGGCTATGGAAATGCCAAAATAGGTAGGTATGGTGGATGTTTTGAGGAAGATATAAGGAGGTTTATGTGTGAAATAGCGTATCATATCACGGGGATTGGATGCACCGGCGAAGTTTGCACCTACTCACAATGTGAGAAAGGGCAATGCACGGTACCGAAGAGGCTAGCAATGATGGAAGGGTAAGAGTGTGTATAATCCATGGACTCAACATTAGTCATAAATAACTCACATACTTATTGCAAAAATCTACAAGTCATCAGAAATCAAGAACTACGCGCATGCTCCTAGGGGGATAGATTGGTAGGAAAAGACCATCGCTCGTCCTCGACCACCACTCATAAGGAGGACAATCAAAGAACACCTCATGTTTCAAATTTGTTACATAACATTTACCATACGTGCATGCTACGGAATTTGCAAACTTTAACACAAGTATTTCTCAAATTCACAACTACTCAACTAGCACAACTTTAATATCACTACCTCCATATCTCAAAACAATCATCAATCATCAAACTTCTCTTAGTATTCAACACACTCATAAGAAAGTTTTTTACTAGTCTTGAATACGTAACATATTAGGATTAATTTCCCAATTTAAGCAAATTACCATGCTGTTTAAGACTCTCAAAATAATATAAGTGAAGCATGAGAGAATAATAGTTTCTATAAAACAAAACCACCGCCGTGCTCTAAGAGATATAAGTGAAGCACTAGAGCAAAAACTATATAGCTCAAAAGATATAAGTGAACCGCATAGAGTATTCTAATAAATTCCGAATCATCTGTGTCTCTCTCAAAAGGTGTGTACAGAAAAGATGATTGTGGTAAACTAAAAAGCAAAGCCTCAAATCATACAAGACGCTCCAAGCAAAACACATATCATGTGGTGAATAAAAATATAGCTCCAAGTAAAGTTACCGATGGAAGTAGACGAAAGAGGGGCTGCCTTCCGGGGCATCCCCATGATTTGGCTTTTTGGTGTCCTTAGATTATCTTGGGGTGCCATGGGCATCCCCAAGATTAGGATCTTGCCACTCCTTGTTCCATAATCCATCAAATCTTTTACCCAAAACTTGAAAACTTCACAACACAAAACTTAGCAGAAAATCTCGTGAGCTCCATTAGCGAAAGAAAACAAAACACCACTTCAAGGTACTGTAATGAACTCATTATTATTTATATTGGTGTTAAACCTACTGTATTCCAACTTATTTATGCTTTATAAACTACTCCCTCCGTCCCAAAATTCTTGTCTTAGATTTGTCCAAATACGGATGTATCAAGTCATGTTTTAGTATTAGGTACATCCGTATCTAGACAAATGTAAGACAAGAATTTTGGGACGGAGGGAGTATTTTATTAGCCATAGATTCATCAAAATAAGCAAACAACACACGAAAAACAGAATCTCTCAAAAACAGAACAGTCTGTAGTAATCTGTAACTAACACAAACTTCTGGAACTCTAAAAATTCAGCCAAAATAGGACGACCTAGCTAATTTGTTTATTGATCTGCTGCAATAGGAATCAACATCATATCACGTTCTGGTGAGTTTTAACAATTATTTTCGTGAACAGAAAGTTTCTAGAATTTTCAGCAAGATCAAATAACTATCATCCAAGAAGATCCTATAGGTTAAACTTGGCACAAACACTAATTAAAACATAAAAACAAATCTAACTAGAGGCTAGATAAAAGATTTATTCCTAAACAGAAGCAAAAAGCAAAAAAATAAAATTGGGTGGCCTCCCAACAAGTGCTATCGTTTAACGCCCCTAGCTAGGCATAATAGCAAGGATAGATCTAGTTTTTGCCATCTTTGGTAGGTAATCCATAAGTGGCTCTCGTAATAGATTCATAAGGTAATTTTATTTTATTTCTAGGGAAGTGTTCCATGACTTTCCTTAACGGAAATTGGAATCTAGTATTCCCTTCCTTCATATTAATAATTGCACCAATCGTTCTAAGGAAAGGTCTACCAAGAATAATAGGACATGAAGGATTGCAATCTATCTCAAGAACAAAAAAATCTACGGGCACATAATTCCTATTAGCAACAATAAGAACATCATTAATTCTTCCCATAGGTTTCTTAATGGTGGAATCCACAAGGTGTAAGTTTAAAGAACAATCATCAAGATCACGGAAACCTAGCAAATCACACAAAGTCTTTGGAATCGTGGAAACACTAGCACCCAAATCACACAAAGCATAGCATTCATGATCTTTAATTTTCATTTTAATAGTAGGTTCCCACTCATCATAAAGTTTTCTAGGTATAGAAACTTTGAACTCAAGTTTTTCTTCATAAGATGGCATCAAAGCATCAACGATATGTTTAGTAAAAGCTTTATTTTGGCTATAAACACGAGGAGAATTTAGCACGGATTGCAACAAGGAAATACAATCTATCAAAGATCAATTATCATAATTAAATTCCTTGAAATCCAAAATAGTGGGTTTATTGCCATCTAAAGTCTTAACTTCTTCAATCCCACTTTTACCAATTTTAGCATCAAGATCTAAAAACTCCAAATTTTTGGAACGCCTTCTAGGTAAAGGTGGATCATATTCAGTCCCATCATTATCAAGATTCATATTGCAAAACAAAGATTTAATAGGGGACACATCAATAACTTTTAGATCTTCATCTTTATTTTCATAGAAACTGGAAGAACACGCTTTCACAAAGCAATCTTTCTTAGCACGCATCCTAGCGGTTCTTTCTTTGCACTCATCAATGGAAACTCTCATGGCTTTGAGAGACTCATTGATATCATGCTTAGGTGGAATAGATCTAAGTTTCAAGGAATCAACATCAAGAGAAATTCTATCAACGTTCCTAGCCAATTCATCAACTTTAAGCAATTTTTATTCAAGCAAAGCATCGAAATTCTTTTGCGAATTCATAAACTCTTTAACATTAGTCTCAAATTCAGAAGGCATCTTATTAAAATTTCCATAAGAATTGTTGTAGGAATTACCATAGTTATTAGAGGAATTACTAGGGTACGGCCTAGGATTAAAGTTTCCTCTATACGCGTTGTTACCAAAATTATTCCTACCAACAAAATTCACATCCATAGATTCATTATTATTCTAAATCAAAGTAGACAAAGGCATGTCATTAGGATCAGAAGAAACACTCTTAGTAGCAAATAATTTCATAAGTTCATCCATCTTTCCACTCAAAACATTAATTTCTTCTATCACATGCACTTTTTTATTAGTAGATCTTTCGGTGTGCCATTGAGAATAATTAACCATAATATTATCTAGGAGTTTAGTAGCTTCTCCTAAAGTGATTTCCATCAAAGTGGCTCCTGCGGCCAAATCTAGAAGATTTCTAGAAGCAAAATTCAATCCGGCATAAATTTTTTGTATAATCATCCAAAGATTCAAACCATGTGTAGGGTAATTACGTATCATTAATTTCATCCTCTCCCAAGCTTGTGAAACATGTTCATGATCAAGTTGCTTAAAATTCATAATATCGTTTCTAAGAGAGATGACCTTAGCGGGAGGAAAATACTTAGAGATAAAAGCATCTTTGCACTTATTCCAAGAATCAATACTATTTTTAGGCAGAGACGAAAACCAAGCTTTAGCACGATCTCTAAGCGAAAAAGGAAATAGCTTCAATTTAACAATATCATTGTCCACATCTTTCTTCTTTGCATATCACACAAATCAACGAAGCTATTTAGATGGGTAGCGGCATCTTCACTAGGAAGGCCAGCGAATTGATCTTTCCTGACAAGATTCAATAAAGCAGTATTGATTTCACAAGATTCAGTATCGGTAAGAGGAGCAATCGGAGTGCTAAGAAAATCATTGTTGTTGGTATTGGTAAAGTCACACAATTTAGTATTATCTTGAGCCATCGTGACAAACAAGCAATCCAACACACGAGCATACAAGAAGCAAGCGAAAAAGAGGCGAACGGAAAAGAGAGGGCGAATAAAACGGCAAGGGTGAAGTGGGAGAGAGGAAAACGATAGGCAAATGGCAAATAATGTAATGCAGGAGATAAGGGTTTGTGATGGGTACTTGGTATGTTGAATTTTGCGTAGACTCCCCGGCAACGGCGCCAGAAATCCTTCTTGCTACCTCTTAAGCACTACGTAGGTTTTCCCTTGAAGAGGAAAGGGTGATGCAGTAAGCAGCGTAAGTATTTCCCTCAGTTTTTGAGAACCAAGGTATTAATCCAGTAGGAGGCCACGCACGAGTCCCTCGCACCTACACAAACAAATAAAATCCTCGCAACCAACGCAATAAAGGGGTTGTCAATTCCTTCACGGTCACTTACGAAAGTGAGATCTGATAAGATAATATTTTTGGTATTTTTATGATAAGGATGCAAAGTAAAATAAAAGGCAATAAAAATAGCTAAGTATTGGAAGATTAATATGATGGAAAATAGACCCGGGGGCCATAGGTTTCACTAGTGGCTTCTCTCGAGAGCATAAGTATTACGGTGGGTGAACAAATTACTGTTGAGCAAATGACAGAATTGAGCATAGTTATGAGAATATCTAGGTATGATCATGTATATAGGCATCACGTCCGAGACAAATAGACCGGCTCCTGCCTGCATCTACTACTATTACTCCACACATCGACCGCTATCCAGCATGCATCTAGAGTATTAAGTTCATAAGAACAGAGTGACGCTTTAAGCAAGATGACATGATGTAGAGGGATAAACTCATGCAATATGATATAAACCCCATCTTGTTATCCTCGATGGCAACAATACAATACGTGCCTTGCTGCCCCTACTATCACTGGGAAAGGACACCGCAAGATTGAACCCAAAGCTAAGCACTTCTTCCATTGCAAGAAAGATCAATCTAGTAGGCCAAACCAAACTGATAATTCGAAGAGAATTGCGAAGATAACCAATCATACATAAAAGAATTCAGAGAAGATTCAAATATTGTTCATAGATAAACTTGATCATAAACCCACAATTCATCGGTCTCAACAAACACACCGCAAAAGAAGATTACATCGAATAGATCTCCACGAGAATCGTGGAGAACTTTGTATTGAGATTCAAAAAGAGAGAAGAAGCCATCTAGCTAATAACTATGGATCCTAAGGTCTGAGGTAAACTACTCACACATCATCGGAGAGGCTATGGTGTTGATGTAGAAGCCCTCTGTGATCGATGCCCCCTCCGACGGAGCTCCGGAAAAGGCCCCAAGATGGGATCTCACGGGTACAGAAAGTTGCGGCGGTGGAATTAGGTTTTTGGCTTCGTATCTGGTAGTTTGGGGGTACGTAGGTATATATAGGAGGAAGAAGTACGACGGTGGAGCAACATGGGCCCCACAAGGGTGGAGGGCGCGACCAGGGGGAGTAGGCGCGCCCCCTACCTCGTGCCTTCCTGGTTGATGTCTTGACGTAGGGTCCAAGTCCTCTGGATCACGTTCGTTCCGAAAATCACGTTCCCGAAGGTTTCATTCCGTTTGGACTCCCTTTGATATTCTTTTTCTACGAAACTCTGAAATAGGCAAAAAACAGCAATTCTGGGTTGGGCCTCCGGTTAATAGGTTAGTCCCAAAAATAATATGAAAGTGTATAATAAAGCCCAATAATGTCCAAAACAGAATATAATATAGCATGGAACAATAAAAAAATATAGATACGTTGGAGATGTATCAGATCCCATCTTGGGGCCTTTTCCAGCAATCTGCCGGAGGGGATTCGATCACGGAGGGCTTCTACATCAACACCATAGCCTCTCCGATGATGTGTGAGTAGTTTACCACAGACCTTCAGGTTCATAGTTATTAGCTAGATGGCTTCTTCTCTCTGTTTGGATCTCAATACAAAGTTCTCCTCGATTATCTTGGAGATCTATTCGATGTAACTCTTTTTGTGGTGTGTTTGCCGAGAGCCGATGAATTGTGGGTTTATAAACTTGATTATCTATGAATATTATTTGATTCTTCTCTGAATTCTTATTTGCATGATTTGATATCTTTGCAAGTCTCTTCGAATTATCGATTTAGTTTGGCCTACTAGATTGATCTTTCTTGCAATGGGAGAAGTGCTTAGCTTTGGGTTCAATCTTGCGGTGCTCGATCCTAGTTACAGAAATGGAAACGACACGTATTGTATTATTGCCATCGAGAATAAAAAGATGGGGTTTATATAATATTGCTTGAGTTTATCCCTCTACATCATGTCATCTTGCCTAATGCGTTACTCCGTTCTTATGAAATTAATACTCTAAATGCATGTTGGATAGCGGTCGATGTGTGGAGTAATAGTAGTAGATGCAGAATCGTTTCGGTCTACTTGACACGAACGTGATGCCTATATTCATGATCTTTGCCTTAGATATCATCATAACTATGCACTTTTGTACCAATTGCTCGACGGTAATTTGTTCACCCACCGTAATACATGCTATCTTGAGAGAAGCCACTAGTGAAATCTATGGCCCCCGGGTCTACTTTACATCATATAAGTTTCCAATCAACAATTCTAGTTTACTATTTATTTTCCAATCTATACCACAAAAATACCAAAAGTATTTATCTTATTATCTTTATCAGGTCTCACTTTTGTAAGTGGCCGTGAAGGGATTGACAACCCCTTTATCGCGTTGGTTGCAAGGTTCTTATTTGTTTGTGCAGTTACTAGGCGACTTGCGTGTAGTCTCCTACTGGATTGATACCATGGTTCTAAAAAACCGAGGGAGATACTTACGCTACTTTGCTGCATCACCCTTTCCTCTTCAAGGGAAAACCAACGCATGCTCAAGAGGTAGCACGCGCCCCCAAGAGCGGAATCCTACTAGGACTCCAAGTCCTAGTAGGTTTCCACCAAAAGGGAGAGAGAGGGAAGGAAGGAGAGGGAGAGGGGGAATGGAAAAGGGTGCGCCGCCCCCTTCCTTGTCCTATTCGGACTCAAGGGGGAGGGGGCGCGTGGCCTGCCCTGGCCACCCCTCTCTCTCTCTCTCCACTAAGGCCCATCGAGGCCCATTAGTTCCCCCAGGGTTCCGATAACCCTCCGGCACTCCGGTTTTATTCGAAACCTCCCGGAACCCTTCCGGTGTCCGAACATAGCCGTCCAATATATCGATCATTACGTCTCGACCATTTTGAGATTCCTCGTCATGACTGTAATCACATCCAGAACTCCGAACTACATTCGGTACATCAAAACACATAAACTCATAATACCAATCGTCACCGAATGTTAAGCATGCGGACCCTACGGGTTCGAGAACTATGTAGACATGACCGAGACTCGTCTCCGGTCAATAACCAATAGCGGAACCTGGATGCTCATATTAGTTCCTACATATTCTACGAAGATCTTTATCAGTAAAACCGCATAACAACATACGTTGTTCCCTTTGTCATCGGTATGTTAGTTGCCCGAGATTCGATCATCAGTACCTCAATACCTAGTTCAATCTCGTTATCGGAAAGTCTCTTTACTCGTTCCATAATGCATCATCCTGCAAGTAATTCATTAGTCACATTGCTTGCAAGGCTTATAGTGATGTGTGCTACCTCTTGAGCACTACGTTGGTTTTCCCTAGAAGAGGAAAGGGTGATGCAACAAAGTAGCGTAAGTATTTCCCTCGGTTTTTGAGAACCAAGGTATCAATCCAGTAGGAGGCCACACACAAGTCCCTCGCACCTACACAAACAAATAAATCCTCGCAACCAACGCCAATAAAGGGGTTGTCAATCCCTTCACGGTCACCTACGAGAGTGATATCTGATAGATACGATAAGATAATATTTTTGGTATTTTTATGATAAAGATGCAAAGTAAAGAAAGCAAAATAAAAACAACGCTAGAAAGAACTTGTTGACGGGAGATTAATATGATGGAAAATAGACCCGGGGGCCATAGGTTTCACTAGTGGCTTCTCTCGAGAGCATAAGTATTACGGTGGGTGAACAAATTATTGTTGAGCAATTGATAGAATTGAGCATAGTTATGAGAATATCTAGGTATGATCATGTATATAGGCATCACGTCCGAGACAAGTAGACCGACTCCTGCCTGCATCTACTACTATTACTCCACACATCGACCGCTATCCAGCATGCATCTAGAGTATTAAGTTCAAAAGAACAGAGTAACGCTTTAAGTAAGATGACATGATGTAGAGCGATAAACTCATGCAATATGATATAAACCCCATCTTGTTATCCTCGATGGCAACAATGCAATACGTGCCTTGCTGCCCCTACTGCCACTGGGAAAGGACACCGCAAGATTGAACCCAAAGCTAAGCACTTCTCCCATTGCAAGAAAGATCAATCTAGTAGGCCAAACCAAATTGATAATTCAAAGGGACTTGCAAAGATAACCAATCATACATAAAAGAATTCAGAGAAGATTCAAATATTGTTCATAGCTAAACTTGATCATAAACCCACAATTCACCGGTCTCAACAAACACACCGCAAAAGAAGATTACATCGAATAGATCTCCATAAGAGAGGGGGAGAACATTGTATTGAGATCCAAAAAGAGAGAAGAAGTCATCTAGCTAATAACTATGGACCCGAAGGTCTGAGGTAAACTACTCACACATCATCGGAGAGGCTATGGTGTTGATGTAGAAGCCCTCCATGATCGATGCCCCCCCATGAACTCCTAAAAGGCCCCAAGATGGGATCTCACGGCATGTAAGGTTGCGGCGGTGGAATTAGGTTTTGGATCCGTGTCTGTAGTTTGGGGTACGTAGGTATATATAGGAGGAAGAAGTACGTCGGTGGAGCAACGTGGGGCCCACAAGGGTGGAGGGCGCGCCTAGGGGGGGGGGGTGGGGGTAGGCGCGCCCCCTACCGCGTGCCCTCCTGGTTGATGTCTTGACGTAGGGTCCAAGTCCTCTGGATCACGTTCGTTTCAAAAATCACGTTCCCGAAGGTTTCATTCCGTTTGGACTCTGTTTGATATTCTTTTTCTGCGAAACTCTGAAATAGGCAAAAAAACAGCAATTCTGGGTTGGCCTCCGGTTAATAGGTTAGTCCCAAAAATAATATAAAAGTGTATAATAAAGCCCATTAATGTCCAAAAAAGAATATAATATAGCATGGAACAATCAAAAATTATAGATACGTTGGAGACGTATCAAGCATCCCCAAGCTTAATTCCTGCTCGTCCTCAAGTAGGTAAATGATAAAAACAGATTTTTTGATATGGAATGCTACTTGGCATAATTTCAATGTAATTCTCTTAATTGTGGTATGTATATTCAGATCCGAAAGATTCAAGATAAAAGTTTAATATTGACATAAAAATAATAATACTTCAAGCATACTAACTAAGCAATTATGTCTTCTCAAAATAAAGTATTTAAATCATGCACAACCCCGATGACAAGCCAAGCAATTGTTTCATACTTTTAATGTTCTCAAACTTTTTCAATCTTCACGCAATACATGAGCGTGAGCCATGGACATAGCACTATATGTGGAATAGAATGGTGGTTTTGGAGAAGACAAAAAAAGAGAGAAGATAGTCTCACATCAACTAGGCGTATCAACGGGCTATGGAGATGCCCATTAATAGATATCAATGTGAGTGAGTAGGGATTGCCATGCAACAGATGCACTTAGAGCTATAAGTATATGAAAGCTCAACAAACGGAACTAAGTGGGCGTGCATCCAACTCGCTTGCTCACGAAGACCTAGGGCATTTTGAGGAAGCCCATCATTGGAATATACAAGCCAAGTTCTATAATGAAAATTTCCCACTAGTATATAAAAGTGATATCATAGGAGACTCTCTATCATGAAGATCATGGTGCTACTTTGAAGCACAAGTGTGGTAAAAGGATAGTAACATTGTCCCTTCTCTCTTTTTCTCTCATTTTTTATTTGGGCCTTTTCTCTTTTTTTGGCCTCTTTTTTTATTTAGTCCGGAGTCTCATCCCGACTTGTGGGGGAATCATAGTCTCCATCATCCTTTCCTCACTTGGGACGATGCTCTAAAAATGATGATCATCACACTTCTATTTACTTACAACTCAACAATTACAACTCAATACTTAGAACAAAATACGACTCTATGTGAATGCCTCTGGCGGTGTACCGGGATATGCAATGAATCAAGAGTGACATGTATGAAAGAATTATGAACGGTGGCTTTGCCACAAATACAATGTCAACTACATGATCATGTGAAGCAATATGAAAATGATGGAGCGTGTCATAGTAAACGAAACAGTGGTAAGTTGCATGGCAATATATCTCGGAATGGCTATGGAAATGCCATGATAGATAGGTATGGTGGCTGTTTTGAGGAAGGTATATGGTGGGTGTATGATACCGGCGAAAAGTTCGCGATATTAGAGAGGCTAGCAATGATGGAAGGAAGAAAAGTGCGTATAATCCATGGACTCAACATTAGTCATAAAGAACTTATATACTTATTGCAAAAATCTACAAGTTATCAAAGCAAAGTATTACGCGCATGCTCCTAGGGGGATAGATTGGTAGGAAAAGACCATCGCTCGTCCCCGACCGCCACTCATAAGGAAGACAATCAATAAATAAATCATGCTCCGACTTCATCACATAACGGTTCACCATACGTGCATGCTACGGGAATTACAAACTTTAACACAAGTATTTCTCAAATTCAAAACTACTCAACTAGCATGACTCTAATATCACCATCTCCATATCTCAAAACAATTATCTAGTATCCAACTTCTCATAGTATTCAACACACTCATAAGATTTTTTTTTACTAATCTTGAATGCCTATCATTGTTAAAGCAAATTACCATGCTATTTTGTAGGACTCTCAAAACAATCTAAGTGAAGCATGAGAGAACAATAGTTTCTATAAAACAAAACCACCACCGTGCTCTAAAAGATATAAGTGAAGCACTAGAGCAAAAACTATATAACTCAAAAGATATAAGTGAAGCACATAGAGTTAAAACTATATAACTCAAAAGATATAAGTGAAGCACATAGAGTATTCTAACAATTTCCGAATCATGTGTGTCTCTCTCAAAAGGTGTGTACAGCAAGGATTATTGTGGCAAACTAACAAATAAATACTCAAATAATACAAGAAGCCCCAAGCAAAACACATATCATGTGATGAATAAAAATATAGCTCCAAGTAAAGTTACTGATGGAAGTAGACGAAAGAGGGGATGCGTTCCGGGGCATCCCCAAGCTTTGGCTTTTTGGTGTCCTTAGATTATCTTGGGGTGCCATGGGCATCCCCAAGATTAGGCTCTTGCCACTCCTTGTTCCATAATCCATCAAATCTTTCACCCAAAACTTGAAAACTTCACAACACAAAACTTAACAGAAAATCTCGTGAGGTCCGTTAGCGAAAGAAAACAAAACACCACTTCAAGGTACTGTAATGAACTCATTATTTATTTATATTGGTGTTAAACCTACTGTATTCCAACTTCTCTATGGTTTATAAACTATTTTACTAGCCATAGATTCATCAAAATAAGCAAACAACACATGAAAAACAGAATCTGTCAAAACCAGAACAGTCTGTAGTAATCTGTAACTAACGCAAACTTCCGGAACTCCAAAAATTCATCCAAAATAGGACGACCTAGAAAATTTGTTTATTGATCAGCAGAAATTGGAATCAATATTTTATCACGTTCTGGTGATATTTAACGATTATTTTCGTGAACAGAAAGTTTCTGTAATTTTCAGCAAGATCAAATAACTATCATCCAAGAAGATGCTATAGGTTTAACTTGGCACAAACACTAATTAAAACATAAAAACACATATAACCAGAGGCTAAATCAAATATTTATTCCTAAACAGAAGAAAAAGGCAAAAAAACTAAAAATAAAATTGGGTTGCCTCCCAACAAGCTGTTGGAAATATGCCCTAGAGGCAATAATAAATGGATTATTATTATATTTCCTTGTTCGTGATAATTGTCTTTTATTCATGCTATAATTGTATTATCCGGAAATCGTAATACACGTGTGAATACATAGAGCACAATATGTCCCTAGTGAGCCTCTAGTTGACTAGCTCGTTGATCAACAGATAGTCATGGTTTCCTGACTATGGACATTGGATGTCGTTGATAACGGGATCACATCATTAGGAGAATGATGTGATGGACAAGACCCAATCTTAAGCATAGCACAAGATCGTGTAGTTCGTTTGCTAGAGCTTTTCCAATGTCAAGTATCTTTTCCTTAGACCATGAGATCGTGTAACTCCCGGATACCGTAGGAGTGCTTTGGGTGTACCAAACGTCACAACGTAACTGGGTGACTATAAAGGTGCACTACATGTATCTCCGAAAGTGTCTGTTGGGTTGACATGGATCGAGACTGGGATTTGTCACTCCGTATGACGGAGAGGTATCTCTGGGCCCACTCGGTAATGCATCATCATAATGAGCTCAAAGTGATCAAGTGTCGGTCACGGGATCATGCATTACTGATGAGTAAAGTGACTTGCGATAACGAGATTGAACGAGGTATTGGGATACCGACGATCGAATCTCGGGCAAGTAACGCACCGATTGACAAAGGGAATTGTATACGGGTTGTTTGAATCCTCGACATCGTGGTTCATCCGATGAGATCATCGAGGAGCATGTAGAGCCAACATGGGTATCCAGATCCGCTGTTGGTTATTGACCGGAGAGCCGTCTCGGTCATGTCTACATGTCTCCGAACCTGTAGGGTCTACACACTTAAGGTTCGGTGGCGCTTAGGGTTGTATGAATATGAGTATGCAGCAAACCGAAAGTTGGTCGAGTCCCGGATGAGATCCCGGACGTCACGAGGAGTTCCGGAATGGTCCAGAGGTAAAGAATTATATATGGGAAGTCGAGTTTCGGCCATCGGGAAAGTTTCGGGGTCCACCGGTATTGTACCGGGACCACCGGAAGGGTCCCGAGGGTTCACCGGGTGGGGCCACCTATCCCGGAGGGCCCCATGGGCTGAAGTGGGAGGGGAACCAGCCCCTGGTGGGCTGGTGCGCCCCCCTGCCCCCCCCTCTGCGCCTAGGGTTGGGAAACCTAGGGGAGGGGGCACCTCCACTTGCCTTGGGGGGCACTCCACCCCCCTTGGCCGCCCCCTCCCCTAGGAGATCCCATCTCCTAGGGCCGCGCCTGGGTCCCTATATAAAGAGGGGGGTGGGAGGCAGCCGCACCCAACACCTGGCGCCTCCTCCCTCCCCGCTACACCTCTCCCTCCCGTAGTTGCTTGGCGAAGCCTGCCGAGTTCCTGCTTGCATCCACCACCACGCCGTCGTGCTGCTGGATCTTCATCAACCTCTCCCTCCTCCTTGCTGGATCAAGGTGTGGGAGACGTCATCCGCTCCGTACGTGTGTTGAACGCGGAGGTGTTGTCCGTTCGGCACTTGGTCATCGGTGATTTGGATCATGACGAGTACGACTCCTTCAACCCCGTTCTCTTGAACGCTTCCGCTCGCGATCTACAAAGGTATGTAGATGCACTCCTATCACTCGTTGCTAGATGAACTCATAGATGGATCTTGGTGGAACCGTAGGAAAATTTTTATTTTCTGCAACGTTCCCCAACACAAGCGCTATCGTTTAACGCCCCTAGCTAGGCATAAAAGCAATGATAGATCTAGGTATTGCCATCTTTGGTAGGAAATCCATAAGTGACTCTCATAATAGATTCATAAGATAATTTTATTTTCTTTCTAGGGAAGTGTTCCATGCCTTTCCTTAAAGGAAATTGGAATCTAATATTCCCTTCCTTCATATCAATAATTGCACCAATCATTCTAAGAAAAGGTCTACCAAGAATAATAGGACATGAAGGATTGCAATCTATATCAAGAACAATAAAATCTACGGGCACACAGTTCCTATTTGCAACAATAAGAACATCATTAATTCTTCCCATAGGTTTCTTAATGGTGGAATCCGCAAGGTGCAAGTTTAAAGAGCAATCATAAAAATCACGGAAACCTAGCAAATCGCACAAAGTCTTTGGAATCATGGAAACACTAGCACCCAAATCACACAAAGCATAGCATTCATGATCTTTAATTTTTATTTTAGTAGTAGGTTCCCACTCATCATAAAGTTTTCTAGGGATAGAAACTTCCAACTCAAGTTTTTATTCATAAGATTGCATCAAAGCATCAACGATATGTTTAGTAAAAGCTTTATTTCGACTATAAGCATGAGGAGAATTTAGCACGGATTGTAACAAGGAAATACAGTCTATCAAAGAGAAATTATCATAATTAAATTCCTTGAAATCCAAAATAGTGGGTTCATTAATATCTAGAGTTTGATCTCTTCAATCCCACTTTTACCAATTTTAGCATCAAGATCTAAAGACTCCGAATTTTTGGAACGCCTTCTAGGTAACGGTGGTTCATATTCAGTCCCATCATTATCAAGATTCATATTACAAAACAAAGATTCAATAGGGGACACATCGATAACTTTTAGATCTTCATCTTTATTTTCCCAAAAAAATTCTGGCTTAGCGGCCATCTTATTAACTAAGGTGGCCTGCTTATCCGAAACTTCAGCTATTAACTTCTCAAGATGAGTAATCTGAGATTTCAAACCATCAAATTCTTTAGACATATCATCGAGCTCTTTATTCATATAACCCATAAAGCTTTTTTGTTCCTTAAGCTCATGTCTAAAGAAATTATTATGCTCAAATTGTAAGACCATAAAACTCCTGATGTTGCTTTCGATCTCTTCTAACGTTTTAAGGTGAAGATCAGCAAATCTAGGTAGAGTCATCGTGACAAGCAAGCAACCCAACACACGAGAAAACAAGAAGCGAGCGAAAAAGAGGCGAACGGAAAAGAGAGGGCGAATAAAACGGCAAGGGTGAAGTGGGGGGGGGGGGAGGAAAATGAGAGGCAAATGGCAAATAATGTAATGCAGGAGATAAGGGTTTGTGATGGGTACTTGGTATGTTGACTTTTGCGTAGACTCCCCGGCAACGGCGCCAGAAATGGCTCGTTGCCGGGAGTCAAATCTTGACTTGACTTTGCAAAAGCCTCCCCGGCAACGGCGCCAGAAATCCTTCTTACTACCTCTTGAGCACTGCATTGGTCTTCCCTTGAAGAGGAAAGGGTGATGCAGCAAAGTAGCATAAGTATTTACCTCAGTTTTTGAGAACCAAGGTATCAATCCAGTAGGAGGCCACACACAAGTCCCTCGCACCTACACAAACAAATAAATCCTCGCAACCAACACAATAAAGGGGTTGTCAATCCCTTCACGGTCACCTATGAGAGTGAGATCTGATAGATATGATAAGATAATATTTTTGGTATTTTTATGATAAAGATGCAAAGTAAATAAAGCAAAATAAGAACAACGCTAGAAATAACTTGTTGACGGGAGATTAATATGATGGAAAATAGACCAAGGGGCCATAGGTTTCACTAGTGGCTTCTCTCATAAGCATAAGTATTACGGTGGGTGAACAAATTACTGTTGAGAAATTGATAGAATTGAGCATAGTTATGAGAATATCTAGGTATGATCATGTATATAGGCATCACGTCTGAGACAAGTAGACCGACTCCTGCCTGCATCTATTACTATTACTCCACACGTCGACCGCTATCCAGCATGCATCTAGAGTATTAAGTTCAAAAGAACAGAGTAACGCTTTAAGTAAGATGACATGATGAAGAGGGATAAACTCATGCAATATGATATAAACCCCATCTTGTTATCCTCGATGGCAACAATACAATACGTGCCTTGCTACCCCTACTATCACTAGGAAAGGACACCGAAAGATTGAACCCAAAGCTAAGCACTTCTCCCATTGCAAGAAAGATCAATCTAGTAGGCCAAACCAAACTGATAATTCGAAGAGACTTGCAAAGATAACCAATCATACATAAAAGAATTCAGAGAAGATTCGAATATTGTTCGTAGATAAACTTGATCATAAACCCACAATTCATCGGACTCAACAAACACACCGCAAAAGAAGATTACATCGAATAGATCTCCACAAGAGAGGGGGAGAACATTGTATTGAGATCCGAAAATAGAGAAGAAGCCATCTAGCTAATAACTATGGACCCGAAGGTCTGAGGTAAACTACTCACACATCATCGGAGAGGCTATGGTGTTGATGTAGAAGCCCTCCGTGATCGATGCCCCCTCCGCCGGAGCTCCGGAAAAGTCCCCAATATGGGATCTCACGGGTACAGAAGGTTGCGGCGGTGGAAGGTTTTTGGCTCCGTATCTGGTAGTTTGGGTGTACGTAGGTATATATAGGAGGAAGAAGTACGTCGGTGGAGCAACATGGGGCCCATGAGGGTGGAGGGCACGCCGAGGGGGGTAGGCACGCCCCCCTACCTCATGCTCTCCTGGTAGATGTCTTGACGTAGGGTCCAAGTCCTCTGGATCACGTTCGTTCCGAAAATCACGTTCCCGAAGGTTTCATTCCATTTGGACTCCGTTTGATATTCTTTTTCCGCGAAACTCTGAAATAGGCAAAAAACAACAATTCTGGGCTGGGCCTCCGGTTAATAGGTTAGTCCCAAAAATAATATAAAAGTGTATAATAAAGCCCATTAATGTCCAAAACAGAATATAATATAGCATGGAACAATAAAAAATTATAGATACATTGGAGACGTATCAATGTGCATTACCGAGAGGGCCCAGAGATACCTCTCCGATACTCTGAGTGACAAATCCTAATCTCGATCTATGCCAACTCAACAAACACCATCGAAGACACCTGTAGAGCATCTTTATAATCACCTAGTTACGTTGTGACATTTGATAGCACACTAAGTGTTCCTCCGGTAATCGGGAGTTGCATAATCTCATAGTCATAGGAACATGTATAAGTCATGAAGAAAGCAATAGCAACAAACTAAACAATCATCGTGCTAAGCTAATGGATGGGTCAAGTCAATCACATCATTCTCTAATAATGTGATCCCGTTAATCAAATGACAACTCATGTTTATGGCTAGGAAACTTAACCATCTTTGATTCAACGAGCTAGTCAAGTAGAGGCATACTAGTGACACTCTATTTATCTATGTATTCACACATGTACTAAGTTTCCAGTTAATACAATTCTAGCATGAATAATAAACATTTATCATGATATAAGGAAATATAAATAACAACTTTATTATTGCCTCTAGGGCATATTTCTTCAGTCTCCCACTTGCACTAGAGTCAATAATCTAGATTACACAGTAATGATTCTAACACCCAAGGAGTCTTGGTGCTCATCATGTTTTGCTCGTGAGAGAGGCTTAGTCAACAGGTCTGCAACATTCAGGTCCGTATGTATCTTGCAAATCTCTATGTCTCCCTCCTTGACTTGATCGCAGATGGAATTGAAGCGTCTCTTGATGTGCTTGGTTCTCTTGTGAAATCTGGATTCCTTTGCCAAGGCAATTGCACCAGTATTGTCACAAAAGATTTTCATTGGACCTGATGCACTAGGTATGACACCTAGATCAGATATGAACTCCTTCATCCAGACTCTGTCATTTTCTGCTTCAGAAGCAGCTATGTACTCTTCTTCACATGTAGATCCTGCCACGACGCTTTGCTTAGAATTGCACCAACTTACAGCTCCACCGTTCAATATAAATACGTATCTGGTTTGTGACTTAGAGTCATCCGGATCAGTGTCAAAGCTTGCATCTATGTAACCATTTACGACGAGCTCTTCGCCACCTCTATAAACGAGAAACATATCCTTAGTCCTCTTCAGGTATTTTAGGATGTTTTTGACCGTTGTCCACTGATCCACTCCTGGATTACTTTGGTACCTCCCTGCTAAACTAATAGCAAGGCACACATCAGGTCTGGTACACAACATTGCATACATGATAGAACCTATGGTTGAAGCATAGGGAATGACTTTCATTTTCTCTCTATCTTCTGAAGTAGTCGGGCATTGAGTCTGACTCGACTTCACACCTTGTAACACATGCAAGAACCCTTTCTTTGTTTGATCCATTTTGAACTTCTTCAAAACTTTATCAAGGTATGTGCTTTGTGATAGTCCAATTAAGCGTCTTGATCTATCTCTATAGATCTTGATGCCTAATATATAAACAGCTTCACCGAGGTCTTTCATTGAAAAACTCTTATTCAAGTATCCTTTTATGCTATCCAGAAATTCTATATCATTTCCAATCAACAATATGTCATCCACATATAATATTAGAAATGCTACAGAGCTCCCCTCACTTTCTTGTAAATACAGGCTTCTCCAAAAGTCTGTATAAAACCATATGCTTTGATCACACTATCAAAGCGTTTATTCCAACTCCGAGATGCTTGCACCAGTCCATAAATGGATCGCTAGAGCTTGCACACTTTGTTAGCATCCTTTGGACTGATAAAACCTTCGGGTTGCATCATATACAACTCTTCTTCCAGAAATCCATTCAGGAATGCAGTCTTTACATCCATTTGCCAAATTTCATAATCATAAAATGCAGCAATTGCTAACATGATTCGGACGGACTTAAGCATCGTTACGGGTGAGAATGTCTCATCGCAGTCAACTCCTTGAACTTGCCAAAAACCTTCCGCTACAAGTCGAGCTTTGTAGACAGTAACATTACCGTCAGCGTCAGTCTTCTTCTTGAAGATCCATTTATTCTCGATGGCTTGCCGATCATCAGTCAAGTCAACCAAAGTCCATACTTTGTTCTCATACATGGATCCCATCTCAGATTTCATGGCCTCAAGCCATTTCACGGAATCTGGGCTCATCATCGCTTCCTCATAGTTCGTAGGTTCGTCATGGTGAAGTAACATGACCACAAGAACTGGATTACTGTACCACTCTGGTGCAGATCTTACTCTGGTTGACCTACGAGGTTCAGTAGTAACTTGATCTGAAGTTATATGACCATCATCATTAGCTTCCTCACTGATTGGTGTAGTAGTCACAGGAACTGATTTCTGTAATAAACTACTTTCCAATAAGGGAGCAGGTACAGTTACCTCATCAAGTTCTACTTTCCTCCCACTCACTTCTTTCGAGAGAAACTCCTTCTCTAGAAAGGATCCATTCTTAGCAATGAATGTCTTTCCTTCGGATCTGTGATAGAAGGTGCACCCAACAGTCTCCTTTGGGTATCCTATGAAGACACATTTCTCCAATTTGGGTTCGAGCTTATCAGGTTGAACCTTTTTCACATAAGCATCGCGGCCCCAAAGAGTCCTGGATTTCTTGCCAAACCATAGTTCATAAGGTGTCATCTCAACGGATTTAGATGGTGCCCTATTTAATGTGAATGCAGATGTTGAGGGAGTCCTGGATAAGGGGGTCCTCGGACAGCCGGACTATGTACTTTGGCCGGACTGTTGGACTATGAAGATACAAGATTGAAGACTTCGTCCCGTGTCTGGATGGGACTCTCCTTTGCGTGGAAGGAAACCTTGGCAATTCGGATATGTAGATCTCCTCCCTTGTAACTGACCCTGTGTAACCCTAGCCCCCTCTGGTGTCTATATAAAACGGAGGGTTTAGTCCATAGGACAACAACAATCATAATCATAGGCTAGCTTCTAGGGTTTAGCCTCTACGATCTCGTGGTAGATCAACTCTTGTAATACTCATATCATCAAGATCAATCAAGCAGGAAGTAGGGTATTACCTCCATCGAGAGGGCCCGAACTTGGGTAAACATTGTGTCCCCCGCCTCCTGTTACCATCCGCCTTAGACGCACAGTTCGGGACCCCCTACCCGAGATCCGCCGATTTTGACACCGACACTGGTGGTTTCATTGAGAGTTCCACTGTGTCGTCACCATAAGGGTTGATGGCTCCTTCGATCATCGGCAACGATGCGATCCAGGGTGAGGTTTTTCTCCCCGGACAGATCTTCGTATTCGGTGGCTTCGCACTGCGGGCCAACTCGCTTGGCCATCTGGAGCAGATCGAGAGTTACGCCCCTGGCCGCCAGGTCAGGTTTGGAAGCTTAAACTATACTGCCGACGTCCGCGGAGACTTGATCTTCGACGGATTCGAGCCCATGTCAGGTGCGCCGCACAGTCACGACGAGCATGACTTGGCTCTGCTGTCGGATGGTGTTCGGGAGATCACACCTGTGCCTACTCCGGTCCTCAATCCGGAGCAGATCATGCCGTCCGAGGACGGGTGGATGGACCCCGCCGTGGAGGTCGCACACTCAGCGGCGTTAGAGCCGAATACTGACTTCACCTCTTATGAGACCTGTATTGCCGAACCCTTGGATTCGTCCCCGGCCACGGGCTCCGAACCGCTTGCGTCCGTGCCTATCGAATCTGATTGGGTACCGATCATGGAGTTTACCTCCGCCGATATTTTCCAGCACTCGCCCTTGGGCGACGTGCTAGATTCATTAAGGTCTCTCTCCTTGTCAGGAGACCCTCAGCCGAACTATGCTCGGCTCGAGTGGGAAGCGGACGACGAAGAAATTCATTCCCCACCCACCACCCACTTAATAGCCACTATCGACGATTTAACCGACATGCTTGATTTCGACTCCGAAGACATCGACGGTATGGACGACGATGCATGAGAGGAATAGGAACCACCGCCCACAGGGCGCTGGACAACCACTTCATCACACGATATATACATGGTGGATATACCCAAAGAAAACAATGACGAGGAACGGAAGGATGTAGCGAAGGATAATCCCCTCGAGAAGCAACCAAAGCGGAGACGTAGGCGCCGCTCCAAATCCCGCCTCGGCAAAAATAGCGATAACAGCGCAAGAAATAATAATACCCCGGTCGACTCCAAAGGAAACGATGACCATATGGACCCAGCGATGGAGCAGGATGAGCCAGCGGACGGCGAACATAGTACAGAACCGTTGTCCCATCACGTCGACGTCGAGGGTAAATCTCATCAACCTGTCTCCGGAGAGGAGAACAACCCGGACGACGATGCACACATCATCCCAGAAAGGCACTTGGAACAAGAGAACCTCCATAAAAGGCTTATTGTGACCGCGAGGAGCCTGAAGAAGCAGAAACAAAGGCTTAAGGCCACGCAGAATACGCTCAACAGCAAATGGAATAAAGTGCTTGACACTGAAGAAAAGTACGGGGGCAGTCGCCACACAAAGAGCTGTCCAAAGCGCAAGCTGCTGCCTGAATTCGATGACGAGGCTTTAGAGCCCATACAGCCGAAAAATAAAATGGCAGATCAGCGGGATCGACAACCCCGTGGCCGCGACAGGGCGGCTAACGATGTCGCACATAAGTCAGTACACGATTTACGTGAGGACTTGCACCAAAAGCCGGTATGACCAGGTCCATCTACGGATCTAGGAAGCGCGCTCCGACACAGAATCCAAACTGAACACTACAACCGTCAGAATGCCATGATGTTGGGAACGTAGTAATTTCAAAAATTTTCCTACGATCACGCAAGACCATGGTGATGCATAGCAACGAGATGAGAGTGTTGTCTACGCACCCTCGTGACCAGCAACGGAAGCGTTGACGCAACGTAGAGGAAGTAGTCGCACTTCTCCCGATCCAACCGATCCAAGTACCGAACGTCGGCACCTCCGAGTTCTGCACACGTTCAGCTCGATGGCGTCCCTCGAACTCCGATCCAGCCGAGTGTTGAGGGAGAGTTTCAATCGACCTGACGGCGTGGTGACGATGATGATGTTCCACCGCGCGGGGCTTCGCCTAAGCTCCGCAACGGTATATTCGAGGTGTAGTTTGGTGGAAGGGGCACCGCACACGGCTAAGGAACGATCTCAATGATCAACTTGTGTGTCATGGGGTGCCCCTGCCCTCAGTATATAAAGGAGGGAAGGGAGGGCTGGCCGCCCAGGGGGGGCGCCAGGTGTCCTACTCCTACTAGGGTAGGATTCCCCCAAATCCTAGTCCAACTAGGGTTTGACCAAGGGAGAGGGAGAGAGGCGCCACCCCTTCTCCTAATCCTAATAGGACTAGGGAAGGGGAAGGCTGCGCCAGCATATGGCCCCTTTTCTCTTTCCCACTAAGGCCCATCAAGGCCCATTGACCCCGGGAGGTTCCGTAACCCCGGTACTCGGTAA
Organism: Aegilops longissima; assembly: GCA_021605205.1. Taxonomy (NCBI): domain Eukaryota; kingdom Viridiplantae; phylum Streptophyta; class Magnoliopsida; order Poales; family Poaceae; genus Aegilops; species Aegilops longissima. Next base: position 778,096,106 of record CM038677.1, on the reverse strand, counting down.
AATTCCCAATTTCACCCGAGTGATTCCGAGTCAAACATAGGCTTCCAATATATCAATCTTTATGTCTCGACCATTTGAGACTCCTCGTCATGTCCGTGATCTCATCCGGACTCGAACAACCTTCGTACATCAATATCATATAAACTCATAATAACCATCATCGAAGCGTTAAGCGTGCGGACCCTACGGGTTCGAGAACTATGTAGACATGACCGAGACACCTCTCGGTCAATAACCAATAGCGGGACCTGGATGCCCATATTGGTTCCTACATATTCTACGAAGATCTTTATCGGTCGGACCGCATAACAACATCGTTGTTCCTTTGTCATCGGTATGTTACTTGCCCGAGATTCGATCGTCGGTATCCAATACCTAGTTCAATCTCGTTCTTGGCAAGTCTCTTTTCTCGTTCCGTAATACATCATCTCACAACTAACACATTTAGTTGCAATGCTTGCAAGGCTTATGTGATGTGCATTACCGAGAGGGCCCAGAGATACCTCTCCGACAATCGGAGTGACAAATCCTAATCTCGAAATATGCCAACCCAACATGTACCTTCGGAGACACCTGTAATGTACCTTTATAATCACCCGATTCGTTGTGACGTTTGGTAGCACCAAGTGTTCCTCGGGCAACGGGAGTTGCATAATCTCATAGTCATAGGAACATGTATAAGTCATGAAGAAAAGCACTAGCAACAAACTATACGATCAGGTGCTATGCTAATGGAATGGGTCATGTCAATCAGATCATTCAACCAATGATGTGATCCCGTTAATCAAATAACAACTCCTTGTTCATGGTTAGGAAACATAACCATCTTTGATTAACGAGCTAGTCAAGTAGAGGCATACTAGTGACACTCTGTAGGTTTATGTATTCACACATGTATTATGTTTCCGGTTAATACAATTCTAGCATGAATAATAAACATTTATCATGATATAAGGAAATAAATAATAACATTTATTATTGCCTCTAGGGCATATTTCCTTCATCTCCCACTTGCACTAGAGTCAATAATCTAGATTACACAAGAATGATTCTAACACCCATGGAGTCTTGGTGCTGATCATGTTTTGCTCGTGGAAGAGGCTTAGTCAGCGGTCGCAACATTCAGATCCGTATGTATCTTGCATATCTCTATGTCTCCCACCGGACCAAATCCGGATGGAGTTGAAGCGTCTTTTGATGTGCTTGGTTCTCTTGTGAAATCTGGATTCCTTTGCCAAGGCAATTGCACCATATTGTCACAAAAGATTTTCATTGGACCCGATACACTAGGTACAACACCTAGATCGGATATGAACTCCTTCATCCAGACTCCTTCATTAGCTGCTTCGAAGCAGCTATGTATTCAACTTCACATGTAGATCCATAGCGACGCTTTGTTTGGAACTGCACCAACCGACAGCTCCACCGTTTAATGTAAATCGTATCCGGTTTGCGATTTAGAATCGTCCGGATCGAGTGTCAAAGCTTGCATCGGCGTAACCGTTCTGACGAGCTCTTTGTCACCGCCATAAATGAGAAACATATCCTTAGTTCTTCTCAAGTACTTAAGGATGTTCTTGACCGCTGTCCATGATCCACTCTGGATTACTTTGGTACCTGCACTGCTAAACTTACAACAAGGCACACATCAGGTCAGTACACAGCATTGCATACATGATAGAGCCTATGGCTGAAGCATAGGAACATCTTTCATTTTCTCTCTATCTTCTGCGGTGGTGGGGCATTGAGTCTTACTCAACTTCACACCTTGTAATACCGGCAAGAACCCTTTCTTTGCTCGATCCATTTGAACTTTTCAAAACTTTATCAAGGTATGTGTTTTGTGAAAGTCCTATTAAGCGTCTTGATCTATCTCTATAGATCTTAATGCCTAATATGTAAGCAGCTTCACCGAGGTCTTTCATCGAAAAACTCTTATTCAAGTATCCTTTATGCTATCCAGAAATTCTATATCATTTCCGATCAATAATATGTCATCCACATATAATATCGAAATGCTCTGAGCTCCCACTCACTTTCTTGTAAATACAGGCTTCTCCAAAAGTCATATAAAACCAAATGCTTTGATCACACTATCAAAGCGTTTATTCCAACTCCGAGAGGCTTGCACCAGTCCATAAATGGATCATTGGAGCTTGCACACTTTGTTAGCTCCTTTGGACAAAACCTTCTGGTTGCATCATATACAACTCTTCTTCCGTAAATCCATTCAGAATGCAGTTTTAACATCCATTTGCCAAATTTCATAATCATAAAATCGGCAATTGCTAACATGATTCGGACGGACTTAAGCATCGCTTCGGGTGAGAAGGTCTCATCGTAGTCAATCCCTTGAACTTGTCGAAAACCTTTTGCAACAAGTCGAGCTTTATAGACGATAACATTACCATCAGCGTCGGTCTTCTTCTTGAAGATCCATTTATTCTCAATTGCTTGCCGATCATCGGGCAAGTCAACCAAAGTCCACACTTTGTTCTCATACATGGATCCCATCTCAGATTTCATGGCCTCAAGCCATTTTGTGGAATCTGGGCTCACCATCGCTTCTTCATAGTTCGTAGGTTCATCATGTTCCAAAGAACATGACTTCCAAAATAGGATTACCGTACCACTCAGTGCGGATCTTGCTCTGGTTGATCTCTGAAGTTCTGAGAAACTTGATCTGAAGTTTCATGATCATCATCATTAGCTTCCTCCTATTTGGTGTAGGTGTCACGAAACTGTTTTACGTGATGTACTACTTCTCAATAAGGGAGTAGATACAGTTATCTCATCAAGTTCTACTTTCCTCCCACTCACTTCTTTCGTGAGAAACTCTTTCTCCAAAAAGTTTCCGAATTTAGCAACAAAAATCTTGCCTTCGGATCTGTGATAGAAGGTGTACCCAATTGTCTCCTTTGGGTATCCTATGAAGACACATTTCTCCGATTTGGGTTCGAGCTTATCAGGTTGAAGCTTTTTCACATAAGCATCGCAGCCCCAAACTTTCAAAAACGACAACTTTGGTTTCTTGCCAAACCACAGTTCATAAGGCGTCGTCTCAGCGGTTTAGATGGTGCCCTATTTAAAGTGAATGTAGCCGTCTCTAAAGCATAACCCCAAAACGATAGCGGTAAATCAGTAAGAGACATCATAGATCGCACCATATCTAATAAAATGCGATTCGACGTTCGGACACACCATTACGTTGTGGTGTTCGGTGGCGTAAGTTCTTGAAACTATTCCACATTGTTTCAAATGTAGGCCAAACTCGTAACTCAAATATTCTCCTCCACGATCAGATCGTAGAAACTTTATTTTCTTGTTACGATGATTTTCCACTTCACTCTGAAATTCTTTGAACTTTTCAAATGTTTCAGACTTGTGTTTCATTAAGTAGATATACCCATATCTGCTCAAATCATCTGTGAAGGTGAGAAAATAACGATATCCGCCACGAGCCTCAACATTCATTGGACCACATACATCGGTATGTATGATTTCCAATAAATCTGTTGCTCTCTCCATAGTTCGGAGAACGGTGTTTTAGTCATCTTGCCCATAAGGCACGGTTACAAAGTGCCAAGTGATTCATAATCAAGTGACTCCAAAAGTCCATCAAGATGGAGTTTCTTCATGCGCTTTACACGATATGACCTAAGCGGCGATGCCACAAATAAGTTGCACCATCATTATCAACTCTGCATCTTTTGGTTTCAACATTATGAATATGTGTATCACTACTATCAAGATTAAGTAAAACAAACCATTCTTTAATGGTGCATGACCATAAAAGATATTATTCATATAAATAGAACAACCATTATTCTCGATTTAAATGAATAACCGTCTCGCATCAAACAAGATCCAGATATAATGTTCATGCTCAACGATGGTACTAAATAACAATTATTTAGGTCTAATACTAATCCCAAGGTAGATGTAGAGGTAGCGTGCCATTGCGATCACATCGACTTTGGAACCATTTCCACGCGCGATCGTCACCTCGTCCTTAGCCAATCTTCGCAATCCGTAGCCCTGTTTGAGTTGCAAATATTAGCAATGAACCAAGATCAAATACCAGTGCTCTGCGAGTATTAGTAAGGTACACATCAATAACAAGTATATCACATATACCTTTGTTAACCTTGCCATCCTTCTTATCCGCCAAATACTTGGGGCAGTTCCGCTTCGGTGACCAGCCTGCTTGCAATAGAAGCACTCGGTTTGTGCTTAGGACCAGACTTGGGTTTCTTCTCTTGATCAGCAACTTGCTTGCCGCTCTTTTGAAGTTTCCTTTTCTTTCCTTTGCCCTTTTCTTGAAACTAGTGGTTTTGTTAACCATCAACACTTGATGCTCCTTTTGATTTCTACCTCCATGACTTTCAGCATTGCGAAGAGCTCGGGCATAGTTTTGGTCATCCCTTGCATATTATAGTTCATCACGAAGCTCTTGTAGCTTGGTGGCGATGATTGGAGAATTACATCAATGACGCAATCATCCGGAAGATTAACTCCCAGTTGAATCAAGTGATTGTTATATCCGACATTACGAGTATATGCTCACCGACGAGAACCATTCTCCTCCATCTTACAGCTATAGAACTTATTGGAGACTTCATATCTCTCAATCCGGGCATTAGCTTGGAATATTAACTTCAACTCTGGAACATCTCATATGCTCCATGGTGTTCAAAACGACGTTGAAGTCCCGGTTCTAAGCCGTAAAGCATGGCACACTGAACTATAGAGTAGTCATCAGCTTTGCTTTGCGGACGTTCACAACTTCGGCGCAGCCCTTGCACCAGGCCTGGCACCTAACGGTGCTTCGGGACGTAATTCTTCAATGCAGCAATAAGGATAATCCTCAAATTACGGACCCAGTCCGTGTAATTGCTACCATCATCTTTCAACTTTGCTTTCTCAAGGAACGCATTAAAATTTAACGGAACAACAGCACGAGCCATCTATCTACACATCATAGACAAGCAAGATACTATCGGTACTAAGTTCATGATAAATTTAAGTTCAATTAATCATATTACTTAAGAACTCCCACTTAGAAAAATATCCTCAATTCTCTAAATGATTGCGTGATCCATATCAACTACACCATGACCGATCATCACGTGTGATGGAGTAGTTTCAATGGTGAACATCAATATGTTGATCATATCTACTATATGATTCACGCTCGACCTTCGGTCTCCGTGTTCGAGGTCATATCTTATATGCATAGCTCGTCAAGTATAACCTGAGTATTCTGCGTGTGCAACTGTTTTGCACCGTTGTATTTGAGCGTAGAGCCTATCACACCCGATCATCACGTGGTGTCTCAAACGAAGAACTTTCGCAGCGGTGCATACTCGGGGAGAACACTTCTTGATAATTTAGTAAGGGATCATCTTATAATGCTACCGTCAATCAAAGCAAAATAAGATGCATAAAGGATTAACATCACATGCAATCAATATAAGTGATATGATATGGCCATCATCATCTTGTGCTTGTGATCTCCATCTCGAAGCACCGTCATGATCACCATCGTCACCGCGCGCGACACCTTGATCTCCATCGTAGCATCGTTGTCGTCTCGCCAACTATTGCTTCTCGACTATCGCTACTGCTTAGTGATAAAGTAAAGCAATTACATGGCGTTGCATTTCATACAATAAGCGACAACCATATGGCTCCTGCCGATTGCCGATAACTTCGGTTACAAAACATGATCATCTCATACAATGAAATATAGCATCACGTCTTGACCATATCACATCACAACATGCCCTGCAAAAACAAGTTAGGCGTCCTCTACTTTGTTGTTGCAAGTTTTACGTGGCTGCTACGGGCTGAGCAAGAACCGTTCTTACCTCGCATCATAACCACAACGATACTTCGTCAAATAGACTCCGTTTAACCTTCTCAAGGACGGGCGTAGCCACACTCAGTTCAACTAAAGTGAGAGAGACAGACACCCGCCACCACCTTTAAGCAACGAGTGCTCACAGCGGTGAAACCAGTCTCGCGTAAGCGTCTGGCGTAATGTCGGTCCGGGCGCTTCATCTCACAATACCGCTGAACCAAAGTATGACATGCTGGTAGGTAGTATGACTTGTATCGCCCACAACTCACTTGTGTTCTACTCGTGCATATGACATCAACGCATAAAACCAGGCTCGGATGCCACTTTGTTGGGAGCGTAGTAATTTCAAAATTTTCCTACGATCACGCAAGACCATGGTGATGCATAGCAACGAGATGAGAGTGTTGTCTCGTACCCTCGTAGACCAACAGCGGAGCGTTGGCAAGCGTAGAGGAAGTAGTCGTACTTCTCCCGATCCAACCGATCCAAGTACCGAGCGTCGGCACCTCCGAGTTCTGCACACGTTCAGCTCGATGGCGTCCCTCGAACTCCGATCCAGCCGAGTGTTGAGGAGAGTTTCACGACCTGACGGCGTGGTGACGATGATGATGTTCCACCGGCGCGAGGGCTTCGCCTAAGCTCCGCAGCGGTATATTCGAGGTGTAGTTTGGTGGAAGGGGCACCGCACACGGCTGAGGAACGATCTCAATGATCAACTTGTGTGTCATGGGGTGCCCCTGCCCTGTATATAAAGGAGGGAAGGGAGGGGCTGGCCGGCCAGGAGGGAGGCGCGCCAGGTGTCCTACTCCTACTAGGGTAGGATTCCCCCAAATCCTAGTCCAACTAGGGTTTGACCAAGGGAGAGGGAGAGAGGCGCCACCCCTTCTCCTAATCCTAATAGGACTAGGGAAGGGGAAGGCTGCGGCCAGCATATGGCCCCTTTCTCTTTCCCACTAAGGCCCATCAAGGCCCATTGACCCCGGGAGGTTCCGTAACCCCGGTACTCGGTAAAATTCCCAATTTCACCCGGAGTGATTCCGAGTCAAACATAGGCTTCCAATATATCAATCTTTATGTCTCGACCATTTGAGACTCCTCGTCATGTCCGTGATCTCATCCGGGACTCGAACAACCTTGGTACATCAATATCATATAAACTCATAATAAGCATCATCGAAGCGTTAAGCGTGCGGACCCTACGGGTTCGAGAACTATGTAGACATGACCGAGACACCTCTCGGTCAATAACCAATAGCGGGACCTGGATGCCCATATTGGTTCCTACATATTCTACAAAGATCTTTATCGGTCGGACCGCATAACAACATCGTTGTTCCTTTGTCATCGGTATGTTACTTGCCCGAGATTCGATCGTCGGTATCAATACCTAGTTCAATCTCACATCTTGGCAAGTCTCTTTTCTCGTTCCGTAATACATCATCTCACAACTAACACATTTAGTTGCAATGCTTGCAAGGCTTATGTGATGTGCATTACCGAGAGGGCCGAGAGATACCTCTCCGACAATCGGAGTGACAAATCCTAATCTCGAAATATGCCAACCCAACATGTACCTTGGAGACACCTGTAATGTACCTTTATAATCACCCGATTCGTTGTGACGTTTGGTAGCACCAAAAGTGTTCCTCGGGCAAGCGGGAGTTGCATAATCTCATAGTCATAGGAACATGTATAAGTCATGAAGAAAAGCACTAGCAACAAACTATACGATCAGGTGCTATGCTAATGGAATGGGTCATGTCAATCAGATCATTCAACCAATGATGTGATCCCGTTAATCAAATAACAACTCCTTGTTCATGGTTAGGAAACATAACCATCTTTGATTAACGAGCTAGTCAAGTAGAGGCATACTAGTGACACTCTGTAGGTTTATGTATTCACACATGTATTATGTTTCCGGTTAATACAATTCTAGCATGAATAATAAACATTTATCATGATATAAGGAAATAAATAATAACATTTATTATTGCCTCTAGGGCATATTTCCTTCACATGACACATCCAAATACAGGGGTGTCGCGCACCCACTATGCTTCACCGATGAGGTGCTAGATCACGAATTTCCAGAGGGATTCAAACCCGTGAACATAGAGGCATACGTCGGAACAACAGACCCTGGGGTCTGGATTGAGGACTTTATCCTTCACATCCACATGGCTCGCGAAGATGATCTCCACGCCATCAAATACTTGCCCCTCAAGTTGAAAGGACCAGCTCGGCACTGGCTGAAAAGCCTCCCTGAAAACTCAATTGGAAGTTGGGAAGAGCTTGAGGATGCTATTAGGGCTAATTTTCAAGGGACTTATGTCCGACCTCCGGTTGCATACGATTTAAGTCATATAATTCAATAGCCCGGAGAGTCAGCCTGAAAGCTTTGGAACAGATTCCTCACTAAGAAGAATCAAATCGTCGACTGCCCGAATGCCGAAGCCTTAGCGACTTTCAAACATAGTGTCCGGGACGAATGGCTCGCAAGACACCTCGGCCAGGAAAAACCGAGGACAATGGCGGCCCTAACAAGCCTTATGACCCGCTTTTGCGTGGGCGAAGACAGTTGGTTGGCCCGTAGCGGCACCATTGACTCAGGCACATCCGAAGTCAGGGATGGCAATGGCAAACCGCGACGCAATAAAAGCAAGCGTAGAAATAATGAAGACAACCCAGACAACACGGTGGTAAATGCCGGATTTAGGGGCTCTCAACCCGGTCAACGGAAAATGACATTCAAAGGTAGCAGAGATGGACCGTCCAGCCTAAACAAGATTCTAGACAGATTATGTCAGATTCATGCCACCTCCGACAAACCTGCAAATCACACCAACATAGAATGATGGGTCTTCAAGCAGGCCGGCAAGCTAAACGCCGAACGCAAGGGGAGGGAGACACCAAGTGAAGACGAGGATGAGCCTCGCCAGCCAAACACTGGGGGACAGAAAAAATTCCCACCAGAGGTCAAAACAGTGAACATGATTCACATAACGAAGAGGAGGAGCAAACGCGCACTCCGAGACGTATGCGCCGTGGAGCCGTCACCCCCAAGTTCAACCCTTGGTCGGCCTGCCCGATCACTTTTGATCGCAGGGATCACCCGACTAGTATCCGGCACGGAGGATCGGCTGCCTTGGTGCTAGACCCAATAATTGACGGATACCATCTCACCCGAGTCCTTATGGATGGCGGCAGTAGTCTTAATCTGATATATCAGGACACAGTCCGCAAAATGGGGATAGACCCCCACAAGAATCAGCCAAAGCAATACTACCTTTAAAGGAGTAATACCAGGCCCAGAGGCCCGCTGCACGGGCTCTGTAGTTCTAGAGGTTGTATTCGGTTCTCCCGACAACTTCCGAAGCAAAGAATTAACCTTCGACATCGCTCCATTCCGAAACGGCTATCACTCACTACTCGGAAGAACGGCCTTCGCTCGTTTTAATGCAGTACCGCATTACGCTTATCTTAAGCTTAAGATACCCGTTCCATATGGCATCATCATAGTTAGCGGAAACACGGAGCGTTCCTTACGTGCGGAAGAATGTGTGGCGCCTATAGCAGTCGAACACTGAACGGCCTCTCCAACCAGAATATATGATCGGTCGTCAAGACCGCGGACACGGCTAGACAAGTCCGGTGCACCACTAGCTGTAACAGCTTAGATAAACCTGAGATTGGGTCGATGGATATACCCCCATGGGTGGTACTAGGGGCTTCCCGCATGTAAAAAGGACTACAGTTCGGCTTGACCCTATTTAGATTGCATTTTAATGGAATTAAGAATAACCAATTTTTCGCACGAAGACTTTCACCTGGGTTTTTCTCTTTTACACATGATAATCGTGCTACACCCTTCCAGGATACGACACAACGGAGACACAGTATAAACGCGTGCAGCGGGGCCCGCTCAAAGGTTTCTTTTAGATTAAGACCTGTGTAAACCTTTCTTACTGTCTCTTGTTGCTTCACATCCTCCGGATACTCAACACAACCGAGAGGGATGCTGGCGTTATTGGCATTTCGTCACGTCAGAGTAATGCACATACCTGGAAATTCAGGGCTCACTATCGAGGGCGTTACTCAGCCCAGTATATGTTGTAAAGTCCGAATACCTTAGGGAGTGTTCGGCGTCGCGAGTTTGGCCTTATATGCATCAGCTCCAAATCATGTCTTTGGTCAATAGTTGGGTTTGCCTGGCTCCCATGTTTTGCTACCTTACGTTCCGCTCTATCGGCTAAGGTGGCACCGGGAGAACTGCTGCGATTGTGCCCTAGTTCATCTGGAAGAGCACCTTAGTAGAGAAAGCCGAAAATTGACTGTCATGATAAAGCGCGAGACTGGTCAACCACTCGAGGACTCAGCGGAATCTTCGCGATTCCTTCGCATTAACGAAGGACCGGTTTCCCGGTCATGTATGTACGCGCACCGTATTCGGATGAGCGCGGAAGTACCAGGGGCTATATAGTAGCCCCACCGTCAAACTCCTATGGCTAAGTGAAAGTGTTAAAGCAATATAGTCCGATTGCCTTGTTCGCCGCGCTATCACCTCCTTAATGGACCAAGACGTTGGATCAAGCGTGAATACACGCTTTTCCGAACACCCCCGCATTATATGCATGGGGGCTGAAGCCGACGACTGCAAACTTTGAGGTTATATACATACATAAACGGCCACACAGGAGGCATCATAATACTTTCAGGCAAAAGTATAAACACAGCCTTTATAATCCAAATAGCATCGTTTTTACAATTGGGATAAATTTCACTCGAACATGACACTCTTCGAGCACTGAGCCTCTATTAAACGAGCGCCTTCTAGGACTTCTTCAAAATAGTGCTCGGCCGAGACCTGGCCTACGACCGGACCCTAGGTTGCAATAGCGGTGGCCTCCATCTCTGCCCAGTATGTCTTAACACGGGCAAGAGCCATCCGCGCACCCTCTATGCACGTCGACCTCTTTACAGCGTCGATATGCGGCACAACACCAAGGAATCGTTGCACTAAACCAAAATAACTATTCGGCCTTGGTCCTTTCGGCCAAAGATGATCCACGAAAGACCTCATGGCAAGTCCGGACAACCTATGGAGCTCAGCCCACTAGGCCATTTTTTCATTGAACAGCAACGGACGCGTTGGAGCACTGAACTGCGACCAGAACAACTTTTCCACTTCGTGATCTTTCTGATCTTTGAAAAACTCAGTCGCATCAGTAGCACTCGTTGCCAAGTCCAAGTACGCGTCTGCGGCACTCCATAATTGATCCAGAGGGGCATACATCGGATCTCCGAACTTCGTCCGCAACAAAAAGGGCTTCCCAGCCGCGATATCTCCGGCTTGACGGAGCTCCTCCTTCGCCGCTCTGATTTTAGTGCGGGTTTCCTTGGCTGCTTCCATGGCTTTCTTCAGGTCCACCGCTTTTGCTTGGCTTTCCTTTTCAAGAAGATCATACCGGCCGGCGGCATCTTTCAGCTCAACAACCATCTTGGCCATTTTATCTTCGCTCTGGCGATGAGCAGCCTGTTCGGCTCTTAACTCTTCGGCCGCCTTTAGGGCGGCCGCATCACTTCTCCTGGCTTGTTCCTTGGCTTGGGCAAGCTCCGCCCGAAGGGTCTCCACGGCGGCAGCTTCATCTGCAGTCACAGCATATTATAGATACTAGCATCATGCTCCTCTTAATATCCGTTGACCACCCAAAAATACATACCCGGTGCCTCGTCAAGCCGCTTGTTCACAAGCGTGATGTCGGCATCTGCCGCGTCAAGCTGCCGCCTCAGTTAGGCAAACTCAGCAGTCCGGCCAGCCGCCGGACCCTCAGCCGCCTGCACACGAAAGCAGCATGATCATTACCAGGGACTATGATCCTCTGTTTGCCACCTCTGGACAGCAACCAGAGTCTCAGGGGCTACTATCTGTATAGGGCACACCTAGCGTGTGCGGTACTGTCAAAAAAATATATATTACTTTGCGTACCTCAAAGCCTCTTAGCAGACTCGTAAAAGCTTCATGCAACCCACTTTTGGCGGATGAAATCCTCTCAACCACCGTACCCATTAAAGTATGATGCGCCGCTGAGATAGCCGCTTGCTCTAGAAGACCCATCAGTGCGTCCGGTTGTGCACCGAACATTCCTGGACTCTTTTTGTTGCTCTCCTTAGGAGCCGAATACTCCGGACTTCGGGTGGCCGAAGGATTACCTTCTGGCCTTGGCGGATCAGGAGAAATCCGCCGTGACGACACCTCAGGGTCGTCCGCCCCATGATGCGGGGAGACAGGGGGAGGCGTTTCGCTCTCCATCATCTCCGGAAGAAGATCCCCCGAAGATGAACTCTGTTGAGAAGGGCTACGATCCGGACTGCAAGACATACGTCTCGTTTATTGTCCTCGGAGAAGAAGCAGGATATGTTTACCAAAAGTACTCTTGTTCACTTACAGCTCGGTGGAGGACTGATCCCCTTGCGGGCATGGTGCGGTAAGGACGCCCTCCGGGGCAGGGCCTCCTGACAAAGGTTTCTTCCCTCGTTTGGAAACCCTCGTTTCCAAGTCTTCAGAGGCGGTCCTTTTCCTTCCTTGGGGAGAGGGGATTTTTGATTCTTCTCCCCGATTATCCTCCTTCGCGGAGACACTAATTCCCCCGGTTTGGATGAGTAATGCGTGAGGCCCGCTTTCGGCTTCGTTATTCCTCCCTTTATCTTCCCCTGATGGCACTTGATAAGGTGCGTGCTCAAGCATCCTGGCTAGTACAGGATCCGGTGAGCCTTCGGGAAGGGGGGCCGAACACCTGATCATCTTCGCCTTTCTTATCCAGTCCTGGCCAAGAGCGATTTTTTCAGAATGATGTTGTGACAAATGAAAAGACAGCGTGTTTGGACGCAGAATTACTTACGTGGGTATCTGGACGATTGCAGTTCAGACCCGCATCCTCGGTGGTGTCCGGACACTTTATTCTTGATACGAAGAACAATCCATACATCTCTTCGAGCGTCACGCCGAAGAATTGCTGAATAGTTCACGGTCCTTCCGGGTTGAACTCCCACATACGGAGAGGTCGACGTTGGCATGGCAGGACCCAACAAACTAGCATGACTTGCATTACCTTGACAAGGCTGACATCTCTCTTGAGGAGATCTCGGATGCGACTCTGCAATTTCGGCACGTCATTAACTGGCCCCCAGTCCAGCCCCTTGTTGACCCATGACGCCGGTTGTTGCGGGGGCCGAGCGAAGGCGGGGCAGCTACCCACTTAGTACTTCGGGGAGCTGTGATGTAAAACCACTCCCGCTGCCATAAGTTGGACATCTCCGTGAAGGAACCCTTTGGCCATGGAGAATCGTCGCCTTTGCTTATTATGGCACCTCCGCATTCTGCGTGTCACCCATAGATCATCTTCGGCTTCACATTGAAGGTCTTAAGCCATAAGCCAAAGTGTGGGGTGATGCGGAGGAAGGCCTCACACACGATGATAAACGACGAGATGTGAAGGATGGAATCTGGAGCTAGATCATGGAAATCAAGCCCGTAATAGAACATAAGCCCTCTAACAAAGGGATCAAGACTAAAGCCTAGCCCTCGGAGGAAGTGGGAAACAAATACGACACTCTCGTTGGGTTCGGGAGTGGGGATGACCATATTGAGCAGGCAGCCTATCACGAGATTTGGTGGTCGGATACTGTCTTCCCTTAGCTTCTTGATGTCCTCCTCTGTAATGAGAGAGGCCATCCACCGGCCTTGAAGGTTGGATCCGGACATGATTGAAGGTACGAAGCGCTTAGCCTGAGCCTTGGGTGTTGGAATTCGAGGTGGGGGAAGGAAAGGATCGAGCGCGAGAAGAAAAGGACAGGCCTTGGCCCCTTTATAAGGAGGGTGAATATCAAGCGTCCTCTGTGTGACCGTTTGGAACTTGCCTAAAATCGAGGAGTCATACTAGCAAGCACGATTGGGTTAGCCACACCCGTATTGATGAGAATCCCGTGATAAGGGGACACGATCTCTGCTTCGACAAGACGTGCCAAGAAAACCGCCTCATAGCGCGTCAAGCATGCAGATTTGGAAAAACGGTTAGTAATGACTGGACCACGGCAGGATGTCACGTTATGAAAAGTTGTCAGCAGATTAGATTTGTGGAATATTATACTCTCTACGGTGGTATGTGGAATTTGTTTTGCAGAGCCGAACACGATCCTTGTGTTCAAAATCTTCTATGGAGTATTCGGAGGAGGAACCCGCCTTGCAATGCCGAAGAGGATCTGCGCGCCGGACTCATTGTCATTGAAGCCTGGTTCACGGGCTACTGAGGGAGTCCTGGATAAGGGGGTCCTTGGACTGCCGGACTATGTACTTTGGCCGGACTATTGGACTATGAAGATACAAGATTGAAGACTTCGTCCTGTGTTCGGATGGGACTCTCCTTTGCGTGGAAGGCAAGCTTGGCAATTCGGATATGTAGATCTCCTCCCTTGTAACCGACTCTGTGTAACCCTAGTCCCCTCCGGTGTCTATATAAACCGGAGGGTTTAGTCCATAGGACAACAACAATCATAATCTTAGGCTAGCTTCTAGGGTTTAGCCTCTACGATCTCGTGGTAGATCAACTCTTGTAATACTCATATCATCAAGATAAATCAAGCAGGAAGTAGGGTATTACCTCCATCGAGAGGGCCCGAACCTGGGTAAACATTGTGTCCCCCGCCTCCTGTTACCATCCGCCTTAGACGCACAGTTCGGGATCCCCTACCCGAGATCTGCCGGCTTTGACACCGACAGTTGTCTCTAAAGCATAACCCCAAAACGATAGCGGTAAATCAGTAAGAGACATCATAGATCGCACCATATCTAGTAAAGTACGATTACGACGTTCGGACACACCATTACGCTGTTGTGTTCTGGGTGGCGTGAGTTGCGAAACTATTCCGCATTGTTTCAAATGAAGATCAAACTCATAACTCAAATATTCTCCTCCACGATCAGATCGCAGAAACTTTATTTTCTTGTTACGATGATTTTCCACTTCACTCTGAAATTCTTTGAACTTTTCAAATGTTTCAGACTTATGTTTCATCAAGTAGATATACCCATATCTGCTCAAATCATCTGCGAAGGTCAGAAAATAACGATACCCACCGCGAGCCTCAATGTTCATTGGACCGCATACATCGGTATGTATGATTTCCAATAAATCTGTTGCTCGCTCCATTGTTTCGGAGAACGGAGGTTTAGTCATCTTGCCCATGAGGCATGGTTCGTAAGTACCAAGTGATTCATAATCAAGTGATTCCAAGAGTCCATCAAAATGGAGTTTCTTCATGCGCTTTACACCAATATGACCCAAACGGCAGTGCCACAAATAAGTTGCACTATCATTATTAACTCTGCATCTTTTGGCTTCAATATTATGAATATGTGTGTCACTACTATCGAGTTTCAACAAAAATAGACCACTCTTCAAGGGTGCATGACCATAAAAGATATTACTCATATAAATAGAACAACCATTATTTTCGTATTTAAATGAATAACCGTCTCGCATCAAACAAGATCCAGATATGATGTTCATGCTTAACGCTGGCACCAAATAACAATTATTCAGGTCTAAAACTAATCCCGAAGGTATATGTAGAGGTAGCGTGCCGACCGCGATCACATCGACTTTGGAACCATTTCCCACGCGCATCGTCACCTCGTCCTTAGCCAATCTTTGCTTAATCCGTAGTCCCTGTTTCGAGTTAGAAATATTAGCAATAGAACCAGTATCAAATACCTAGGCACTATTGCGAGCATTAGTAAGGTACATCTCAATAACATGTATATCACATATACCTTTGTTCACTTTGCCATCCTTCTTATCTACCAAATACTTGGGGCAGTTCCGCTTCCAGTGACCAGTCCCTTTGCAGTAGAAGCACTCACTCTCAGGCTTAGGTCCAGACTTGGGCTTCTTCACTTGAGCAGCAACTTGCTTGCCATTCTTCTTGAAGTTCCCCTTCTTCCCTTTACCTTTTTTCTTGAAACTGGTGGTCTTGTTGACCATCAACACTTGATGCTCCTTCTTGATTTCTACCTCTGCAGCCTTTAGCATTGCGAAGAGCTCGGGAATTGTCTTATCCATCCCTTGCATATTATAGTTCATCATGAAGCTCTTGTAGCTTGGTGGCAGTGATTGAAGAACTCTGTCAATTACACTATCATCCGGAAGATTAACTCCCAGCTGAGTCAAGTGGTTGTGGTACCCAGACATTCTGAGTATACATTCACTGACAGAACTATTCTCCTCCATTTTACAGCTATAGAACTTATTGGAGACTTCATATCTCTCAATCCAGGCATTTGCTTGAAATATTAACTTCAACTCCTGGAATATCTCATATGCTCCATGACGCTCAAAACGACGTTGAAGTCCCGGTTCTAAGCCGTAAAGCATGGCACACTGAACTACCGAGTAGTCATAAGCTTTGCTTTGCCAGACGGTCTTAACGTCATCAGCAGCATCTGCAGCAGGCCTGGCACCTAGCGGTGCTTTCAGGACGTAATTCTTCTGTGCAGCAATGAGGATAGTCCTCAAGTTATGGACCCAGTCCGTGTAGTTGCTACCATCATCTTTCAACTTAGCTTTCTCTAGGAACGCATTGAAATTCAAAGGAACAGTAGCACAGGCCATTGATCTACAACAACATAGACATGTGAAATACTATCAGGTACTAAGTTCATGATAAATTAAAGTTCAATTAATCATATTACTTAAGAACTCCCACTTAGATAGACATCCCTCTAATCATCTAAGTGATCACATGATCCAAATAAACTAAACCATGTCCGATCATCACGTGAGATGGAGTAGCTTTCAATGGAGAACATCACTATGTTGATCATATCTACTCTATGATTCATGCTCAACCTTTAAGCCTCAGTGTTGCGAGGCCATATCTGCATATGCTAGGCTCGTCAAGTTTAACCCGAGTATTCTGCGTGTACAAAACTGGCTTGCACCCGTTGTATGTGAATGTAGAGCTTATCACACCCGATCATCATGTGGTGTCTCGGCGCGACGAACTTTCGCAACGGTGCAAACTTAGGGAGAACACTTGTACCTTGAATCTTATAATGCTACCGCCGAACTAAGCAAAATAAGATGCATAAAGGATAAACATCACATGCAATCAATATAAGTGATATGATATGGCCATCATCATCTTGTGTCTTTGATCTCCATCTCCAAAGCACCGTCATGATCACCATCGTCACCGGCGCGACACCTTGATATCCATCGTAGCATCGTTGTCGTCTCGCCAACTATTGTTTCTACGACTATCGCTACCGCTTAGTGATAAAGTAAAAACAATTACAGGGCGATTGCATTGCATAGAATAAAGCGACAACCATATGGCTCCTGCCAGTTGCCGATAACTCTGTTACAAAACATGATCATCTCATACAATAAAAGTTAGCATCATGTCTTGACCATATCAAATCACAACATGCCCTGCAAAAACAAGTTAGACATCCTCTAATTTGTTGTTGCAAGTTTTACGTGGCTGCTACGTGTTGAGAAAAAACCATTCTTACCTACGCATCAAAACCACAATGATTTTTCGTCAAGTGTGCTGTTTTAACCTTCAACAAGGACCGCGTGTATTCACACTCGATTCAACTAAAGTTGGAGAAACTGACACCCGCCAGCTGATACGTCTCCAACGTATTTATAATTTTTGATGTATTCATGCCATGTTTATAATATATTTACATGATTTTGGTATGATTTGGTTAGAACTAACCCGGACTGACGTTGTTTTCAGCAGAACTACCGTGGTGTTATTTTTGTGCAGAAATAAAAGTTCTCGGAATGCGCTGAAAATCAACGGAGATTTTTTCTGGAAAATATAAAAAATACTGGAATGAAGAGTTACCAGAGGGGAGTCCCGTGGGCCCCACAAGGGTGGAGGGCGCGCTCCCTGTGGGGCCCCCTGACTTGTTCTCGACGCCAACGTCTCTGATAAATACAGAAACCCCCAGAACATAACCTAGATCAGGAGTTCCGCCACCGCAAGCCTTTGTAGCCACCAAAAACCAATCGGGACCCTGTTCCGGCACCCTGCTGGAGGGGGGATCCGTCACCGGTGGCCATCTTCATCATCCCGGCGCTCTCCATGACGAGGAGGGAGTAGTTCACCCTCGGGGCTGAGGGTATGTACCAGTAGCTATGTGTTTGATCTCTCTCTGATGTTCTTGATTCAGCACGATCTTGATGCACCGCAAGCTTTGCTATTATAGTTGGATCTTATGATGTTTCTCCCCCTCTACTCTCTTGTAATGGATTGAGTTTTCCCTTTGAAGTTATCTTATCGGATTGAGTCTTTAAGGATTTGAGAACACTTGATCTATGTCTTACATGGGATACCCGTGGTGACAATGGGGTATTCTATTGATTCACTTGATGTATGTTTTGGTGATCAACTTGCGGGTTCCGTGACCTTGCGAATCTATGCATAGGGGTTGGCACACGTTTTCGTCTTGACTCTCCGGTAGAAACTTTGGGGCACTCTTTGAAGTTCTTTGTGTTGGTTGAATAGATGAATCTGAGATTGTGTGATGCATATCGTATAATCATATCCACGGATACTTGAGGTGACATTAGGGTTTTGGTTGATTTGTGTCTTAAGGTGTTATTCTAGTACGAACTCTAGGATAGATCAAGCGGAAAGAATAGCTTCGTGTTATTTTACTACGGACTCTTGAATAGATCGATCAGAAAGGATAACTTTGAGGTGGTTTCGTACCCTACAATAATCTCTTCATTCGTTCTCCGCTATTAGTGACTTTGGATTGACTCTTTGTTGCATGTTGAGGGATAGTTATATGATCCAATTATGTTATTATTGTTGAGAGAACTTGCACTAGTGAAAGTATGAACCCTAGGCCTTGTTTCAACGCATTGCAATACCGTTTACGCTCACTTTTATCGCTTGTTACCTTGCTGTTTTTATATTTTCAGATTACAAAAACCTATATCTACCATCCATATTGCACTTGTATCACCATCTGTTCGCCGAACTAGTGCACCTATGCAATTTACCATTGTATTGGGTGTGTTGGGGACACAAGAGACTCTTTGTTATTTGGTTGCAGGGTTGCTTGAGAGAGACCATCTTCATCCTACGCCTCCCATGAATTGATAAACCTTAGGTCATCCACTTGAGGAAAATTTGCTACTGTCCTACAAACCTCTGCACTTGGAGGCCCAACAACGTCTATAAGAAGAAGGTTGTATAGTAGACATCACCAGCCACCTGTGTGCAAAGCACGTCGGTAGAACCAGTCTCGCGTAAGCGTACGGGTAATCTCGGTCCGGGCCGCTTCATCCAACAATACCGCCGAATCAAAGTATGACATGCTGGTAAGCAGTATGACTATTATCGCCCACAACTCTTTGTGTTCTACTCGTGCATATAACATCTACGCATAGACCTGGCTCGGATGCCACTGTTGGGGAACGCAGTAATTTTAAAAAATTTACTACGCACACGCAAGATCCATCTAGGTGATGCATAGCAACGAGAGAGGAGAGTGTTGTCCATGTACCCTCGTAGACCGAAAGCAGAAGCGTTATGACAACGCGGTTGATGTAGTCGTACGTCTTCACGATCCGACCGATCCTAGTACCGAAAGTAGGGCACCTCCGCGATCTGCACACGTTCAGCTCGGTGACGTCCCACGAGCTTTAGATCCAGCTGAGTGTCGAGGGAGAGCTTCATCAGCACGACGGCGTGATGACGGTGATGATGAAGTTACCGATGCAGGGCTTCGCCTAAGCACTACAACGATATGACCGAGGTGGAAATCTATGGAGGGGGGCACCGCACATGGCTAAACAATCAACTTGTGTGTTCTAGGGTGCCCCCTCCCCACATATATAAAGGAGGGAGGGGGAGGCCGGTCGACCCTCCTTGGCGCACCCCCAAGAGGGGAATCCTACTAGGACTCCGAGTCCTAGTAGGTTTCCACCAAAAGAAAGAGGGAGGGAAGGAAGGAGAGGGAGAGGGGGAAAGGAAAAGGGGGGACCCCCCCTTCCTTGTCCTATTCGGACTCAAGGGGAGGGGGTGCACGGCCTGCCCTGGCCGCCCCTCTCTCTCTCCACTAAGGCCCACCGAGGCCCATTAGTTCCCCCGGGGGTTCCGATAACCCTCCGGCACTCCGGTTTTATTCGAAACCTCCTAGAACCCTTCCGGTGTCCGAACATAGCCATCCAATATATCATCTTTATGTCTCGACCATTTCGATATCCTTGTCATGTCCGTGATCACATCCGGGACTCCGAACTACATTCGGTACATCAAAACACATAAACTCATAATACCGATCGTCACCGAACGTTAAGCGTGCGGACCCTACGGGCTCGAGAACTATGTAGACATGACCGAGACTCGTCTCCGGTCAATAACCAATAGCGGAACCTAGATGCTCATATTGGTTCCTACATATTCTACGAAGATCTTTATCGGTCAAACCGCATAACAACATATGTTGTTCCCTTTGTCATCGGTATGTTACTTGCCCGCGATTCGATTGCCGGTATCTCAATACCTAGTTCAATCTCGTTACCGACAAGTATCTTTACTCGTTCCGTAATGCATCATCCCGCAACTAACTCATTAGTCACATTGCTTGCAAGGCTTGTAGTGATGTGCGTTACCAAGAGGGCCCAGAGATACCTCTCTGATACTCGAAGTGACAAATCCTAATCTCGATCTATGCCAACTCAACAAACACCATCGGAGACACCTCTAGAGCAACTTTATAATCACCCAGTTATGTTGTGACGTTTGATAGCACACTAAGTGTTCGTCCAGTATTCGGGAGTTGCATATTCTCATAGTCATAGGAACATGTATAAGTCATGAAGAAAGCGATAGCAACAAACTAAAGATCATCGTGCTAAGCTAACGGATGGGTCAAGCCAATCACATCATTCTCTAATGATGTGATCCTGTTAATCAAATGACAACTCATGTCTATGGCTAGGAAACTTAACCATCTTTGATTCAACGAGCTAGTCAAGTAGAGGCATACTAGTGACACTCTGTTTGTCTATGCATTCACACATGTACTAAATTTCCGGTTAATACAATTCTAGCATGAATAATAAATATTTATCATGATATAAGGAAATATAAATAAAAACTTTATTATTGCCTCTAGGGCATATTTCCTTCAGTGCGCTCCTCCTCCGTCGCCCGCCTCATCACGACGCGTGCGCTGGGTTTGCGGAAATAAGCCAAGCCGAGTTTACACCTATGTGCTTTATTTTTGCCTGTCAGGAATTGTTAATTAATCTTCTAACGAGTCGCTAACAGAAGTGTTACTTTCCAAGACGTTGGACCATGGACTGTTCATGGACTCTCTCGTGGGCCTAAGCCCAGGACAATCTACCCGACGGCCTATATAAGGAGATGTTGGCCAATGCAGCCAACACTCTCACTCCCTCTTCGCGCAACTCTAGCCGTCATCTACTGTTTCTCTCGTCGTGCTGCATCCGACGATCCCATCCCAACGACCGCGTGCATGACCAGTCGGGAGAGTACGTGCCTCCGAAACCCCGCCGTCCAAGATCCTTCTCGGTAGAGCGGTGATAATGTTTTTCGGGTTCGTCTCGGCGTGCCTGCTTCTGATCCGTCCCCATCTCCGTCCTCCTCTGCTTTGACTACTTCCCCTACATCGACTCTATGGCCGTGGACGAAGCCGCCAAGAAGAAGTCTGCGCGCGGACGTCGCCGAGGCTGCTGCTGTCGCACTGCGTTGGTCTGACCAACCGGAGGGTATGTTTTGTTCATCTCCTACTTGCTCGTTCATGTCCTAGTTGTATATGTTGTGCTCATAGATGTTTCGGTTATATGTATTGTACGTGTTCACATGCTTAAGTATCGGTATGAGTTGCATACTGTGATTGCCATGTTTATCATGTACTCGTGGATTAGATTATTAATATAAAATGGATGTACGTACTTGTTTGCCATGTCGCACTAACACTGCAACTGAGGCACGAACGTGCATGTTACGGGCGTGGTGGTTCACCCGGGTGGTCGATCAGCAATCAACAGCCACCATATCAACACACATTCGTTGTACAGATCCAGAAAAAAGAAAAGAAAAACACGGTGTTGGTCCCTCGCGAGCTCCATTTATGTTCCTCCTCACGTCTTGGCTGTTTAAGCCGACCAGCTTTCACAAACACTCCCCGCAAAAAAAGAGCTTTCACAAACACTGAACTTTGGGCAGGCAGACATACTGTACACTTTGAAACTCCTACCGCGGGCGCTGAGGCTGTTCATAGTAAGGAGTAACTTAGACTAGTAACATGTATATGTTATTAGGCTATGTTACTACCTCTATAGTGGGTAGTAACATATATGTAATGTCATGCGTCACTTCATTTATTACTTCATAGACTCATTTAGCATTGGGAACCGCTAGCTGATGATAACATATTATGTTTATTCTATTTGTCTCTCTCCTCATTAACTACTTGATACATCATCACTTTCGTTTATGTGACATCAATGTTACTTATGTTACTCTCACTATGACCGGCCTGAGAAAATCAGATTGGGCGAAACCACGACAGCAAGCGGATCGGAGCAGCCGACAGAGCCATTGTGATTCTACTGACGGCGAGACAGGTGAGTGCATAGGTTCCACAAAACTAACACGGAGTCTGACCAGAGCTGCTCAGTAGTATATTTTGTTAGTGAACTGGACGAGGCCTTGATTTGACTGGGAGTCTGGGACACCTCCATGTCAAACAAACAAGTACTTGTATACATACTTTCTTCGTTTTTATTTACTCTGTATATTAGAATTGACTGAAATCAAACTTAACCAAGTTTATACTATAGAACGATATAAACATTTACCATAGCAAATCTATACGATGGAAAAATACATCCAATAATAAATCTAACGTTATTGATTTGTTGTTGTGTATGCCATATTTTTTACCATAAACTTTGTCAAAGTTTACAAATTTTAACTTTGGCTAAAGCTAATACACGGACTAAATAAAAACTGAGAAAATACATTGGCAATCGAGATACACATCAACACATGGTGTGCCATCTCCGGAGGTGGTTGCCATGGACCGACCGACGTGATGATTGATGAAGCCATGCATGCCGCGAGCCCGCAACCTTGTTGTCTCCCCCGGTACTCGTGAACTGCGATCAAAGTATACTTTGTCCAGTTTCTTGAGACATCTGTTGCTAATGGGTTGGAGCACAGGTACATACTGTAGCTTTCAGAGTCGACAGTGATGGTACTACTGTTTGTTTCCATTATATAT
Source organism: Aegilops longissima (assembly GCA_021605205.1). Classification (NCBI taxonomy): domain Eukaryota; kingdom Viridiplantae; phylum Streptophyta; class Magnoliopsida; order Poales; family Poaceae; genus Aegilops; species Aegilops longissima. The sequence goes on along the minus strand of CM038677.1, from coordinate 778,072,902 downwards.
ACTGTAGCCGACTGGCCGTCAACCGCTAACCTTGGATCGCAAGCGCGCGGTACTACTACTGCTATCTATGTTGAGACTGAGAGCGCTCACCAACAACACGTAGCCTTTCTCTCTGCGTTCCCTGTCTAGCTAAGCTCCATGGCACAGACGAACCGGCAGGCGGTGCTCCTGCTTAAACAATCCTCGTCCCCTAGCCCTTGGTCGCCATTCTCCTTCTCCAAAAATGCATGCGTGCGTGCATGTGCGGCCTCTCCAGCTGGATCCCCTGACCTCACCCTGCCACATTATTGTCGCCCGGACTTTTCCCTCCAGCGAGCGAGCCTGCAAGTATATACTCCGCCTACGTGCGTGCTTGAGACGTGGTGCACACACTGATCGCCACGGCGCATCGCATCGCATATTCAACCACCATCAGCAAAACCGTTAGTACTCCTACCACCTTTGCCTGTGCTGTCGGCGCGGCGCCGCTGCTACCGTTTCTCGCATGGAGAGAGAGAGAGAAACGGCCGGTTAGTTAGTTCGAAGGTAGAACGTGCATGGTCAGACGACTGGTACATGTACATTTTACTCCTGCACCTGAACGTACGCATATCAATATCATACCAGGTTCTTAATTAGTTTGCCATGCGCCCCGCAAGAAAAAAAAAGTTTTCCATGCGCGATGCCAGATTTTTCTGGAGTGGTTTGGAGACCAAACCTACCACCTTGCACCTGAACCGCAAACACGCAGAGAGAAGCCGTGAGTGCTATGCACGTGCAGGCGTACGTGGAGGGCTTTCCTTTCCTTGGTCTGATCCGTGGACGCAGCTCGCTAGCTGAAGCTGAGCTTAGTTTAAGCTTGGTTAGTACGTACGGGAAGCAAAGCAAAGACTAGTTGTAGGTACGTGTATGTGCTTCCGTGCATATCCCTTTAGAATCACTCACTGAGCGCGCGCGCGTACTGATGATTAGCCAACAACCTCCGGTCAGGGCGATGGCTCCCATTATCGGTGGGCATATGCGCCTGCCTGCCTGCCGCTCGTCCCTATCTCGTGCGTGACTCACCTAGGTGACGTGCCCCTCCCGGCCATGAGAGGATCCGTGGTTATCTATCCCGTAGTCGTACGTAGGACACCTACCCTATCTATGGAGGGGTTGCTGGTAGTGCATGTTAGCATGCAGGGTGGCACGGCCACGGTCACCGCGTTGCCTGCATGCCGGGGTCGGGGGGCTACTTGGCAGTTGGCTCTGCCGCCGGTGCGATGTTTAATTCAGAAAGTGGTAACGGAGATGCCATACATGTGGTATGTAATTCACTGCCATATTATTGATCTGCATGCTGACGACGACGAATGTGAATGAGACCATAAAGACACTGCAGATCATGGTCTACTAGCTGCTCCCGACTCTCTGGGTCCGGGTGATCCATCGATCGATCAATCTCCGCCGGCTGCTCTGCTCAGCCCGTCTGAATGTGATGTGAATTGCCATGCTTTCTCCGTTGCGAGCTACTACCTACCAGTCGCCTCTATAAAAATTGGCCATGGCCACGTGACGCCCACTCTCTTCTCTTCCTTCTTCTAACCCACCGAGCCCTCCGGTTTAGACACTTTGACCAGATTCCTTTCGCTGCCTTGTTCCGGCTGGATTCGCACTCGCCACGGACGGCCGGTCACGGTTCCGGCCGGGGCGCCCGCCGCACGTGCGCTTGTAGGGACACGCGCGTCAGACGCTGTAAAACGCAGCGGCCGCGCGCGGCAGGCAGGCGGTAGCCAAGGCACGGCGCACGCGTCCCTCACGTGCTGGCGCTCGGTGCACGCAGCAGCTGCCTGCCGACTTCTCCCGCGGTGCGGCGCGGCGCAAGCTCCGGTCGCCCGCGCCGCCCGGGCGTCACGTGCTGAGCTCAAGGGTCCATGCATGGCGAGCTTAACGACGGGTTCGTTTTATAATGATCGAGCCCATTCGCAGACGTAAGCTTCTGTATGAACTCACGAAAATACGACGGCACGCAGATCCCGTCACACGCTCAAGAGCGTCCATCACCGGAGCGGCCGCAAACAGCTTTTGCATGCGTGGCCGGATCACACCGGACGAACGGACGGTGCTGCGATCGAACCCGACGACCGACAGCCAACCCAACGGCGTCCGGCCATGTGGGCGCGTGCATGCAGCCCACGGCGACGTGCCGCCCGCAGAACGGCCGAACAACGCCAGCCAAAGTAAGTAAACGCCGCGGCGTACGCATGCACGATGGGGTCTGGCTGCGCATGCACGGCATGGGCTTAACCGCGGCCATATTTCCGGTGGACGGACCGACAGCTGCTTGCTAACAAACGCGGGACCCGGCCCTCGTGTCTCCCGGCGGGCGCTTGTAGGAGTACTACGTACGTAGCTGATGCTGATGCTAATTCCTTGCTTCCTCCATGCGAGACATAAAGCCCCCCATCCTGCTCTCCGGCCTGCTACAAAGTTGTTGCTTCACCACTACATCATGTTTTGTGGTCGTGTATGCTGCTAATCATGGTATCACGGTCTGTGTCATGTATATTTCTGTCCCAGATGGCCGGAGGACGAAGTATATGTGCAACAGTCTTGCTAAGTCTCATTCGACCGAGACTTCATTAAGTCTCAGTCGATGCTATATTCGTGAGATCTTACATTAAGATCCGTGCAGTTTTTTTTCTTCAGTTTTTCTTTTTCTTTCTTGCATGTTATATACTTGATCGAGATTTGGTTAAATCTAAGTCGACTGAGACCTCGCCACACCCTATGTGCAAATACTCATGGATTTCCGACTTCAAAATTAAAAAATAGATTAGAGGTGGTAGCACAAGTTTGCGATTGCATCAACAAACGCTCTGCTTCCCCGCCCCGTCTACAAGGGGCGCGGGTGGCGACCAACCCTACCTGCTGCCTCGTGCCGCGTCCCCGTTGCTTACTGGATCGTCGAGTGTCCTCGTGTGACCGTGTCTGTGTCATCCACGCCTGCCTTGCCTAGAGTGTCCACTCAGAACACATCTCCCGAGCATAGTGCATCACCAAGCTCGATATCGATCATACATTCTACTATTGTCGATGATAGCGTGTCACTATTTCGAGGGCTGCTTACTATCATCATAAGACCATGTCCCTCCACCTGCGCTCTCGGTGAAAACCCATTCTATTTTGACGAACTAGGGGACCGTGGTGCTAAGCGGACAACCCTCTTTCAGAGGCTATGGATTGGTAGTCTTTGGTCTTTGTTGGTCGGTCATCACGTGGTTGGTTCATAGTCAGTGTCCGGGTTTGTATTGGCGTGGTTTCACCCCACTGTAATGTTCTTCTCTGAGTCCCTTCTATCCATAGTTGGCATTATCCATTTGAACTCTCTGGTTAGCTTTCTTGTTGTTCGATTGATTGGTACAATTTGAGACATGATGAGGGGATCACAATAGTCTTCTTCGACAAATGGCACGAAGAAAATGTCCGACCTTGTTTGAAGCAAGCGAGGTCTTTTTGATGACGTTTTCTCAACCTCCAATTTTTTGGCCGTGCACTCTCCCCATCCCTTGGTCAACAAACTTTAGTCCGATGTATTCATGTTGTGCTCCTTGTTTAACATGATGTTTGTTTTGTGGTGCTTTTTATTGACAACTTCGTATTAGGCTCAACTTCTTCAACAATTTGGGCTTAATTAATCTAAACCATCAATAGTAAGTTCTAAAACTTGTAGAGACATTAACTTGTCAAGAGTTAAAAGAAATAAAAGAATTGACGTAGAAACTAAAGCCGTTCGAGATTCTTTTATAATCCTGATTCATCAATAAACCCGCGCTGAAATTCACACAAGTGTAAGAGAAATATATTTCACAAGTGATGACTCGGGTATTGGAAATTCTTGATCAACTTGTATATATATACAGGTTTATACCACTCCCTCCGGACTAGTAATACAAGGTCTACCATAACCATCGATTTAACTAAGAATTAGTATGAGTTATTTATCATAGACTTGCATTATGATGAAGTTTGTAACGATATAATCCATCCATTTAAAAATATTTGAAGTTTTAGGTTTGTCCTAAGCTAAACTTTTATAAATTTGACCAAGTTAGTAGAAAAGATGCACCAACGTATAAAATACCAAGTTAGCTTTGAAGATGAATAAATTTTAAGTTTTTCTCGCAAAAAAAGGTTAATCATAACATATATTTTCATACTATATATATTTCATGTTGTGGATTTTAGCATTTTCTTTCTTTATGAAAAGTTGATCAAACATAATGAAGTTTGACTTAAACAAACCTACAGCTCCAGGTATTTCGGAACGGAGGTGGTACCTCTTAGTACTGAACATAACTCGTATTTCCTGATTAAACCAGTGGTTAAAATTAGACCTAAGTACAATGGGACCTTCCGACCTTGTATACTGGCCCAGGTCGAGCGGGTGTGTGCACTACTATTTTGAGCTAAAGAAAAAGAAAGTGCACTGTAGTTGGAGCTAGCTGTTGCCCGGTGCTTTGGAATGTCCGGCGACACAAAATCATCAGCACCTCCTTAATTCCGGTGTCCGTTGCGAGCAAGGAAGGACCATAACGCGCTCGCCTTTTTCCGTTTGGCCACTTTGCGATCGCCGCACCTTTATTCCCAGACACGTTTGACCCGTTGACCGTGATGTCTTGCTGCCGGCCGGTGCGGTTCGTCCCGCCGGACATCCATCGACCTGACGCACGAACGCGCGCGCATGCATGGACGCTATCTGCATGCGCCCGCAGAGTCCACGAGCGTACACACGACACGACAGGGGACATGCAAATTCGTATGGAGCTTTTCTGCCTGCAGCGACGCGTTTCTGGAGCACGGTGCGTTTGTCACCTTCCGTTAGGCCGACCGAGCTGACCGGCATGGAGCCATGAACCGACCGATGGACATGATCAGCTTGATGGATCGGCACGCAGAACTCTCCGGTTAAAAGAAGAAAAGTTGGCTGTGTGAACAAAAGAGGACCGGTAAAAAAGAGAGGAGCCAAGCCAGAGCAGAGCGGCAGCAAGAGGCCGATGGAGCCTATCCGTTCAGCGTCACGCCATGGCATGGCATGGCATGCATGCCCCTCCTTTGCTTCGAAGGCGGTCAAGATACCGCCTCCCCGGCCACCCCTACCGCGCCTCCACCTGTAAAACACCACGTCGCGGCGCCTCCCCTCTCCTACCGGGAACCGCTGCCACGGTGACCGGCCCGGCGCTTGAGCAAAAAGCCAAGGCCAAGGGCAGGGAGGGGGCGGGGGTAAAAAGCATCTCTCACCGCCTCGGAACCCACATAGAAATATACCGCGGCTGGCAGGAGCCACTCCTACCGTGTCGTCTGCTTCCTCTATTTTAACGCCCCCCAAGTCCAATCCACCGCCCATTCTTCACCGCCCCACAAAACCAATAGCCTTCCTCCTTCGTTCTCCCCGCCCCTCCCTCGAGAAGCGAAACAACGCTCGCTCGCTCGCTCGCATCGAGGAGTTTGCTACTCATCATCATCTGACCATGGACATGGACGCCGCGCATGGCCACTACCCGTGGCTCAACTTCTCCCTCGCTCACCACTGTGAGTACTACTGTCCCACTCCGCCGCGATCCCTTTCTTCTCTTGCTCAGTCACCTTCTTGGTTGGGGCGCCGCCGTGCTGATGTGGTGGTATATATGTGTGATGCGCGCGTGCAGGTGAGATGGAGGAGGAGGAGCGGGGAGCGGCCGCCGAGCTGGCCGCCATCGCCGGGGCCGGCCCGCCGCCCAAGCTCGAGGACTTCCTCGGGGGCGGCGCCAACGGGAGGAATAATAATGACGCCGGCCGCGGCGACCAGGTTGTGTCTGCAGCGACCGCGGAGATGTACGACTCAGAGCTCAAGTTCTTGGCCGCCGGATTCCTGAGCGGCTCTACTGGAACCACGGCACCCACTATCTCCCCGGCGGCGGCTCCTCAGGAGCAGGCCGACCCGAAGATGCCGGCCCCGGCGCCGGAGCAGAAGAAGGCCGTCGACTCCTTCGGCCAGAGGACCTCCATCTACCGTGGCGTCACGCGGTAAGCCAGCTCTATGCATGGCGGTGGTCGATCGATTCATCCATCCATCTAGCTATTTGCCCAAGAAACCTACTACAAAAATGGTGCCCTGTTTGGGTTTTTAATCTTGAGCTCTGTACTACTTGCATGCAAATACCTGGCCGATATTAGTCTGGATGCAAATATCACACAGATACATGCACACAAATTAACCCAGTGACCACATAGAAAAACAGAAACGATAAAGCTAAATAAGTTGTTCATTCGGTGTAGTAATTAAGCTGTTCTTAATAAGGTGTTCTTCTCCTATGGTGATCAAAGTTTTGGCCCACTCATCTGATTCTACTGTCCATTTTGGGTGATATTTAGGCACCGTTGGACGGGTAGATACGAGGCGCATCTGTGGGACAACAGCTGCCGGCGTGAAGGCCAGAGCCGCAAGGGTCGCCAAGGTGACCACACGATACCATGCACATACTTCTGCTAATGATCAAATGTATTTATCATTTTGCTGTTGCTAACTTGTGCTTCTTGATGTTCTTGACATGTCTTCTTGATGTGTTCCTCCTTCATGGCTGTTATTTCTGGTGTCTTCTCCCTCCAGTCTACCTCGGTAAGAAACGAGAGCCTTCCAGTTCTTGTTTGCATTTAAAAAGTGTATCTGTGTGGGTGATGCTGAAGTGTTGGTGCTGCATGGAACAGGTGGCTATAATAAGGAGGAGAAGGCGGCAAGGGCGTACGATCTCGCCGCGCTGAAGTACTGGGGGTCTAGCACCACCACCAACTTCCCGGTAAGATGATAGATAGATAGATTGCATGATTGCAAAAACTCCTGGATATGTGCAAGAATGTGCAGCAAAGCATGGGCATATCTACCGATGTGCTGGCCGGATGTGTATCTTTATGCGGCAAGTGTTCTTTTCTAGGTTGCCGACTATGAAAAGGAGGTGGAGGAGATGAAGCACATGACACGCCAGGAGTTTGTAGCTTCACTTAGGAGGTACATACATACATATAGGCTACTAATCATGACCACTTCTAGTCTTCTAATGTTGCACTTGCATTGTGTGCATGCTTATGCATGGACATTCCATATATGCATGCTTCATCACTTATAATTGAGCATTTCTATGCTATTCAAGTGAATTTGATGAGTAAAAAACATGTAATTAATCTGGTGCAGGAAGAGTAGTGGATTCTCTCGTGGCGCTTCCATTTACAGGGGTGTCACAAGGTTAATATTATCCTCCATGTTTCGTGTGTGTTGATCATGTTTGGCCTCTTGCATGTGGTGTCATCTAAAAGTGTTTGTTTTGCATTCTATCATCTAGACATCACCAGCACGGTCGATGGCAGGCGAGGATCGGACGAGTTGCTGGCAACAAGGATCTATACCTCGGAACATTCAGTGAGTATATACGTTCTTATGCAAAACATCCATTCTCCAGTACTTCCTCCGTTCCTAAATATAAGTCTTTAGAGATTCCAATATGACTACATACGGAGCAAAATGAGTGGGATATGCATGTTCATCTACCTTCTTCTCGCACTGCAGCCATTGGTTACAAAGCCAGGACATTTTTTGTTTATGAAACCAGGATATCTTTGCTAGTTTACATTGTCTCTTTTGTTCCCAAAAGGAGAAACAGTTACGTGGATAAATTAACTAAGAGTTAAGCGAGAGTACAATCTTCTCTTAACTTAGTTGGCTAAAGAAATCTCAAGTAGGAGGGGAGCACGTGTTAGCCCTCCCCTTGAAGCGGGCATTAGTCGCATCTTTCCACTAACAACCACATTACAATACTGTTGCCGTGCACGTAGGTTCATCTTAATTTACGGTCTGTTCGTACAGGTTTTGTAGCTAGATTCGTCGACATATTTTTTATCGAGGTCAAAAACCATCCAGTTTGACCAGATGCACCCATGGACCACGTGTATCTACAGGCATGGACGCCCACATTTGATTCCCATTTGTCATCTTTTATCATGGTTTTGGGGCTTTGGAAAAAGAAGAAACCGTGGCCATGCATGCATGCCTCTGATGTGTATGTAATGCTCAGATGGGAGCCTGAACACTTTCGACGAGCATTGCATGTAGCAACCTGTATTTAGAACTTGGAATATTGTTGCTGTTTTCACGGCCAGCTTTCCACAAAGCGTCTGACCGGTGATTATATTAGGAGCGTACGTTACTGAGACGGTCATTATTGCACTCGGTTTAACTAAGCTCATTGCACTCATGGGCTTGTCAGTACCAGCAGCTAATTAGTCAAAAGTCTTAATGATGCAGCTTGCATTGCTGTCTAGGAGCTGGAAATCCACGGGCATTCTTCTCCATACTTTGTCTAGCTATGTCCTTGTACCGTACAATATGTTTCATATGTGTGTTTATTTTCAAATGAAATGTATCATGCATGTGTTATCTTCTTTTTTGTAGTAGAGACAAATGTATGTATGCTGATTTTACTGCAAAATATGAAGAATGTCACTTGCTCTCAAGCAATTGATATTTTGATAAAAATCTAACAACTGAGATTCTGTTTACGTAGGCACGGAGGAGGAAGCCGCGGAAGCCTACGACATCGCGGCGATCAAGTTCCGGGGCCTGAACGCGGTCACCAACTTCGAGATCGGGCGGTACAACGTGGAGAGCATCATCAGCAGCAACCTCCCGATCGGCAACATGGCCGGCGGCGCAGGCCGGGGCAGCAAGGCCCTGGAGTCCAGCTCCCCGGAAGCCGCCGCAGCATTGCCCGTCGAAGCGCCGCACTCGCTGGCGTTCACGGCGCTCCCGATGAAGTACGACCAGCAGCAGCAGGACTACCTCTCGTTCCTGGCGCTCCAGCACCACCAGCAGGGGAACCTCCAGGGGCTCGGCTACGGCCTCTACAGCTCTGGCGTCAACCTCGACTTCGCCAACGCCGGCGGCGCGATGGCGCCTCACTGCTACGGTAACGACGGTGTGGACTTGCATCTTCAGCAACATGATCAGCAGCAGCAGCAACATGATGAGCATCAGCAGCATGGACAGTCCATAGCGTTGGGCTCGTCGACGCCCATGGCGGCTTTCAGCAGCGGCGGGGCCTACGAAAGCTCGGTGACGGCAGGGTCCTTTGGATACTACCCAAATGTGGCAGCCTTTCAGACGCCGATCTTTGGAATGGAATGATGCGGGGCGGTGGAGAATGAAGGTGGCCCTGGCCCTGGCCCTGATGGATGCGATGTGATGAGATCAAGACTGACATAGTTCTCAGAAGCCACACAACACAACAAAGAGGTAAAAGAGGACGAGGGGAGGGGGTAGGGTAGGGCATGATGACATGGTGCAAACATAGGAAGCAGCATGCATGGATGAGACGCTGACAGGTCAGACGCAGGGTAGAAGACGACCACTGTGCTGTGCTAACCACAAAATGGATCTCAACGCAAGCAAGCAAGCTGGCTAGCTTTCATTTTAGTCTTTTTTAGTCTCTGTTTTCTGAACTTTCTTTCCCTTTCGTAGCTTTGGCCACTATGCTTTTGTGATGGCTGGCTGGGCTTTGTTGTTTGTTTGCTGCCCTCCTACTGACATGATTCTGCTGGAGCCATCATAGTTTAGCTAGCCAGCCCTGTAGAATGGAAGCAGAGCAGCGACATCTTTGTAGCTTTGCTCTTTTGCGCCTTTTTTTTTCTAGGTCGATCGCTTTAAATTAGGGGTAGTGCCCCCCTGCATGTACTCCTGGGCCGGCGTGGTCGCTCCAGGGTTTAGTCAGAGATGATATATATAAATTCCAAGGTTCTTGTTTACAGTCACTCAATGGAGTAGTATCATTGTTGCTGGAATTTTGTCTATTTTGGGTCTAGCCTAATATCAGTTTCAGAAATTCTTAATAAATAATATCAGTGTCAGAAATTTATAATAAATCTTAGAGGCCCACGCAACTGATTCGTGCAAGTCAAGAGGTGGAACTAAAGTTTAGTCCCATATTGCTAGTTTGGAGGGAGTTGGACTTCTTTATAATGGAGGCTCTTTCTTCACATGTATAAGGATGAGAACAAGAGGGACATTCATGCACGTTCCTCCTTCGCCTCCCGCCGCGGCGCAACGTACTTTCTTTCCCATCCCGTTGAGTCCTGTACGGGAGAAGGGTGATAAGGTTGTGAGGACACCGACCCCAAGTACAGCGCTTCTACTGCTGCTGTCCCGTACGTGTTCTTCCTCTTTCTATTAGAGGCCTTGCTACAGTTTCTTGTTCTGTTCCATATATGCAACTTGCTATACTGTCTGCTCTAGATGTGTTTAGTTACAGTTTATATATGAAGATAATGTTTACCTTCTCTTTGTCAAATCGCATGACTTGTTTTATCACTGCTATACTAGTCGTGCTTTATCTAGTATTTTTGTTAATAAAATCATTTGGTAAATTGCTCATATTTTTAACAATCCAAAAACCTTATTATAGGCAATTTATCTCGAGTGGTTTTGCTGCTTCCATTAAACCTCCTATGTTTGAGGGTATCCACTATAAGAGGTGGTGCGTGAGAGCAGTCTTATGGTTTCAAATCATGACTTGCTATGACGCTACTCTTGGCAAACCTGAATGGTAGCTTGATGCTCAACTCCCGTACGCGTTCTTCCTCTTTCTATTAGGCCTTGCTACAGTTCCTTGTTCTGTTTCATATATGCAACTTGCTATACTGTCTGCTCTAGATGTGTTTAGTTACAGTTTATACATGAAGATGATGTTTACCTTCTTTTTGTCAAATCGCATGACTTATTTTATCATTGCTATACTAGTCGTGCTTTATCTAGTATTTCTGTTAATAAAACCATTCGGTAAATTGCTCATATTCCTAACAATCCAAAAACCTTATTATAGGCAATTTACCTCGAGTGGTTTTGTTGCTTCCATTAAACCTCCTATGTTTGAGGGTATCCACTAGAAGAGGTGGCGTGTGAGAGCAGTCTTATGGTTTCAAACCATGAGTTGCTATGACGCCACTCTTGGCAAACCTGAATGAGAGCTTGATGCTCAACAGGCACAAGCTTTTCAGAAAATGGATATTCTGTTTAAGGCTGCTCTCTTTGAGTGTTCTTGGTGAGAACATAGTTGATGCTTATGCGTCAATTGATAATGGAAAAGATATGTGGGATGCACTAGAGGCCAAGTTTGGGGTCTCGGATGCTGGCACTGAGCTGTACATCATGGAGCAATTTAGGATGACTGAAGAGCGCTCCGTGGTTGAGCAAGCTCATGAGATACAGTCATTTGCTAGAGAACTTGAGCACTTCAGTTGTATGCTATCGGACAAGTTTGTTGCCGGAGGTATCATCGATCACTAAGCTTCCTCCTTCTGAAGAAACTTTTCTACCTTACTGAAGCATAAGAGACAGAATTTTTCCGTCCGGGATCTCATTGACACTCTTGATGTGGAAGAAAATGCGAGAGCAAATGACACACGTGCTCGAGGTATTGAGGGAGGATCTAGTGCCAATCTGGTACAGAAGAACTTCTAGCCCCACAAGTTCAAGAACAAGAGCAAGTTTGATGGTAAAGCAAAGTTTGATGGGAAGAACAAGGCTGTACAACGCACGAACTTCAAGAAGAAGAATGACAAGAAGAAAGGTGTTTGTCATGTGTGTGGGGATCCTGATCATTGGGCTCCTTGTTATCCTAATCGCTATGACAAATGTCATCCTGGGAAAGGCGGCAAGACCGCTAATGTTGTCATTGAAGACACTGACATGAAGGATGCTGTGTATGGTATATTTCCCATTATTCTTTCAGTATGTCATTCTCCTGATTGGTTGGTTGACACGGGTGCTAATGTGCATGTATGCGGTGATATTTCCATATTTTCGTCTTATCAGACCGCAGGGACTTCAACCGTGCTGATGGGCAACGGTTCAAGTGCTTCCGTTCGTGGTGTTGGCACGATCGATCTGAAATTTACTTCGGGAAAGATCGTGCGGCTGAAGAACGTGCCCTTCGTCAATAAAAATCTTGTTAGCGGATATCTTCTGTGTAGAGATGGCTACAAGCTTGTCTTTGAGTCAAATAAATTTGTAATATTCAAGTATGGAACCTTTGTTGGTAAAAGCTATGAGTCAGGAGGCCTGTTTCGTTTATCCTTATCAGACGATTGCAATAAAGTTGTTAATCTTATTTGCAAAAATAGTGAATCAAATGTGTGGCATTCATGTCTTTGTCATGTTAACTTTGGTTGCATGTTGCGACTAGCGAAGTTGAACTTAATCCCTAGTTTCACCACTGTCAAGGGATCCAAGTGTCAAGTGTGTATGCAAGCTAAGCAACCTCGTAAGTCTTATGTGACTGCGGAAACGAGAAATCTTGCACCACTAGAACTCATACATTCAGATCTATGTGAAATGAATGGTGTTTAGACAAAAGGTAGAAAGAAATATTTCATGACGTTAATTGACGACTCCACTAGATACTGCCGTGTGTATCTTCTGAAATCTAAGGATGAGGCTTTGAACATTTTCAAGATCTATAAAGCCGAGGTGGAAAACCAACTTGATCGAAAAATCAAGAGGCTTAGGTCTGACCGTGGTGGAGAGTATTTTTCCAATGAATTTAATGCTTTTTGTGCGGAGCACGGTATAATCCATGAGAGGACGCCTCCCTATTCACCTCAGTCAAATGGGGTGGCCGAAAGAAAGAACCGTACTCTAACAGATTTGGTTAACGCCATGTTACACACACTGGGTCTCTCCAAGGCATGGTGGGGGGGAGGCGATATTGACTGCATGTCAGGTCCTAAACCGAGTTCCCACAAAGAATAAAGAGATAACTCCATTCGAGGAATGGGAGAAGAAAAGATTAAAACTCTCTTATCTACGAACCTGGGGTTGTTTGGCGAAATTCAATGTGCCAATTTCAAAGAAGCGCAAGCTTGGACCAAAGACCGTGGATTGTGTTTTCCTGGGATATGCTTTTCATAGCATTGGTTATAGATCTTGGTTGTAAAATCTAAGGTACCTGACATGCATGTCGGTACGATCATGGAGTTGAATGATGCGACTTTCTTTGAACATATCTTTCCAATGAAGGATATGGCTACCTCATCTAATCAGGAGATGCCTAGTTCATCAAATCAGGAACCAGTTACAATTACCGAACCTGTCATTTTGATGAAACACTTTGAAAATTCTGTGGAGGAGAACAATAAAGTTCCTACTAGGAGCAAGAGACAGAGGACTGCAAAGTCCTTTGGTGATGATTTTCTTGTGTATCTTATAGATGATACTCCTAGTTCTATTTCAAAGGCCTATGCATTTGAAGATGCTGACTATTGGAAGGAAGCGGTTCGTAGCGAGGTGGATTCCATCTTGGCGAATGAAACTTGGGAGATAATTGATCGTCCTTATGGGTGCAAACCTATAGGATGTCGGCGTCCTGGGAACGGAGGTCCTCAAATTTGCATGCCTACGGCCCACAGCGTGGCTTCACCAGCGGCCCTGTATGGCCCATTTTCACCAGCAAACACTCAAGACCCTCGCGAGGGGCCAAGCCTGGCGAGGCGGACGACACAAGACCTCCTCACGACGGCCTCACCAGGCAGGCTCGCGAGGGGCAGAGAGATCAAGGCAAGGGACACCTCGTGAGGTTCCTATGACGCAAGCCATGACGACGAGAGCCAGGCGGGCGCCAGCACGCGCAGTGTCCTTGTTTCCTCTTTGGTTCTAAAGAGGCAAGCACAGGCGAGGAGTCCCGGGGCATCAGTTAAAGGTTTCCATATCGGTGCAACGAGACCAAGACTATCAGGACAGCAAGACGGAGGTCACCATGGATCCCAAGACGGCGTTACCACCAGAGTCTTTGGCAGGTGAAGACCACCTTTAGTCAGGATAACTTGTACTAATGGTCTCCCTTCAAATTTGGCCGTTGTTAGATCCCTTCCCGCTCAATATTTCTGGAGAGGACCAGGGCCTCTATAAATAGGACTAGCCACCACCATAGAGGGGACAGATCATCCAGATCATCCCCAATCACACAAGCTCACCAAGCACAAGGGCACCTCTCCTCAGGAGGCTGTTCTTCCCTTGTAACTGTTCATCCTCAGCCCAAGAGGCAATCCACCACACCACACTGGAGTAGGGTATTACACCACAACGGTGGCCTGAACTAGTATAAACTCTCGTGTCTCTCGTTCTTTGGGTTCAACTAGCTAGGCCTTGCGATTGGGCGAGAGTGATCTAGGGAGAGAGAGATCTTCGTGCGCACCCCAGTGTTCGAACCTCAAGGGTTTGCCGGAACCCGAAATCCGACATAGGATGCAAATGGGTATTCAAGAAGAAGCTTAGGCCTGATGGTACAATTGAAAATTACAAGGCTCGGCTCGTGGCTAAGGGTTATACCGAAAAGGAAGGTGAAGACTTGTTTGATACTTACTCACCTGTGGCTCGACTGACCACTATTCGAGTTCTACTTTCACTAGCTGCCTCACATGGTCTTCTTGTTCATCAAATGGATGTTAAGACTGCTTTCCTAAATGGAGAGTTGGACGAGGAAATTTATATGCAACAACCATATGGGTTTGTACTAGATGGTCAGGAAGGAAAAGTGTGCAAGTTGCTGAAGTCTTTGTATGGACTCAAACAAGCACCCAAACAGTGGCATGAGAAGTTTGAAAGAACTTTAACAGCTGTAGGCTTTGTTGTAAATGAAGCTGACAAATGTGTGTACTATCGCCATGGTGGGGGCGAGGGAGTTATCCTTTGCTTGTATGTTGATGACATACTGATTTTCGGGACAAATCTGAATGTTATTAAGGAGGCCAAGGATTTCTTATCTCGCTGTTTTGAGATGAAGGATTTAGGAGTGGCTGATGTCATTCTGAACATCAAGTTATTGAGAGATGATGATGGTGGAATTACATTGCTTCAATCTCACTATGTGGAAAAGCTCTTGAGTCTCTTTGGCTATAGTGACTGCAAGCCCTCTCCAACACCATATGATGCTAGCGTGCTGCTTCAAAAGAATCGAAGAATTGCTAGAGATCAATTGAAGTATTCTCAGATTATTGGCTCGCTTATGTACTTAGCTAGTGCTACAAGACCTGGCATCTCTTTTGTTGTTAGCAGACTGAGTCGGTTTGTCTCAAAACCAGGAGATGTGCATTGGAAAGGTATAGAGAGAGTTTTGCATTATTTGAAAGGCACTGCGAATTATGGAATTCACTACACCGGGCACCCAAAGGTGCTTGAAGGGTATAGTGACTCAAACTGGATCTCAGATGCTGATGAGATAAAGGTCACGAGCGGATATGTATTCACTCATGGAGGTGGCGCTGTTTCTTGGAAGTCTTACAAGCAGACCATCTTAACGAGGTCAACAATGGAAGCAGAACTCACAACACTAGATACAACTACGGTCGAAGCAGATTGGCTTCGTCGGCTCTTGAATGGCTTGCCGGTTGTTGAGAAACCTGTATCGGGTATCCTTATGAACTGCGACAATCAAACTGTAATCATGAAAGTGAGCAACTCAAAGGATAACATGAAGTCATCAAGACACGTTCAGAGAAGGTTAAAGTCTGTCAGGAAAATGAGAAACTCCGGAGTTATTGCATTGGATTATATCCAAACGTCTAAAAATCTGTCATATCCTTTCACTAAGGGTCTATCACGTAATGTGATAGATAATGCATCGAGGGAGATGGGTATGAGACCCACAATATGAGTTGTTCACAGTGGTAACCTAGTCTATGTGATTGGAGATCCCGTGAATTAGATGTGGAAGACAAGCTATTGGTCAACTGAGAGGAGAGTATCCTTACTATTAATACTACTCCATGAAGATGCAATACTCTCCTAATCTGCATGGCAGGTTGATGTATATCTTAATGTGTTCTATGTGGCTCGTTGAAGCAGAGATGTTGTCCTGCAGAACATCTTTTGAATAATGCACCTATATGAGTCTGATTGTTAAATGACGCAATCTATGAGAGTAGGGTTCTCTCTAGTAAACTCATGAAAGGTCTTGGAGTATGACGCATAAGCTCCACCCGCGGGGAAGACCCACGGTAGCCACGTATCGGTCAAGGCTTTATGTGAAGCTAGATTCACAGAAAACTTGCAGTTCAAGGCCCAGTCCATTGTCCAAGTTGTTTACTAGTGTAGCATAGAGTTCTAGGTGGAAGTTCAACTTAATAGTCTCCACTGTAGTACCGGTATATAAAACAGTGTTTTGGAACCAAAGGCAAATTTTGTGTGCCTCTGAGATCTGGTGGGGGATTGCTGGAATTTTGTCTATTTTTGGCCTAGCCCAATAGCAGTTTCAGAAATTCCTAATAAATCCTAGAGGCCCACGCAGCCCATTCGTGCAAGGCAAGAGGTGGAACTAAAGTTTAGTCCCACATTGCTAGTTTAGAGGGAGTTGGACCTCTTTATAATGGAGGCTCTTTCTCCACATGTGTGAGGATGAGAACAAGAGGGACATCCACTCGCGCTCCTCCTCCGCCGCCCGCCTCGCCACGCCACGCCACGCCTCGCCGCGCCGCGCGGCGGGAATGAGCCGAGATGTGTTGGTAATATGCCCTAGAGGCAATAATAAAAGCATTATTATTATATTTCCTTGTTCATGATAATTGTCTTTATTCATGCTATAAGCGTATTATCCGAAATCGTAATACACGTGTGAATACATAGACTACAATACGTCCTAGTAAGCCTCTAGTTGACTAGCTCGTTGGTCAACAGATAGTCATGGTTTCCGACTATGGACATCGATGTCATTGACAACGGGATCACGTCATTAGGAGAATGACGTGATGGACAAGACCCAATCCTAAGCATAGCACAAAGATCGTGTAGTTCGTTTTGCTAGAGCCTTTCCAATGTCAAGTATCTCTTCCTTAGACCGTGAGATCGTGTAACTCCCGGATACCGTAGGAGTGCTTTGGGTGTATCAAACGTCACAACGTAACTGGGTGACTATAAAGGTGCACTACAGGTATCTCCGAAAGTATCTTTTGGGTTGACACGGATCGAGACAGGGATTTGTCACTCCGTGTTACGGAGAGGTATCACTGGGCCCACTCGGTAGTGCATCATCATAATGAGCTCAAAGTGATCAAGTGTCTGGTCACGGGATCATGCATTACGGTACGAGTAAAGTGACTTGCCGGTAACGAGACTAAACGAGGTATTGGGATACCGACGATCGAGTCTCGGGCAAGTAACATACCGTCTGATAAAGGGAATAGAATACGGGGTTGCTTGAACCCTTGACATCGTGGTTCATCCGATGACAACATCGAGGAACATGTGGGAGCCAACATGGGTATCCAGATCCGCTGTTGGTTATTGACTGAGGTCGTCTCGGTCATGTCGCATGTCTCCCGAACCCGTAGGGTCTACACACTAAGGTTCGGTGGCGCTAGGGTTATTAGGAAGACAAGTATGTGATTACCGAATGTTGTTGAGTCCGGATGAGATCCCGGACGTCACGAGGAGTTCGGAATGGTCCGGAGGTAAAGATTTATATATGGAAAGTGGTTAAGCGGACTCGGAAAGTTTGGGGTATACGGTAATGTCACCGGGCCACGGGAGAGTTCGGAGGTCCACGGGAGGGCCACCCCTCCGGGGGCCACATGGGCTAAGTGGGAGAGGAGCCAGCCCTGGTGGGCTGGGCGCCCTCCCACCTGGCCCATCTTGGCTAGGGCATGGGAGGGAAACCCTAAAGGCGCGCCCCTAGCTTTGGGGGCAAGCCACCTCCCTCCTCCCCTTTGGCCGCCCCCCATCTAGGGTTTCCCTAGATGGCGGCCCCTGCCCTCTCCTCCTATAAATAGAAAAAAGGCACTTTAGAAGCGAAAGTAGGCTATTCTCGTAAAGGAATATCGTAGCAGGCGACTAGGTAATATAGAAGGCCGACCCACCCAATCTCTTGGTGGCCTTTCCTCGGCTTCCATCACGAAGATGTCAGCAATAGCAATCCTTGATCAATAGAATCGGTGAGGGGTGGGGGAGGCTACACACACCATTGAAGGCGCAGCCCTCCCTCCCAACACCTCTCTTTCTCCACGCGAGCTTGGCGAAGCCTGCCGGAGAACTGCCGTACCAACCGCACTGCACGTCGTGCTGCCATTGGAGTTGTCTTCCTCAACCTCTCCTTCATCCTTGCTGGATCAAGGCGGAGGAGAGCCATCGTCCCGTCACGTGTGTTGAGCGGAGGTGCTGTCCGTTCAGCACTTGGTCATCGGTGATCGGAATCACGTTGGGAACGTCTTCATCATCACCACTCCCTCGAGCGCTTCCTTTTCGATCTACAAGTGGTATGTAGATCCAAACTCTCTCTCTTGACTCGTTGCTTAGTAGAACTCATAGATGGATCTTGGTGAAACCGTAGGAAAAATTTTAATTTTCTGCAGCGTTCCCCAACAGTGGCATCATGAGCTAGGTCTATCGTAGTTCTCTATTGCACGAGTAGAACACAATATAGTTGTGGGCGTGGATCTTGTCAACTTACTTGCCGTTACTAATCTTATCTTGCTTCCGCGGTATTGTGGGATGAAGCGGCCGGACCAACCTTACACGCGCTTCGTGAGACCGGTTCCACCGACTAACATGCACTAGTTGCATAAGGTGGCTGACGGTGTCTGTCTCTCCTACTTTAGTTGGGCGGATTCGATGAAAAGGGTCCTTATGAAGGGTAAATAGAAGTTGACAAGATCACGTTGTGGTTATTCGTAGGTAAGAAAGCGTTCTTGCTAGAACCCAATTGCAACCACGTAAAAGATGCAAACAAACAATTAGAGGGCGTCTAACTTGTTTTTGCAGCAATTGACATGTGATGTGATATGGCCAAGTTGTGATGAATGATGAATGACATATTGTGATGTATGAGATCATGTTCTTGTAATAGGAATCACGACTTGCATGTCGATGAGTATGACAACGGCAGGAGCCATAGGAGTTGTCTTTATGTTTGTATGACCTGCGTGTCATTGAAGAACGCCATGTAACTTACTTTGCTTCGTTGCTAAACGCGTTAGCCATAGTAGTAGAAGTAGTCGTTGGCATGACAACTTCATGGAGGCACGATGATGGAGATCATGGTGCCATGCCGGTGACAAGATGATCATGGAGCCCCGAAGATGGAGATCAATGGAGTTTTATGATATTGGCCATATCATGTCACTACTATATAATTGCATGTGATGTTTATTATGCTTATACATCTTGTTTACTTAGAACGACGGTAGTAAATAAGATGATCCCTTACAACAATTTCAAGAAGTGTTCTCCCCTAACTGTGCACCGTTGCTAAAGTTTGTCGCTTCTAAGCACCACGTGATGATCGGGTGTGATGGATTCTTACGTTCACATACAACGGGTGTAAGACAGATTTACACACGCAAAACACTTAGGGTTAAACTTGCGAGCCTAGCATGTACAGACATGGCCTCGGAACACGGAGATCGAAAGGTCGAACACGAGTCGTATAGAAGATCGATCAACATGAGAATGTTCACCGGCGATGACTAGTCCGTCTCACGTGATGATCGGACACGGCCTAGTCGACTCGGATCGTGTAACACTTAGATGACTAGAGGATGTCTAATCTGGTGGGAGTTCATTGAAATAATTTGATTAGATGAACTTAATTATCATGAACTTAGTCTAAAACTTTTGAATGATATGTCTTGTAGATCAAATGGCCAGCGCTCATGTCAACTTGAACTTCAACGCGTTCCTAGAAAACCAAGCTGAAAGATGATGGCAGCAACTATCTGATGGGTCCGGAACACGAGGATCATCCTCATAGCTGCCAAGAAGGCATATGTCCTAGAAGCACCATTAGGTGACCCACCTGCTCTCCCAGCCTTGCAAGACGATTTGAGCGTTTGGCGAGCGCGTCTTGATGATTACTCCCTCGTTCGATGCGGCATGCTTTACAGCTTAGAACCGGGCTCCAAAAGCGTTTTGAGCATCACGGAGCATATGAGATGTTCGAGGAGCTGAAACTTGTTTTCCAAGCTCACGCCGGGTCGAGAGATATGACATCTCCGATAAGTTCTATAGTTGTAAAATGGAGGAAAATAGTTACTGTCGGTGAGCACATTCTCAAGATATGCAGGTTGCACAACCGTATGACCCAGCTGAATATTAACCTCCACGATGAGGCGGTCATTGACAGAATCCTCGATCGCTCCCACCAAGCTACAAGAGCTTTGTGATGAACTACAATATGCAGGGGATGGTAAAGACCATTCTGAAGTATTCTCTATCTTTGAAGTCAGCCGAGGTTGAAATCAAGAAAGAACATCAAGTGTTGATGGTCAATAAGACCACTAAGTTCAAGAAGGGCAAGGGCAAGAAGAACTTCAAGAAGGACGGCAAGGAGGTTGCCGCGCCCGCAAGCAAGTTGCCGGAAGAAGTCAAAGAATGGACCCAAGCCTAAAACTGAGTGCTTTTATTGCAAGGGAAGGGTCCTTTGAAGCGGAACTGCCCCAAATACTTAGCGGACAAGAAGGCCGGCAACACCAAAGGTATATTTGATATACATGTAATTGATGTGTACCTTACCGATTACTCGTAGTAACTCCTGGGTATTTGATACGGTGCCGTTGCTCATATTTGTAACTCACAGGCAGGAGCTGTGAAATAAGCGGAGATCGGCGAAGGGCGAGGTGACGATCTTGCGCGTCGGGAATGGTTCCAGAGTCGATGTGATCGCCGTCGGCACGCTACCTCTTCATTTACCTACGTGATTAGTTATAAACCTTAATAATTGTTATTTGGTGCCAAGTTTGAGCATGAATATTGTATCTGGATCTCGTTTAATACGGGATGGCTACTCATTTAAATCCGAGAATAATGGTTGTTCTATTTATATGAGAGATATGTTTTATGGTCATGCTCCGATGGTCAATGGTTTATTCTTAATGAATCTCGAGCGTAGTGTTACACATATTCATAGCTAGAATACCAAAAGATGTAAAGTTGATAACGATAGTCCCGCATACTTGTGGCACTGCCGCCTTGGTCACATTGGTGTAAAGCGCATGAAGAAGCTCCATGCCGATGGACTTTTGGAGTCTCTTGATTATGAATCATTTGACACATGCGAACCATGCCTCATGGGCAAGATGACCAAGACTCCGTTCTCTGGAACAATGGGCGAGCAACCAACTTGTTGGAAATCATACATACCGATGTATGCGGTCCAATGGCGTTGAGGCTCATGGAGGATATCATTATGTTCTCACTCTCACGATGACTTGAGTAGATATGGGTATGTCTACTTGATGAAACACAAGTCTGAGACCTTTGAAAAGTTCAAGGAATTTCAGAATGAAGTAGAGAATCAACGTGACCGAAAGATAAAATTCTTACGATCAGATCGTGGAGGAGAATATTTAAGTCACAAATTTGGTACACACTTAAGAAAATGTGGAATCGTTTCACAACTCACGCCGCCTGGAACACCTCAGCGTAATGGTGTGTCCGAACGTCGTAATCGCACTCTATTGGATATGGTGCAATCTATGATGTCTCTTACCGATTTACCGCTATCATTTTGGGGATACGCTCTAGAGACAGCTACATTCACTTTAAATAGGGCACCGTCTAAGTCCGTTGAGACGACACCGTATGAATTATGGTTTGGGAAGAAACCTAAGCTGTCGTTTCTAAAAGTTTGGGGATCGATGCTTATGTCAAGAAACTTCAACCTGAAAAGCTCGAACCCAAGTCGGAAAAATCGTCTTCATAGGATACCCTAAGGAAACCGTAGGGTATACCTTCTACTTAAGATCCGAGGGCAAGATCTTTGTTGCCAAGAATGGATCCTTTCGGAAAAAGAGTTTCTCTCGAAAGAAGTAAGTGGGAGGAAAGTAGAACTTCGATGAAGTACTACCTCTTGAACAGGATAATAGTGTAGCTCAGAAAATGTTCTTGTGATGCCTACACCAACGAAGAGGAAAATAATGATGATGATCAAGGTACTTGGATCAAGTTGCTCTTGAACTTCAGGGTCCACAAGGACACGTTCCGCACTGTGAGTGGTACGGCAACCCTGTCACGGAAATCATGTTGTTAGACAACGGTGAACCTTGAACTATGAAGAAGCGATGGCGGGCCCAGATTCCAACAAATGGCTAGAAGCCATGAAATCCGAGATAGAATCCATGTATGAAAACAAAGTGTGGACTTTGGTGACTTGCCCGATGATCGGCGACGATAGAAAACAAATGGATCTTTAAGAAGAAGACGGACGCGGATGGTAATGTCACCATCTATAAAGCTCGACTTGTCGCTAAGGGTTATCGGCAAGTTCAAGGGATTGACTACGATGAGACTTTCTCTCCGTGGCGAAGCTTAAGTCCGTCCGAATCATGTTAGCAATTGCCGCATACTATGATTATGAGATATGGCAGATGGGCGTCAAAACAGCGTTCCTTAACGGATATCTTAAGGAAGAGCTGTATATGATGCAGCCGGAGGGTTTTGTCGATCCTAAGAATGTCGACAAAGTATGCAAGCTCCAGCGATCCATTTATGGGCTGGTGCAAGCATCTCGGAGTTGGAACATTCGCTTTGATGAAATGATCAAAGCGTTTGGGTTTATCTTGCGACTTATGGAGAAGCCTGCGTTTACAAGAAAGTGAGTGGGAGCTCTGTAGCATTTCTCATATTATATGTAGATGACATACTTTTGATGGGAAATGATATAGAATTCTTGGACAGCATTAAGGCCTACTTGAATAAGTGTTTTTCAATGAAGGACCTTGGAGAAGCTGCTTATATATTAGGCATCAAGATCTATAGAGATAGATCGAGGGCGCCTCATAGGTCTTTCACAAAGCACATACCTTGATAAGATTTTGAAGAAGTTCAAAATGGATCAGTCAAGAAGGGTTCTTGCTTGTATTGCAAGGTGTGAGATTGAGCTCAGCTCAATGCCCGACCACGACAAAAGATAAAGAAGAAATGAGTGTCATCCCTATGCCTCAGCCATAGGATCTATTATGTATGCCATGCTGTGTACCGACCTGATGTAAACCTTGCCGTAAGTTTGGTAGGAAGGTACCAAAGTAATCCCGCAAGGAACACTGGACAGCGGTCAAGAATATCCTGAAGTACCGAAAAGGACAAAGGACATGTTTCTCGTTTATGGAGGTGACGAAGAGCTCGTCGTAAGGGTTACGTCGGCGCTAGCTTCGACACAGATCTGATGACTCTAAGTCACAAACCGGATCGTGTATATGTTGAATGGTGGAGCGATGGCTGGTGCAGCTGCAAGCGAGCGTCGTGGCGGGATCTACATGTGAAGCGGAGTACATGGCAGCCTCGGAGGCAGCGCATGAAGCAATTTGGGTGAAGGAGTTCATCACCGACCTAGGAGTCATACCCAATGCGTCGGGGCCGATCAAACTCTTCTGTGACAACACTGGAGCTATTGCACTTGCCAAGGAGCCCATGTTTCACAAGAAGACCAGGCACATCAAGCGTCGCTTCAACTCCATCTGTGAAAATGTTCAGGATGGAGACATAGAAATTTGTAAAGTGCATACGGATCTAAATGTCGCAGATCCGTTGACTAAACCTCTTCCGCGGGCAAAACATGATCAACACCAGAACTCTATGGGTGTTCGATTCATCACAATGTAACTAGATTATTGACTCTAGTGCAAGTGGGAGACTGTTGGTAATATGCCCTAGAGGCAATAATAAAAGCATTATTATTATATTTCCTTGTTCATGATAATTGTCTTTATTCATGCTATAAGCTGTATTATCCGGAAATCGTAATACACGTGTGAATACATAGACTACAATCGTCCCTAGTAAGCCTCTAGTTGACTAGCTCGTTGGTCAACAGATAGTCATGGTTTCGACTATGGACATCGATGTCATTGACAACGGGATCACGTCATTAGGAGAATGGCGTGATGGACAAGACCCAATCCTAAGCATAGCACAAAGATCGTGTAGTTCGTTTTGCTAGAGCTTTTCCAATGTCAAGTATCTCTTCCTTAGACCGTGAGATTGTGTAACTCCGGATACCGTAGGAGTGCTTTGGGTGTATCAAGCGTCACAATGTAACTGGGTGACTATAAAGGTGCACTACGGTATCTCCGAAAGTATCTTTTGGGTTGACACGGATCGAGGCGAGGATTTGTCACTCCGTGTTACGGAGAGGTATCACCGGGCCCACTCGGTAGTGCATCATCATAATGAGCTCAAAGTGATCAAGTGTCCGGTCACGGATCATGCATTCTGATGCGAGTAAAGTGACTTGCGGTAACGAGACTAAGCGAGGTATTGGGATACCGACGATCGAGTCTCGGGCAAGTAACATACCGTCGATAAAGGGAATAGAATACGGGGTTGCTTGAACCCTTGACATCGTGGTTCATCCGATGACAACATCGAGGAACATGTAGGAGCCAACATGGGTATCCAGATCCGCTGTTGGTTATTGACTGAGGTCGTCTCGGTCATGTCGCATGTCTCCCGAACCCGTAGGGTCTACACATAAGGTTCGGTGGCGCTAGGGTTATTAGGAAGACAAGTATGTGATTACCGAATGTTGTTGAGTCCGGATGAGATCCCGGACGTCACGAGGAGTTCGGAATGGTCGGAGGTAAAGATTTATATATGGAAAGTGGTTAAGCGGACTCGGAAAGTTTGAGGGTATACTGGTAATGTCACCGGGCCACGGGAGAGTTCGGAGGTCCACGGGAGGGGCCACCCCC
This sequence comes from Aegilops longissima, assembly GCA_021605205.1. Lineage (NCBI taxonomy): Eukaryota > Viridiplantae > Streptophyta > Magnoliopsida > Poales > Poaceae > Aegilops > Aegilops longissima. The sequence goes on along the minus strand of CM038677.1, from coordinate 778,048,191 downwards.
GGGGGGCCACATGGGCTAAGTGGGAGAGGAGCCAGCCCCTGGTGGGCTGGGCACGCCTCCACCTGGGCCCATGCGGCTAGGGCATGGGGAGGGAAACCCAAAGGGGCGCCCCTAGCTTTGGGGGCAAGCCACCTCCCTCCTCCCCTTTGGCCGCCGCCCCATCTAGGGTTTCCCTAGATGGCCGCCCCCTGCCCTCTCCTCCTATAAATAGAGGGGTGGGGGAGGGCTGCACACACCATTGAAGGCGCAGCCCTCCCTCCCAACACCTCTCTTTCTCCACGAGCTTGGCGAAGCCCTGCCGGAGAACTGCCGTACCAACTGCACCATGCCGTCGTGCTGCCATTGGAGTTGTCTTCCTCAACATCTCCTTCATCCTTGATGGATCAAGACGGAGGAGACGCCGTCGTCCCGTACGTGTGTTGAACGTGGAGGTGCTGTCCGTTCAGCACTTGGTCATCGGTGATCGGAATCACGTTGGGAACGTCTTCATCATCACCACTCCCTCGAGCTTCTTCCTTTTCGATCTACAAGTGGTATGTAGATCCAAACTCTCTCTCTTGACTCGTTGCTTAGTAGAACTCATAGATGGATCTTGGTGAAACCGTAGGAAAAATTTTAATTTTCTGCAACGTTCCCCAATAAGATGATGTCTAAATTTTTGCCACGCACAACGGGTATACGAAAGGTCACACGGAAGCTGAAACGTTTTTTGCTGTAGTGGAGATTGAATACGAATGGCGTACCTCTTCGCCTGATGCCTGTTCGTTTCGTCTCCCTCGTTCTCTTCAGCTCCCGGCACAGCCTCTCGCCTCCTTCTCTTGCGCCTATAAAAGGGAGGTCGCTCCTATCAGAGGGACGCACCAGAACCTCTTCTTCCTCTCGCCACAAGTTCCTGAGCACTGCGCTACTACTACGTTCTTCCCCATCCCGACTTGCGGCGTGCACCGCAGGTCGGGACAGTAGGTCTCCGAAACCGCACCTTTTGAGTCATGTACAGGAGAAGGGTGATAAGGCTTTTGGGGAGCGCTTCGCGCGACTACTGACTTCTTCGTCATGGACGCCTCGGACTCCGACAACTACTTCCCCGACGATGACTTCTTCCCCGATGTCGACAACCTCCTCGACAACATGGCTGGTGAGGACACCGACCCCAAGTCCAGTGCTTCTGTTGATGCTGTCCCGTACGCGTTCTTCCTCTTTCTATTAGAGGCCTTGCTACAGTTCCTTGTTCTAGTGTTTGCCCTAGATATGTTAGACTCTGTCTCATATATGCAACTTGCTATACTGTCTACTCTAAATGTGTTTAGTTACAGTTCATATATGAAGATGATGTTTACCTTCTCTTTGTCAAATCGCATGACTTGTTTTATCACTGCTATACTAGCCGTGCTTTATCTAGTATTTCTGTTAATAAAATCATTTGATAAATTGCTCATATTTCCAACAATTGTATTTCTAACTCTGAATTCTTAGCGTATTGGCAATAGCTTCTTGAGAATTCTTAGCGTATTGGCAATAGCTTCTTGAGAAATGTTATGCATCTGTGACCAGACGCTCGTTTTGTCCGCTTTTTGTTCGTTTGGATTGGCCGTCCGCTCGTCATTTGATCTCTTTTGCATTTGCGTCAGTCGTGCACCCAACATACGGACGCATTTTCGTCCTTGAGGCCGGCCTACGTGTTTTTTAAGCATAATTCAAACAAAATACAAACATCTTATATAGTTTCACAACCAAACAAATATGTCATAGTTACAAGCCAGATAAATATATCATAGTTTACAAGCCAAATAAAAATTAAATGGTCTCAAATACATTTTAAAGAAGATCTATTAGTTGCCAACATGAGATCACATATGTTTAACTAAATTATTTTGCAGTTGAATGTGAGTTCGCCAATCACACATTTGATGATGATATTGAATGAACTGTGCAAACGTTGTCGCTCCTTCATGCTCAGACACAATATTGTCATCCTGAAACTGAAATCCTTGGTCATAGATACATTCAGGACGCTTATCCTCTGCGATCATATTATGCATGATCACACAAGCAGTCATCAACTCCCACAACTTCTTCGTGCTTCAAGTTCTAGCACAATATTGAACGGCGCCCCATCAATATTGCAGGACACCAAAGGCACGCTGCACATCCTTCGTAGCACTCTCTTGCTCTTGGGTAAATCTCTTCCTCATCTCTCCTATAGGGCTGGAGATTGCCTTCACGAGAGTAGTCCGCTGAGGATAGATACCGTCAACTAGGTAGTATCCTTTGTTGTAGTTGTGGCTATTGATGTTAACATTGACCTCTGGGAAGTTGCCTTTGGCAAGCCTTGCAAACACGAACAGTGTGGAAGCACATTGATATCATTGTGAGGTCCGGATATGCCGAAGAAAGAGTGTCAAATACAGAGATCTTGTGAAGCCACGACCTTTTGAGTATGATGGTGCAAGCTTTGATATGGCCCCTATACTGACCCTACCATGCAGAAGGGCAGTTCTTCCAGCCCAGTGCATACAATCTATATTACCAAGCATCTCCAGAAAGCCCCTGTCATTCATCGCCAACAAGCGAGCTGTATCTACAACATTTGGCTCTCTCAAGTACTCAGATCCAAACACTACTACTACAACCTTCCAGAACCTATATATGGACTCTGTCGGATTTCGGGTTCCGGCAGACCCTCTAGGTTCGAACACTGGGGTGCGTGCGGAGATTTCACCCTCTACCTACCTGCACCTCGCCGCCTCGCTAAGATCTAAGCTATGAAAGGAACAACACAAGAGACACAGGGTTTATACTAGTTCGGGCCACCATTGTGGAGTAATACCCTACTCTAGTTTGTGGTGTGGTGGATTGCCTCTTGGGCTGATGATGAACAATACAAGGAAGAACAACCTCGCGAGGGTCTGTTCTTGGCTGGTGCGATGAACTGCTAGGGGAGTTCAGTCGCTCTCTATCTGCTGATTGATTTCTTGACGCTGGATCAAGCTGCCTCTATCCTGTGGGTGGCTAGTCCTATTTATAGGCAAGGGCCCTGGGCCTCTTCCCAAATATTGAGCGGGAAGGGCGCCAACAATTGGCCATTTTGAAGGGGAACATCTAGTACACTTATCCTGACTAAAGTTGGTCCTCGCTTGTCAAAGTCTCTGGTGGTGACGCCGGCTTGGGCTCCACGATGACTTCCTTCCTGCCGTTGTGACGGTCTTGGTCTTGTTGCACCGAAATGGATGCCTTTGCTTGATACTCTTGCCTGCGCTTGCTCCCTTTGCACCAAAGAGGAAAGGAGGACACTGCTGCGGCTGGCGCCACTGGCGCCCTTGGTCGTCATGGCTTGCGTCATGAGCACCTCGTGAGGTACCCGCCTTGATCTCTCCGCCACCTCGCGAGCCAGCTGACGAGGCCGTGCACGAGGAAGCTCCACGTCGTCCGCCCAGAGGCTTGCCCCTCGCGAGGGTCTTGAGCTTGTGTTGATGAAGATGGGTCGTCTGGGCCACCCCTTGAGCCACGCCAGTGGGCCGCAGGCGAGCAAGTCAGGGACCGTCGTTCTCGAGAACGCCGACAGAGCCCCGGCCCAAGGCGTGCTGGACTTGGCTGAGCAGAGAAGCGAAGGGCAAGTCTGAGCGCCCTTGAGCCCTAACAGCTCTGCGGCCTTAGGCGCCAGCGTGGCGGTTGATTGGGCGTGGGCGCCCTGCTTCCCCACGCCTCGACAAGCGCACGAATTGACAAGTCCTCGCATGCAAAGCGGGTCATGACTACTGTGATCGTGGAAGTCGGCGGTTGGCCTTCCCTGGCTATAAGTACGGAACGGCGCGTGCCCTTCCAGTCCATCTCTCTTTGCTTCTCCTTCTTCTCCGTCCTTGCTCCACCTTGCTGCAATGGCTCTGATCCGCCGGTTCTCCGCGGAAGAGAAGGTAAAGGCTCCCCGAGAGGGTCCCAACCCGCTTCCGCCAAAGAAACGACTTGCCCTATGCTGTCGAGATGAGGGCGCCCGACAGGAGGTGTCAAGGCCTTGGTGCGAGCGGCCGCCGCCAGGGTTCCCGCTGCCCTTGTATGCCCACCTTGAGGGCCCTGCAGGAGTGGATGCCGAGCGCCATGGACGACGCCGGCGCCAGTGCCGGCGGGTCACGGCGGTGCGCGTCGTCCTTCCTGGAGTTCATGCCGAGGGCTCCTCCCGAGAGTTTGTGCTCCACGCCGCCATGCCTCCTCAGTCTTGGATTCGCCTTCCTCCCTCCTTCGCCTTTGTGATGCCGCAGGGGGGATACTTGGAGCTCTGGTTGCAGCACGCCGGCTGCAACACCCTCGCGACCGAAGCGGAGGTCGCGGTCGTCGCCCCGGGCAAGGTCTTCATGACTCAAGGCTGGGGCGAGATCGCCCGGGTCTGCAGGACGAGGGGCGCCCTCGCGATCCACCTAGAGTACGACGGCGCTTCCATGATGCTCTTCAAGGTCTTCGACGCGGACAGACGCCGGCTGGAGTGCTGCCCTGAGAGAGGCGGTCGGGGCCCTGCCGCGGCGAGTACCAGGCTCGCCGATCGCTCCCTCAGCGGCTCCTCGGGCGGCAGAGGCGTCGGAGGGTCCAGCGACTCCGCCGAGCTCTTCGCGACTCCGGAGACGAGCGACGACAGCTACGAGCCCCCGAGCCTGCGCCGCTCTCGGAGCAGGACGGGCTCGTCAGGCCGCCGCCGCCTCTGATCTCGATGAGGTTGGCGCCGGTGCCCGGCGGCCCACTGTTGATGATGGCGTCTCTTGCGGGGGCACGTGTAGTTAGTGTTCTTTAGGATCTGTTCCCTACGAGGAATCGGAAAAGCGCGCCCCGTGGGGGCTTGTAAGGTGCCTGTGGTTCTGTTTGTTAATATAGTCCTTGCCATGAAGTAGTGTGAGATGCTCATTCCGTCTTAGCTTAGTTCTTCCTTTCGAACCTCACGAGGGCTTGGTGCTCTGCGCCGACAGGTCCCGGTCCCAAGGCAGGCTTCAACCGCCACTGGTATGCCAGGTCGCGATGCCGTGGTCAAGGCCAGGAGGTGAGCGGCCCGGGGTCCAGTAAGAGCCCCTGAGTCGCGATGCTCAGGAGGTCCCCTTTAGCGCTCAAGCAGCCATCATTCGGTGAGAAAGGAGCGCGACGTTGCTAACACGGGATTGCATTGGGTGTGGGGACGGTGCTGCGATAGCTAGTGTTTCTGGAGGGTGACTTATCTCGAGAGTCAGGAACCGCTTCCGGGTGCAACGCTAGGCCCGCGCATCGGCAGGCGAGGGGTTGCCTGGCGAGGTCCCTGCGTGCCTCTTCCCTCTCGCCTTTTCTCCCCTTTCTGCTCTACGTCCTCGGGTCCCGGCCCTCGAGCGGGTCTCAGCCGTCGCTGGTATGCCAGGTCGCGATGCCGTGGATAAGGCCAGAGGATGAGGGCTGGAGAGCCAGTAGGAGCCCATGAGTCGCGATGCTCATGTACCCCCCCTTTAACGTGCAAGCGGTCCGCGCGGGCGAGAGTGAAGAAGACGCCGTGAGGGCCTCGCCCGGCGCTGCTCCTTGAAGGGATCCTGCAGGCCCACCACAAGAAGAACGAGAGTCCGCTATGACAAGCGACGGTCAGCTGTTGGTTGCTTTGGAGAGGTGACGAGGCACTGAAGGCCTGACGAGGTGGCGCTGTGCGGGGCTGCCGCTGCCAGAGCTCAGCTATTCAGGTTTGTCGGCGTTGCAGGGACGGACCCATGCGCAAGCGCCGTGCCGTTGGGGGAGCAGCTCCATCAGTTGGTGTCAGTTGAGCGGGCAACTTGGTCAAGCACGTTAGTCACGAAGAAGCAAGTTCATTTAGATAGATGCAGGGAAGGCAGACATCGTGGGTCTGGCCCGAGCGACTTGGGGATGATGCAGCCCGAGGGGCGCCCCCAACAAAGTAAGCTAGGAACATGAAGTAAAAGGGGATACACACCGTAGGGACGGACCCACGCGGCCTGGGAATAATGCAGCCACAGGGCGCTCCAGTGAAATGAAACTTGAAGGATGTCACCGATAACATTGAAGGCGAAAGGATGTTGAAGTAGCGGGCGTCGTGGGCTGCGGAAGCCGATCTTCACGAGCCCCGGGCCCAGGAGCCTCGGGAGGCTCGGGGCGGCGCCGTGGCTCCTCGTGGACCATCTCCATCTCCGCCAGACTGCGGAACGCCTGGCCTCTTGAGCCTCGTGATGCTCCTCATGAGGCGCTGGTGCGTGGCGGTTGTTCGGCATGCCGTGGGGCATCTGAACGTAGCTGTGGGGTGGGCCTCACGGCGCCCAGCGTGAGGGCCAAGCGCTCTGAGGCGGCTCGGTTGAGCCTGGTATGTCGATGCAGACGCCAGCAGCCCACCATCCTCGCTGGATGGGGAGCTACGGCGGTGGCGGCGGCTGCCACTCATGACTCTTGACTCCTGCAACTCCTGCGTGATCCGACTGACGAACTCCTGAGGGTTTGGCCCTCCTTGCCTTGCTCCTTCCTGAGGGAAACGTGCCTTGAAACATGCCTCCAAGTGGTGCCCAAGCGCCTCCCTCGTGACCTTAGCAAGGTCGGTGGCCCTCCAGGAGAGAGCCCCCGAGCCTTGCTTGAGGAGGGCGCCGGGCGCGCCTTCCTATGCGACAAAAGGAGGTGCCCCCTGAGCAGGCATGGACCCTGAGGGGCCAGCCTCCTGAGGGGTCGGGCCTGGCGATGTCTTCTTCTTCTTGGGAGCGGTCTCAGGGAGCCTCACGCTCCTGCGATCTAGGTCTTCAAGTGATGCGGCTTGAAAGGCTCGCTCCAGGGAGCACACTGCGTCTCTCTCTTCACAAGGCACCGTGATGACTCCGCCGCTTCCTGGCATCTTGAGGACGTTGTAGCCGTGATGAGTCACGGCCATGAACTTGGCCAGGGCTGGGTACCCGAGGATGGCATTGTATGGCGAGCGAATGTGGGCGACATCGAAGTCTATGAGCTCGGTCGGATGGTTGTCGCGCCCAAGGTGACAGGAGGAGGACCTGCCCAATCGGAACCGTGGAGCCATCGGTGACTCGGAGAAAGGCTTGGTTGGCTGAAGCTGATTGTAAGGCACTTGGAGATTGTTGAATGTCTCTGGACAGGACATTGAGCCATGCTCCGCCGTCGATGAGGGTCCCGTGACTTGCACGTTGTCGATGATTGGGGAACAAAGCATCGGGAGGACTCCGCTGTGGCGCGACTTGAGCTGATCCGCTGAGCTGAACGTGATGGCACACGCTGACCACCTGAGAGGGCGCGTGGCTTCGAGCTTGGTGAGGACTGCATTCACTTCGCGGACGAACTGCTTGAAGATGCGTTGGGAGGATGGGCCTTGAGCTCCGCCCAGGATGCAAGCGATCGCGCGCGGCTCCTGGAAGCCCCCAGCCCCCTCGTCCTGATGATGGTCCTCATTTCTCCTTGGCTGCGGCGGCAGAGGAGGGAGGCCTGCGTTTCCTTGCGGGCGATCCTCGCGAGGCTGATCCCTCCAGTCTCCCTCGCGAGGTCGGTCGCGCCACCCTTGGCGAGGGCCTCGGTCTTCCCAGCATCCCACGTTCCTTCCTCCTCCTCGTCCATAGCCTCGATCGTTGCGGTCGGGGCGCCGGCCGATCCTCCCTTCTCGCACGGCCTGGAGCTCTTGACATTCGTTGGTGTTGTGGGTGTGGAGGTCGTGGTACACACAGTACCGGCTGCCCTTGGAAGACTCGGGCTGATCTCTGCCCGCTTGGTGTGCAGTTACGCCATGAGCACGGCAGCCCCTTTGCGCTTCACGTCCTTGGCCTTGGATTTCTTCTCTTACGTCAAGGGCTGGCAGCTCGAGGAGGAAAGGCGCCCTTCCTCAGCCACAGCACACTTGGTCGCCAAGTTGAACAACTCCAAGGAAGTGCACAGATCTTCATGCATCGCCTGCTCCTCCTTCATCTTGACGTCACGCACACCGTCGGACTGAGATGATGGCCTCCTCGGTCACCTTGGGAATCTTGAGGCGTGCGTTGTTGAAGCCCTGGATGTACTTTTGCAGGGTCTCCCCTGGCTGCTGCTTGATGCGGCGCATGTCGCTCACGGTAGGAGGCCGGTCGCGAGTACCTTGGAAGTTGGCGATGAAGCGGGTGCGCATCTCGTCCCAGGAGGAGATCGTGTCAGGAGCCAGGTTCAGAGCAGTGCGGGCTCCGTCCTGAGTGCCATGGGAAACCAGTTCGCCATGACCTTCTCGTCCCGTTGGCAGCTTGATGCCCAGCTCGTGAGCTGGAGGAACTCCGCAGGTCGGCCGTCTTTGTCGTGGCGAGGAGGCAGGTCTGCTTGAACTTGTCGGGCCACGCGACGCCTGCGGAACTTCGGCGGTGAAGGCGCGACAGCTTCTGCTGTGGGCCCAGGGAGGCCTTTGGTGACGAAGAGCCTAGTCTTGCGGGTCCCCATGCGCTGCAGCTGGGAGCAGCGCGGGTCTTAGCGTCTTTGGAGCAGGGCGTGGTCGTGACGAGCCGGTGCAGGGAGCACTCGGGCAGCTTCTTGGGGGCGAGGGACCTCTTGACAGCTCTGCTCTCGCTGCGCTGGTGCCGGACGGAGTGGGTTCTGTAAGTGCATCTAGTGCCCCTTAGTGATTTTGGTGTATTGAAGACTTATAGGTTAAGGGACTAATGTGTTTATGAGTGTACACAGGTCTATAAGTCTATGAGGAGTTTGATATTCTGAGAGAAAGTTGACCCCTAAAATGAAGTTCTTCGATCAAGACTTTCATATTCGAAGACTTTCTGAAGACTTTGAAAGTGAAGAAATTGGTGTGACCTTGAAGACTTGGTATTCATTTGAGGAACATGAAGCGTGAAGAATTCTGTTTTCATAGTTTCGTTTTCTCTTTCTTGAGTCATCGGAAACACCGTACTGTTAAAGGGGGTCGAGGAAATACTAAGGAAAAATTTCCATGTGATGCTCAACTCAAAATCCTACACCTACCAATCCCTTCGAGTGAAGCCTTTGGAAATCTCATACAGCTCAGTCAATTTCTTGATGTGATGAGACGAAGTTCTTCAGTCATTGAGGAATTTGTTCTGACCGAGGAGTTAGGAATTCGCTAGTGCGGATTGCCTACACAGTGAGGAACATGATATCCCTGAGGAATTTGAGAGTCAAATTTCCGACCGTTGCTGTGCTGCGTGCCAGCTGTTCCAAAATATCTTATCCACCTAACAGTCATATCATTGAAGGGCATTTATGTCTTATCATGTCGGGCTGCTCCCTAGGCTATAAATAGCCGCCCCCTACAACCACTAGCTGGTTGGCTGCTCCGATAGAACTTGACACTTGTCATTTGAGAGCAACCCATCCTCCGAGGACTTTGAGCGAAAATCATCGAGTGAGGAAAAACCCAAAAACCAAACCCTACAAACCCAAAGTGATTGAGCATCATCAAAGAGATTGATCTGCGTGGATCCGATGCTTGTTACCTTTGAAGACTGTGCTTCTTCCGACGGTTAGGCGTCATGGTCTAGAGCATCCAAGAGGAATTGTGGATCGCCGAGTGACCAAGTTGTTGGAAATATGCCCTAGAGGCAATAATAAATTAGTTATTATTATATTTCCTTGTTCACGATAATCGTTTATTATCCATGCTATAATTGTATTGATAGGAAACTCAGATACATGTGTGGATACATAGACAACACCATGTCCCTAGTAAGCCTCTATTGACTAGCTCGTTGATCAACAGATGGTTACGGTTTCCTACCCATGGACATTGGATGTCATTGATAACGGGATCACATCATTAGTAGAATGATGTGATGGACAAGACCCAATACTAAGCCTAGCACAAAGATCGTAGTTCGTATGCTAAAGCTTTTCTAATGTCAAGTATCTTTTCCTTAGACCATGAGATTGTGCAACTCCGGATACCGTAGGAATGCTTTGGGTGTACCAAACGTCACAACGTAATCGGGTGACTATAAAGGTGCACTACGGTATCTCGAAAGTGTCATTGGGTTGGCACGAATCGAGGCTGGATTTGTCACTCCGTGTAAGCGGAGAGGTATCTCTGGGCCCACTCGGTAGGACATCATCATAATGTGCACAATGTGACCAAGGGGTTGATCACGGATGATGTGTTACGGAACGAGTAAAGAGACTTGCGGAAACGAGATTGAACAAGGTATCGGGATACCGACGATCGAATCTCGGGCAAGTACAATACCGCTGGACAAAGGGAATTGTATACGGGATCAATTGAGTCCTTGACATCGTGGTTCATCCGATGAGATCATCGTGGAACATGTAGGAGCCAACATGGGTATCCAGATCCGCTGTTGGTTATTGACCGGAGAACGTCTCGGTCATGTCTCGCATGATTCCCGAACCCGTAGGGTCTACACACTTAAGGTTCGATGGCGCTAGGGTTATAAAGGAAGTTTGTATGTGGTTACCGAATGTTGTTCGAGTCCTGGATGAGATCCCGGACGTCACGAGGAGTTCGGAATGGTCCGGAGGTAAAGATTTATATATGGAAAGTTGTTGTTGGGTTCCGAAAAGTTCGGTTTTTTCGGTATTGTACCGGAAGCTTCGGAAGGTTCCGGAGGATTCGGAGGGGTCCGGAGGTCCGGAAATTGTTCCACCACGTCCAATACAGTAGCATGGGCTGTGGGGCGCCCTAGCCTTAATGGGCCAGGGAACCAGCCCCCAAGGCCCATGCGCATGGGAAAGGGAAACCCTAAGGGGAGGGCCTCCACTTGACTTGGGAGGCACTCCTCCCCTCTGGCCGCCCCAAGTCCCATCTAGGGCTGGCCGCACCCCTTGGGGTGGGAAACCCTAAAGGGGGCGCAGCCCCCCCTTTCCCCTATATATACTTGAGGTTTTAGGGCTGCCATACACATGAGTTCTCTCCCTCTTGGTGCAACCCTGCCTCTCCTCCTCCTCCTCTCCCTTGGTGCTTGGCGAAGCCCTGCGGGATTGCCATGCTCCTCCATCACCACCATGCTGTTGTGTTGCTGCTGGATGGAGTCTTCCTCAACCTCTCCCTCTCTCCTTGCTGGATCAAGGCGTGGGAGACGTCACCGGCTGTACGTGTGTTGAGCGCGGAGGTGCCGTCCGTTCGCACTAGGATCTCCGGTGATTTGGATCACGACAAGTCGACTCCTTCAACCCCGTTCTCATGAGCGCTTCGCTTAGCGATCTACAAGGGTATGTAGATGCACTCTCCTTCCCTCGTTGCTAGTTTCTCCATAGATAGATCTTGGTGACACGTGGGAAAATTTTGAATTTCTGCTCGTTCCCCAACAAAGGCATCATGAGCTAGGTCTATTGCGTAGATTCTTTGCACGAGTAGAACACAAAGTAGTTGTGGGCGTTGATGTTGTTCAATATGCTTACCGTTACTAGTCCAATCTTGTTTGACGGTATTGTGGGATGAAGCGGCCGGACCGACCTTACGTACTCTTCGTGAGACAGGTTCCACCGATGACATGCACTTGGTGCATAAGGTGGCTAGCGGGTGCCGCCTCTCCACTTTAGTCGGAGCGGATTCGATGAAAAGGGTCCTTATGAAGGGTAAATAGAAATTGGCATATCACGTTGTGGTTTTGCGTAGGTAAGAAACGTTCTTGCTAGAAACCCATAGCAGCCACGTAAAACATGCAAACAACAATTAGAGGACGTCTAACTTGTTTTTGCAGGGTATGCTATGTGATGTGATATGGCCAAGAAGAATGTGATTAATGATATGTGATGTATGAGATTGATCATGTTCTTGTAATAGGATTCACGACTTGCATGTCGATGAGTATGACAACCGGCAGGAGCCATAGGAGTTGTCTTTATTTATTGTATGACCTGCGTGTCATTAAACAACGCCATGTAATTACTTTACTTTATTGCTAACGGTAGCCATAGTAGTAGAAGTAATAAGTTGGCGAGACAACTTCATGGAGACACGATGATGGAGATCATGATGATGGAGATCATGGTGTCATGCGGTGACGATGATGATCATGGAGCCCGAAGATGGAGATCAAAGGAGCAAAATGATATTGGCCATATCATGTCACTATTTGATTGCATGTGATGTTTATTATGTTTATGCATCTTGTTTACTTAGAACGACGGTAGTAAATAAGATGATCCCTTACAAATTTCAAGAAGTGTTCTCCCCGACCGTGCACCGTTGCTACAGTTAAATCGCTTCTAAGCACCACGTGATGATCGGGTGTGATGGATTCTTACGTTCACATACAACGGTGTAAGACAGATTTACACAGCAAAAACACTTGGGGTTAACTTGACGAGCCTAGCATGTGCGACATGGCCTCGGAACACGGAGACCGAAAGGTCGAGCATGAGTCGTATAGTAGATCGATCAACATGAAGATGTTCACCGATGATGACTAGTCCGTCTCACGTGATGATCGGACACGGCCTAGTTGACTCGGATCGTGTAATCACTTAGATGACTAGAGGATGTCTATCTGAGTGGGAGTTCATGAGATGAACTTAATTATCCTGAACATAGTCAAAAGACCTTTTGCAAATAATGTCGATGGCTCGCGCTTTAGTTCCACTTGTTTAGATATGTTCCTAGAGAAAATATAGTTGAAAGTTGAAAGTAGCGATTATGCGGACAGTAGAAAGCTTATGTCCTTAATGCACCACTCAGTGTGCTGAACCCCAAACGTCGTTTGTGGATGTTGCGAACATCGGACATACACGTTTTGATAACTACGTGATAGTTCAGTTAAACGGTTTAGAGTTGAGGCACCAAAGACGATTTCGAAACGTCGCGGAACATATGAGATGTTTCGAGGGCTGAAATTGCGATTTCAGGCTCGTGCCCACGTCAAGAGGTATAAGACCTCCGACAATTTTCTTATCCTGCAAACTAAGGGAGAAAAGCTCAATCGTTGAGCTTGTGCTCAGATTGTCTGAGTACAACAATCACTTGAATCGAGTGGGAGTTGATCTTCCAGATGAGATAGTGATGTTTCTCCAAAGTCATTGCCACCAAGCTGCTAGAGCTTCGTGATGAACTATAACATATCAAGGATAGAGATGATGATCCTTGAGTTATTCGCGTTGTTTGACATCGCGAAAGTAGAAATCAAGAAAGAGCATGAATTGTTGATGGTTGGTGAAACCACTAGTTTCAAGAAGGGTAAGGGCAAGAAGGGATACTTCATGAAACGGCAAATCAGCTGCTGCTCTAGTGAAGAAACCCAAGGTTGAACCCAAACCCGAGACTAAGTGCTTCTGTAATAAGGGGAACAGACACTGGAGCAGAACCATCCTAGATACTTGGTAGATGAGAAGGCTGGCAAGGTCAATAGAAGTATATTGGATATACATTATGTTAATGTGTACTTTACTAGTACTCCTAATAGCACCAGGGTATTAGATACCGGTTCGGTTGCTAAGTGTTAGTAACTCGAAATAAAAGCTACGGAATAAATGGAGACTAGCTAAAGGTGAGCTGACGATATGTGTTGGAAGTGTTTTCCAAGTTTGATGTGATCAAACATCTCACGCTCCCTCTACCATCAAGATTAGTATTAAACCAGAATAATTGTCATTTGGTGTTTATTGAGCATAGACATGATTGGATTATGTCTATCGCAATCTGATTATTCATTTAAGGAGAATAATGGTTACTCTATTTATTTGAATAATACCTTCAATGGTCTTGCACCTAAAGGCCTGGTTTATTAAATCTCGATCGTAGTAATACACATTTTCATGCCAAAATATAAGATAGTAATGATAGTACCACTTACTTATGGCACTTGCCATGTAAGTCATAATGGTATAAAAGCATGAAGAAGCTCCATGTTGATGGATCTTTGGACTCACTCATTTTGAAAGGTTTGAGACATGTGAACCATGTCTATTGGTGTATACGCATGAAGAAACTCCATGCAGATGGATCGTTTGGACTCACTTGATTTTGAATCACTTGAGAAATGCAAATCATACCACATGGGCAAGATGACCTAAAAGCCTCGGTTTCATAAGATGGAACAAGATAGCAACTTGTTGAAGTGACACATTTTGATGTGTGCAGTCCAATGAGTCTTGAGGCATGCATGAATATCGTTATGTTCTTACTTCACGAATGATTTAAGTAGATCTTGAGTGTATTTACTTGATGAAACACAAGTCTGAAATATTGAATGGTTCAAGTAATTTCAGAGTGAAGTTTAAGATCTTCGTGACAAGAGGATAGAATGTCTATGATATGATCATAGAGATGAATATCTGAGTTACGAGTTTTGGCACACAATTAAGACATTGTGCAAATTGTTTCACAATTAATACCGCCTGGAACACCATAGTGTGATGGTGTGTCCGAACATCATAGTTGCACCCTATAAGATATGGTGCGTACCATGATGTCTCTCATCGAATTACCACTATCGTTTATGGGTTAGGCATTAGAGACAACCACATTCACTTTAAGTAGGGCACCACGTAATTCCGTTGAGATGACACCGTATGAACTATGGTATAGAGAAACCTAAGCTGTCATTTCTTAAAAGTTTGGGGCTATGACGCTTACGTGAAAAAGTTTCAGGTTGATAAGCTCGAACCCAAAGCGGACAAAATGCATCTTCATAGGACACCCAAAACAGTTGGGTATACCTCCTAATTCAGATCCGGAAGCAATAGGGATTGTTTCTTGAATCGGGTCCTTTCTCGAGGAAAAGTTCGTCTCGAAAAGTTGAGTGGGAGGATGGTGGAGACTTGATGAGGTTATTGAACCATCACTTCAACTAGTGTGTAGCAGGGCACAGGAAGTTGTTCCCGTGGCACCTACACCAATTGAAGTAGAAGCTTATGATAGTGATCATGAAGTTTCAGATCAAGTCACCGACGTACCTCGTGGGGTGACAAGGATGCGTACTACTTGAGTGGTACGCAATCCTGTCTTGAAGGTCATGTTGCTAGACAACAATGAACCTACGAGCTATGGAGAAGCAATGGTGGGCCCAAATTCCGACAAATGGTTAGAAGCCATGAAATCCGAGATAGGATCCATGTATCATAATAAAGCATGGACTTTGGTGGACTTGCCCGATGATTGGCAAGCCATTGCAATAAATGGATCTTTAAGAAGAAGACGGACGTGGACGGTAATGTCACCTTCTATGAAGCTCGACTTGTGGCGAAGAGTTTTCACAAGTTCAAGGAGTTGACTACGATGAGTTTTTCTCATCCGTAGCGATGCTTAAGTCCGTCGAAATCATGTTAGCATAAGCTGCATTTATGAAATCTGGCGATGGATGTCAAAATGAGTTTCCTTACCGCCAGTAAGGAAAGGTTGTATGTGATACAATCGAAAAGTTTTGTCGATCCTAAGGATGCTAAAAGGTATCTTGGCTCCAGTGATCCTTTCTAAGGACCGGAGTAAGCATCTCGGAGTTGGAATGTGCGCTTTGATGAGATGATCAAAGATTTTGGGTTTATACAAAGTTTATGAGAAAATTGTATTTCCAAAGAAGTGAGTGGGAGCACTATAGAATTTCGATGAGTATATGTTGTTGACATATTGATGATCGAAATGATGTAGAATTTCTGGAAAGCATATAGGGTTATTTGAAAGATGATTTTCAATAGAAAACCTGGATTAGGCTACTTGAACAATAAGCATCAAGATCTATAAGATAGATCAAAATGTTTAATAATACTTTCAAATGAGCACATACCTTGACATAATCTTGAAAGTGTTCAAGATGGATCACCAAAGAAGGAGTTCTTGCACGAGTTGTAAGGTATGAAGTTAAGAGTTAAAAGCTCGACCACGGCAGAAAAGAGAGAAAGGACGAAGGTCGTCCCTATGCTTCGACATAGGCTCTATAGTATGCTATCTTTGTGTACCGCACCGGAAGTGTGCCTTGCCATGAGTCGATCAAGGGTACAAGAATGATCCAGAATGGATCATTGGACAGCGATCAAA
The DNA here is from genome assembly GCA_021605205.1 of Aegilops longissima. NCBI lineage: Eukaryota > Viridiplantae > Streptophyta > Magnoliopsida > Poales > Poaceae > Aegilops > Aegilops longissima. The sequence continues at coordinate 778,032,290 of CM038677.1, read as the reverse complement.
ATTGTCCTTGGAGTAAATAAGGACATGTTTCTCGATTATGGAGGTGATAAAGAGTTCGGCGTAAAGGGTTACGTCGATGCAAGCTTTAACACCTATCCGAATGACTCTAAGTAGCAAACAGGATACGTATAGTGGAACAACCATTTGGAATAGCTCCAAGTGGGACGTGGAAGCAGCATTTATAATTTCCATGTGATGCTCAACTCAAAATCCTACACCTACCAATCCCTTCGAGTGAAGCCTTTGGAAATCTCATACAGCTCAGTCAATTTCTTGATGTGAGACGAAGTTCTTCCGGTCACGAGAAATTTGTTACGACCGAGGAGTTAGGAATTAGCTAGTGCGGATTGCCTACAATGAGGAACATGATATCCCCGAGGAATTTGAGAGTCAAATTTCCGACCGTTCTTGTCTGGCGCTTGCCACTGTTCCAAAATATCTTATCCACCTAACAGTCCATATCATTGAAGGGCATTTATGTCTTATCATGTCGGGCTGCTCCTAGGCTATAAATAGCGCCCCTACAACCACTAGCTGGTTGGCTGCTCGATAGAACTTGACACTTGTCATTTGAGAGCAACCCATCCTCCGAGGACTTTGAGCGAAAATCATCGAGTGAGGAAAAACCCAAAAACCAAACCCCTACAAACCCAAAGTGATTGAGCATCACTGAAGAGATTGATCCTGCGTGGATCCGATGCTTGTTACCTTTGAAGACTGTGCTTCTTCCAGACGGTTAGGCGTCATGGTCTAGAGCATCCAAGAGGAATTGTGGATCGCCGAGTGACCAAGTTGTTGGAAATATGCCCTAGAGGCAATAATAAATTAGTTATTATTATATTTCCTTGTTCACGATAATCGTTTATTATCCATGCTATAATTGTATTGATAGGAAACTCAGATACATGTGTGGATACATAGACAACACCATGTCCCTAGTAAGCCTCTATTGACTAGCTCGTTGATCAACAGATGGTTACGGTTTCCTAACCATGGACATTGGATGTCATTGATAACGGGATCACATCATTAGTAGAATGATGTGATGGACAAGACCCAATACTAAGCCTAGCACAAAGATCGTAGTTCAGTATGCTAAAGCTTTTCTAATGTCAAGTATCTTTTCCTTAGACCATGAGATTGTGCAACTCCGGATACCGTAGGAATGCTTTGGGTGTACCAAACGTCCTGGCGAATCGGGTGACTATAAAGGTGCACTACGGTATCTCCGAAAGTGTCTGCATTGGGTTGGCACGAATCGAGGCTGGATTTGTCACTCCGTGTAACGGAGAGGTATCTCTGGGCCCACTCGGTAGGACATCATCATAATGTGCACAATGTGACCAAGGGGTTGATCACGGGATGATGTGTTACGGAACGAGTAAAGAGACTTGCGGAAACGAGATTGAACAAGGTATCGGGATACCGACGATCGAATCTCGGGCAAGTACAATACCGCTGGACAAAGGGAATTGTATACGGGATCAATTGAGTCCTTGACATCGTGGTTCATCCGATGAGATCATCGTGGAACATGTGGGAGCCAACATGGGTATCCAGATCCGCTGTTGGTTATTGACCGGAGAACGTCTCGGTCATGTTCGCATGATTCCCGAACCCGTAGGGTCTACACATAAGGTTCGATGGCGCTAGGGTTATAAAGGAAGTTTGTATGTGGTTACGAATGTTGTTGGAGTCCGGATGAGATCCGGACATCACGAGGAGTTCGGAATGGTCGGAGGTAAAGATTTATATATGGAAAGTTGTTGTTGGGTTAGGAAAAGTTCGGGTTTTTCGGTATTGTACCGGAAGCTTCGAGAAGGTTCGGAGGATTCGGAGGGGTCCGGAGGTCCGAAATTGTTCCACCACGTCCAATACAGTAGCATGGGCTGTAGGGGGCGCCCTAGCCTTAATGGGCCAGGGAACCTGCCCCCAAGGCCCATGCGCATGGGAAAGGGGAACCCTAAGGGGAGGGCCTCCACTTGACTTGGGAGGCACTCCTCCCCTCTTAACCGCCCCAAGTCCCATCTAGGGCTGGCCGCACCCCTTGGGGTGGGAAACCCTAAAGGGGCGCAGCCCCTTTCCCTATATATACTTGAGGTTTTAGGGCTGCCATACACATGAGTTCTCTCCTCTTGGTGCAGCCCCCTCCTCCTCCTCCTCCTCTCCCTTGGTGCTTGGCGAAGCCTGCGGGATGCCACGCTCCTCCATCACCACCATACCGTTGTGTTGCTGCTGGATGGAGTCTTCCTCAACCTCTCCCTCTCTCCTTGCTGGATCAAGGCGTGGGAGACGTCACCGGGCTGTACATGTGTTGAACGCGGAGGTGCCGTCCGTTCGGCACTAGGATCTCCGGTGATTTGGATCACGACGAGTACGACTCCTTCAACCCCGTTCTCATGAACGCTTCCGCTTAGCGATCTAGAAGGGTATGTAGATGAACTCTCCTTCCCTCGTTGCTAGTTTCTCCATAGATAGATCTTGGTGACACGTAGGAAAATTTTGAATTTCTGCTACGTTCCCCAACACAAGTCTGTGAAGGTTTGGAAGTCTCCTGAAGACTTACCACGAGTGATTGGACGAGGTCTATGTGGACTTAGTTCAAGGAGAATACGGTGAGGACTTGGTGTCCTGAGCTGCGTGCTCAGCGACTAGGTGTCCGGGACTGTGTGTCCTCGAGTTTAAATACTCAGCAACTCCAACCAGACGTACAACTGAGACAGCAGTTGGAACTGGTCTACCAAATCATTGTCTTCACCAACCTAACTGGTTCTATTTCCTCAACTCTTTCATTTCCTCATTCTTTGTATTGAGTGTTCGTTCATATCGTGTTTGAAGACTTTGGTGAAGAATTTCTCAATTTCCTCAGTTCAATTCTTGATCGCTTGTCTTCATCTTGTGCTATCCTGTGTTCACGCTTCTGTACTCTTTGATTGTCTTCATTTCATCATGATGACCATGCCCGCATTCTCTTATGCTTACTTCGAGTACTTATTCCGCTGCAAGTAGTTCTTCACCGAGGAATTTCCTCACCGCAAATTCCTCATTGAAGAATTCATAAAATCGCCTATTCACACCCTCTAGTCGATATAACGACTTTCAATTGGTATCGAGCAAGGTACTCCTTGTTACGTGTGATTTTGGTTTAACCACCGGAGTTTTAGTTATGTCGACCGCAGGTATGATCAAGGTCTCAGCTGGGTGTCCTACCTTTGATGGGACGGACTACCCCTCTTGGAAAACGAGATGTGAATGCATCTTGAGGCAATTGACAACGATCTACGGTATGTTGTGGAAAATGGTGTTCCTCTCGTCTCACCCTCACCGAGCGCTGCCGATGTGAAGAGATTCAAGCAACTCGATTCTCAAGCGAAGAATATCATATGTGGCCATCTGAGCAAAGGACAATATGGAAGAGTGAGTGCTTTGGAAACTGCTAAGCTCATCTGGGACAGGCTGTCCAAAGTAAATGAAGGAGTCTCAACTCAGCGTGACTCTCGAGTTGGTGTTCTTCGAAATCTCTTCAACCGCTTTAAAAGATTCGACAATGAAAATGTTCAACAAACCTTCGATCGCCTCACTGACATCTCAAATGAGCTTCAAGCGCTTGGTGCCACTGACATCACCGACCATGAGGTGGTGAAGAAATTGTTGAGATCGCTTGATTCCTCATTTGATACCCTGGCACCGATGATACAAGAGCGTGCTGACTACAAGTCACTTGATCCAGCTGATATCCTCGAGAGGCTAAATACTCATGAGTTCCTGCTTGCTGAAAAGAGAGATCTCTATGGTTCTAGCTATGGAAAATCACATGCCCTGAAGGCCAAGGCTGTGTCTGAATCTGATTGTGAAGACTCTGGTAGTAGCCTTGGAGATCCTAAAGAATTGAGCCAGGAGCTAGCACTGCTCGTGAAGAAATTCCAGAAGTTCTCAAGACGTGGTCGCTTTGGAAAATCCTCAAGGAGCAGTGATTCCTCATCCAAAGGACTATAAGAGAAGGCTATGCCACAAATGCAAGAAACCTGGTGCAGGTGGCGAGTCTGGCTCTCGCTCTTCGCTTTCACAAGAAGTCCATCTTCTACTCAAGAAAATGACCTCACCAACAATGCTGATGAAGATAGTGATGACTACGCTCCCACCTATTGTTTCATGGCAAAGGGTGCCAAGGTACTCAAATATACCTCCTCTGAATCTAGTGAAAATGAATCTGATGAAGATCTCAAGCCCAGCTACTCAAAACTTGCTAAGATTGTTGTAAAACAACAAAGGGCTTTTGAAAAGGTTCAAAACATGCTAGACAAAAGTGATGATATGTTGGGTGAAGAAATGGATCGCACTAAAGCCCTGACTGAAAATCTTCAGAGACTTCAGTCTAGGCTTGACAATCTTCAAGGTCATCATAACACTCTCTTGTCTGATCATTAGAAACTTTCTTATGAATTTCTTCAAAGAAAGCAAGATCTTGAGAAGCTAAGAGTGAGTTATGAAGATCTTCAGAAGGAGCGCGATTCATTGCTAGCTCAACAAATCAGCGCTTCTCAGGAAGAATTTGTTCCTCCATGCTTAAAGTGCATATGGCTCCTGCCAGTTGCCGATAACTCGGTTACAAAACATGATCATCTCATACAATAAAATATAGCATCACGTCTTGACCACATCACATCACAACTTGCCCTGCAAAAACAAGTTAGACGTCCTCTACTTTGTTGTTGCAAGTTTTACGTGGCTGCTACGGGCTGAGCAAGAACCGTTCTTACCTACGCATCAAAACCACAACGATAGTTTGTCAAGTTGGTGCTCTTTTAACCTTCGCAAGGACCGGGCGTAGCCACACTCGGTTCAACTAAAGTGAGAGAGACAGACACCCGCCGGTCACCTTTAAGCAACGAGTGCTCGGAGCGGTGAAACCAGTCTCGCGTAAGCGTCTGGCGTAATGTCGGTCCGGGCCGCTTCATCTCACAATACCGCTGAACCAAAGTATGACATGCTGGTAAGCAGTATGACTTATATCGCCCACAACTCACTTGTGTTCTACTCGTGCATATGACATCAACGCATAAAACCAGGCTCGGATGCCATTGTTGGGGAACGTAGTAATTTCAAAAATTTCCTACGCACACGCAAGACCATGGTGATGGCATAGCAACGAGAGGAGAGTATCCATCCACGCACCCTCGTGAGACCGAAAGCGAAGCGTTATAACAACGCGGTTGATGTAGTCGTGCGTCTTCACGATCCGACCGATCCAAGCACCGAGCGACGGCACCTCCGAGTTCTGCACACGTTCAGCTCGATGGCGATCCCGGACTCCGATCCAGCAAAGTGTCGGGATGAGTTCCGTCGACGACGGCGTGGTGACGATGATGATGCTCCACCGGCGCGGGGCTTCGCCTAAGCTCCGCGACGATATGACTTCTCCGGCGCAGGCTTCGCCTAAGCTCCGCGACGATATGATCGAAGTGGAATATGGTGGAGGGGGCACCGCACACGCTAAGGAACGATCCGTAGATCAACTTTTGTGTCATGGGGTGCCCCCTGCCCCGTATATAAAGGAGCAAGGGGGTGCGGCCGGCCCTAGAGAGGCGCTGCTGAGGAGTCCTACTCCCACCGGAGTAGGACTCCCCTCTCTCCTAGTTGGACTAGGTCTTGGGGAAGGGGAAGAGGGAAGGGTGCGGCCTCCCCTAGTCCAATTCGGACTAGGCCATGGGGCGCGCGGCCTGCCCTAGGCAGCCCTCTCTCTTTCCCTGCAGGGCCCAATAAGGCCCAATACTTCTCCCGGCGAATTCCCGTAACTCTCCCAGACTCGAAAATACCGAATCATTCGAACCTTTCCGAACTCCGAATATAGTCGTCCAATATATCGATCTTTACGTCTCGACCATTTCGAGACTCCTCGTCATGTCCCCGATCTCATCCGGGACTCGAACTCCTTCGGTACATCAAAACTCATAAACTCATAATATAACCATCATCGAAACCTTAAGCGTGCGGACCCTACGGGTTCGAGAACTATGTAGACATGACCTAGAACTATTCTTGGTCAATAACCAACAGCGGAACCTGGATGTTCATATTGGCTCCTACATATTCTACGAAGATCTTTATCGGTCAAACCGCATAACAACATACGTTGTTCCTTTGTCATCGGTATGTTACTTGCCCGAGATTCGATCGTCGGTATCCAATACCTAGTTCAATCTCGTTACGGCAAGTCTCTTTACTCGTTCCGTAATACATCATCTCGCAACTAACTTATTAGTTGCAATGCTTGCAAGGCTTATATGATGTGTATTACCGAGAAGGCCCAGAGATACCTCTCCGACAATCGGAGTGACAAAACCTAATCTCAAATCGCCAACCCAACATGTACCTTTGGAGACACCTGTAGTACTCCTTTATAATCACCCGATTCGTTGTGGCGTTTGGTAGCACCAAAGTGTTCCTCCGTAAACGGAGTTGCATAATCTCATAGTTACAGGAACATGTATAAGTCATGAAGAAAGCAATAGCAACATACTAAGCGATCAAGTGCTAGGCTAACGGAATGGGTCATGTCAATCAGATCATTCTCCTAATGATGTGATCCCATTAATCAAATGACAACTCATGTCTATGGTTAGGAAACATAACCATCTTTGATTAACGAGCTAGTCAAGTAGAGGCATACTAGTGACACTCTGTTTGTCTATGTATTCACACATGTATTATGTTTCCGGTTAATACAATTCTAGCATGAATAATAAACATTTATCATGATATAAGGAAATAAATAATAACTTTATTATTGCCTCTAGGGCATATTTCCTTCAGTCTCCCACTTGCACTAGAGTCAATAATCTAGTTCACATCGCCATGTGATTTAACATCAATAGTTCACATCTATATGTGGTTAACACCCATAGTTCACATCGACATGTGACCAACACCCAAAGGGTTTACTAGAGTCAGTAATCTAGTTCACATCGCTATGTGATTAACACCCAAAGAGTACTAAGGTGTGATCATGTTTTGCTAGTGAGATAATTTTAGTCAACGGGTCTGTCACATTCAGAGCCGTAAGTATTTAGCAAATTTCTATGTCTACAATGCTCTGCATGGAGCTACTCTAGCTAATTGCTCCCACTTTCAATATGTATCCAGATTGAGACTCAGAGTCATCTAGATTAGTGTTTAAAACTTGCATCGACGTAACCCTTTACGACGATCCTTTTTTCACTTCCATAATCGAGAAACATATCCTTATTCTACTAAGGATAACTTTGACCGTTGTCCATTGATCTACTCCTAGATCACTATTGCACTCCCTTGCCAAGCTTAGTGGTAGGGTATGCAATAGATCTGGTATACAACATGACATACTTTATAGAACCTATGGCTGATGCATAGGGAATGACTTTCATTCTCTTTCTATCTTCTGCCGTGGTCGGGTTTTGAGTCTTACTCAATCTCACACCTTGTAACACAGGCAAGAACTCTTTCTTTGACTGTTCCATTTTGAACTACTTCAAAATCTTGTCAAGGTATGTATTTATTGAAAAACTTATCAAGCGTCTTGATCTATCTCTATAGATCTTGATGCTCAATATGTAAGCAGCTTCACCGAGGTCCTTCTTTGAAAAACTCCTTTCAAATACTCCTTTATGCTTTGCGAATAATTCTACATTATTTCCGATCAACAATATGTCATTCACATATACTTATCGTAAATGCTTGTAGTGCTCCCACTCACTTTCTTGTAAATACAGGCTTCTCCAAAATCTGTATAAAACCATATGCTTTGATCAACTCATCAAAGCGTATATTCCAACTCCGAGATGCTTGCACCAGTCCATTGATGGATCATTGGAGCTTGCACATTTTGTTAGCTCCTTTAGGATTGACAAAACTTCGGTTGCATCATATACAACTCTTCTTTAAGAAAACCATTAAGGAATGCAGTTTTGACATCCATTTGCCGATTTCATAAAATGTGGCAATTGCTAACATGATTCGGACAGACTTTTAAGCATCGATACAAGTGAGAAAATCTCATTGTATTCAACATCTTGAACTTTGTCTAAAACCTTTTTCGACAAGTCTAGCTTTGTAGATAGTAACACTACTATCGGTGTCCATCTTCCTCTTGAAGATCCATTTATTTAACATGGCTTGGTGATCATAGAGCAAGTCAATCAAAGTCCATACTTTGTTCTCATACATGGATCCTATCTCAGATTTCATGGCCTCAAGCCATTTCATGAATCTGGGCTCATCATCGCTTCCTCATAGTTCGTAGGTTCATCATGGTCTAGTAACATGACTTCCGAACATGATTACCGTACCACTCAGTGCGGATCTTACTCTGAAGACCTCGAGGTTTGGTAGCAACTTGATCTGAAGTTTCATGATCATCATCATTAACTTCCTCACTAATTGGTGTAGGAATCACTGGAACTGATTTATGTGATGAACTACTTTCCAATAAGGGAGAAGGTACAATTACCTCATCAAGTTCTACTTTCCTCCCACTCACTTCTTTCGAGTGAAACTTCTTCTCTAGAAAGGATCCATCTTAGCAACGAATGTTTTGCCTTTAGACCTGTGATAGAAGGTGTACCCAACAGTTTCCTTTGGGTATTCTATGAAGACGCATTCTCGATTTGGGTTCGAGCTTATCGGTGAAAACTTTTCACATAAGCATCACAACTCCAAACTTTAAGAAACGACAGCTTAGGTTTCTTGTTAAACCATAATTCATACGGTGTCGCCTCAACGGATTTAGATGTTGCTCTATTAAACGTGAATGCAGCTGTCTCTAATGCATAACCCCAAAGCGATAGTGGTAAATCGATAAGAGACATCATAGATCGCACCATATCCAATAAAGTGCGGTTACGACTTTCGGACACATCATTATGCTGTGGTGTTCCATATGGCGTGAGTTGCGAAACTATTTCACATTGTTTCAAATGAAGACCAAACTCGTAACTCAAATATTCATCTCCACGATCAGATCGCAGAAACTTTATTTTCTTGTTGCGATGATTTTCCACTTCACTCTGAAATTCTTTGAACCTTTCAACTATTTCAGACTTATGTTTCATCAAGTAGATAAACCCATATCTGCTCAAATCATCTGTGAAGGTCAGAAAATAACAATACTTGCCACGAGCATCAACATTCATTGGACCGCATACATCGGTATGTATTATTCCAATAAGTCAGTAGCTTGTTCCACTGTTCCGGAGAACGGAGTTTTAGTCATCTTGCCCAAAAGGCACGGTTCGCAAGCATCAAATGATTCATAATCAAGTGATTCCAAAAGTCCATCAGCATGGAGTTTTCTTCATGCGCTTTACACCAATATGACCTAAACGGCGTGCCACAAATAAGTTGCACTATCATTATTAAATTTGCATCTTTTTTTTGGTTTCAATATTATGAATATGTGTATCACTATGATCGAGATCCAATGAACCATTTTCATTGGGTGTGTAACCATATAAGGTTTTATTCATGTAAACAGAACAACAATTTATTCTCTTACTTAAATGAATAACCGTATTGCAATAAACATGATCAAATCATATTTATGCTCAACACCAAATAACACTTATTTAGGTTCCACACTAATCCCGAAAGTATAGGGAGTGTGCGATGATGATCATATCAATCTTGGAACTACTTCCAACACTCATCGTCACTTCCCTTCAACTAGTCTCTGCTTATTCTCAGAACTCCTGTTTCGAGTTACTAATCTTAGCAACCTAACAGTATCAAATACTCGGGGGCTACTATAAACACTAGTAAGGCACACATCAATAACCTGTATATCAAATATAACCTTGTTCACTTTGCCATCCTTCTTATCCACCAAATATTCAGGGTAGTTCGCTTCGAAGACCAGTTCCATTGCAGCAAAAGTACTCGGTCTCGTGCTTAGGTGTAGACTTGGGCTTCTTCACTCGAGCAGCAACTTGCTTGCCGTTCCTTTTGAAGTTCCCCTTCTTCCCTTTGCCATTTTCCTTGAGACTAGTGGTCTTGTCAACCATCAACACTTGATGTTTTTCTTGATTTCTACCTTCGCCGATTTTAGCATCGCGAAGAGCTCGAGAATCTTTTTCGTCATCCCTTGCATACTATAGTTCATCACAAAGTTCTACTAACTTAGTGATGGTGACTAGAGAATTCTGTCAATCACTATCTTATCTGGAAGATTAACTCCCACTTGATTCAAGCGATTGAAGTACTCAGACAATCTGAGCACATGCTCACTAGTTGAGCGATTCTCCTCCATCTTTTAGCTATAGAACTTGTTGGAGACTTCATATCTCTCAACTCGGGTATTTGCTTGAAATATTAACTTCAATTCCTGGAACATCTCATATGGTCCATGACGTTCAAAACGTCTTTGAAGTCCCGATTCTAAGCCGTTAAGCATGGTGCACTAAACTATCAAGTAGTCATCATATTGAGCTAGCCAAACGCTCGTAACGTCTGCATCTGCTCCTGCAATAGGTCTGTCACCTAGCGGTGCATTAAGGACATAATTCTTACGTGCAGCAATGAGGATAAACCTCGATCACGGATCCAATCCGCATCATTGCTACTAACATTTTTCAATACAATTTTCTCTAGGAACACATATAAAAACATAGGGAAGCAACAACGCGAGCTATTGATCTACAACATAATTTGCAAAATACTACCAGGACTAAGTTCATGATAAATTAAAGTTCAATTAATCATATTACTTAAGAACTCCCACTTAGATAGACATCTCTCTAGTCATCTAAGTGATTACGTGATCCAAATCAACTAAACCATGTCCGATCATCACGTGAGATGGAGTAGTTTCAATGGTGAACATCACTATGTTGATCATATCTACTATATGATTCACGCCGACCTTTCGGTCTCCGTGTTCGAGGCCATATCTGTTATATGCTAGGCTCGTCAAGTTTAACTTGAGTATTCGCGTGTGCAACTGTTTTGCACCGTTGTAGATGGACGAGAACTTATCACACCCGATCATCACGTGGTGTCTAGGTACTACGAACTTTGGCAACGGTGCATACTCGAGGAGAACACTTCTTGATAATTTTAGTGAGAGATCATCTTATAATGCTACCGACAATCAAAGCAAGATAAGATGCATAAAGGATAAACATCACATGCAATCAATATAAGTGATATGATATGGTCATCATCATCTTGTGCTTGTGATCTCCATCGCCAAGCACCGCCATGATCACCATCGCCACCGCGCGACACCTTGATCTCCATCGTAGCATCGTTGTCGCCTCGCCAACTATTGCTTCTACGACTATCGCTACTGCTTAGTGATAAAGTAAAGCAATTACATGGCGTTGCATTTCATACAATAAAGCGACAACCATATGGCTCCTGCCACCGCCGATAACTCGTTACAAAACATGATCATCTCATACAATAAAATATAGCATCACGCCTTGACCACATCACATCACAACATGCCCTGCAAAAACAAGTTAGACGTCCTCTACTTTGTTGTTGCAAGTTTTACGTGGCTGCTACGGGCTGAGCAAGAACCGTTCTTACCTACGCATCAAAACCACAACGATAGTTTGTCAAGTTGGTGCTCTTTTAACCTTCGCAAGGACCGGGCGTAGCCACACTCGGTTCAACTAAAGTGAGAGAGCAGACACCCGCCGGTCACCTTTAAGCAACGAGTGCTCGGGCGGTGAAACCAGTCTCGCGTAAGCGTCTGGCGTAATGTCGGTCCGGGCGCTTCATCTCACAATACCGCTGAACCAAAGTATGACATGCTGGTAAGCAGTATGACTTATATCGCCCACAACTCACTTGTGTTCTACTCGTGCATATGACATCAACGCATAAAACCAGGCTCGGATGCCACTGTTGGGGAACGTAGCAATTTCAAAAAATTTCCTACGCACAAGCAAGACCATGGTGATGGCATAGCAACGAGAGGGGAGAGTATCCATCCACGTACCCTCATAGACCGAAAGCGGAAGCGTTATAACAACGCGGTTGATGTAGCCGTACGTCTTCACGATCCGACCGATCCAAGCACCGAACGTACGGCACCTCCGAGTTCTGCACACGTTCAGCTCGATGACGATCCCGGACTCGATCCAGCAAAGTGTCGGGATGAGTTCCGTCGACGACGGCGTGGTGACGATGATGATGCTCCACCGACGCAGGGCTTCGCCTAAGCTCCGCGATGATATGACTTCTCCGGCGCAGGGCTTCGCCTAAGCTCCGCGACGATATGACCGAAGTGGAATATGGTGGAGGGGGGCACCGCACACGGCTAAGGAACGATCCGTAGATCAACTTTTGTGTCATGGGGTGCCCCCCTGCCCCCGTATATAAAGGAGCAAGGGGGGGGGGGTGCGGCCGGCCCTAGAGAGGCGCGCCTGGAGGAGTCCTACTCCCACCGGGAGTAGGACTCCCCCTCTCTTCTAGTTGGACTAGGTCTTGGGGAAGGGGGAAGAGGGAAGGGGTGCGGCACCTCCCCCTAGTCCAATTCGGACTAGGCCATGGGGGGGCGCGCGGCCTGCCCTATGCAGCCCCTCTCTCTTTCCCGCAGGGCCCAATAAGGCCCAATACTTCTCCCCGGCGAATTCCCGTAACTCTCCGGTACTCGAAAATACCGAATCATTCGAACCTTTCCGAACTCCGAATATAGTCGTCCAATATATCGATCTTTACGTCTCGACCATTTCGAGACTCCTCGTCATGTCCCCGATCTCATCCGGGACTCAACTCCTTCGGTACATCAAAACTCATAAACTCATAATATAACCATCATCGAAACCTTAAGCGTGCGGACCCTACGGGTTCGAGAACTATGTAGACATGACCTAGAACTATTCTTGGTCAATAACCAATAGCGGAACCTGGATGCCCATATTGGCTCCTACATATTCTACGAAGATCTTTATCGGTCAAACCGCATAACAACATACGTTGTTCCCTTTGTCATCGGTATGTTACTTGCCCGAGATTCGATCGTCGGTATCCAATACCTAGTTCAATCTCGTTACCGCAAGTCTCTTTACTCGTTCCGTAATACATCATCTCGCAACTAACTTATTAGTTGCAATGCTTGCAAGGCTTATATGATGTGTATTACCGAGAAGGCCCAGAGATACCTCTCCGACAATCGGAGTGACAAAACCTAATCTCAAATACGCCAACCCAACATGTACCTTTGGAGACACCTGTAGTACTCCTTTATAATCACCCGATTCGTTGTGACGCTTGGTAGCACCAAAGTGTTCCTCCGTAAACGGAGTTGCATAATCTCATAGTTACAGGAACATGTATAAGTCATGAAGAAAGCAATAGCAACATACTAAACGATCAAGTGCTAGGCTAACGGAATGGGTCATGTCAATCAGATCATTCTCCTAATGATGTGATCCCATTAATCAAATGACAACTCATGTCTATGGTTAGGAAACATAACCATCTTTGATTAACGAGCTAGTCAAGTAGAGGCATACTAGTGACACTCTGTTTGTCTATGTATTCACACATGTATTATGTTTCCGGTTAATACAATTCTAGCATGAATAATAAACATTTATCATGATATAAGGAAATAAATAATAACTTTATTATTGCCTCTGGGGCATATTTCCTTCAACATGAAGTGCAGGAAGTCTTCAAACTATTTTCCTCGAGGGTTTCAACCAACTTTGGTGTGAAGATCAGGCACATCAGGAGTGACAATGGAACTGAGTTCAAGAATTTCGGTCTTGATGACTATCTTGATGAACTTGGTATTACTCATGAGTTATCTGCTCCCTATACTCCTCAAAGAAATGGCGTCGTGGGCGCAAGAAGAATGTAACTCTTGTTGAGATGGCTCAGCACTATGCTTGATGAATACAAAACGCCTCGCCGCTTTTTTGGATTCATGCAATTGATATCGCGTGCCACATCATCAACAGTATATCTTCACAAATTCTTCAAGAAGACTGCCTATGAACTCCTCAACGACAAGAAACCCAATGTGAGTTATTTCAAAGTCTTCGGTGCTAAATGCTGGATTAGAGATCCTCATCACAATACTAAATTTGCACCGAAAGCACATGAAGGTTTTATGCTTGGTTACGGATAGGACTCGCACAACTACAGAGTCTTCAACATCGCTCTTCACAAGATTGTTGAAACTATAGATGTGCGGTTCGATGAAACTAATGGCTCGCGAAGAGAGCACCTACCTTCTGTGATAGATGAACCAGCACCAGAGGAATCTATCAAGTTCAAGGCTACTGAGGATGTAATTCCTCTCAAGAATCTGTCAAGAATTCATTCCGAACGCGAAGAACGTCGAGCTGATGCACCTGAAGGTAATGCTGAAGAAAATGGTGCTGAAGAAAATGCTGATCATTTTCCTCGACGACAACCAGCTCATCCTCGCGTTGCAAAAGAAGTGCAAGTTGACAAGATCATCAATGACACTGAAGCGCCAGGTCCTCTCACACGCTCAAAAGCTTCACATTTATCTAACTTTTGTGGGCACTATGCTTTTGTATCTATCACATAGCCCACTAAGGTAGATGAAGCATTTCTGGAGCCCGAGTGGATTCAGGCAATGCAAGAAGAATTACATCGCCTCGAGCTCAACAATGTCTCGAACTGGTCAAATGTCCAGATCCTCGCAATCATAATATCATTGGCACAAAGTGGATCTACCGCAACAAGCAAGATGAAAATGGCCTTGTGGTGAGGAATAAGGCACGACTTGTAGCTCAAGGCTACACACATGTTGAAGGAATTGATTTCGATGAAACTTTTGCACCTGTTGCTAGACTTGAGGCTATCCGCATATTACTTGCTTATGCTAACCATCATAATATCACTTTATATCAAATGGATGTGAAAAGTGCATTCCTCAATGGTAAGCTTGAGGAAGAAGTATATGTTGCTCAACCCCAGGTTTCAAGATCCAAAGAATCCCGACAAAGTCTTCAGACTCAACAAGGCCCTCTATGGCCTCAAAGCAGGCCCCATGGCGTGGTATGATACATTGAAGGAATTCTTCGTGAAGAATGGCTTCACACCCGTTCACTCGACCCTACTCTCTTTACTAAATCATATGATGGTGAACTGTTTGTGTGCCAAATATATGTTGATGATATTATCTTTGGCTGTACTGACCAACGTTATAGTGATGAATTTGCCTATATGATGAGTGAAGAATATCAAATGTCTATGATGGGAGAGTTGAAATTCTTTTTAGGTCTTCAAATTCGTCAACAACACAATGGCATATTCATATCTCAGGAGAAATACCTCAAAGATGTTCTGGAGAAATTCGGCATGCAAGATTGCAAAGGCGTCAAAATTCCTATGGCCACAAATGGCCATCTATGCACTGATGAAAATGGTATTGACTACGATCACAAGGTATACCGCTCCATTATTGGTTCTCTATTGTACTTATGTGCATCTAGGCCAGATATAATGCTTAGTGTTTGCATGTGTGCCCGATTTCAAGCTACACCGAAGGAATCACACCATAAGGCTGTGAAGCATATTCTTCGATATCTATAGCTCACACACCAACACTAGGATTATGGTACCCCAAGGGCTCTACGTTTGATCTCATTGGATATTCTGACTCTGACTATGCTGGTGATCGTGTGGACCGCAAGTCAACATCTGGTACTTGTCATTTATTTAGACGATCTTTGGTCTGTTGGTCTTCGAAGAAACATAACTGCGTATCACTGTCTACTGCGGAAGCTGAGTACATTGCTGCTGGCTCTTGTTGTGCTCAATTGCTGTGGATGAAGCAAACTCTCAAGGACTACGGCATCAACGTGAAGAATGTGCCTCTCTACTGTGACAATGAGAGTGCCATCAAGATTGCTCACAACCCAGTTCAGCACTCGAAGACAAAGCACATTCAGATTCGTCATCATTTTCTTCGTGATCATGTGTTGAAGGGCGACATCTCCATCGAGCATGTGAAGACTGAAGAACAGCTAGCCGATATCTTCGCAAAGCCCTTGGATGAGAAGAGATTTAGCAAGTTGCGTGTGAGCTAAATATCTTAGAATCTTGAATGTTCTTTGAAAAGGACACACATCCGACACTTATGCAAAATTGATGACTTAGATGTGCAACACATGAAGAAACGTTTTTCTTCAATCAATGAAGAATAACACTCTAAGTGTGAAGAAATTAATGAAGAATTTGATTCTTAGAACCCTACGACAATTGTACGCGGTGTCTGAAATCATTATTCTTATACGGTGGGTCACGCCACCACCAAAATTGAAAATCTTCAATTTGAGTTTTTCCTCAGTTTTGAAATTCTTCAGTTTTTCAAATTCTTCAACTTTGCAAAATCTTCACTGTTTCCGTTGTCTTTCTTATATATGGGTTTATGTCCTCTACAGCATTCACTTATGGCTATTTCTTCAAGTTGCTTTTTCTGCTAAGTGAATGTGATCGGACCCTTCCCCCTCTATGCTATACTCAACCCAAGCTATTCACAAATTCTTCATGTGCGTTCTATTTGAAACTTGTTCAAAATCTTCACTGTGTCCTTGTCAGCTGAAGAAATTGCGAACGAAACTTTTAACTTATCTTATCCAAATTTTCGGCTTTGCCGCTTAAACCGTTCCGCATCCCATGATAAACTTACCTATTCACCCACGGTCTAACACAATCTCCACTTTTCAGTACGTGGGTGACACATGTCAAGCGAATGAGAAGGGCCAGGGGCACGTTCGTCCAAAATCTTCGGGCGAACGGTTTTTCATCGTGGCTATATATATACCCCCTCTCCCCTTCCTCACTTCCTTACTCCGCTCGACCGCTCTCTCTCGCTCGAGCTTCTAATACCCTAGTGCCGCCGCTACTCCATCGTCGCCGGTGAGGAAGAGCTTCACTGCCTCGACCTCGTCGCCGTCGTACTCGCGCCGAGCACGGAAATCTTCACTCCGCCGCCGCCGTAGCTGTCTTCCTCCGCCGAGTTAGGGCGTGGGAGATCTGAACTAACGAACTTCTAATCTACACTTCTCAGTTAAATCGTGTTCTTCGTTCGGGTAATTAAAAGTTACTTTTATTACTCGCTTTGATTCTCAAACCTTCCTGAAAATCTTCAAAGGTGTTTATTCGTCAAATCTTCACACATATGAACACCTCAAACGAAATATGCTCTTGATTCGTTTCTCTAAGCAATAATTTTTTCTTCAAGATTCCTCAATTGTTTGGATCCTCAATCTATACAACTCTGGAACCTAAGACAAAGATCGCTTAGTGAAATTCTTCAAGGCTCATCTGGTCAAATTCCTCCAACGCAACAAGAAATTCCTCAGGCTGGAGCCTCATCTCAACCTGCTGAAGAACATGCTAGCACCGCTGATGATTTTCAACCTGCTGAAGACAATGCTAGTTCCAGGGCTGATGACTCCATTCCAGGCGCTGAAGAAATTGCCAGGGCATCCACTAGTGGTGCGCCTGAAGAAATCCGAAGAAGTCGTGGCAATCGCATCGATTCCTGAGGAAATTCAACCAGATTCCTCAGCTCCTCCCGCGCCTACACCAACTCCAATCCTTCCATCTGCATCTGATGTGAAGAAGACCAAGGCTGCAGAGCGAGCTGCAGTGAAGAAAAGGAAAGCATCAACTGCTTCAAATTCTTCAGCCCTGAAGAAAATGAAGCCTATGACAAGCTCTTTTGAAAATCCAATCGATGCTGTTCAAATTTCATCCATTCCATCAAAGGACCTTGTTCCTTTTGGTGAAGAGTATGAGATCCCAAGCGGATCTGATGAAGAAAATCATTACGCTGCTTCGTCGAGCAGATTGATGAATAAATTGAAGTGGATGCAATCCTTCAACACCAATCATTTCCTCGCCTATGCCTCAGTTCACAACTGAAGAGGCTGGTGTTGAGGAAATGGAAGACGAAGACGTGGATATTGGATGCACCACGCCTGTGATGAACGATGACTTTTGGGAAAGTCAGCATCCCAATTCTCCACTCTTCACCCCAATCCAACAGATTCCTCAGTCCCCTGCACCAACAGTTCAAATGGGCTCTGAAGAAACTCATCCCAACTCATCCGTGCATGAAGAAATTCCAGCCACTAGTGCTGAAGAACCTGCTGCTGCTAATCCTTTGAACACACAGACTGCATATGAAGAGGAACCAGAAATTCCTCAGCCTGAAGAACTTGAGATTGTGATTCCTGAGGTCGTGATGCAACTCACTGACACTCCACTGCCAAAGCCAAAGAATCCATTCTCAACGAAGCAAAAGTTCAAGGCTGAAGATTTCTTCGGCGAGCATGTATTCTTCACTGACTACTATCCATATGACTCTGCTCGCATAAGGAAGAGGCGTTTCTGCACTGCTAGTCAAGCCAACTTCTATTCCTCTGTGATATTCAACAAAGACAAAGTCTTCGATCATGCACATAGTCCTCATGTGGACATGGAATCTCTGCCAGGCTTCGAGCCAGTCCTCAGTGTTCTTCATGATGCAGGATTGCTGAATTTCTGCACTGACATCTGTGATTGGAATGAAGAACTCATTCTTCAATTCTATGCGACGCTGCACATCACCGGAGATTCTGAAGATGTGAACTCATGGGTATTGGACTGGATGACGGAAAATACTCACTACAAGGCACCAAAGAATGAATTGCTTCGTGCCCTCCCACTCGATCCTCCCTTGATGGTGCTCGTTGCATCTACAATGAACTGAGCTTTCAAATCATTACATGCAAGTCTTGATGAAGCCTTTGAAGCTAGGACAGGCACCTCGAACCAAATTCTTCGTCAAGGAATTATTGTATGTGCCTCGGACTGTCTATCGCATTCTGACGAAGACAATGAGTCCTATCAAAGGCCATGACTCAAATGATGAAGAAGTCGTTGGCATCATGAAGAATATGCTTTTCAATATCATTCATGGCGTTCCCGTCAACTTCCATGATTTCTTCATGAGGACTCTTGCAAACATTGCTATGTCACCTTTTGAGCTGAAGCCTTATGCACCATGGATTATGAGGTTCATCAGGACAAGGTCTTCACTCAATTACAAGGCTGATACTCTGAACCACTTCAGCTACTTGCCTCCAATTGAAGTCCTCAAATGGACATTTTCCTCAGCTGATGACAAGGGCAAGGCAACTACTATGATAGATGAAGGCATTCGTCCATTGGATGGTCAATTTCGCAAAGCTGTATTCTACTCCACCAATGATGACTCTGCCGCCAATACCTCAGCCAAGCAAAATCCTCAAGCCACAGCACCCAGGGTGATGACTGATCGTGAGTTACTCCTCAGTCTTCATCAGAAGGTTGATCGCAATCATAAATGAGTCAAGCGTCAGTTTGGTTCAATTCTTCACAACATGACCTCAACACACAATGCAGTGAAGAAAAACCAATACTACCTCCATGAAACCTCCAACCGCACCTGGGCTGTTCTATCTAATGTCTACAGCGCAGAAGAACTGAATACAATGGGTCTCAAGGAAGAATTTGACTGGTCTGTACCTCCACCGAAGAAATACAAGAAGGTCAAGGTTCCTTCCTTGGTAGCCAGCTCCTATTCTTCATCTCGCGACACTGATGAAAATTAAGACTTGGACGACACTGCGGCAGGCCCTACTACGACAACCAACCCCGACAACGCTGGCGCTCCTTCATCAACTTGAAATTCTTCACGGGCGTTAGTCCTCAGTTTCAATCCTTTTGGTCATTTGATGACAAAGGGGGGAGAAATGTTAGTTAGTCTTCAAGCGGGTCTACTATATGGGCGTTTTTTTTGCTAAGTTACAACGTCTGGACCAAGTCATGTGTGGCAGAGTCATCATTGGTGGAGTAGGATGCAGATTTGCGAAACTGATCATCCAATTGACGAATGCCTTCATCTATCACAGCAGTTGCCTTGCCCTTGTCATCAGCTGAGGAAAATGTCCGTTTGAGGACTTCAATTGGAGGCAAGTAGCTGCAGTGGTTCAGAGTATCAGCCTTGTAATTGAGTGAAGACCTTGCCCTGATGAACCTCATAATCCATGGTGCATAAAGCTTCAGCTCAAAAGGTGACATAGCAATGTTTGCCAGAGTCCTCATGAAGAAATCATGGAAGTTGACGGGAACGCCATGAATGATGTTAAAAAGCATATTCTTCATGATGCCAACAACTTCTTCTTCATTTGAGTCGTGGCCTTTGATATGACTCATTGTCTTCGTCAGAATGCGATAGACAGTCCGAGGCACATACAATAATTCCTTGACGAGGAATTTGGTTCGTGAGGCCTGCCCTGGCTTCAAAGGCTTCATCAGCACTTGCATGTAGTGATTCGAAAGCTCAGGTTCGTTGTAGATGCAACGTGCACCGTCAAGGGGAGGACTGAGAGGAAGGACACGAAGCAATTCAGTTGCTGGTGCCTTGTAGTGAGTATTTTTAGACATCCAGTCCAACACCCATGAGTTCACATCTTCGCCTCCAAAGGATATGCAGCGTCGATAGAATTGAAGAATAAGTTCTTCATTCCAATCACAGATGTCGATTGCAGAAATTTAGGAGTCCCGCATCATGAAGAACACTGAGGACTGGCTCAAAGCCTGGCAGAGATTCCATGTCCACATGAGGAATATGTGCATGATCGAAGACTTTGCCTTTGTTGAATAGCACAGAGGAATAGAAGTTGGCTTGACTAGCAGTCCAGAACCGCCTCTTCCTTATGCGAGCAGAGTCATATGGGTTGTAGTCAGTGAAGAATACATGCTCGCCAAGAAATCTTCAGCCTTGAACTTTTGCTTTGTTGAGAATGGATTCTTTGGCTTTGGCAAGGAGTGTCGATGAGTTGCATCACGACTTCGGAATCACAATCTCAGGTTCTTCAGGCTGAGGAATTTCTGGTTCCTCTTCATGTGCAGTCTGCGTGTTGATAGGATCAGCAGCAGCAGGTTCATCAGCGCTAGTGGCTGGAATTTCTTCATGCACAGAGGGAGTGGGATGAGTTTCTTCAGAGCCCATTTGAATTGTTGGAGCAGGGGACTGAGGAATTTGTTGGATTGGGGTGAAGAGTGGAGAATTGGGATGCTGACTTTCCCAAAAGTCATCGTTCATCACAGGCGTTGTGCTTCCAATATGCACATCTTCTTCAATTTCCTCAACGCCAGCCTCTTCAGCCGTGAACTGAGGCATAGGCGAGGAAATGATTGGTGTTGAAGGGATTGCATCCACTTCAATTTCTTCATCAATCCGCTCTAACGAAGGAGCAGAATGATTTTCTTCATCAGATCCGCTTGGGATCTCATACTCTTCATCAAAAGGAACAAGGTCCTTTGATGGAATGGAGGAAATTGGAACAACATCGATTGGATTTTCAAAAGAGCTTGTCATAGGCTTCATTTTCTTCGGGGCTGAAGAATTTGAAGCAGCTGATGCTTTCTTTTCTTCACAAAGAACTCGCTCTGCAGCCTTGGTCTTCTTCACATCGATGCGATGGAAGGATTGGAGTTGGTGTAGGCGCAGGAGGAGCCGAGGAATCTGGTTGAATTTCTTGAGCAGCTGAACTTCATCGGGCATGCATCAGTTTTTCAAATAGGCTGAGCAGAGGCTCGGCTGAGGAATTTCTTGTTGCGTTAGGGCTGCAACATTTGAGAACTTCTTTGTCGATTGACAAATCTGACTTTGGCTCCTTGCCAATCAGCATAATATGAGTCAAATTTGTCATTTGAGGGCTTTGATGTCACCTGCATCTTGACAAGTTCTTGATTGTCATCTTGACAACATATTTCTTCAGCAGTTTCTCTTTTCTGTACTGCGATTTCTTGATCTCTTTGGCCTTATCAAATTTCCATTTCTCCTCTTGGATGAAATGAGTCAGCATGTGACTTTGGCCAAGTGTCAACTTGAAGTCAGGCATAGGAGTGTTTGGGTCCTTGTGCCAGAGATCAATGTAGTCTAGGATCGCTCTTGGATCCAACAGCAGAGGCACAGGTGTGCCTTTGGCTCTAGCGGCCCTTACTTGCCTATCTCTGATGATTTCCGCAAGTTCATCATCATCAGCCTCATCATCAGATGGCACATGAAAAGCAACATGTTTCTTCTTCGGACTCGGTCGAGGACCTCGTCCAGCTGTTGCCTTGGTCTTCAGCAGAGTTGGGCCAGATGAAGAATTTGGTGCAGCTGAGGAACTTGCTGAGACACCAGAGGCAATTGAGATGCCTGCAGTCCTTTGGCACGTGGCCAGATGCACAGGTGCTGAGGACTTTGTCGAAGCTGCTGAGGACTTTGTAGGAGCTGAGGATTTGGGAGGAGCAGGAGCAGCATGAGGAACTGGCCGTGAGGGCATTGAAGATTCTGGCCGTGAGGGCATTGCTGTTGAAGCACTTGGCTTGTGTGCGGGCTTCTTTGCCATAGATTTTCTTGGCTTGACAGAGGTCTCAGTGGCAGCAGCAGTAGCAGTGTCCTCATTAAATTTCCTCACTGCCTCCTTGGCTTGTCTTGCCAATTTGGCTTGGCGCTTGGCCCATTCTTCAGGAAAATTCTCACCAAGCTTGATGCTGGTGGGGTCAGCTTCTTGGCCAGGTGCCAATGGAGCTCTTGGGCATGGAGGATTCAGTGCGAATTTATTCATGTACTTTGGAGTAACATATCTGTACTCCCTCCATTCCCTTGCCCATCTCATTTCAATCCTTTGAATGCATACCTTGCGCTGATTTTTTGTTTTCCTTGCCAAACTTAGCTTCGTGAGGTGTGCAATACTCGGCGTATATGTCCTCAGGTATCTTGAAAGCAGTCATGACCTCAGGCCTCTTTCCTCCTTTCTGTGTTCTCTTTCCTTCTGCCATATTCTTCAGCTGAGGAATTTGAACAATCGAATTCTCTGAAGAAGTATGCAACTTTTCTTCGAGGAACGCTGCAAATGAGTTAAGTTGATGAGAACCTAGTGATTCAGCGGTGGACATGAGTACCGTGAATGAGTATAGTTGCGAGGAATTTGGAGAGGTCATATCGTTCTCGTAAGGTTTGTCAAAAGAACAAGTTTGAGGAATTTGACCAGATGAGCCTTGAAGAATTTCACTAAGCGATCTTTGTCTTAGGTTCCAGAATTGTATAGATCGAGGATCCACACAATTGAGGAATCTTGAAGAAAAATCATTGCTTAGAGAAACGAATCAAGAGCATATTTCGTTTGAGGTGTTCATATGTGTGAAGATTTGAAGAATAAACACCTTTGAAGATTTTCAGGAAGGTTTGAGAATCAAAGCGAGTAATAAAAGTAACTTTTAATTACCCAAACTGAAGAACACGACGAACTGAGAGGTGTAGATTAGAAATTCGTCAGTTCAGATCTCCCACGCCCTAACTCGGCGGAGGAAGACAGCTACGGCGGCGGCGGAGTGAAGATTTCAGATCGGGCGCGAAGTACGCACAACGACGGGTCGAGGCAGTGAAGCTCTTCCTCACCGGCGATGATGGATTAGCGGCGGCGCTAGGGTTTGAGAAGCTCGAGCGAGAGATAGCGGCCGAGCGGATTAAAGGAAGTGAGGAAGGGGAGAGGGGGTATATATAGCGATGGTGAAAAACCGTTTGCCAGAAGATTTTGGACGAACGTGCCCCTGACCCTTCTCATTCGCTTGACAAGTGTCACCCACGTACTGAAAAGTGGAGATTGTGTTAGATCGTGGGTGAATATATAAGTTTATCGTGGGATGCGGAACGGTTTGAGCGGCAAAGCCGAAAATTTGGATAAGATAAGTTAAAAGTTCCGTTCGCAATTTCTTCAGCTGTCAAGGACACAGTGAAGATTTTGAACGAGTTTCAAATAGAACGCACATGAAGAATTTGTGAATAGATTGGGTTGATTATAGCATAGAGGGGGAAGGGTCCAATCACATTCACTTAGCAGAAAAAACTACTTGAAGAAATAGCCATAAGTGAATGCTGTAGAGGACATAAACCCATATAGTCAATGAAGAAACACAACGGAAACAGTGAAGATTTTGCAAAGTTGAAGAATTTCAAAACTGAGGAAAAACTCAAATTGAATATTTTCAATTTTGGTGGTGGCGTGACCCACCGTATATGAATGATGATTTCAGACACCGCGTACAATTGTCGTAGGGTTCTGAGAATCAAATTCTTCATTAATTTCTTCACACTTAGAGTGTTATTCTTCATTGATTGAAGAAAAAAGTTTCTTCATGTGTTGCACATCTAAGTCATCAATTTTGCATAAGTGTCAGGATGTGTGTCCTTTTCAAAGAACATTCGAAGATTCTAAGATATTTAGCTCACACCGCAACTTGCTAAATCTCTTCTCATCCAAGGGCTTTGTGAAGATATCGGCTAGCTGTTCTTCAGTCTTCACATGCTCGATGGAGATGTCGCCCTTCAACACATGATCGCGAAGAAAATGATGACGAATCTGAATGTGCTTTGTCTTGAGTGCTGAACTGGGTTGTGAGCAATCTTGATGGTACTCTCATTGTCACGATGAGAGGGCACATTCTTCACGTTGATGCCGTAGTCCTTGAGAGTTTGCTTCATCCACAGCAATTGAGCACAACAAGAGCCAGCAACAATGTATTCAGCTTCCGCAGATGAAGCGGTGATACAGATTCTGTTTCTTGAGGACCAACAGACCAAAGATCGTCCGAGGAAATGACAAGTACCAGATGTTGACTTGCGGTCCACACGATCACCAGCATAGTCGAGTCGAATATCCAATGAGATCAAAAGTAGAGCCCTTGGGGTACCATAATCCTAGTGTTGGTGTGTGAGCTAGATATCGAAGAATATGCTTCACAGCCTTATGGTGTGATTCCTTCGGTGTAGCTTGAAATCGGGCACACATGCAAACACTAAGAATTATATCTGGCCTAGATGCACATAAGTACAATAGAGAACCAATCATGGAGTGGTATACCTTATGATCGAAGTCAATACCATTTTCATCAGTGCATAGATGGCCATTTGTGGCCATAGGAATTTTGACGCCTTTGCAATCTTGCATGCCGAATTTCTTCAAGACATTTTTGAGGTATTTCTCCTGAGATATGAATATGCCATTGTGTTGTTGATGAATTTGAAGACCAAAGAAGAATTTCAATTCTCCCATCATAGACATTTGATATTCTTCACTCATCATATAGGAAAATTCATCACTATAACATTGGTCAGTACAACCAAAGATAATATCATCAACATATATTTGACACACAAACAGTTCACCATCATATGATTTAGTAAAGAGAGTATGGTCGAGTGAACCGGGTGTGAAGCCATTCTTCACGAAGAATTCCTTCAATGTATCATACCACGCCTGGGAACTGCTTTGAGACCATAGAGGGCCTTGTTGAGTCTGAAGACTTTGTCGGGATTCTTTGGATCTTCAAAACCTGGGGTTGAGCAACATATACTTCTTCCTCAAGCTTACCATTGAGGAATGCACTTTTCACATCCATTTGATATAAAGTGATATTATGATGGTTAGCATAAGCAAGTAATATCTGGATAGCCTCAAGTCTAGCAACAGTGCAAAAGTTTCATCGAAATCAATTCCTTCAACTGTGTGTAGCCTTGAGCTACAAGTCATGCCTTATTCCTCACCACAAGGCCATTTTCATCTTGCTTGTTGCGGTAGATCCACTTTGTGCCAATGATATTATGCTTGCGAGGATCTGGACGTTTGACCAGTTCCCTGACATTGTTGAGCTCGAATCGATGTAATTCTTCTTGCATTGCAGAATCCACTCGGGCTCGAAATGCTTCATCTACCTTAGTGGGCTCTGTGATAGAGACAAAAGCATAGTGCCCACAAAAGTTAGATAAATGTGAAGCTTTTGAGCGTGTGAGAGGACCTGGTGCTTCAATGTCATCGATGATCTTGTCAATTTGCACTTCTTTTGCAACGCGAGGATGAGCTGGTTGTCGTCGAGGAATTTGATCAGCATTTTCTTGACACCATTTTCTTCACATTATCTTGAGTGCATCAGCTCGGCGTTCTTCGTGTTCTGGAATGAAATCTTCAGCAGATTCTTCAGTAGGAATTACATCCTCAGTAGCCTTGAACTTGATAGATTCCTCTGGTGCTGGTTCATCTATCACAGAAGGTAGGTGCTCTCTTTGCGAGCCATTAGTTTCATCGAACCGCACATCTACAGTTTCAACAATCTTGTGAAGAGCGATGTTGAAGACTCTGTAGGTGTGCGAGTCCTATCCGTAACCAAGCATAAAACCTTCATGTGCTTCCGGTGCAAATTTAGTATTGTGATGAGGATCTCTAATCTAGCATTTAGCACCGAAGACTTTGAAATAACTCACATTGGGTTTCTTGTCAGTGAGGAGTTCATAGGCAGTCTTCTAGAAGAATTTGTGAAGATATACTCTGTTGATGATGTGGCACGCGGTATCAATTGCATCAATCCAAAAACGACGAGGCGTTTTGTATTCATCAAGCATAGTGCGAGGCATCTCAACTAGAGTTCTGTTCTTGTGCTCTATGATGCCATTTTGCTGAGGAGTATAGGGAGCAGATAACTCATGAGTAATACCAAGTTCATCAAGATAGTCATCAAGACCGAAATTCTTGAACTTAGTTCCATTGTCACTCCTGATGTGCCTGATCTTCACACCAAAGTTGGTTGAAGCCCTCGAGGAAAATCGTTTGAAGACTTCCTGCACTTCATGTTTGTAAGTAACAATGTGTACCCATGTGTAACGAGAATAATCATCAACAATAACAAAGCCATATAGAGATGCATCATTAGTGACTGCTGAGTAATGATTAGGACCAAAGAGGTCCATGTGAAGCAATTCAATGGACGAGTAGTGGTCATGATAGTCTTCATGGATGCTTGGCCTTGGTCATTTTCCAGCTTCACAGGGCTCCACACAAGTGATCCTTGAGGAATTTGACATTCTCAATGCCAATGACATGCTTCTTCTTCGCAAGCGTGTGCACATTCCTCATGCCTGCGTGACCATGTCGTCGATGCCATAGCCAGCCTTCTGAAGCTTTTGCAAGTAGACACACGGCTGGTTGTGGTCCTGTAGAGAAATCAACAATATACAAGTCTCCTCTCCTAAAGCCTTCAAAGACTTTGGAATTGTCAGCTTCCATGATCACAACACAACGATACTTGCCAAAGGCAACAACCATATCAAGATCACAAAGCATTGAGACTGACATGAGGTTGTATCCTAAGGACTCAACAAGCATGACTTTGTCCATGTGTATGTCCTTAGAGATCCCAACCTTACCAAGACCCAATACCTGACTTTTTCCTTTGTCAGCAAAGATGATATGCTTCAGATGTGACGGTGATAAGGGAGCATCCATCAATAGATTCTTGTCACCAGTCATGTGATTTGTACATCCACTATCGAGGACCCACTCATTGGCTTTGGGTTGATCATCCTGCAGATGAATTAGTGCAACTTACGATCTCATATACTTCATCAGTGAAGAATATGATATCAATTTCATCAGATGAATTTCATCAGGTAGTATAACAGATAAGCAGTATGAGGACGTGTGAAATGAAAGTTCATTTCTTCATGATTAGCATGCGTCCTTTTAGGCATTTTTTGTCAGGCCCCCAGCAAATTCTTCAGACGTTAAAGCACGTCTGGAGGCCTGACCCTGCAGAAGAGATTAGTTCTTTTTCTTCACCACCCACATCTGAAGGGGTGGCAAAGAGTTGATCACTCTACGAGCTCCATATGAGAATGGTGGCATAGAGGCCAAACCATTTCGTTTCTCATAAGAGGGGTTAGGGTAAGCATATGAATAAGCAGAGAAATTCTTCGAGGACTTATGAACATATTGGTTTGAATAATAATGCACATATTCATAGCCCTTAGCTCTACCCTGCGAGACAGAGTTGTTAGCACGATGATAATCATATGAGGACTCTGATTCATGTGAGGAATTTGATCTGTATGAGGACTTGGATCCATCTGAAGAATTTGGTCCATATGAAGAGTTTGATCTGGGGTTCCTATTCTTCACAGGTGGTGTCATGAGGACATTCACCTGAAGACTTTCAAGGCACTTCTTGGGAACCCAGATTTTCTTCATAGGAGAACCGTTCCTGCAGTTAGTGCCAACATATCTAGCAAATACTTCACCATTCTAATTTTTGAACAATTTATAGTTGGAGTCAAATGACTCATCAGAAGAATGAAGAGATTCACATGTAAAGCCAGATAAGTTAGATGGATCAACTGGAGGTCCCTTTGCATCAACCCATGAGGTTTTGGGGTACTGCTCAGGCTTCCAATATGTTCCATCAGCATTGAGTTTCCTCTCAAAGGCAATACCCTCTTTCCTAGGATTCCTGTTGAGGATCTGTTTTTTAAGCACATCACAAAGAGTCTGATGCCCTTTGAGGCTTTTGTACATGCCTGTCATGTACAATTCTTTCAGTCCTGCATCTTCAGTGATACTAGCAATGTCCTCAGATGAGGAATTAGTGATAGCAGAGGCAGGTGAAGAATTTGTAACAGTTGAAGCATTTGAACATTCAGGTGAATAATTAGCGATTCACGTTCAATGCACTTTAAGCATGGAGGAACAAATTCTTCACGAGAAGCGCTGATTTGTTGAGCTAGCAATGAATCGCGCTCCTTCGAATCTTCATAACTCACTCTTAGCTTCTCAAGATCTTGCTTTCTTTGAAGAAATTCATAAGAAAGTTTCTCATGATCGACAAGAGAGTGTTATGATGACCTTGAAGATCGTCAAGCCTAGGCTGAAGTCTCGAAGATTTTCGATCGAGGGCTTTATGCGATCCATTTCTTCACCCAACATATCATCACTTTTGTCTAGCATGTTTTGAACCTTTTCAAAAGCCCTTTGTTGTTTTACAGCAATCTTAGCAAGTTTTGAGTAGCTGGGCTTGAGATCTTCATCGATTCATTTTCACTAGATTCGGAGGAGGTATATTTGAGTACCTTGGCACCCTTTGCCATGAAACAATAGGTGGGGCGTAGTCATCACTATCTTCATCGGCATTGTTGGTGAGGTCATTTTCTTGAGTAGAAGATGGACTTGTCGACAAAGCGATGCGAGAGCGGACTCGCCACACGGACTCGGTTCTTCGATGCCTCCTCTTCTTCATGTTCCTCGATTCAGCTTGAGTCCATTTCCTTGCCAATGAATGCCCGAGCCTTCTTGGAGCTGCTCTTTTTGTGAGACGAAGACTTTGAGGATTTTGATGATGAAGATTTTGACGATTTCTTCTTCTTCTTAGCGTCATCAGAACTGTAATCCTTGTATTTCTTCTTCTTTAATTCCTTTTCCCAATCGAGGACAATCTTGAATGTAGTAACCAGGTTTCTTGCATTTGTGGCATAGTCTTCTCTTATAGTCCTTTGGATGAGGAATCACTGCTCCTTGAGGATTTTCCAGCGACCACGTCTTGAGAACTTCGGAATTTCTTCACGAGCGGTGCTAGCTCTGGCTCAAATTCTTGAGGATCTCCAAGGCTACTACGAGTCTTCACAATCAGATTCGCACACAGCCTTGGCCTTGAGGCGCGTGATTTTCCATAGCTAGAACCATAGAGATCTCTCTTTTGACAAAGTGGAACTCATGAGTATTTAGCCTCTCGAGGATATCAGGCTGGATCAAGTGACTTGTAGTCGACGCTCTTGTATCATCGGTGCGAGTATCAAATGAGGAATCAAGCGATCTCAACAATTTCTTCACCACCTCATGGTCGGTGATGTCGATGGCACCAAGCGCTTGAAGCTCATTTGAGATGTCGATGAGGCGATCGAAGGTTTGTTGAACATTTTCATTGTCGAGTCTTTTAAAGCGGTTGAAGAGATTTGAAGAACATCAACTCGAGAGTCACGCTGAGTTGAGACTCCTTCATTACTTTGGACAGCTTTGTCCCAAATAAGCTTAGCAGTTTCCAAAGCACTCACTCTTCCATCTTGTCCTTTACTCGGATGGCCACATATGATATTCTTCGCTTGAGAATCGAGTTGCTTGAATCTCTTCACATCGGCAACGTTCAGTGAGGGTGAGACAGAGGGAACACCATTTTCTAGAACATACTAGAGATCGTTGTCAATTGCCTCAAGATGCATTCACATCTTGTTCTTCCAGTAGGGGTAGTCCGTCCCATCAAAGGTAGGACACCCAGCTGAGACCTTGATCATACCTGCGGTCGACATAACTAAAACTCCGGTGGTTAAACCAAAATCACACGTAACAAGGGAGCACCTTGCTCGATACCAATTGAAAGTCGTTATATCGACTAGAGGGGGTGAATATCACGATTTTATGAATTCTTCAATGAGGAATTTGCGGTGAGGAAATTCCTAAGTGAAGAACTACTTCTGTGAATAAGTACTCGAAGTAAGCATAAGAGAATGCGGGCATGGTCATCATCATGAAATGAAGACAATCAAAAGAATGCTGAAAAGCGTAATCACGAGGATAACACAAGATGAAGACAAGCAGAATGAAGAATTGAGCGAGGAAATTGAGAAGTCTTGATCAAAGTCTTCAAACACGGATATGAGCGAACACTCAACACGATAATGAGGAAATGAAAGAGTTGAGGAAATAGAACCGATTAGGTTGGTGAAGACAATGATTTAGTAGACCAGTTCAATTGTTGTCTCGGTTATGCGTCACGGTTGGAGTGGTGAGTATTTAAACTCGAGGACACAGTCCGGACACCAGATCGTGAAACGCGAATCGAAACCAAGTCCTCACCGTATTCTCCTTGAACTAAGGTCACACAAACCTCGTCCAATCACTGCGTGGTAAGTCTTGAGCGACTTCAAACCTTCACGAGACTTGGTCAGACGGTTAGGCGTCATGGTCTAGAAACATTCAAGAGGAATTACGGATGGCGAGTGACCAGAATGCATGAAGGTTTGGAAGTGGCTGAAAGACTTTACAGTGATTGAGCAGATTGAAGGCTTGTCGCTGAAATTCATCATGATGACCATGCCCGACTCTTATGCTGAAACTTATTCCTCACCTCACCGCATATCCTCATTGAAGAATTCATAAAATTCCTCCACCCAAAGAGTCGATATAACGAGGGGCCCACAGCGCCTTGGGGCCAAGGCGCCTTCTTGAGGGGGCGGCGTGGCGCCCCAGGCTTCATCGCCCAGCGGCGGGCATGGTCAGCGAGAAGGGCGGCGCTGGGAGCCCCTGGGCGCGGACGAGCTTCGGTGGCGCGTCGAGCTACTCTTCGTGAGCGTCATCGACAGGCGGTAGCGCAGAGCTCGTTGCGCGATGAGTGCAGCTCGAGCCTCCATGGTAGCGCAGCAGAAGCGCGAGACGAAGAACCACCGGGCGAGTGAGGGAGTAGCAATCGGCCGTATCGCCTCACGGACGGATCTTTGGGGCGATGCTTGCTGCTTTCGTTCCCGCCGGGCGGTGGCGGCGTTGACGGCAAAGCGACGGAACGGCGAAGCGGCCGCCGACGGGGCCGTCTGGCGACGGAAGCGAGGGCGGCTCGGCGCTTCGCGCGCAGACGAAGCGTCGACACGGATGCGATGGTCGGCGAAGAACGAGGCGGCGGAAGATTTAATTCGGCGCACCCCTACTGGCGCGCAAATGTCGGATTCGGGTTCGGTAGACCCTCTAGGTTCGAACATCTGGGGTGCGAGATTTCACCCTCTACCTACACGCACCTCGCCGCCTCGCTAAGATCTAAGCTATGAAAGGAACAACACAAGAGACACAGGGTTTATACTAGTTCGGGCCACCATTGTGGTGTAATACCCTACTCTAGTTTGTGGTGTGGTGGATTGCCTCTTGGGCTGATGATGAACAATACAAGGAAGAACAACCTCGCGAGGGTCTGTTCTTGGCTGGTGCGATGAACTGCTAGGATCAAGCTACCTCTATCCTGTGGGTGGCTAGTCCTATTTATAGGCAAGGGCCCTGGACCTCTTCCCAAATATTGAGCGGGAAGGGCGCCAACAATTGGCCATTTGAAGGGAACATCTAGTACACTTATCCCGACTAAAGTTGGTCCTCGCTTTGTCAAAGGCTTTGGTGGTGACCTGGCTTGGGCTCCATGATGACTTCCTTCCGTCGTTGCAGCGGTCTTGGTCTTGTTGCAAAAACGGATGCCTTTGCTTGATACTCTTGCCTGCGCTTGCTCCCTTTGCACCAAAGAGGAAAGGAGGACACTGCGGGCGGCGCCCACCGGCACCCTTGGTCGTCATGGCTTGCGTCATGGGCACCTCGTGAGGTACCCGCATTGATCTCTCCGCCTCCTCGCGAGCCACTGACGAGGCCGTGCTCGAGGAAGCTCCTGTCGTCCGCCCGCTTCATGAGGCTTGGCCTCTCGAGGGTCTTGAGCTTGTGTTGATGAAGATGGGCCATGCTGGGCCACCCCTTGAGCCACGCCGCAGGCCGCAGGCAGGCAAGTTTGGGGACCCTCGTTCCCAGAATGCGGACATACTCTAGGTACGTGGACTCGCTCATACGGACATATTCATCAATGAGATCACCGGGAACTCCGTACGCAAGCGTCCGAATAGCTACAATGCATTTCTGATAAAAGGAGAAGCCAATCTTTCCAAGGTCATCCTCCTTGCACTCGAAATACTTATCATATGCCACCACCCCCTCCCAGACACGGTTGAAAACATGCCTAGCCATACGAAATGGCGCCGGAATAGGTGATGTTTGAAGAGTCGGGTGGGTGTCTCGACGTAGTCCTTCCAGAGTAGGAAATGGCCGCTCTCTCGGTTGCTATTCAACACTGGAGTGTGCCTTCGGATGGAGCCCCGGAACATCGGCTGCTGCCTACTAAGGTGTTCGTGGACGACCAACACAGCAGCCACAAGCTCCTCATCCTCGGATGAAGAATCATCTGAGTCGCAATTGAAATTGTGCAAAAAGAACTCGTCAGTGGAGTCCATTTGTACCTTGTGGGCAAACCGTCGAACAACTTGTGGGCGTTGTCGAAGAAGGTGGCTGGTGAAGAGTCTCGCGCCTCCCATGGACCTAGTAGCAGGCCATGTGGGCGTCCTGTGAGCGTGGCGGCCTCCGATGGGCGAGGTTGCCGCCCTTTATCCGCTTCAGGCAGGGCCGGCGTGCGGGGCGAGGTGGTGCTAGCAGTGACGTCGAGGAAGCTACGGTGGCGGTGCGACGAGGGTATGGTGGCGGCGACGTTGTAAGGTGGCGTGCTGTGAGGGAGGTATGTGGGTGCGACGGCCGACCTAAACACCGGAATCGGCGGCGACGGCGGCGTTGTAAGGTGGCGTCTTTGCGAGGAGGTATGTGGGTGCGAGCGGGCGGCACAGGACCAAAACTGAGTGGCGACGGCGACGGGGTGAGGCGGCCGTGTGTGCTTGTGGTCGACGGGAGGAAGAGAATGATCTACGTGTCACCGACTGGCGGGCCAGGGGGAAGAGTAGGCGGGCGTCATGCGCGTCCGTCTTGTGTCCACGTGGACGCAAACAAGACGCAAATTTGGGCTGGCATGGGTGGCCCGACGGACGAAAAGCGGATGCGCGTCCGTTTGAGTTGAAGTATTGAGCCAACTTTTGTGTCTGTTTTAATCCAAACAAACACATATAGACGAAATGGGTCGATGCGTTGAAGTTGCTTCCGAGTGCTTAATGTAAATAGAACAGGCGACAGTGCCAGATTACCCTCGTGACCCAAGTTGCTCCCCGGATGCAAATGCAATCATCGTCGGCATGCTTGACCATGCGCCGCGCGTGAGCAAACATTCTTTTGCTGTGTACTCACTCCATGGTACTACAGTAGCACTAGTACCATATCCAGATCTCTCGTCTCTTTTCTCTTTGTGTCGGCCATGCACGCCTCCGAGGCCCGGTGTCGCGTAGCGCGCGGTACCGCAGCGCGTGGCAGCCTCGGCGCGTGCATGTTTGGGCCTCCTCCCGTCGTCTTCCCACCGACGGCCCAGACTGGCTAGTCGCCTCCAGCCACACGGCCCGGCGAGGTCTCACCGACGGATGGGCAGTGCCTTGTGCTAGCACCACACGTTCCGTTCGCTCCTCGATGGCTGCTCTTCTGGAGGGACGTCCACACGCTTTTCTGGTGTGGATCTGAGGCATCTCGGAGACTGAGACTGCTGGTGCTGGACAAAAAAGCATGAGTAGCGAGTTGATCGGACATCTCCCATGCCGCCACCGCCGAATCCCCCCGGTGGCAGCTAGTAGTGCTCGCCGTAGCGGCTACGATGATGAACACACACAACGATCAAAAGGATAAAAGATCACAGTTCGACAGCACAGATTGCCTCCATCGGTGATTGGCCTTGGTACTCATTAGAGCAAGTGAATCTTCCACCCTGACACAGCAAAATGATCTCCACAAACATGAATATAGCTGGACAGAATGCATCACCAGCGTTTCCTGACCGGCCGTCGCCCATGCCGCCACCGAAAAATTCCTGATCCGGCCGTTCACCCATCGCCGCCTCCGGGACGGTCCTAGCTAGTGGTGCTCGCCGCCGATGGAAGAGGTTATGATGAACACAACCATCAAGAAAGATCAAAGTCCCATACAGATAGCCTATAGCTCAGTACTCATTAGAACAATCGAAACAGCCACCATGACACAGCAAAATGGCGTCCATAAGCATACAAGTATCTTACACCCGATCTATACTGCAGAAGCGCAGATACATTCAACGAGACGATGGAATTCTAAAGAGAAGCAGAGCAAGCCGAGCCGTCCGTCAGGGTCAGGTACACAGGATGCAGCAACCGCGTCGGGTGACGCGCTCAGCTCCTCAACCGCCGCCCCCACCGCCCCCGTGGCCGCCTCCACCACCACAGCCGCCGCCGCCGGCCCCGTCGCCTCCGTAGCCGGCGCCGCTGCCGCTGCCCCAGCGCTCGCGGCGGCGTCGCTTGGCCCTCCCGTCGTCGGCGCAGCCGAACGCCGCGATGGCCACGACGGCGACGGCGGCCACGAGGACGAAGAGCAGACCCACGACGGCGCCGGGCGCGCGCTGCACGGAGCCGGCTGTGGCGGCGGCGAGATCCAACGCCCTCACCATTTCAGCTGCTGGAGGCTCCGCCTTTTGTGCGAGCCAGCTGGGAGTGCCGATACCGCCTAGTTGAAGGGCCGAGGGTGTGAACTGATCCTATTCCTACCGTCACGAATCCACGCGTCTCCTGTATCGTCCGACGCGTTTAAATTACGCTGGAACGAGATCGATACGTGCTGCATTTCGTTGCCAACAGCAGCAGCTGGCGTGTACTGCGCGCATACACTCATCCACACACGCACACCCTATCCATATGAAAGTCTTGGTAGATCGGCGGCGTGCCATCTCGAATTTATGAAGTCGCCGTAGATCGCCGTCGTCGATCGTGAAACATCTTCTTCCACCGAAAGCACATTCTTAGGAAATCACGAAATAAATCAGGAATAATCGAGCACCGTGATTTGAACTACGATGGGATGGGGATCTGTCTTCTAACCATCCAACCACGGTTGGTTCGCAGAAATAGTAGGCGTTAACACATCGTTGTATACCACTCCCTTCATTGACGAATACCAGGCGTTTTGAATATTTCAAATATATACAAACTGAAATGAGTGAACAAACACAGTTATATTTATCCATCGGCGACGAGCACCACTAGCTAGGACCGTCCCGGAGTACTTCTAGTGAACAAACACAGAAAAAACAAGTTAGAACATCTTATATTTGTGAACAGATGGAGTACTTCTGATTATTCAGAAGTAACGGACCAGCCCTGCCGGAATAATTGAGGCTAGTGGCGTGGAATTGCCGGCGTTTGGGGGAATGGCTCGACAATTCGAGGTCTCCTGGATGTTCGGAAGAAGGAGGACCTGATGCCTAGGAGAAGGGTTGGAGTAGCTGAGGTGACAGGTAGGCCTCCCTAACATGTTGATTCAGAAAACTAATGGTCAGAGTGACGAGCTTGCTGTGTTTTGGGGAAATGTTTGCAACGACGGGTGGTGCTCAAGGTACCACATTGGCATGGAAATAAAGGAGGAGGATGGTTTTGAGTGGGGTTTTAGAGGGTCTATGGAGAGTAAAAAATGGACGAGAAGGAGGTGTCGTGGCGCCTTTTAGGGACCTTAAAAAACCATAGTAACAAGCCTGGGCTGACGGCGGGAGATTTTAATGAAATATTCTTGCTGTGTGAGAAGGAGGGAGGGGTCGCTTGACCCTAGGCTGTGATGGACAATTTCTGAGGTGCTTTGGTGGACTGCGGTTTCCATGATCTTGATTTTACAGGTGACCCGTTCACGTGGTGAAACCATAGTCATGAGTCGGTTCAATATATCAGGGATGGGTTGGATAGACCTATAGGTATTGTTGGGTAATATAGTAGAAAACAAAAAATATCATCATGCGTACAAACCTAGGATCACTATGAAGATGCATAAGAGGGACCAGATCGTTATCAACTGGGAGTTGCATCGAAAAAAGAGTTGGTGAAGATTGTTGGCGTAGATTTCCGCAGCTAGAATTTGCAACCTCCCAACCAGGAGAATTTTCTCCCTCGAACAAACACCGAAAGCACGATCTCTCCACTGGATTGCACGCGTGCGAGGTGACCGATCTGGTAGCACTTCGCCTTCTAGAACTCAGTGTCACCGGAGAACTAGGGGTGGAGCAGCCTTGCGGCGTGTCAGAGTTAAATCTGATAGATCTCGGGTAGGGGGTCCCGAGCTAGTGATCTTAGCTAGATGGTAACGGGATGAAATAAGGGAGACGATGTTTACCCAAGTTCGGGCCCTCCCAAAGAGGTAAAACTCTACATATTGCTCTTGTTGTATTGATTGTGTTGGAGTATAAAGTACATGATGATCTACCTCGAAATCGTATGTGAATTTCTAATTCTCTACCCTATGCTCTAAACCACTTTGGCTTATATAGGGGCTGAGGGTATCTAGGGTTACATGTAGGGATAAACATGTCCAAGATTCAGATGTGTCTTGGAGTATGCACCAAGTCTTCACAGGATTCCATCTTGAGTACGCCTTGGGTCATGGCAATCTTGTCCCATTCATTGATGATCTAGGAGTCCTTGGCCCGGGCCACTATGATGGGGCCGACGTGGTTAGCACCCTCTAGTCCAGGACACCGTCACGACGTATGATTTTTTTGGTGGAAATTGGAGAACTAGAGAGAGAGAGAGAGAGAGAGAGAGAGAGAGAGAGAGAGAGCAGCCCCAGGCACCAAAGATATGTTCCAAGGGGCTGCCCCTCCTTCTATTTACGCCCTCCATTTTTATTTAGTCCACGTATTAGCTTTGGTCAAAGTCAAGCTTTATAAACTTTGAAAAAGTTTATAAACAAAAATATTAACATATACTTTTGAATGAAATATGGAGGAAATATGCCCTAGAGGCAATAATAAAGTTGTTATTTACCTTATATCATGATAAATGTTTATTATTCATGCTAGAATTGTATTAACCGGAAACTTAATACATGTGTGAATACATAGACAAACAAAGTGTCACTAGTATGCCTCTACTTGACTAGCTCATTAAATCAAAGATGGTTAAGTTTCCTAGCCATAGACATGAGTTGTCATTTGATTAATGGGATCACATCATTGGAGAATGATGTGATTGACTTGAACCATTCCGTTAGCTTAGCACTTGATCGTTTAGTATGTTGCTATTGCTTTCTTCATGACTTATACATGTTCCTATGACTATGAGATTATGCAACTCCCGAATACCGGAGGAACATTTTGTGTGCTACGAAACGTCACAACGTAACTTGGTGATTATAAAGGGGTGATTATAAAGGTGCTCTACAGGTGTCTCCGATGGTGTTTGTTGAGTTGGCATAGATCGAGATTAGGATTTGTCAATCCGATTGTCGGAGAGGTATCTCCGGGCCCTCTCGGTAATGCACATCACTACAAGCCTTGCAAGCAATGTGACAAATGAGTTAGTCACGGGATGATGCACTACGGAATGAGTAAAGAGACTTGCCGGTAACGAGATTGAACTAGGTATTGAGATACCGACGATCGAATCTCGGGCAAGTAACATACCGATGACAAAGGGAACAACATATGTTGTTATGCGGTTTGACCGATAAAGATCTTTGTAGAATATGTGGGAGCCAATATGAGCATCCAGGTTCTGCTATTGGTTATTGACCAGAAACGTGTCTCGGTCATGTCTACATAGTTCTCGAACCCGTAGGGTCCGCACGCTTAACGTTCGGTGACGATCTGTATTATGAGTTTATGTGTTTTGATGTACCGAGGGTAGTTCGGAGTCCCGGATGTGATCACAGACATGACGAGGAATCTCGAAATGGTCGAGACATAAAGATTGATATATTGGACGACTATATTCGGACACCGGATGAGTTTCGGGGGTCACCGGATATTTATCGGAGTGTCAGGGGGTTATCGGAACCCCCAGGGGGGGACTATTGGGCCTACATGGGCCATAGGGAAGAGGGGAGGCAGCCCACAAGGGGCAGCTGCGCCCCCTCCCTATAGGGAGTCCGAATTGGACTAGGGAGGGGGGGGGGGCGCCCCCCTTTCCTTCTCCTTTCCCTCTCCTTCCTTCCCCCTTCCCCCTTCCTAGTAGGACTAGGAAAGGATGAATCCTACTCCTACTAGGAGGAGGATTCCTCCTCTCCTTGGGGCGCACCAAGGCCGGCCGGCCTCCCCCCTTGCTCCTTTATATACGGGGGCATGGGGCACCCTAAGACACACAAGTTGATTGTTCCAAGCCGTGTGCGGTGCCCCCCTCCACCATAATCCACCTCGGTCATATCGTAGCGATGCTTAGGCGAAGCCCTGTGTTGGTAGCATCATCATCACCGTGATCATGCCGTCGTGCTGACGAAACTCTCCCTCGACACTCTGCTGGATCGTGAGTTCGTGGGACATCATCGAGCTGAACGTGTGCTGAACTCGGAGGTGTCGTGCGTTCGATACTTGGATCGGTCGGATCGTGAAGACGTACGACTACATCAACCGCGTTGATATAACGCTTCCGCTTACGGTCTATGAGGGTACGTGGACAACACTCTCCCGCTCGTTGCTATGGATCAACACTCTCCCCCCTTTCCTTCTCCTTTGCCTCTCCTTCCTTCCCCCTTCCCCCTTCCTAGTAGGACTAGGAAAGGATGAATCCTACTCCTACTACTAGGAGGATTCCTCCTCTCCTTGGGGCGCACCAAGGCCGGCCGGCCTCCCCCCTTGCTCCTTTATATACGGGGGCAGGGGACACCCTAAGACACACAAGTTGATTGTTCCAAGCCGTGTGCGGTGCCCTCCTCCACCATAATCCACCTCGGTCATATCGTAGCGATGCTTAGGCGAAGCCCTGCGTCGGTAGCATCATCATCACCGTGATCATGCCGTCGTGCTGACGAAACTCTCCCTCGACACTCTGCTGGATCGTGAGTTCGTGGGACGTCATCGAGCTGAACGTGTGCTGAACTCGGAGGTGCCGTGCGTTCGGTACTTGGATCGATCGGATTGTGAAGACGTACGACTACATCAACCGCGTTGATATAACGCTTCCGCTTACGGTCTATGAGGGTACGTGGACAACACTCTCCCGCTCGTTGCTATGGATCACCATGATCTTGCGTGTGCGTAGGAATATTTTTTAAATTACTACGTTCCCCGACAATGGCATCCGAGCCAGGTTTATGTGTAGATGTTATATGCACGAGTAGAACACAAGTGAGTTGTGGGCGATACTAGTCATACTGCTTACCAGCATGTCATACTTTGATTCGGCGGTATTGTTGGATGAAGCGGCCTGGACTGACATTACGCGTACGCTTGCGCGAGACTGGTTCTACCGACGTGCTTTGCACACAGGTGGCTAGCGGGTGTCAGTTTCTCCAACTTTAGTTTAATCGAGTGTGGCTACGCCCGGTCCTTGTTCAAGGTTAAAACAACAGATACTTGACGAAATATCGTTTTGGTTTTGATGCGTAGGTAAGAACGGTTCTTGCTTAGCCCGTAGCAGCCACGTAAAACTTGCAACAACAAAGTAGAGGACGTCTAACTTGTTTTTGGAGGGCATGTTGTGATGTGATATGGTCAAGACGTGATGAGATATAAATTGTTGTATGAGATGATCATGTTTTGTTAAAGTTATTGGCAACTGGCAGGAGCCTTATGATTGTCTCCTTATTGCATAAGATGCAAGTGCCATGTAATTACTTTACTTTATCGCTATGCGATAGCAATAGTTGCAAAAGCAATAGCTGGTGAGACGACCATGTGACGACACGTTGATAAAAGATCAAGATGATGGAGATCATGCTGTCATGCCGGTAACAATGGAGATCATGACAGTACTTTGGAGATGGAGATCAAAAGCACAAGATGATGATGGCCATATCATGTCACATATTCTGATTCCATGTGATGTTTATCTTTTATACATCTTATTTTGCTTAGTTCGGCAGTAGCTTTATAAGATGATCCCTTAATAAAATTTCAAGGTATAAGTGTTCTCCCTGAGTATGCACCGTTGCGACAGTTCTTCGTGCCGAGACACCACGTGATGATCGGGTGTGATAAGCTCTACGTTCACATACAACGGGTGCAAGCCAGTTTTTGCACACGCGAATACTCGGGTTAAACTTGACGAGCCTAGCATATGCAGATATGGCCTTAGAACACTGGAGACCGAAAGGTCAAGCGTGAATCATATAGTAGATATGATCAACATAGTGATGTTCACCATTGAAAACTACTCCATCTCACGTGATGATCAGACATGGTTTAGTTGATTTGGATCACGTGATCATTTAGATGACTAGAGGGATGTCTATCTAAGTGGGAGTTCTTAAATGTCTGATTAATTGAACTTTAATTTATCATGAACTTAGTCCTGATAGTATTTGCATATCTATGTTGTAGATCAATAGCTCGCGATGTAGCTCCCCATTTATTTTTGATATGTTCCTAGAGAAACTAAGTTGAAAGATGTTAGTAGCAAAGATGCGGACTAGCTCCATGATCTGAGGATTATCCTCATTGCTGCACAGAAGTATTATGTCCTTGATGCACCGCTAGGTAGCAGAACTATTGCGAGGAGCGGATCACGGGCGTTATGAATGTTTTGACAAAAGCTCGATTATGATGACTACTTGATAGTTTAGTGCACCATGCTTTACAGCTTAGAACCGGGACTTCAAAAATGTTTTGAACGCCACGGAGCATATAAGATGTTCCAAGAGTTGAAATTAGTATTTCATACTCATGCACGTGTTGAGAGGTATGAGACCTCTGACAGTACTTTGCCTACAGATGGAGGAGAATAGCTCAACCAGTGAGCATGTGCTCAGATTGTCTGGGTACTACAATTGCTTGAATCAAGTGGGAGTTAATCTTCCAGATAAGATAGTAATTGACAAAATTCTCTAGTCACTATCACCAAGTTACTAGAACTTCGTGCTATAATGTGCAAGGGATGACGAAAACAATTCCCAAGCTCTTCGCGATGCTAAAATCAGCGAAGGTAGAAATCAAGAAAAACATCAAGTGTTGATGGTTGACAAGACCACTAGTTTCAAGAAAAAGGGCAAAGGGAAGAAGGGGAACTTCAACAAGAATGG
Source organism: Aegilops longissima (assembly GCA_021605205.1). Taxonomy (NCBI): domain Eukaryota; kingdom Viridiplantae; phylum Streptophyta; class Magnoliopsida; order Poales; family Poaceae; genus Aegilops; species Aegilops longissima. The sequence continues at coordinate 777,990,738 of CM038677.1, read as the reverse complement.
CAAGCAAGTTGCTGCTCAAGTGAAGAAGCCCAAGTCTGGACCTAAGCCTGAGACTAAGTGCTTCTACTACAAAGGGACTGGTCACTGGAAGCGGAACTACCCCAAGTATTTGGCAGATAAGAAGGATGGCAAAGTGAACAAAGGTATATTTGATACACATGTTATTGATGTGTACTTTACTAGTGTTTATAGCAACCCATCAGTATTTGATACTAGTTCAGTTGCTAAGAGTAGTAACTCGAAACAGGAGTTGCAAAATAAACAGAGACTAGTTAAGGGCGAGGTGATGATGTGTGTTGGAAGTGATTCCAAGGTTGATAAGATCACCATCGCACACTCCCTTTACCTTCGGGATTAGTGTTGAACCTAAATAAATGTTATTTGGTGTTTGCGTTGAGCATGAATATGATTTGATCGTGTTTATTGCAATACGGTTATTCATTTAAGTCAAAGAATAATTGTTGTTCTGTTTACATGAATAATACCTTCTATGGTCATACACCCGATGAAAATGGTTTGTTGGATCTCGATCGTAGTGATACACATATTCATAATATTGAAGCCAAAAGATGCAAAGTTAATAATGATAGTGCAACTTATTTGTGGCACTGCCGTTTAGGTCATGTTGGTGTAAAGCGCATGAAGAAACTCCATGCTGATGGGCTTTTGGAATCATTTGATCATGAATCACTTGATACGAACCATGCCTCATGGGCAAGATGACTAGAACGTCGTTCTTCGAAACAATGGAGCAAGCTACTAACTTATTGGAAATAATACATACTGATGTATGCAATCCAATGAGTGTTAAGGCTCGCGACAAGTATCGTTATTTTCTGACCTTGACAGATGATTTGAGCAGATATGGGTATATCTACTTGATGAAACACAAGTCTAAAACATTTGAAAAGTTCAAAGAATTTCAGAGTGAAGTGGAGAATCATCGTAACAAGAAAATAAAAGTTTCTACGATATGATCGCAGAGGTAAAATATTTGAGTTACGAGTTTGGCCTTAAGTTAAAACAATGTGAAATAGTTTCACTACTCACGCCACCTGGAACACCACAATGTAATGGTGTGTCCGAACGTCGTAACCGTACTTTATTAGATATGGTACGATCTATGATGTCTCTTACCGATCTACCACTATCATTTTGGGGTTATGCATTAGAGACAACTACATTCACATTAAATAGGGCACCATCTAAATCCGTGGAGATGACACCGTATAAACTGTGGTTTGGCGAGAAACCTAAGATGTCGTTTCTTAAAGTTTGGGATTGCGATGCTTATGTGAAAAAGTTTCAACATGATAAGCTCAAACCCAAATCGGAGAAGTAAATCTTCATAGGATACCCAAAAAGAAACTATTGGGTACACCTTCTATCATAGATCCGAAGGCAAGATCTTTGTTGCTAAGAATGGATCCTTTCTAGAGAAGGAGTTTCTCTCGAAAGAAGTGAGTGGGAGGAAAGTAGAACTTGATGAGGTAACCATACCTGCTCCCTTATTGGAAGGTAGTTCATCACAGAAATCAGTTCCTGTGATTCCTACACCAATTAGTGAGGAAGCTAATGATAATGATCATGAAACTTCAGATCAAGTTACTACTGAACCTCGTAGGTCAACCAGAGTGAGATCCGCACCAGAGTGGTACAGTAATCCTATTCTGAGGTCATGTTACTTGACCATGACGAACCTACGAACTATGAGGAAGTGATGATGAGGCCATATTCCGTGCAATGGCTTGAGGCCATGAAATCTGAGATGGGATCCATGTATGAGAACAAGGTGTGGACTTTGGTTGACTTGCCCGATGATTGGCAAGCCATAGAAAATAAATGAATCTTGAAGAGGAAGACGAACGCTGATAGTAGTGTTACTATCTACATAGCTAGACTTGTCGAAAAAGGTTTTGACAAAGTTCAAGGTGTTGACTACGATGAGATTTTCTCACTCGTAGCGATGCTTAAGTCTGTCTGAATCATGCTAGCAAATTGCCACATTTTATGGAATCTGGCAAATGGATGTCAAAACTACGTTCCTTAATGGATTTCTTAATGAAAAGTTGTATATGATGCAACCAGAAGGTTTTGTCGATCCTAAAGGTGCTAACAATATGTGCAAGCTCCAGCGATCCATCTATGGATTGGTGCAAGCATCTCGGAGTTGGAATATACGCTTTGATGAGTTGATCAAAGCATATAGTTTTATATAGACTTGCGGTGAAGGCTGTATTTACAAGAAAGTGAGTGTGAATGACATATTGTTGATTGGAAATAATGTAGAATTTTCTAGAAAGCATAAAGGAGTATTTGAAAGGAGTTTTTTCAAAGAAAGACCTCGGTGAAGCTGCTTACATATTGAGCATCAAGATCTATAGAGATAGATCAAGACGCTTGATAAGTTTTTTCAATGAGTACATACCTTGACAAGATCTTGAAATAGTTCAAAATGGAACAGTCCAAGAAAGAGTTCTTGCTTGTGTTACAAGGTTTGAAATTGAGTAAGACTCAAAGCCCGACCACGACATAAGATAGAATGCCTCAGCCATAGGTTCTATAAAGTATGCCATGTTGTGTACCAGATCTACTGTATACCCTACACTGAGCTTGGCAAGGGAGTATAATAGTTATCTAGGAGTAGATCACTGAACAACGGTCAAAATTATCCTTAGTAGAATAAGGATATGTTTCTCGATTATGGAGGTGAGAAAAGGTTCATTGTAAAGGGTTACGTCGATGCAAGTTTTGACAATGATTCATATGACTCTAAGTCTCAATCTGGATACATATTGAAAGTGGGAGCAATTAGCTAGAGTAGCTCCGTGCAGAGCATTGTTGACATAGAATTTTGCAAAATACATACGGATCTGAATATGGCAGACCCGTTGACTAAAATTCTCTCACAAGCAAAACATGATCACACCTTAGTACTCTTTGGCTGTTAATCACATGGCGATGTGAACTAAGATTACTGATTCCAGTAAACCCTTTGAGTGTTGGTCACATGTCAATGTGAACTATGGGTGTTAATCACATGGTGATGTGAACTGTTGGTGTTAAATCACATGGTGATGTGAACTAGATTATTGACTCTAGTGCAAGTGGGAGACTGAAGGAAATATGCCTAGAGGCAATAATAAAGTTGTTATTTACCTTATATCATGATAAATGTTTATTATTCATGCTAGAATTGTATTAACCGGAAACTTAATACATGTGTGAATACATAGACAAACAAAGTGTCACTAGTATGCCTCTACTTGACTAGCTCGTTAAATCAAAGATGGTTAAGTTTCCTAGCCATAGACATGAGTTGTCATTTGATTAACAGGATCACATCATTGGAGAATGATGTGATTGACTTGACCCATTCCGTTAGCTTAGCACTTGATCGTTTAGTATGTTGCTATTGCTTTCTTCATGACTTATACATGTTCCTATGACTATGAGATTATGCAACTCCCGAATACCGGAGGAACACTTTGTGTGCTACCAAACGTCACAACGTAACTGGGTGATTATAAAGGTGCTCTACAGGTGTCTCCGATGGTGTTTGTTGAGTTGGCATAGACCGAGATTAGGATTTGTCACTCCGATTGTCGGAGAGGTATCTCTGGGCCCTCTCGGTAATGCACATCACTACAAGCCTTGCAAGCAATGTGACTAATGAGTTAGTCACGGGATGATGCACTACGGAAACGAGTAAAGAGACTTGCGGGTAACGAGATACCGACGATCGAATCTCGGGCAAGTAACATACCAATGACAAAGGGAACAACGTATGTTGTTATGCGGTTTGATGAAAGTGCGTTATATCGACTAGAGGGGGGGGGGTGAATAGGAGATTTTTATGAATTCTTCACTGAGGAATTTGCGGGTGAGGAAATTCCTTAGCGAAGAACTACTTGCAGCGGAATAAGTACTCAAAAGTAAACATAACAGAACACAAGCATAGTCATCATGATGAAATGAAGACAAGCACTGAGTACTAAAAGCGTAATCACAGGATAACAGAATGAAGACAAACAGACTGAAGAAATTGAACTGAGGAAATTGAGAAAGTCTTCAGTCAAAGTCTTCAAACACAGATATGACAAGCACACAACACAGTAATGAGGAAATGAAATAGTAGAGGAAATAGAACCTGTTGGCTTGGTGAAGACAATGATTTGGTAGACTAGTTCCAACTGCTGTCTCAGTTGTACATCTGGTTGGAGTGGCTAGGTATTTAAACCTGAGGACACACAGTCTCGGACACACAGTCCTCACCATATTCTCCTTGAACTAAGGTCACACTGACCTCGTCCAATCACTCGTGGTAAGTCTTCAGGTGACTTACGAACCTTCACAAACTCGGTCACTCGATGATCCACAATTCCTCTTGGATGCTCTAGACCATGACGCCTAACCGTCTGGAAGAAGCACAGTCTTCAAAGGTAACAAGCGTCGGATCCACGTAGGATCAATCTCTTCAGTGATGCTCAATCACTTTGGGTTTGTAGGTGTTTGGGTTTGGTTTTCCTAACTCGATGATTTTCGCTCAAAGTCCTCGGAGGATGGGATGCTCTCAAATGACAAGTGTCAGTTTCTCTCAGAGCAGCCAACCAGCTACTGGTTGTAGGGGGTGGCTATTTATAGCCTAGGGAGCAGCCCGACATGATAAGACATAAATGCCCTTCAATGATATAACCATTAGGTGGATAAGATATTTTGGGACAGCTGGCGCGTAGCACAACAACGGTCAGAAATTTGAGGTTCAAATTCCTCAGGGCTATCATGTTCCTCACTGTGTAGGCAATCCACGCTGGCGAATTCCTAACTCCTCAGTCATAACAAATTCCTCAGAGATCAGAAGAACTTCGTCTCTGTCACTAAAGAATATGACTGAGCTGTATGAGATTTCCAATGGCTTCACTCGAAGGGATTGGTAGGTGTAGGATTTTGAGTTGAGCATCACTTGGAAATTTTTCCTTAGTATTTCCTCGACCCCCTTTAACAATACGGTGTTTCCATTGACTCAAGAAAGAGAAAATGAAAGTACGAAAACAAAATTCTTCACGCTTCATGTTCATCAAATGAATACCAAGTCTTCAAGGTCACACCAATTTCTTCACTTTCAAAGTTTTCAGAAAGTCTTCAGAAATCCAAAGTCTTCAGTCAAAGAACTTCATTTTTAGGGGTCGACTTTCTGTGTAAATATCAAACTCCTCATAGACTTATAGACCTGTGTACACTCACAAACGCATTAGTCCCATAACCTATAAGTCTTCAATACACCAAAATCACTAGGCACTAGATGCACTTACCTCCCCCTTTTTGGTGATTGATGACAATATAGGTTAAGTTTTCAATGGGGATAAACATATGAAGTCTAAATACTGATATTGAGGAATTTGATTGCAAGATATAGAAGAACTCCCCCTGAAGATGTGCATAGTGAGGAATTTGCTTTTGAAGCAATGCACACTTGAAGAGTTGAATCATGGAGATCTCCCCCTATATCTTGTAATTCATACACGCATTTGACATAATATATGATGAATTTGAAATGCATGATGAAATATGGTGACTGATGTAATTCAGCATGCGTGCATAAACATTAATAAGGAATAAGCATGCAAAAAAACACAGCAAAAGTATCAGGCCACCAAAGAGTTTAAGTTTACAACTCGATCCAGCAAAATCTTCAAAAGAATGAGAGTTGCAACTTAGAAAAAAACGCCCATATAATAGACCCGCTTGAAGACTAACTCAAATTTCACCCCCTTTGTCATCGAATGACCAAAAGGGTCGAAATTCATGACTAACGCCCCGGAAGAATATCAAGTTGATGAAGGCGCGCCAGCGTTGTTGGGGTCGGTTGTTGATGTTGGGCCTGCCGCAGTGTCGTCCAAGTCTTCATGCTCATCGGTGTCGCGCGATGAAGAATAGGAGCTGGCCACCAAGGAAGGAACCTTGACCTTCTTGTATTTCTTCGGAGGACGTGCAGACCAGTCAAAGTCTTCCTTGAGACCCATTTTCTTCATATCGTCAGTGCTATAGACATCAGAACAACCCAGGTACGGTTGAAGGTTTCATGGAGGTAGTAGTGGTTTTTCTTCACTGCATTGTGGGTCGCAGTCATGTTGTGAAGAATTGGACCAAACTGACGCTTGACCCATTTATGATTGCGATCAACCTTCTGATGAAGATTGAGGAGAAGCTCACAATCAGTCATCACCCTGGGTGCTGTGCCTTGAGGATTTTTGCTTGGTTGTGTTGGCGGCAGAGTCATGTGTGGCAGAGTCGTCATTGGTTGAGTAGGATGCAGCCTTGTGAAATTGACCATCCAATGGTCGAATGCCTTCATCTATAACAGCAGCGGCCTTGCCCTTGTCATCAGCTGAGGAAAATGTCCGTTTGAGGACTTCAATCGGAGGCAAGTAGCAGTAATGGTTCAGTGTATCAGCTTTGTAGTTGAGTGAAGACCTTGTTCTGATGAATCTCATAACCGAAGGTGCATAAGGCTTCAGCTCAAACGGTGACATAGCGACATTGGCCAGAGTCCTCATGAAGAAATCATGGAAGTTGACAGGAACGCCATGAATGATATTGAAAAGTAGATTCTTCATGATGCCAATGACTTCTTCTTCATTCGAGTCGTGGCCCTTGATTGGACTCAATGTCTTCGTCAAAATGCGATAGGCAGTCCGAGGCACATATAGTAATTCCTTCACGAGGAATTTGGTTCATGGGGCCTGCCCTGGCTTCAATGGCTTCATCAGCACTTGCATGTAATGATCTGTAAGCTCAGGTTCACTATAGACGCAACAAGCAGCTTCAAGGGGAGGACTGAGTGGTAAGGCACGAAGCAATTCAGTAGCTGGTGCCTTGTAGTGAGTGTTTTCAGACATCCAGTCCAGCACCCATGAATTCACATCTTCATAATCTTCGGTGATGTACAACGTCGCATAAAACTGAAGAATGAGTTCTTCATTCCAATCACAGATGTCTGTGCAGAAATTTAACAGTCCAGCGTCGTGAAGAACACTGAGGACTGGCACGAAGCATGGCAGAGATTCCATATCCACGTGAGGAATGTGCTCATGATCGGAGACTTTGTCTTTGTTGAACAACACTGTGTTGGGGAACGTAGTAATTTCAAAAATTTTCCTACGATCACGCAAGACCATGGTGATGGCATAGCAACGAGAGGGAAGAGTGTCCGTCCACGTACCCTCGTAGACCGAAAGCGGAAGCGTTATAACAACGCGGTTGATGTAGTAAATGCGTCTTCACGACCCGACCGATCCAAGCACCGAGCGTCGGCACCTCCGAGTTACTGCACACGTTCAGCTCGATGGCGATCCCGGACTCGATCCAGCAAAGTGTCGGGATGAGTTCCGTCGACCTGACGGCGTGGTGACGATGATGATGCTCCACCGGCGCAGGGCTTCGCCTAAGCTCCGCGACGATATGACTTCTCCGCGCGGGGCTTCACCTAAGCTCATGACGATATGACCGAGGTGGAATATGGTGGAAGGGGCACCGCTGCAGCTAAGGAAAGATCCGTAGATCAACTTGTGTGCCATGGGGTGTCCCCTGCCCTGTATATATAAAGGAGGGAAGGGGAGGGCTGGCCGGCCACCTATGGCTGCGCTGGGAGTCCTACTCCCACCGGGAGTAGGATTCCCCCAATCCTAGTCCAACTAGGGTTTGACCAAGGGAGAGGAGAGAGGCGCCACCCCTTCTCCTAATCCTAATAGGACTAGGGAAGGGGGAAGGCTGCGCCAGCATATGGCCCCTTTTCTCTTTCCCTTAAGGCCCATCAAGGCCCATTGACCCCGGAGGTTCCGTAACCCCGGTACTCGGTAAAATTCCCAATTTCACCGGAGTGATTCCGAGTCAAACATAGGCTTCCAATATATCAATCTTTATGTCTCGACCATTTGAGACTCCTCGTCATGTCCGTGATCTCATCCGGGACTCGAACAACCTTCGTACATCAATATCATATAAACTCATAATAAGCTGCCATCGAAGCGTTAAGCGTGCGGACCCTACGGGTTCGAGAACTATGTAGACATGACCGAGACACCTCTCGGTCAATAACCAATAGCGGGACCTGGATGCCCATATTGGCTCCTACATATTCTCTGAAGATCTTTATCGGTCGGACCGCATAACAACATCGTTGTTCCCTTTGTCATCGGTATGTTACTTGCCCGAGATTCGATCGTCGGTATCCAATACCTAGTTCAATCTCGCATCTTGGCAAGTCTCTTTTCTCGTTCCGTAATACATCATCTCACAACTAACACATTTAGTTGCAATGCTTGCAAGGCTTATGTGATGTGCATTACCGAGAGGGCCCAGAGATACCTCTCCGAGCAATCGGAGTGACAAATCCTAATCTCGAAATATGCCAACCCAACATGTACCTTCGGAGACACCTGTAATGCACCTTTATAATCACCCGATTCGTTGTGACGTTTGGTAGCACCCAAAGTGTTCCTCGGGCAAACGGGAGTTGCATAATCTCATAGTCATAGGAACATGTATAAGTCATGAAGAAAAGCACTAGCAACAAACTATACGATCAGGTGCTATGCTAATGGAATGGGTCATGTCAATCAGATCATTCAACCAATGATGTGATCCCGTTAATCAAATAACAACTCCTTGTTCATGGTTAGGAAACATAACCATCTTTGATTAACGAGCTAGTCAAATAGAGGCATACTAGTGACACTCTGTAGGTTTATGTATTCACACATGTATTATGTTTCCGGTTAATACAATTCTAGCATGAATAATAAACATTTATCATGATATAAGGAAATAAATAATAACTTTATTATTGCCTCTAGGGCATATTTCCTTCATCTCCCACTTGCACTAGAGTCAATAATCTAGTTCACATCGCCATGTGATTTAACATCAATAGTTCACATCTATATGTGGTTAACACCCATAGTTCACATCGACATGTGACCAACACCCAAAGGGTTTACTAGAGTCGATAATCTAGTTCACATCGCTATGTGATTAACACCCAAAGAGTACTAAGGTGTGATCATGTTTTGCTTGTGAGACAATTTTAGTCAGCGGTCTGTCACATTCAGAGCCGTAAGTATTTTGCAAATTTCTATGTCTACAATGCTCGCTGCGGAGCTACTCTAGCTAATTGCTCCCACTTTCAATATGTATCTAGATCGTGACTTAGAGTCATCCAGATCGGTGTCAAAACTTGCATCGGCGTAACCCTTTACGGCGAACCTTTTATCACTTCCATAATCGAGAAACATATCCTTATTCTACTAAGGATAATTTTGACCGCTGTCCATTGATCTACTCCTAGATCACTATTGCACTCCCTTGCCAAGCATAGTGGTAGGGTATGCAATAGATCTGGTACACAGCATGACATACTTTATAGAACCTATGGCTGATGCATAGGGAATGACTTTCATTCTCTTTCTATCTTCTGCCGTGGTCGGATTTTGAGTCTTACTCAATCTCACACCTTGTAACACAGGCAAGAACTCTTTCTTTGGCTGTTCCATTTTGAACTACTTCAAAATCTTGACAAGGTATGTACTTATTGAAAAACTTATCAAGCGTCTTGATCTATCTCTATAGATCTTGATGCTCAATATGTAAGCAGCTTCACTGAGGTCCTTCTTTGAAAACTCCTTTCAAATACTCCTTTATGCTTTGCGTAATAATTCTACATTATTTCCGATTAACAATATGTCATTCACATATACTTACGAAATGTTGTAGTGCTCCCACTCACTTTCTTGTAAATACTGAGCTTCTCCAAAAGTCTGATAAAACCATATGCTTTGATCACACTATCAAAGCGTTTATTCCAACTCGAGATGCTTGCACCAGTCCATAGATGGATCATTGGAGCTTGCACATTTTGTTAGCTCCTTTAGGATTGACAAAACCTTCGGATTGCATCATATACAACTCTTCTTTAATAAATCCATTAAAGAATGTAGTTTTGACATCCATTTGCCAGATTTCATAAAATGTGGCAATTGCTAACATGATTCGGACAGACTTAAGCATCGCTACAGTTGAGAAAATCTCATTTGTAGTCAACTCCTTGAACTTGTCGAAAACCTTTTTGTGACAAGTCGAGCTTTGTAGATAGTAACACTACTATCAGTGTCCGTCTTCCTCTTGAAGATCCATTTATTTAACATGGCTTGCTGATCATCGAGCAAGTCAATCAAAGTCCATACTTTGTTCTCATACATGGATCCTATCTCAGATTTCATGGTCTCAAACCATTTCGCGGAATCTGGGCTCATCATCGCTTCCTCATAGTTCGTAGGTTCATCATGGTCTAGTAACATGACTTTTAGAATAGGATTACCGTACCACTCTGGTGCGGATCTTACTCTGGAAGACCTACGAGGTTTGGTAGCAACTTGATCTGAAGTTTCATGATCATCATCATTAACTTCCTCACTAATTGGTGTAGGAATCACTGGAACTGATTTCTGTGATGAACTACTTTCCAATAAGGGAGAAGGTACAATTACCTCATCAAGTTCTACTTTCCTCCCACTCACTTCTTTGAGAGAAACTTCTTCTCTAGAAAGGATCCATCTTAACAACGAAAAACTTGCCTTCGGATCTGTGATAGAAGGTGTACCCAATAGTTGCCTTTGGGTATTCTATGAAGGCGCATTTCTCGATTTGGGTTCGAGCTTATCGGTGAAAACTTTTTCACATAAGCATCACAACTCAAACTTTAAGAAACGACAGCTTAGGTTTATCGCTAAACCATAGTTCATACGGTGTCATCTCAGCGGATTTAGATGGTTGCCCTATTAAACGTGAATGCAGCTGTCTCTAATGCATAACCCCAAAACGATAGTGGTAAATCGGTAAGATACGTCATAGATCGCACCATATCAAAATAAAGTACGATTCTGACGTTCGGACACACCATAACGTTGTGGTGTTCCGGTGGCGTGAGCTGTGAAACTATTCCACATTGTTTTCATTGAAGACCAAACTCAGAACTCAAATATTCGTCTCCACGATCAGATCGCAGAAACTTTATTTTCTTGTTGCGATGATTTTCCACTTCACTCTGAAATTCTTTGAACCTTTCAACTATTTCAGACTTATGTTTCATCAAGTAGATATACCCATATCTTCTCAAATCATCTTGTGAAGGTCGAGAAAATAACGATACTTGCCACGAGCATCAACACTCATTGGATCGCATACATCGGTATGTATTATTCCCAATAAGTCGGTAGCTTGTTCCATTGTTCGGAGAACGGAGTTTTAGTCATCTTGCCCAAAAGGCACGGTTATAAGCATCAAATGATTCATAATCAAGTGATTCCAAAAGTCCATCAAGATGGAGTTTTCTTCATGCGCTTTACACCAATATGACCTAAGCGGCAAGTGCCACAAATAAGTTGCACTATCATTATTAACTTTGCATCTTTTGGTTTCAATATTATGAATATGTGTATCACTATGATCGAGATCCAATGAACCATTTTCATTGGGTGTATAACCATATAAGGTTTTATTCATGTAAATGAACAACAATTTATTCTCTTACTTAAATGAATAACCGTATTGCAATAAACATGATCAAATCATATTTATGCTCAACACCAAATAACACTTATTTAGGTTCCACACTAATCCGAAAGTATAGGGAGTGTGCGATGATGATCATATCAATCTTGGAACTACTTCCAACGCTCATCGTCACTTCCCTTTCAACTAGTTTCTGTTCATTCTGCAACTCCTGTTTCAAGTTACTACTCTTAGCAACTGAACCAGTATCAAATACCGAGGGTTACTATTAACACTAGTAAAATACACATCAATAATCTGTATATCAAATATACCTTTGTTCACTTTGCCAACCTTCTTATCCGCCAAATACTTGGGGTAGTTCCGCTTCCAGTGACCAGTTCTATTGTAGCAAAAGCACTTAGTCTCAGGCTTAGATCCAGACTTGGGCTTCTTCACTCGAGCAGCAACTTTGCTTGCCGCTCTTCTTGAAGTTCCCTTCTTCCTTTGCCCTTTTCCTTGAGATTAGTGGTCTTGTCAACCATCAACACTTGATGTTTTCTTGATTTCTACCTTCGCCGATTTTAGCATCGCGAAGAGCTTGGGAATTGTTTTCGTCATCCCTTGCATATTATAGTTCATCACGAAGTTCTAGTAACTTTAGTGATGGTGACTAGAGAATTCTGTCAATCACTATCTTATCTGGAAGATTAACTCCCACTTGATTCAAGCGATTGAAGTACTCAGACAATCTGAGCACATGCTCACTAGTTGAGCGATTCTCCTCCATCTTTTAGCTATAGAACTTGTTGGAGACTTCATATCACTCAACTCGGTATTTGCTTGAAATATTAACTTCAATTCCTGGAACATCTCATATGGTCCATGACGTTCAAAACGTCTTTGAAGTCCCGATTCTAAGCCGTTAAGAATGGTGCACTAAACTATCAAGTAGTCATCATATTGAGCTAGCCAAACGTTCATAACGCCCGCATCCGCTCCTGCAATAGGTCTGTCACCTAGCGGTGCATCAAGGACATAATTCTTACATGCAGCAATGAGGATAAACCTCAGATCACGGATCCAATCCGCAATATTGCTACTAACATTTTTCAATACAATTTTCTCTAGGAACACATATAAAAACACAGGGAAGCAACAACGCGAGCTATTGATCTACAACATAATCTGCAAAATACTACCAGGACTAAGTTCATGATAAATTAAAGTTCAATTAATCATATTACTTAAGAACTCCCACTTAGAAAAATATCCCTCCAATTCTCTAAGTGATTGCGTGATCCATATCAACTACACCATGACCGATCATCACGTGTGATGGAGTAGTTTCAATGGTGAACATCAATATGTTGATCATATCTACTATATGATTCACGCCGACCTTCGGTCTCCGTGTTCGAGGTCATATCTTATATGCATAGCTCGTCAAGTATAACCTGAGTATTCGCGTGTGCAACTGTTTTGCACCCGTTGTATTTGAACGTAGAGCCTATCACACCCGATCACGTGGTGTCTCAGACGAAGAACTTTCGCAACGGTGCATACTCGGGAGAACACTTCTTGATAATTTAGTAAGGATCATCTTATAATGCTACCGTCAATCAAAGCAAAATAAGATGCATAAAGGATTAACATCACATGCAATCAATATAAGTGATATGATATGGCCATCATCATCTTGTGCTTGTGATCTCCATCTCAAGCACCGCCATGATCACCATCGTCACCGGTAGCGACACCTTGATCTCCATCGTAGCATCGTTGTCGTCTCGCCAACTATTGCTTCTCGACTATCGCTACTCCTTAGTGATAAAGTAAAGCAATTACATGGCGTTGCATTTCATACAATAAGCGACAACCATATGGCTCCTGCCATTGCCGATAACTTCGGTTACAAAACATGATCATCTCATACAATAAAATATAGCATCACGTCTTGACCATATCACATCACAACATGCCCTGCAAAAACAAGTTAGGCGTCCTCTACTTTGTTGTTGCAAGTTTTACGTGGCTGCTACGGGCTGAGCAAGAACCGTTCTTACCTACGCATCATAACCACAACGATACTTCGTCAAATAGACTCCGTTTTAACCTTCTCAAGGACCGGCGTAGCCACACCGATTCAACTAAAGTGAGAGAGACAGACACCCGCCATCACCTTTAAGCAACGAGTGCTCACGGCGGTGAAACCAGTCTCGCGTAAGCGTCTGGCGTAATGTCGGTCCGGGCCGCTTCATCTCACAATACCGCTGAACCAAAGTATGACATGCTGGTAGGCAGTATGACTTGTATCGCCCACAACTCACTTGTGTTCTACTCGTGCATATGACATCAACGCATAAAACCAGGCTCGGATGCCACTGTTGGGGAACGTAGTAATTTCAAAATTTTCCTACGATCACGCAAGACCATGGTGATGGCATAGCAACGAGAGGAAAGTCGTCCGCGTACCACTCGTGAGACCGAAAGCGAAGCGTTATAACAACGCGGTTGATGTAGTCGTGCGTCTTCACGATCCGACCGATCCAAGCACCGAGCGTCGGCACCTCCGAGTTCTGCACACGTTCAGCTCGATGGCGATCCCGGACTCCGATCCAGCAAAGTGTCGGGATGAGTTCCGTCAAGACGACGGCGTGGTGACGATGATGATGCTCCACCGACGCAGGGCTTCGCCTAAGCTCCGCGACGATATGACTTCTCCGCGCGCAGGCTTCACCTAAGCTCCGCGACGATATGACCGAGGTGGAATATGGTGGAAGGGGCACCGCTGCGGCTAAGGAAAGATCCGTAGATCAACTTGTGTGCCATGGGGTGTCCCCTGCCCTGATATAAAGGAGGGAAGGGAGGGGCTGGCGGCCACCTATGGCTGCGCTGGGAGTCCTACTCCCACCGAGTAGGATTCCCCCAATCCTAGTCCAACTAGGGTTTGACCAAGGGGAGAGGGAGAGAGAGGCCACCCCTTCTCCTAATCCTAATAGGACTAGGGAAGGGGAAGGCTGCGCCAGCATATGGCCCCTTTCTCTTTCCCCTTAAGGCCCATCAAGGCCCATTGACCCCCGGAGGTTCCGTAAACCCGGTACTCGAAAATTCCCAATTTCACCCGGAGTGATTCCGAGTCAAACATAGGCTTCCAATATATCAATCTTTATGTCTCGACCATTTCGAGACTCCTCGTCATGTCCGTGATCTCATCCGGACTCAACAACCTTCGTACATCAATATCATATAAACTCATAATAAGCGCCATCGAAGCGTTAAGCGTGCGGACCCTACGGGTTCGAGAACTATGTAGACATGACCGAGACACCTCTCGGTCAATAACCAATAGCGGGACCTGGATGCCCATATTGGCTCCTACATATTCTACGAAGATCTTTATCGGTCGGACCGCATAACAACATACGTTGTTCCCTTTGTCATCGGTATGTTACTTGCCCGAGATTCGATCGTCGGTATCCAATACCTAGTTCAATCTCATTCTTGGCAAGTCTCTTTTCTCGTTCAAGTAATACATCATCTCACAACTAACACATTTAGTTGCAATGCTTGCAAGGCTTATGTGATGTGCATTACCGAGAGGGCCCAGAGATACCTCTCCACAATCGGAGTGACAAATCCTAATCTCGAAATATGCCAACCCAACATGTACCTTCGGAGACACCTGTAATGCACCTTTATAATCACCCGATTACGTTGTGGCGTTTGGTAGCACCCAAAGTGTTCCTCGGGCAAACGGGAGTTGCATAATCTCATAGTCATAGGAACATGTATAAGTCATGAAGAAAAGCACTAGCAACAAACTATACGATCAGGTGCTATGCTAATGGAATGGGTCATGTCAATCAGATCATTCAACCAATGATGTGATCCCGTTAATCAAATAACAACTCCTTGTTCATGGTTAGGAAACATAACCATCTTTGATTAACGAGCTAGTCAAGTAGAGGCATACTAGTGACACTCTGTAGGTTTATGTATTCACACATGTATTATGTTTCCGGTTAATACAATTCTAGCATGAATAATAAACATTTATCATGATATAAGGAAATAAATAATAACTTTATTATTGCCTCTAGGGCATATTTCCTTCACACTGAGGAATAGAAATTTGGCTGACTGGCAGTCCGGAAACGCCTCTTCCTAATGCGAGCAGAGTCATAGGGGTTGTAGTCTGGGAAGAATATGTGCTCGCCGAAGAAATCATCAGCCTTGAATTTTTGCTTCCTTGAGAATGGATCCTTTGGCTTGGGCAGAGGAGTATCGATGAGTTGCATCACAACCTCGTGAATCGCAATCTCGTGTTCTTCAGATGAGACATGACCTCAACCCATAATGCGGTGAAGAAAATCAATATTACCTCCATGAAACCTTCAACCGTGCACAGGCTATTTTGTCTCATCTCTGATGAAGAAGATTTGAAGAAAATGGGTCTCAACGAAGAATTTGATGATGCGCACCTCCAGAAGAAATACAAGAAGGTCAGGTTCCTTCCTTGGTGGCCAGCTCCTATTCTTCATCGGCGCGACTTGGTGAACGACTGGGCCGAGACCCTACTCGACAAGCGACCCGACAAGCTGGCTCCTCCATCGACTTGATATTCTTGAGCGTTAGTCCTCGGTTCGATCCTTTTGGTCATTCGATGACAAGGGGAGAAATTTGTTAGTCTTCAAGCGGGTCTATTATATTTTTTTGCTAAGTTACAACTCTCGCTCTTGAAACTTTATTGGATCGAGATGTAATCTTAAACCCGATGGTGCTCGATACTTTTGATGTGTTCTTACATGCTTATTCCTTGTTATATGTTAATACCGCATGCTGAATTACATCGATCACCATATTTCATCATGCATTTCAAATTCTTCATATTATATGTCAAATCGTGTATGAATTACAAGATATAGGAGATCTCATGATTCAACTCTTCAAGTGTGCATTGCCTCAAAAGCAAATTCCTCACTATGCACATCTTGAGGTTCTTCTATATCTTGCAATCAAATTTCTCAATATCGATTTTACACTTCATATGTTTCCCCATTGACTTAACCTAAATTGTCATCAATCACAAAAAGGGGGATTGTAAGTTCATCTAGTGCCCTTAGTGATTTTGGTGTATTAAGACTTATAGGTTAAGGGTCTAATGCTTTTATAGTGTACGCAGTCTATAAGTCTATGAGGTTTGATATTCTGAGAGAAAATCGACCCTAAAAATGAAGTTCTTATTGAAGACTTTGGTATTCTAAAGACTTTACGAAGACTAAAGTGAAGAAATTGGTGTGACCTTGAAGACTTGGTATTCATTTGAGGAACATGAAGCGTGAAGACTTTTGTTTTAGTAGTTTCGTTTTCTCTTTCTTGAGTCATAGGAAACCTCGTCTTTATTAAAGGGGTCGAAAATACTAAGGAAAATTTCAATGTGATGCTCAACTCAAAATCCTACACCTACCAATCCCTTGAGTGAAATTGGAAATCTCATACAGATTAAGTCAATTTCTTGATGTGAATCTGAAGTTCTTACATTATTTGAGAATTTATTCGGCCCGAGGAGTTAAGTGCCGGTCAGGATTGCCTACGATGAGAACATGATAGCCACGAGAATTTGAACCTCAAATTTCCGTCTAGTTGTTAATATACCTTTTGTTGTCTCAAAATATCTTATCCATCTAACGGTCCATTATCATTGAAGGGCATTTATGTCTTATCATGTCGGGCTGCTCCCTAGGCTATAAATAGCCGCCTACAACCACTAGCTGGTTGGCTGCTCAAGAAAGCGCACATGTCAATTGAGGCATCCCATCCTCAAGGACTTTGAAAATCATCAAGTGAGGAAAACCCAAACAAACACCTACAAACCCAAAGTGATTGAGCATCAGAAGAGATTGATCCTCGTGGACGATGCTTGTTACCTTTGAAGGTATGCTTCTTCCAGCCGGTTAGGCGTCAAGGTCTAGAGCATCAAGAGGAATTGTGGATCGGCCGAGGCCGAGTTTGTGAAGGTTTGGAAGTTGCACGAAGACTTACCACAGTGATTGGGCCAGTGCATGTGACCTTAGTTCAAGGAGAATCACAGTGAGGACTTGGTGTCTGAGTGTGTGCTAAATTTGGGTGTCCGGGGCTGTGTGTCCTCGAGTTTAAATACTCGGCCGCTCAAACAGACTGTTGGGCATGAGTTGGGAACTGGTCTACCAAATCATTGTCTTCACCAAGATTACTGGTTCTATATCCTCAACTCTTTCATTTCCTCATTCTTGTGTTAGTGCTTCATCATATATGTGTTTGAAGACTTTGGTAAGAATTTCTCGAGTTTCCTCGAGTTCAATTTCTTAAGTCATTTTGTCTTCATCCTGTGTGTTATCTGTGATTACGCTTTACGTACTCTGTGCTTGTCTTCATTTCGTCATGATGACCATGCTGCATTCTGTTATGCTTACTTACGAGTACTTATTCGGCTGCAAGTAGTTCTTAGCTAAGGAATTTCCTCACCGACAAATTCCTCCTGAAGAATTCATAAAATATCGCCTATTCACCCCTCTAGTCAATATGCACTTTCAAAGTCTCCTCTCCTGGCCTTTGAACTTTGGAATTGTCGGCTTCCATAACCACAACATGATACTTGCCAAAGACAACCATATCAAGATCACAAAGCATTGAGGCAGGACATAAGGTTGTATCCTAAGGACTCGACAAGCATGACTTTGTCCATGTGTAGATCCTTTGTGATCATAACCTTACCTAGACCAATACGACTTTTGCATATGTGGTGAAGATGATATGCTTGAATCACGATGGTGAGGCATCCATCAATAGATTCTTGTCACCAGTCATGTGGTTGTACATCCACTATCAAGGACCCACTCGGTGGCTTTGGGTTGATCATCCTGCGGATGAATTAGTGCGACTACGAACTTCATATACTTCATCGGTGAAGAATATGACATCACAATTCATCAGATCAAGTTCATCAACTAATAGAGCAGATAAAGCAGTATGAGGGCGTGAGAAATGAAAGTTCATTTCTTGAGTTAACTGCGTCCTTTCGAGCACTTTTGGTCTCGGCAAATTCTTGAGACGTTTGAGCGCGATGGAGACACGACTTCTATAGAAGAGATTAGTTCTTTTCTTCACCACCCACATCTGAAGGGTGGCAATGAATTCATCACTCTGCGAGCTCCATACAAGAAGGTGGCATAAAGCCAATCCATTTCGTTTCACATAAGAGGAGTTAGGGTAAGCATGAATAGCGAGAGAAATTCTTGGGGACTTATGAACATAATGATTAGAAGAATAATGCTCATATTCATAGCCCTAGCTCTTCCTGCGAAGCAGAGTTATTAGCACGATGATATTCATATGAGGACTTTGATCCTTTTGAGAATTTGATCCCGCGTGAGAATTTGGTTCATATGAGGACTTGGATCCATCTGAAGAATTTAGTCCATATGAAGAATTTGATTTGAGTTTCCTATTCTTCACGGGTGGTGTCATGAGGACATTCACCTAAAGACTTTCAAAGCACCTTTTGGGAACCCATATTTTCTTCATAGGGAAGCTGTTCTGCAGCTAGTGCCAACATATCTGTAAATACTTCACCATTAGATTTTTGAGCAGGTTTATAGTTGGAGTCAAATGACTCATCGAGAAGAATGAAGATTCACATATAAGCCAGGATAGATTAGGTTGTCACATCCACAGTTCTAGTAATGCCTAGTGTTATCTCTTGGTGATGCATCCTGTTTACTTTTCACGGAAATTGAAATGGGGATGAAAAAACTGACACCCCTAACTCAACTAGGATTCTTGAAATACTTCTTCAATAAACCCAAATGCCCTTCTAAAATGTTCATCATCTTGGCATTGGTCTAGAACCTCTCCCAAAAATGGTGCACATTTTCTAGGCCATTCTGATTTTAAATTAAATCATATGTTAATTGCATTTGGACATTTAAATGCTATAAAATATTTTAAATGTCTAAATAATCATAAAATTATGTTTCTTGTATATAGTTTCAGCAGTGGGCACAAAGTAGTTTCATGATTTTGAGTTAGCTTTAGCATTTTTAATAAAGCCCTAAAGATTACGGAGAAATGAAAAACAAAAACAATTAAAGAGAGTGAACCACAGGACAACTTACACGTTCTAGCCCACCCTTTATGCTAACCTAATAAAATGACCCATTAGCCCTCCACCTCCTGTGTCTTCCACCTCCTGCCGGTGGGGCGGGGAGGCGTGTAACCACTGCAGCGCAGCACATGAAACCCTCACCTTCCGCCCGCTTCAGGAGCCAGCCCAGTGCCACGCACTACCCCTCGCCCCTGCACTCTCCTCTCTCCCTGGACCCAACCCCTTGTTGGGGAGCGTTCAGAAAATTAAAATTTTCCCTACGGTTTCACCAAGATCCATCTATGAGTTCATCTAGCAGCAGTATTCAGATTAGATAGCATCTACATACCACTTTGTAGATCATAGCGGGCGCCGGAGTGAGCGTGGATGAGGTGGTCGAACTTCGCGATCCAATTCACGATGATCTAGTGCAGCAGGGCACCTCGCGTTCAACTGCGTGCGGTTAGCGTCGCGTCTCTTCTTGATCCACAAGGTGAAGGAGAGGTTGAGAAGATAGCTCCGGCGGCAGCCTGACGGCGTGGTGATGGTGGAACTTCTGATATCCGTGGAGCTTGGCCGTGCACTACGGAGGAGGAGGATGTGTTGGAGAGGGAGAGGGGCGTCGAGGGCAGTGCTGCTGCCCTCCTCCCCTTTTATATAGGTGCCAAGGGGGCGTACCCCCTCCTCCAAGGGAGGAGTGCGGCCAGAGAGGGAGGCTGGTTGTCGTCGAGGAATTTGATCATCATTTTCTTTAGCACCATTTTCTTTAGCATTTTCTTCAGGTGCATCAGCGCGACGTTCTTCACGTTCTGGAATGAGTTCTTCAGCAGATTCTTCGGTACGGATGACATCCTCAGTAGCCTTGAACTTGATAGAATCCTCAGGTGCTGTTTCATCTATCACAGAAGGTAGGAGCTCTCTTTGTGAGCCATTAGTTTCATCGAACCGCACATCTATAGTTTCAACAACCTTGTGAAGAACGTTGTTGAAGACTCTGTAGGTGTGCGAGTCCTTTCTGTAACCAAGCGTTAAACCTTCATGTGCTTTCGGTGCAAATTTAGCATTGTGACGAGGATCTCCAATCCAACATTTAGCACCGAAGACTTTGAAATAACTCACATTGGGTTTCTTGTCAGTGAGCAGTTCATAGGCAGTCTTCTTGAAGAATTTGTGAAGATATACCCTATTGATGATGTGGCACGCAGTATAAATTGCCTCAATCCAGAAGTGACGAGGTGTCTTGTACTCATCAAGCATAGTGCGAGCCATCTCAACAAGAGTTATGTTCTTGCGCTCCATGATGCCATTTTGCTGAGAAGTATAAGGAGCAGATAACTCATGAGTAATACCAAGTTCATCAAGATAGTCATCGAGACCAGAATTCTTGAACTCAGTTCCATTCTCACTTTTGATGTGCTTGATCTTCACACCAAAGTTGGTTGAAGCCCTCGAGGAAAATCGTTTGAAGACTTCCTGCACTTCTTGTTTGTAAGTAACAATGTGTACCCATGTGTAACGAGAGTAATCATCAACTATAACAAGACCATGTAGAGATGCATCATTAGTGACTGCTGAGTAATGATTGGGACCGAAGAGATCCATATGAAGCAATTCAAATGGTCGAGTAGTGGTCATGATAGTCTTCGCTGGATGCTTGGCCTTGGTAATCTTTCCAGCTTCACAGGCTCCGCATAAGTGATCCTTGAGGAATTTGACATTCTCAATGCCAATGACATGCTTCTTCTTTGCAAGCTTGTGCAAATTCTTCATGCCTGCATGACCAAGTCGTCGATGCCATAGCCAGCCTTCTGAAGCTTTTGCAGGTAGGCACACGGCTGGTTGCGGTCCTGTAGAGAAATCAACAATATAAAAGTCTGTAAGTGCATCTAGTGCCCCTTAGTGATTTTGGTGTATGGAAGACTTATAGGTTAAGGTCTAATGCGTTTATGAGTGTACACAGGTCTATAAGTCTATAAGGAGTTTGATATTTACAGAGAAAGTCGACCCCTAAAAATGAAGTTTTTCGACTGAAGACTTTGGTATTCTGAAGACTTTCTGAAGACTTTGAAAGTGAAGAAATTGGCATGACCTTGAAGACTTGGTATTCATTTGAGGAACATGAAGCGTGAAGACTTTTGTTTTCGTAGTTTTGTTTTCTCTTTCTTGAGTCATAGGAAACACCGTACTGTTAAAGGGGGTCGAGGAAATACTAAGGAAAAATTTCAATGTGATATTCAACTCAAAATCCTACACCTACCAATCCCTTCGAGTGAAGCCATTAGAAATCTCATACAGTTCAGTCAATTTCTTCAGTGACAGAGACGAAGTTCTTCTGGTCGTTGAGGAATTTGTTCTGACTGAGAAGTTAGGAATTCGCCAGTGCGGATTGCCTACACAGTGAGGAACATGATAGCCCTGAGGAATTTGAACCTCAAATTTCCGACCGTTGCTGTGCTACGCGCCAGCTGTCTCAAAATATCTTATCCATCTAACGGTCATATCATTGAAGGGCGTTTATGTCTTATCATGTCGGGCTGCTCCCTAGGCTATAAATAGCCGCCCCCTACAACCACTAGCTGGTTGGCTGCTCCGAGAGAAACTGACACTTGTCAATTGAGAGCATCCCATCCTCCGAGGACTTTGAGTGAAAATCATCAAGTGAGGAAAACCCAAACACAAACACCTACAAACCCAAAGTGATTGAGCATCACTGAAGAGATTGATCCTGCGTGGATCCGATTCTTGTTACCTTTGAAGACTGTGCTTCTTCCAGACGGTTAGGCGTCAAGGTCTAGAGCATCCAAGAGGAATTGCGGATCGCCGAGTGACCGAGTTTGTGAAGGTTTGGAAGTCGCCTGAGGACTTACCACGAGTGATTGGACGAGGTCTGTGTGACCTTAGTTCAAGGAGAATATGGTGAGGACTTGGTGTCCTGAGCTGCGTGGTCAGGACTGGGTTTCCGGGACTGTGTGTCCTCGAGTTTAAATACTCAGCCGCTCCAACCAGACGTACAACCGAGACAGCAGTTGGAACTATTCTACCAAATCATTGTCTTCACCAAGCTTACTGGTTCTATTTCCTCAACTCTTCCATTTCCTCATTACTGTGTTAAGTGCTTCATCATATCTGTGTTTGAAGACTTTCTGAATTTCCTCAGTTCAATTTCTTCAGTCTGTTTGTCTTCATCCTATGTTATCCTGTGAATACGCTTTCTGTACTCTGTGCTTGTCTTCATTTCATCATCATGACCATGCCTATATTCTGTTATGCTTACTTCTGAGTACTTATTCCGCTGCAAGTAGTTCTTCGCTGAGGAATTTCCTCACCGGCAAATTCCTTAGTGAAGAATTCATAAAAATCGCCTGTCACCCCCCTCTAGTCGATATAACGCACTTTCAATTGGTATCGGAGCAAGGTACTCCCTTGTTCTGTGTGATTTTGGTTTAACCGCCTGGAGTTTTAGTTATGTCGACCGCAGGTATGATCAAGGTCTCTGCTGGCTGTCCTACCTTCGATGGGACAGACTATCGATACTGAAAAATAAGATGCGAATGCATCTTGAGGCAATTGATAACGATCTCTGGTATGTTGTGGAAAATGGTGTTCCCGCTGTCTCACCCTCACTGACCGCCACCGATGTGAAGAGATTCTAGAAACTCGATTCTCAAGCGAAGAATATCATATGTGGCCATCTGAGCAAAGGATAGTATGGAAGAGTGAGTGCTTTGGAAACTGCTAAGCTTATCTGGGATAGGCTGTCCAAAGTGAATGAAGGAGTCTCAACTCAGCGTGACTCTCGAGTTGATGTTCTTCGCAATCTCTTCAACCGCTTCAAAAGACTTGACAATGAAAATGTTCAACAAACCTTCGATCGCCTCACTGACATCTCAAATGAGCTTCAAGCGCTTGGTGCCACTGACATCACCGATCATGAGGTGGTGAAGAAATTTTGAGATCGCTTGATTCCTCATTTGATACTCTGGCATTGATGATACAAGAGCGTGCTGATTACAAGTCACTTGATCCCGCTGATATCCTCGAGAGGCTAAACACTTATGAGTTCCAGCTTGCTGAAAAGAGAGATCTCTATGGTTCGTGCTATGGTAGATCACGTGCCCTGAAGGCCAAGGCAGTGTCTGAATCTGAAAATGAAGATTCTGGCAGCAGCCTTGGTGATCCTGAAGAATTGAGCCAGGAGCTAGCACTGCTCGTGAAGAAATGCCAGAAGTTCTCAAGACTTGGCCGCTTTGGAAAATCCTCAAGGAGCAATGATTCCTCATCCAGTGACTACAAGAGGAGGCTATGCCACAAATGCAAGAAACCTGGTCACTATATTCAAGATTGTCCTCAGTGGGAAAAGGAATTAAAGAAGAAGAAATACAAGGATTACAGTTCTGATGATGCTACGAAGAAGAAGAAATTGTCAAAATCTTCATCATCAAAATCCTCGAAGTCTTCATCTCACAAGAAGAGCAGCTCCAAGAAGGCTCGGGCATTCATTGGCAAGGAAATGGACTCTGAGGATGAATCTGAGGAACATGAGGAAGAGGAGGCATCTGAGGAGTCCGAGTCTGGTGTGGCAAGTCTGGCTCTCACTACTGCATTCGTCTATCTTTAACTCTGAAGAAAATGACCTCACTAACAAGGCTGATGAAGGCAATGATGACTACGCTCCCACCTACTGCTTCATGGCAAAGGGTGTCAAGGATGATCAACCCAAAGCCACCGAGTGGGTCCTCGATAGTGGATGTACAAATCACATGACTGGTGAAAAGAATCTGTTGATTGATGCTCCCTTATCACCATCGCATCTAAAGCATATCATCTTCGCTGAGAAAGGCAAAAGTCAGGTATTGGGTCTAGGTAAGGTTGCGATCACAAAGGATCGACACATGGACAAAGTCATGCTTGTTGAGTCCTTAGGATACAACCTTATGTCTGTCTCAATGCTTTGTGATCTTGATATGATTGTTGTCTTTGGCAAGTATCGTTGTGTTGTGGTTTTGGAAGCTGACAATTCCAAACTCTTCGAAGGCTTTAGGAGAGAAGACTTGTACATTGTTGATTTCTCTACAGGACCTCAACCAGCCGTGTGCCTACTTGCAAAAGCTTTAGAAGGCTGGCTATGGCATCGACGACTTGGTCACGCAGGCATGAGGAATTTGCACACACTTGCGAAGAAGAAGCATGTCATTGGCATTGAGAATGTCAAATTCCTCAAGGATCACTTGTGTGGAGCCTATGAAGCTGAAAAAATGACCAAGGCCAAGCATCCAACGAAGACTATCATGACCACTACTCGACCATCGAATTGCTTCACATGGAACTCCTTGGTCCTAATCATTACTCAGCAGTCACTAATGATGCATCTCTATATGGCTTTGTTATTGTTGATGATTACTCTCGTTACACATGGTACACATTGTTACTTACAAACATGAAGTGCAGGAAGTCTTCAAATGATTTTCCTCGAGGGCTTCAACCAACTTTTGTGTGAAGATCAAGCACATCAGGAGTGACAATGGAATTGAGTTCAAGAATTCTGGTCTTGATGACTATCTTGATGAACTTGGTATTACTCATGAGTTATCTGCTCCTTATACTCCTCAGCAAAATGGCGTCGTGGAGCGCAAGAACAAAACTCTTGTTGAGATGGCTCGCACTATGCTTGATGAGTACAAGACGCCTCGTCACTTCTGGATTGAGGCAATTTACACTGCATGCCACATCATCAAGAGGGTATATCTTCACAAATTCTTCAAGAAGACTGCCTATGAACTCATCACTGACAAGAAATCCAATGTGAGTTATTTCAAAGTCTTCGGTGCTAAATGTTGGATTAGAGATCCTCATCACAATGCTAAATTTGCACCGAAAGCACATGAATGTTTTATGCTTGGTTACGGAAAGGACTCACACACCTACAGAGTCTTCAACAATGTTCTTCACAAGATTGTTGAAACTGTAGATGTGCAGTTCAATGAAACTAATGGCTCGCAAAGAGAGCACCTACCTTCTGTGATAGATGAACCAGCACCTGAGGATTCTACCAAGTTCAAGTCTACTGAGGATGTCATTCCTACCGAATAATCTGCTGAAGAATTCATTCCAGAACGTGAAGAACATCGAGCTGATGCACCTGAATAAAATGCTGAAGAAAATGGTGCTGAAGAAAATGTTGATCAAATTCCTCGATGACAACCAGCTCATCCTCGCGTTGCAAAAGAAGTGCAAGTTGAAAAGATCATCGATGGCATTGAAGCACCAGGTCCTCTCACACGCTCAAAAGCTTCACATTTATCTAACTTTTGTGGGCACTATGCTTTTGTCTTTATCACAGAGCCCACTAAGGTAGATGAAGCATTTCGAGCCCGAGTGGATTCAGGCCATGCAAGAAGAATTACATCGCTTCGAGCTCAACAACGTGCAGGGAACTGGTCAAACGTCCAGATCCTCGCAAGCATAATATCATTGGCACAATGTGGATCTACCGCAACAAGCAAGATGAAAATGGCCTTGCGGTGAGGAATAAGGCACGACTTGTAGCTCAAGGCTACACACAGTTGAAGGAATTGATTTGATGAAACTTTTGCACTGTTGCTAGACTTGAGGCTATTCATATATTACTTGCTTATGCTAACCATCATGATATCACTTTATATCAAATGGATGTGAAGAGTGCATTCCTCAATGGTAAGCTTGAGGAGAAGTATATGTTGCTCAACCCCCAGGTTTTGAACATCCAAAGAATCCTGACAAAGTCTTCTGACTCAACAAGGCTCTCTATGGCCTCAAGCAGGCCCCTCGGGCGTGGTATGACACTTTGAAGGAATTCCTCATGAAGAATGGCTTCACACCCGGTTCACTCGACCCTACTCTCTTTACTAAATCTTATGATGGTGAACTATTTGTGTGCCAAATATACGTTGATGATATTATCTTTGGCTGTACTGACCAACGTTATAGTGATGAATTTGCCTATATGATGAGTGAAGAATATCAAATGTCTGTGATGGAAGAGTTGAAATTCTTTTTAGGTCTTCAAATTCGCCAACAGCGCAATGTCATATTCATATCTCAGGAGAAATACCTCAAGGATGTTCTGAGGAAATTCGGCATGCAAGATTGCAAAGGCGTCAGAATTCCTATGCCCACAAATGGCCATCTATGCACTGATGAAAATGGTATTGACTTCGATCACAAGGTATACCGCTCCATGATTGGTTCTTTATTGTACTTATGTGCATCTATGCCTGATATAATGCTTAGTGTTTGCATGTGTGCCCGATTTCAAGCTACACCGAAGGAATCACACCATAAGGTTGTGAAGCATATTCTTCGATATCTAGCTCACACACCAACACTAGGATTATGGTACCCCAAGGGCTCTGCTTTTGATCTCATTGGATATTTTGACTCGACTATGCTGGTGATCGTGTGGACGCAAGTCAACATCTGGTACTTGTCATTTCCTCGGACGATCTTTGGTCCATTGGTCCTCGAGAAATGCAACTGTGTATCACCGCTCTCATCGCGAAGCTGAGTACATTGCTGCTGGTTCGTGTTGTGCTCAATTGCTATGGATGAAGCAAACTCTCAAGGATTATGGCATCAACATGAAGAATGTGCCCCTCTACTGTGACAATGAGAGTGCCATCAAGATTTCTCACAACCCAGTTCAACACTCGAAGACAAAGCACATTCAGATTCGTCATCATTTTCTTCGTGATCATGTGTTGAAGGGCGACATTTCTATTGATCATGTGAAGACTGAAGAACATCTAGCCGATATCTTCACAAAGCCCTTGGATGAGAAGAGATTTAGCAAGTTGCGGTGTGAGCTAAATATCTTAGAATCTTCGAATGTTCTTTGAAAAGGACACTCATCCTAACACTTATGCAAAGTTGATGACTTAGATGTGCAACACATGAAGAAACGTTTTTCTTCAATCAATGAAGAATAACACTCTAAGTGTGAAGAAATTAATGAAGAATTTGATTCTCATAACCCTCGACAATTGTATGCGTGTCTGAAATCATCATTCTTATACGGTGGGTCACGCCACCACCAAAGTTGAAAATCTTCAATTTGAGTTTTCCTCGGTTTTGAAATTCTTCAGTTTTCAAATTCTTCAACTTTGCAAAATCTTCACTAGTTCCATCGTTTTTCTTCATTGGCTATATATATATATATATATATATATATATATATATATATATATATATATATATATATATATATATATATATATATATATATATATATATATATATATATATATATATATATATATATATATATATATATATATATATACATATATATATGTATATGGGTTTATGTCCTCTACAACATTCACTTATGGCTATTTCTTCAAGTTGTTCTTCTGCTAAGTGAATGTGATCGGACCCTTCCCCCTCTATGCTATACTAAACCCAATCTATTCACAAATTCTTCATGTGCGTTCTATATGAAACTAGTTTGAAATCTTCACTGAGTCCTTGTCAGCTGAAGAATTTGCGAACGGAACTTTTAACTTATCTTATCCAAATTTTCGGCTTTGCCACTCAAACCGTTCCGCATCCCATGATAGACTTATCTATTCACCCACGATCTAACACGATCTCCACTTTTCAGTACGTGGGTGACACATGTCATGCGAATGAGAAGGGTCAGGGGCACGTTCGTCCAAAATATTCGGGCGAACAGCTTTTCACTGTGGCTATAAATACCCCTTCTCCCCTTCCTCACTTCCTTTAATCCGCTCGACCTCTCTCTCCCGCTCGAGCTTCTCAAACCCTAGCGCCGCCGCTACTTCAACGTCGCCGGTGAGGAAGAGCTTCACTGCCTCGACCTCGTCGCTGTCATACTCGCGCCTGCCGCGGAAATCTTCACTCCGCCACCGCCGTAGCCGTCTTCCTCCGCCGAGTTAGGGAGTGGAAGATCTGCACTGACGAACTTCACCTCTCCATCTCACAGTTCGTCGTGTTCTTCGTCCAGGGTAATTAAAAGTTACTTTTACTGCCCTCTTTGATTCAAATGATTTCTACAAAATCCTCAAAGGTGTTTTTTCTTCAAATCCTCACACACTAAACACCTCACATGTCATCTGTTCTTGATTCGTTTCTCTAAGCATCATTTTTCTTCAAGATTCCTCAATTGTGTGGATCTTCGATTTATACAACTCTAGAACCTAAGACAAAGAACGCTTAGTGAAATTCTTCAAGACTCATCTGGTCAAAATTCCTCAAACTTGTTCTTTTTGAAAAACCTTTTGAGAACGCATATGACCTCTCCAAATTCCTCGCAACTATACTCTGCTTCACGGTACTCATGTCATTCTTGAATCACTAGGTTCTCATCAACTTAACTCATTTGCAGCGTTCCTCGAAGAAAAGTTGCATACTTCTTTAGAGAATTTGATTGTTCAAATTCCTCAAGCAAGAAAATGGCAGACGGTAAGAAGCCACGAAGGGAGGAAAGAAGCTGAGGTCATGACGCCTTTGAGATCCCTCGATGACATATACAAAGACTATTGCACTCCTGATGAGGCCAAGTTTGGTAAGGAGAACAAAAATCAGTGCAAGGTGCGCATCCAGAGGATAGAAAGGAGATGGGCAAGAGAATGGAGGGAGTACAGGTATGTAACTCCAAAGTACATGAAGAAATTCGCACTCAATCCTCCATGCCCAAGACCACCATTGGCACCTGGCCAAGTAGTAGATCCCACCAGCCTCAAGCGCGGTGAGGATTATCCTGATGATGTGGCAAAGCGCCAAGCAAAGCTGGCCAAGCAAGCCAAAGAAGCAGTGAGGAAATTCAATGAGGAATCTGCTGCTGCTGCCTCTGCTGAGGCCTCTGCTGTCAAGCCAAAGAAATCTATGGCAAAGAAGCCCGCGCGCAAGCCAAGCGCTTCACCTCCAGCGCCCTCAAGACCTAGTTCCTAAGCAATGCCCTCACGGCCAGAATCCTCAAAGCCCTCACGGCCTATTCCTCATGCTGCTCCTGCTCCTCCGCCAAAGTCTTCGGCCGCTCTGACAAAGTCCTCTGCACCTGTGCATCTTGTCACGTGCCAAAGGACGGCAGACATCTCCATTGCCTCAGGTGTCTCAGCTAGTTCCTCGGCTGCACCCAATTCTTCAACGGGTCTGTCTCTACTGAAGAAAAAGCCCACTGCAGGATGAGGTCCTCACCCTAGTCCTCAGAAGAAGCAGGTTGCCTTCCAAGTACCGTCTGAAGAAAACGAAGCTGATGATGAAGAACTTGCTGAGATCATCAGAGATAGGCAAGTCAGGGCCGCTAGAGCCAAAGGCACTAATGTGCCACTGCTATTGGATCCTAAGTTGATCCTCGATTATATTTATCTCTGGCACAAGGATCCAGACACTCCTATGCCTGATTTCAATTTGACTCCTGGCCAAAGTCACATGCTGACCCATTTCATCTCTGAAGAAAAATGGAAGTTTGAGAAGGCTAGGCAGATCAAGAAAGCACAGTATAGGAAAGAAATTTTTTTGAAGACCGATGTTGTCTTTATGACAACTGATGAGTTTATAAAAATCCAGTCTGAAATCAAAGCCCTCAGCAAAAACCTCAATGCCTAATATGCTGATTGGCAAGGTGCCAAAGTCAGATTTGTTAAACTGACTGAGAAATTCACCTCCAATGTTGCAGCTCCATCGCAACAGGAAATTCCTCAGGCTGAAGCTTCTGCTCAGCAAACTAAAGAACATGCCAGCACCGCTGATGACTTTCAGACTGCTGAAGAAAATGTTAGTTCCAGGGCTGATGACTACATTCCAGCTGCTGAAGACATTGCCAGGGCATCCGCTAGTGGTGCGCCTGAAGAAAATGAAGAAGTCAGGGCAACTGCATCAATTGCGCGTGAAGAAAATCAACCAGATTCCTCTGCTCCTCCTGCGCCTACACCAACTCCAATCCTTCCATATGCATTAGATGTTAAGAAAACCAAGGCCACAGAGCGTGCAGCTGTGAAGAAAAGGAATGCATCAGCTGCTTCAGATTCCTCAGCTCCAAAGAAAATGAAGCCTATGACAAGTTCATTTGCAAATCCAATTGATGCTGTTCCGATCTCAACCATGCCATCAAAGGACCTTGTTCCTTTTGGTGAAGAATATGTTATCCCTAGCGGATCT
The DNA here is from genome assembly GCA_021605205.1 of Aegilops longissima. Taxonomy (NCBI): domain Eukaryota; kingdom Viridiplantae; phylum Streptophyta; class Magnoliopsida; order Poales; family Poaceae; genus Aegilops; species Aegilops longissima. The sequence goes on along the minus strand of CM038677.1, from coordinate 777,959,909 downwards.
GATGAAGAAAATCATTCTGCTGCTTCATCAGAGCAGATTGATGAAGAAATTGAAGTGGATGCTATCCCTTCAACATCTGTTGTCTCCTCGCCCATGCCTCAGTTCACAGCTGAAGAGGCTGGCATTGAAGAAATGGATGATGAAGACGTGGATATTGGGTGCACTACGCCAGTGATGAATGATGAATTTTGGGAAAGTCGACACCCCAATTCTCCACTCCTCACCCCTTTACAGCAAATACCTCAGTCCCCTACACCAACCGTTTAAATGGGCTCTGAAGAAACTCACCCCACATCATCCGTACATGAAGAAATTCCAGCCACTAGTGCTGAAGAAACTGCTGCTGCTGATCACTTGAACACGCAAACTGCCACTAAAGAGGAACCATAAATTCCTCAGCCTGAAGAACCTGAGATTGCAATTCCTGAAGTCATGATGCAACTCACTGACACTCCACTACCAAAGCCAAAGGATCCATTCTCATGGAAGCAAAAGTTCAAGGCTGAAAATTTCTTCGGCGAGCATGTGTTCTTCACAGAGTACAACCCCTATGATTCTGCTCGCATAAGGAAGAGGCATTTCTGGATGGCCAGCCAGGCCAATTTCTATTCCTTAGTGCTGTTCAACAAAGACAAAGTCTTCGATCATGCACACATTCCTCATGTGGACATGGAATCTCTTCCGGGCTTCGAGCCAGTCCTCAGTGTTCTTCACGACGCTAGACTGTTAAATTTCTGCACTGACATATGTGATTGGAATGAAGAACTCATTCTTCAATTCTTTGCGACGCTGCACATCACAGGAGATTCTGAAGATGTGAACTCATGGGTGCTGGACTGGATGTCAGAAAACACTCACTACAAGGCACCAGCTATTGAATTGCTTCGTGCCCTACCACTCAGTCCTCCCCTTGAAAGTGCTCTTTGCGTCTACAGTGAACCTGATCTTACAAATCACTACATGCAAGTTCTGATGAAGCCTTTGAAGCCAGGGCAGGCCCCACGAACCAAATTCCTCGTCAAGGAATTACTGTATGTGCCTCGGACTGTCTATCGCATTTTGACGAAGACATTGAGTCCTATCAAAGGCCATGACTCGAATGAAGAAGAAGTCGTTGGCATCATGAAGAATCTGCTTTTCAATATCATTCATGGCGTTCCTGTCAACTTCCATGATTTCTTCATGAGGACTGTGGCGAATGTCGCTATGTCACCTTTTGAGCTGAAGCCTTATGCACCTTGGATTACGAGATTCATCAGAACAAGGTCTTCACTCAATTACAAAGCTGATACTCTGAATCACTGCAGCTACTTGCCTCTGATTGAAGTCCTCAAATGGACATTTTCCTCAGCTGATGACAAAGGCAAGGCTGCTGCTGTGATAGATGAAGGCATTCATTAATAGGATGGCCAATTTCGCAAGGCTGCATCCTACTCAACCAATGATGACTCTGCCACCAACACAACCAAGCCAAATCCTCAAGGCACAGCACCCAGGGTGATGACTGATCGTGAGCTTCTCCTCAGTCTTCATCAGAAGGTTGATCACAATCATAAATGGGTCAAGCGTCAGTTCGGTTCAATTCTTCACAACATGACCTCAACCCATAATGCAGTGAAGAAAAATCAATATTACCTCCATGAAACCTTCAACCGTACCTGGGCTATTTTGTCTCATGTCTACAGCGAAGAAGATTTGAAGAAAATGGGTCTCAACGAAGAATTTGACTGGTCTGCACCTCCACCGAAGAAATACAAGAAGGTCAAGGTTCCTTCCTTGGTGGCCAGCTCCTATTCTTCATCGCGCGACAACGATGAACATGAAGACTTGGGCGACATCATGGCAGACCCTACTACGACAAACGACCCGACAACGCTGGCGCTCCTCCATCAACTTGATATTCTTCGTATGTTAGTCCTCGCCGATCCTTTTGGTCATTCGATGACAAAGGGGGAGAAATTTGTGTTAGTCTTCAAGCGGGTCTATTATATGGGCGTTTTTTTTGCTAAGTTACAACTCTCGCTCTTCTGAAACTTTATTGGATCGAGATGTAATCTTAAACCCGATGGTGCTCTGATACTTTTGATGTGTTCTTCTGCATGCTTATTCCTTGTTATATGTTAATACACGCATGCTGAATTACATCAGTCACCATATTTCATCATGCATTTCAAATTCTTCATATTATATGTCAAATGCGTGTATGAATTACAAGATATAGGGGGAGATCTCCATGATTCAACTCTTCAAGTGTGCATTGCCTCAAAAGCAAATTCCTCACTATGCACATCTTCAGGGGGAGTTCTTCTATATCTTGCAATCAAATTTCTCAATATCAGTATTTACACTTCATATGTTTATCCCCATTGAAAACTTAACCTAAATTGTCATCAATCACAAAAAAGGGGGAGATTGTAAGTTCATCTAGTGCCCCTTAGTGATTTTGGTGTATTAAAGACTTATAGGTTAAGGGTCTAATGCTTTTATGAGTGTACACAGGTCTATAAGTCTATGAGGAGTTTGATATTTACAGAGAAAGTCGACCCCTAAAAATGAAGTTCTTCGATCAAGACTTTGGTATTCTAAAGACTTTACAAGACTCGAAAGTGAAGAAATTGGTGTGACCTTGAAGACTTGGTATTCATTTGAGGAACATGAAGCGTGAAGACTTTTGTTTTCGTAGTTTCGTTTTCTCTTTCTTGAGTCATAGGAAACACCGTCTTTGTTAAAGGGGTCGAGGAAATACTAAGGAAAAATTTCAATGTGATGCTCAACTCAAAATCCTACACCTACCAATCCCTTGAGTGAAGCCATTGGAAATCTCATACAGTTAAGTCAATTTCTTGATGTGAATCGAAGTTCTTACAGTCACGAGGAATTTGTTCGGCCCGAGGAGTTAGGAATTCGCCAGTGCGGATTGCCTACACAGTGAGGAACATGATAGCCCTGAGGAATTTGAACCTCAAATTTCCGTCCGTTGTTGTGCTACGCACCAGCTGTCTCAAAATATCTTATCCATCTAACGGTCATATCATTGAAGGGCATTTATGTCTTATCATGTCGGGCTGCTCCCTAGGCTATAAATAGCCGCCCCCTACAACCACTAGCTGGTTGGCTGCTCCGAGAGAAACTGACACATGTCAATTGAGAGCATCCCATCCTCCGAGGACTTTGAGTGAAAATCATCAAGTGAGGAAAACCCAAACCAAACACCTACAAACCCAAAGTGATTGAGCATCACTGAAGAGATTGATCCTGCGTGGACCCGATGCTTGTTACCTTTGAAGACTGTGCTTCTTCCAGACGGTTAGGCGTCAAGGTCTAGAGCATCCAAGAGGAATTGTGGATCGCCGAGTGACCGAGTTTGTGAAGGTTTGGAAGTTGCCTGAAGACTTACCACGAGTGATTGGACGAGGTCTGTGTGACCTTAGTTCAAGGAGAATACGGTGAGGACTTGGTGTCCTGAGCTGTGTGCTCAGGACTGGGTGTCCGGGACTGTGTGTCCTCGAGTTTAAATACTCAGCCGCTCAAACCAGACGTACAACTGAGACAGTAGTTGGAACTGGTCTACCAAATCATTGTCTTCACCAAGATTACTGGTTCTATATCCTCAACTCTTTCATTTCCTCATTACTGTGTTAAGTGCTTCATCATATATGTGTTTGAAGACTTTGACTGAAGACTTTCTCAGTTTCCTCAGTTCAATTTCTTAAGTCTGTTTGTCTTCATCCTGTGTTATCCTGTGATTACGCTTTCTGTACTCTGTGCTTGTCTTCATTTCGTCATGATGACCATGCCTGTATTCTGTTATGCTTACTTCTGAGTACTTATTCCGCTGCAAGTAGTTCTTCGCTAAGGAATTTCCTCACCGACAAATTCCTCACTGAAGAATTCATAAAAATCGCCTATTCACCCCCCTCTAGTCAATATAACGCACTTTCAAAGTCTCCTCTCCTAAAGCCTTTGAAGACTTTGGAATTGTCAGCTTCCATAACCACAACACAACGATACTTGCCAAAGACAACAACCATATCAAGATCACAAAGCATTGAGACAGACATAAGGTTGTATCCTAAGGACTCGACAAGCATGACTTTGTCCATGTGTCGATCCTTTGTGATCGCAACCTTACCTAGACCCAATACCGACTTTTGCATATGTCGTCAAGATGATATGCTTCAGATCACGATGGTGATAAGGGAGCATCCATCAATAGATTCTTGTCACCAGTCATGTGATTTGTACATCCACTATCAAGGACCCACTCAGTGGCTTTGGGTTGATCATCCTGCAGATGAATTAGTGCAGCTTACGAACTTCATATACTTCATCAGTGAAGAATATGACATCACAATTCATCAGATCAAGTTCATCAACTAATAGAACAGATAAAGCAGTATGAGGACGTGAGAAATGAAAGTTCATTTCTTCAGGATTAGCCTGCGTCCTTTCGAGCACTTTTTCGTGTCTCCAAGAAATTCTTGGAGACGCTTGAGCACGCCCGAGACCTGACCTCTATAGAAGAGATTAGTTCTTTTTCTTCACCACCCACATCTGAAGGGGTGGCAATGAATTCATCACTCTGCGAGCTCCATACAAGAAAGGTGGCATAGAAGCCAATCCATTTCGTTTCACATAAGAGGAGTTAGGGTAAGCATATGAATAAGCAGAGAAATTCTTCGAGGACTTATGAACATAATGATTAGAAGAATAATGCTCATATTCATAGCCCTTAGCTCTTCCCTGCGAAACAGAGTTGTTAGCACGATGATATTCATATGAGGACTTTGATCCTTTTGAGGAATTTGATCCACGTGAGGAATTTGGTTCGTATGAGGACTTGGATCCATACGAAGAATTTGGTCCATATGAAGAATTTGATTTGAGTTTCCTATTCTTCACAGGTGGTGTCATGAGGACATTCACCTAAAGACTTTCAAGGCACCTTTTGGGAACCCATATTTTCTTCATAGGGGAACTGTTCCTGCAGCTAGTGCCAACATATCTAGCAAATACTTCACCATTCTGATTTTTGAACAGTTTATAGTTGGAGTCAAATGACTCATCAGAAGAATGAGAAGATTCACATATAAAGCCAGATAGATTAGGTTGTCACATCCCTGGTTCTAGTAATGCCTAGTGTTATCTCTTGGTGATGCATCCTGTTTACTTTTCACAGGAAATTGAAATGGGGATGACAAAAACCCCCAGCACCACCTAACTCAACTAGGGTTACTGAAATACTTCTTCAATAAACCCAAAATGCCCTTCTAAAATGTTCATCATCTTGGCATTGGTCTAGAACCTCTCCCAAAAATGGTGCACATTTTTCTAGGCCATTCTGGATTTTTAAATTAAATCATATGTTAATTGCATTTGGACATTTAAATGCTATAAAATATTTTAAATGTCTAAATAATCATAAAATTATGTTTACTGTTGTATATAGTTTCAACAGTGGGCCTGAGTAGTTTCATGATTTTTGAGTTAGCTTTAGCATTTTTAATAAAGCCCTAAAGATTACAGAGAAATAGAAAAACAAAAACAATTAAAAGAGAGAGAGTGAACCACCTGGGACAACTTACCTGGCGTTCTAGCCCACCACTGTAGCAGCCTAGCCGGGCAAAGCCAGCCCAGCCCACCTCCACCTCCCTGTCGTCTTCCACCTCCTGCCGCCAAGGCGGGAGGCGTGTGGCCACCAGCACAGCAAGACGCGCCCGAGCCACCTCCTTCCTCACGCTTGCGAGCCAGCCCCGAGTGCCACGCACTACCCCTCGCCCCCTGCACCTCTCCTCTCTCCCCTGGACCCAACCCCTTGTTGGGGAACGTTGCAGAAAATTAAAATTTTTCCTACGGTTTCACCAAGATCCATCTATGAGTTCATCTAGCAACGAGTATTCAGATTAGATAGCATCTACATACCACTTTGTAGATCGCAGCGGAAGCTTCGGAGTGAGCGTGGATGAGGTAGTCGAACTTGCCGCGATCCAATTCACCGATGATCTAGTGCCGAGCGGACGGCACCTCCGCGTTCAACACACGTGCGGTTAGCGAACGTCTCCTTCTTCTTGATCCAGCAAGGTGAAGGAGAGGTTGAGGAAGATGGCTCCAGCAGCAGCGACGACGGCGTGGTGATGGTGGAACTTGCAGATTCCGGCGGGGCTTCGCCGTGCACTACGGAGGAGGAGGATGTGTTGGAGAGGGAGAGGAGGCGTCCAGGGCAAAGGTGCTGCCCCCTCCCTCCCCTTTTATATAGGTGCCAAGGAGGGGGAGGCGCAGCCTTGCCCCCTCCTCCAAGGGAGGGGTGCGGCCAAGAGGGGGGAGGTGTCCACCCTCCCCAAGGCACCTCTGAGGTGCCTTCCCCCTCATGGACTCTTCCCTCCTTAAACCCTAGGCGCATGGGCCCCTTGGGGCTGGTTCCCCTTGGCCCATGTGGGCCTAGGCGCACCACCTAGGGCCCATGTGGCCCCCAGGGCTGGTGGCCCCACTTGGTGGACCCAGGGACCCCTCCGTGGTCCCAGACAATACCGATATCACCAAACTTGTCCCGATGGCGAAACAACACTTCCTATATATAATTCTTTACCTCCGGACCATTCCGAACTCCTCGTGACGTCCAGGATCTCATCCGGGACTCGAACAACATTCGGGTTACTGCACATACATATTCCTATAACCCTAGCGTTATCAACCTTAAGTGTGTAGACCCTACGGGTTCGGAGACATGCGAACATGACCGAGACGGCTCTCGGGCAATAACCAACAGCGGGATCTGGATACCCATGTTGGCTCCCACATGCTCCACGATGATCTCATCGGATGAACCACGATGTCAAGGATTCAATTAATCCGTGATACGATTCCCTTTGTCAATCGGTATTTTACTTGCCGAGATTCGATCGTCGGTATACCAATACCTCGTTCAATCTCGTTACCGCAAGTCACTTTTCTCGCATCAGTAATGCATGATCCGTGATCAAACACTTTGATCACATTGAGCTCATTGTGATGATGCATTACCGAGAGGGCCGGTGATACCTCTCCGTCAAGCGGAGTGACAAATCCCATCCTCGATCCATGTCAACCCAATGACACTTTCGAGAGATACCCGTAGCATACCTTTATAGTCACCCGATTCGTTGTGACGTTTGGCACACCAAAGCACTCCTACGGTATCCGGGAGTTACACGATCTCATGGTCTAAGGAAAGGATACTTGACATTGGAAAACTCTAGCAAGCGAACTATGCGATCTTATGCTATGTTTTAGGATTGGGTCTTGTCCATCACATCATTCTCCTAATGATGTGATCCGTTATCGATGACATCCAATGTCCATAGTCGAAACCATGACTATCTGTCGATCAACGAGCTAGTCAACTAGAGGCTCACTAGGGACATGTTGTTGTCTGTTATTCACACATGTATTACGATTTCCGGTTAACACAATTATAGCACGAATAAAGACAATTATCATGAATAAGGAAATATAATAATAATGCTTTTATTATTGCCTCTAGGGCATATTTCCAACACCCCTCCTCTGCTCCCCTCTCGCACGCACCACCGAGCGGAGCTCATCATCATCGTCGCCGTACCTGTGGCCACCGGCCACCCCTCGCCCTGCCGCTGCGCCTAGAAGCTCCGCCTCGACGCCCTCGTCCTCCACGTCGACTCGCTCGACGCCGGACGCCCAAAAACATCGTCCCCGACCTCGTCTTCGTTGTTCGGCCGCCGAGATCGCCGGCGACCTCCCGTCTCCATCAGCCCCTCCCCGAGCTCGCCGACCTGCTCTTTGTGCTCGCTATAAGCCACTGACCGTCCCCACCCTCTTCGTTCTCTCTGCCACTCTCCGTAGCCGCCGCGCCACCCGCACCCGCACGCGCTGCCGCCTCTGCACGCCGCCTTCGTGGCCACAGCCATGCGGGCTTGAACCCGAGCGCGTCACTGCGTTCGCCACACCCCCAGGAGCCTGCAGCACCTCTCCGCGTCCCCTCCCGCGCATCCTACCGCCGAACCGGGCACGCCCGAGCTCCGGCCGCCACTGTTGAGCTCATGGCTGTCGTCTCCGGCGGCCCTAGCTGCTGCTGCTTGCCGCAACGGGCGCGGGTGAGCTTCAGCTCCCCGTAGCCGCTCTCCGCTGTCCATTTGGGCGCCGGAGGAACAATCCCGAGCCCTCCGCCGGCGGCTAAACGCCGGCGGTTTGACCGCTTTGACCACTGGTGGTTTAGCCCCGGTTGACCAGGGGATTTGACCTCCCCTGGGTCTATAACATGCGGGCCCTGCCCGGCTAATTAAACTAGTTTAGGTTTAAACTTAGTTAGTTTAACCTAGGTTAGTGCTAATTAAACTAGGTTAGTTAGTTAGCCAATGACACGTCGGTCCCACTGGTCAGTTTGACCTGGACCGGCTCCGTTGACCTGCTGACGTCACACTGATGTCATTTTCTGGATTAAAAACAATTCAGAAATTCCAGAAATTTGTATAAACTTCTAAAAATCATATAAAATCAACTGTAACTCCAAATTAAACAAATTATATATGAAAACTTATCAGAAAAAATCCAAGGAATCTGTTTATGGCATTCTCATGCATGTTTAAACAACTTACAGCCACTGTATATGACAATTTGAATAATGGCATTTGAAATGCCTTACATGGAGTTTGAATTTGAATCTTGTGTTCAAATCAGCTTCACTCAAATTGTTACTAGTTGCATTAGTTCAACCAACAGCATATTTCCATGTCATCGTCATGCATCATATTGTTGCATTGCATTGATTGTGCTTCTTCTCTATTTGTCGGTGTATGTCCCCTCTCGATAGCATGGTTCTGAAGATGAGTTCGATGACACTGATGAAGAACTATACTATCTTCAGAAGTGCCAGGCAAGCAAAAACCCCTTGTTCATTCCGATACAATCCCACTCTCTTGCTCCTGCTCTATTTTACTGCATTAGGACAACAACGATACAACTGGTACTTGCTGCGGTAGTTGAACCCCTTTTCCTCTGCATGACCTGTCATTGCCACAGTAAATAGATGAAACCCACTAGCATGATTAGGAGTTGTTTGAGCCCTGATGTGCCTACTCATTCATGCTTGTTTGTCATGCCTGCTTTGCTTAGAGTTGAGTCAGTCCGATTCATCGGGGATGAATCGAGGTGTGTGAACATGTCCTACTGTGTGTGAGCTAAGTGTGTGAACATGATTTGGTAAAGGTAGCGGTGAGAGGCCATGTATGAGTACATGGTGGGTTGTCTCATTGAAGCCGTCATTAGGAACTGAGTTCTGTGTTTGTGATCCATGATCAGTTACTACCACACATTGGGATCCTTAATTAACTCTCTCGGCTTCTTAACCACCCTTGTCCTCTGTCCAGGAGTTGGAAGTAGTTTCTGGTGTTTGTAGTATGCTGCAAGCCGTGCGCAGCGCTGACTCGAGGGGTGGGCTGTGATGCGGTAGGCACGTGGCCGGGCATGCCGGGCGCCCGTTTGGTGTCTCGGAACCCTGCACACATTGTTCGGGGCCGTATGTGGAAACCTCGGCCGGACTCCCTGCGGATGGAAACTGAATAGGAGATAAACCTGGACTAGTGACTTGAGTGTTTAGGTAGGCCGTGGCCGACACCCTCGCTGGGCTTTCGCCTGAAGGTTGCCGAGTACATGTCATGTAAACGGCGATAAGTGGTGAGAGCGTGTGTGAAGAAGTACACCCCTGCAGGGTTAACATCATCTATTCGAATAGCCATGTCCGCGGTAAAGGACTTCTGGGTTGCCTGTACGGTTCATAGACAAGTGAAAGTGGATACTCTAAAACTCGCAAGATAAGCGTGAGTGCTATGGATGGCCTTCTTGTAGGGAGACGGGAGCGGATCCATAGTGGTGTATTGATTTGGTGAATATGTGGACTCGTGGGCGCCACCTCAAAAGAGTTACTTGCAGTCGTAGTTCAGGATAGCCACCGAGTCAAAGCTGGCTTGCTGCAGTTAAACTCCACCACCCCCTTTTGTTGATAATGATGCATATGTAGATAGTTCTGATGTAAGTCTTGCTGGGTACATTTGTACTCACGTTTGCCTATTTTATGTTTTGCAGAGAGATGTCAGTCTCGCTAGTAGTTCCGTGTGGACTTCGACGTTTAGCTTGATACCTCATATACGATCTTCTGCCCTCGGCAGGATCTGGTAGATAGTCAGGCTTCTAAGCCTTTTTCATTTGTAGATGTCTGTACTCAGACATGTTTAGCTTCCGCATGTGCTTTGATTTGTATGCTCTGAATGTTGGGTCATGAGACCCATGTTTGTAATATCTCGCTCCTCGGAGCCTATTGAATAAATACTTGAGTCGTAGAGTTATGTTGTGATGCCATGTTGTATTTACACATATCGAGCATATTGTGTGTATGATTGAAATGCTTGGTATGTGTGGGATCCGACAACCTAGTTGTTTATCCTTGGTAGCCTCTCTTATGGGGAAATGTAGTCTTGTGCTTCCATGAGCCATAGTAGTCCGCTTCTGCCCGGTTCACCGAGTCCTGCTAGCCCAAAGACTACTGCTCCTAACACTTGATCGCGGCATGTGATTCACTTGTTCTGTATACATCCCTTAGGGAAATGTCACGTGGTGACATCCGAGTCCCGCCTAGCTGCTACAGCCGGGTTCCCGAGTCCTGTTAGCCCAAGCTACAGCCCGGATTCGCACGCTCTTGACCGACATGCTCGATGTTGATTCATGTATGTCTGTCCCCATAAGTTCTCGCCACTTTGGGTTCACGACTAGTCATGTCGGCCGGGTTCTCTGTCATATGGATGCTAGCGACACTATCATATCGTGAGCCTAAAGGCATAAACAGTCCGGGCCATGGTAAGGCGACACCCACGGGAATACCGTGCGTGAGGCCGCAAAGTGATATGAGGTGTTACCGGCTAGATCGATGTGACTTAGAATCGGGGTCCTGACAGCTTTGGTATCAGAGCATGACTGCCTGTAGGATTACCAAGCCAAACTGGTCGAAGTTGAGTCTAGAAATGCTTTAGTTATATAAGGGAATTGATTGTGGAAGGGAACGTAAGGCTCTTTTTACTCCTTTACCTTATGCCCTTCTGATTTGAGTCATCCTCTTCTCTTCTACGGGGATTAAGAACTAGGCCTTCTCATCTATCTACCAGGATCACGTGTGACTAATCCGTAGACTCATAGGACTGTTGAATTTAAGCTTCATTTCAGTTCCTACTACTTCCATATGTTAACTGTTGATCTCGAATCCTTGATATTGGGCTTCTGAGTGGTTATGCCACCATTTTTGCAGGATGTCTCAAAACTTTTTGAGCATTTACAGCCATTATGCTGTCCGATTCATCCCAGGTTTCTAAATAGTCTGATGCATTTCCAAATCCCTTCTTTCTGTTTTCGATGTTCCTTTGGGCCAGATTAAACACACTAATCATCAAGTTGAGGTACTCCGTTGCCTCGACATATATGTTGAAGCCATTATTATGACCCTAGGCATCCTAGAGAACCTCCCACTAATCCAGCAATGCTTTATATTCCCTGTGTGATGATTCTGGCCGTCATTCTCGAAAGCATCCCGTGATGCCATTTTGTTAGTAGGCATTCTATTCCTGGGTTTTGAACCCGAGACTCACCCTACTTACCTCATGTTGATAGTCTTTGCTCGTTCCTTTAGGATATTAGTAACATTTGCATTATTCCTCGTGGTCCGTGGTATTTCCTTCTTCCAAATACTATGAACTACTTATGGCAGAAGTTCCTCGTTGAACCAAAAGATCACAACCAGAGTGCTCTTGATGAGTCCTCCATTCTATATTTTGATTCTGCCAGTTCTATCATTCTGCATGGGTTATCCGGAAGAAATATGTTGAACTCGTTTTACATACTAACCCATGAATCCACAACTCAGAAAGTTATATGTTTCTTGAGTTGTTCACTTTAGTTGTATTCTGGCCCCCGTCTATCATTTGATACTCAAGAGTATGCATGCATTCGTTGTCGATGCCCATTATTCTTGTGGTTTGTCAAGCCATTCATTCCAGAATGACTAAGAGAAAAGCTCCAGTACCTCATCCATATCTAGGATTGGGTCAAAGCAGTTGTATTCCGTAGATCAAAATGCCAATCCAGCTTTTGATTCTGTTCCACCTTGAGTGTTACCATCTTGATGTCAGGAATGTCATGAGAATTGCACCACCTCTTATGGATTCTTGACGTAGTGATACTTCTCGCCATCATTATTCACTCCTCGATTTCATGTTGTCGCAACCGGAATACCGACAAGTGAATCATGATGTATGAAATCAATACTCCTAGCAACCTTGTTGCTTGGTAGTCAAAGGACAATAATCTCATCCTTAGCGTGTTGGTTATTGAATCACCATCCTAAGGTTGATCGTGCTACCTAGTCCATATCCCTGGTGCACCCTTCGATCAATGAGTTAGGATTGTGTAATCCATCACTCTCCTGATCACATCGTCTTGCCCTGAAAAGCAAGATTGTTCTCGAGCTTAGCAACATATCGGTGGTTCATGATTTTCTGAAAATCTTCTTGGAAGTGTTACCAGGTTGTCACCTGACCGCTATGTTGAGTTCGTGATCAAGTTGGTTTTCCTCCAAACCACCCTTTCTCCAAGAATCTATGTTGGATACCCCTGAGCTAGTTGGTCAAGCTAAACAACAACTTGGAGAGTTGGAAGATAAAAGATTGTCTAACTTAGTTAATTTCCAAAGGGATATCCTTGTGTGTGTCTGTGTTGAAGAAAGATGATATCTTCATCAATTGGTCCTCGTGATCAGTTGTTGGACCTATTGTCTTACCCAACCTTTGATTTGAGTATGGGCTATCGTCAAATCAAATCAGAACCAACGATGTTCATAATGTTGTCTTACTCGTGGTTGATCCCTCGAGCATACACCATTATATCTTTTGGCTCTGACCAATGCTATCCCCATGTTCACATGATGGTGGAAGTCCAGTTATATGGCTCTGACGAAACTCTCCCTCGACACTCTGCTGGATCGTGAGTTCGTGGGACGTCATCGAGCTGAACGTGTGCTGAACTCGTGTAGCGACCCGACCTCGAGCGGTCAAGCCTCGTATTCTTGTGCCATCCTCGGATCAGTATCTTTGGCACACACATACATCAATGTATATATCAAAGTGCAATCACATGTATAAATAACGTAAAATGATATATACCTCGTAATACTCAGCGAAACAAATCAAGCGGGTGTGGAGTCCCATCAACGCCATCGGCAGGTTGAGTGTAGACCGTAACCTGTATCGTAACTCTTACTCGTCGAGGAAATATCTGCAACATGATACGTTGCAGCCGTGTAGGTCGATACATAGAATGTACTTGGCAAGATCACAATAAGAGAAAACAGATGATAAACTATACTATATGCAGTATGGCTTTGTGGCTCTGTATCTGAGTTTTGTTTGCGTAAAAGCTGATTTATTTTCCCTACATCAAAAGAATAAATGAAGTCTGTACTATAGAGTTTTCTATCATGACATGGTTCCGCCAACCGATGTCTCATAGCCCAAAATCATCATAAGTTGCCCACAATTAAGTTATCAATCCGGTGTTGAGAGTTCCGAGATAAATCCAAGTCCAGATGCTCAAATTGTCCGTAACCGGGGACACGGCTAATCGATTAGGTTTAAACCCTCTGCAGAGGTTTGTACACTTTACCCGCAAGATTCGATCCCTCTCTTTACGTTCTCGCACTTCAGAGTGTTTGAGAACAAGATGACCGAAACATGGTCTTCCAAAGAGTTCCTCGACCACTTGTCCGGTACTCAACCCATCCTACCGTAGTTCTACATCTGCTAGTACCGTCCCAGCCAGAGTCACAACTAAGGTCAACCAAGCGAGCCCATAATGACTTGCGGTTGCACAGTAAGCTTCGGGCGTGAAGTATTCTTCCGTCTCTTTGAGTCTGGGTGAAGCTTTCCGCAAGATGTCATGGCGCTTCTCCATGCATCCCGCCAACCACTGGTTTCTCCAGGTGCCCACAACCGCCCTTCACCCAAGTGTGTGTATTGAATTCTTGTCTTGAGTCTTGAAGTCTTGAGGCCTTGAAGATGCAGTCCTTGCAGATTCCATCATGGAGTTGTCGTCATTGGCGTAGAGTCCTCCTTCTTCACACCACTCTCGAACACTCATACCAAACCCGTCTACTACAGCGTAGCATTAGAATAAAATAACGTCCGGGCTTGGTAACAGGGTGATGGGTTCCTACCTCATGCATACTACTCAACTACAAGAATTTCAATAACACTCTTGAGGGTGGTTGCAAAGGTGCCACTAAATGCAATAAAACATAGGTAAGAAAGCATGGTCAAAGTGAACTTGCCTTGTTGACGATCTTCGAAAAACTAGGGTTTCGTAGTAGCAATCTTCGTACTCCGGAAACTCTACCGAGGCAAACAATAACTATAATAAGCACATAGCATAACATAACATAACAAAGTAACACACCAAAACCAACAAAGCAAAACCCAAAGGGAAAACTTAAAGAAAAAAAACAATTCAAAGTTTTCCTACTTCAAATAACAACAAAAAATAGTTTTATATAACAAAAATTTCTTAACATCACCTAATCATGGTTTTATGTTAACTAAACAGAAAATATTTCATTAAGCAACTAGGAGCAAAAAGAATTAAATAAAAATCTATTATGAAACTCCCGGAATAAGCAAAACAAGCTTTAATTCAAATCTGATCTAACTCAATTTTATAAATCCAAAATAGACAAATTATATATTTTGGAAACTACAAGAAAATTGTGATCTAACATAAAAGAATCAGCATCATTGGACTTCTAGATCAAAAGTTATAAGCTAAACAAGAACGGAACTAAATCTGTTACGGAAATAAATCTGAAAACGAAAACGACGTGGCGAGATTTGATTGGTTGTCGGTGTGCGCTTTTAGGCTATCTAGAGGACGGCCGCACATTTGAAGAAAACGGTTTGGCTATTAAGTGATCTATTTGGGGCCTTAGGATCAAGATCTAACGGTGGTAATGCGGAATAGACAAAAGAAAGAGAAAAAAACAACAAGGAGTTACATGCGTGAGGCAGAGATGGCAGGAAGGAGACAGCGATGTGGAGGCTGCTCGGCGAGGGGGCGAGGTCGCCAGCGAGGTGGGGGTGGCGGAGGAGGGGTCGGCGCTTGGGGAGGTGGCGCTGGCGCCTCAGTGCTGCTCACTCCTGGCGTCGGGCTCTGGGAGAGCTCTGGTGGCGTTCTAGGCAGGAAAAGGAGGACGGTGGCGAGGAGGCTACGGGCAGGGAGGCGTGGTGATGGGAAAAATGGAGCGAGGAGAGGAGGGGTTTTATAGGCGGTCTCGGGAGGCGCTGGGATGGAAAGACGAGGGAGATCGGGAAGGTGGAGTTTCTGTCTCCATGGATATGGAAAGCTTCAGAACGTGAGAGGAAACAGAGGAAGGAGATGATCTCTTGTTGGGCTAGAATAGGAAAGTGCATAATGGGCCAGCAGGTTTTCCTAATAAAACGATTCCATTCCTATTTTTAAAATTAGGAAACTAAAACAATAAAAAGGAAATCAAATCAATTGAATAAAGAGTTTTTATATACTAAAATTATCGGAAAAATAAAATGTAGATGATGAGCATTATTCCACGGCCAAAATAAAACTTAAAAAAATGTTTTTAGAAAATCCCTAAAGGCTTTATTTCTTTTTGCAAATAATTTTAAATAAAAACTTTGGTTTTCTTGGCTCAAATATTTTCAAAATGCCCCTGATTTTGGAGGGTCATTTTCCTCCGCTCTTTCTTGCTTGCAAGAATTTATTTTCGGGGTATTTCTCGGGGAAGAAAAATAGAAAGCAAGTGCAAATATTTGAAAGAATTAAATTGCAAAACTCCGTTCAAATTCTTTATAGTTGAAGAAGTCATGTCATCTTCTCTCATTGATTTTAATAGGATGAATTTGAATTTACGGAGAAGGGAAAGTCATTTTATTCCTCTCTTTCAAAAGTTTTTGAAAAGGTTCAAATTTCACTCAAGTTTAATTCACTCAAGCAAACAAACAAACAATTCAATTAATTATATTAACATTCCAAAATTTGGGATGTTACAAACCTACCACACTTAAAATGAATCTAGTCCTCGAGATTCAAGAAACTAACAAGAAAAGGTTAGGGTTGGGGTCTTCTAGCAAATGTCTTGGTCGAAAAGGTCGGGGTGCTACCACACTTAAAAACAAGGTCATGGTTCCAATAAACTCAGATATTTCCTCTGGAGGGCTGACAATGTATGTCTCTTCACATATCTTACAATAGCTCCTTCATTAAAGCTCTTACATCGAAAGCATAGAGTTTTCCTCAAAAGCTTGGGTCGGTTCGTCAAAGTTGAAGTTCGTCCGAGACTGGATCTTCTTAGCTAATGGGTCTGTGTCCATTCTAAACAACTATCGAAACACTCATGGTGGTCTACAATTTATGGTTTTCTCCTGCAGAAAACGGGTCTGGGTTGAACCTCACCGTATAACCTCGTTTGGCAGCGGTTGCTGTAATGGGGTTCCATCGTCCTACCATTTTATGGTTTTATGGCTTATCGCGTCGACACTCTTCTAAGTTTTTCAAGGCTCTCTGATTTTCCATCAACATATGTTAGTTCATGATAGAAGTCTCGGTATGGGGCCAATCCATCCCGTGCTTGAACCATTACCACATACGTAAATATCGAATCACGTATTCTAACACTTGGGCATTCTCACCAAGATTACAGAAATTTCTCTTGTTCCCGAACTGGTTTGAGTAAATCCATGGTTTCGCAAGCCAAACAAAACATCTATCGTTACTTCACCACTCTTAGGTTTTTGCGTAACCTCCTACGGGCGTATGCTGATTTGATCACTGCTTCTTCCAAGTGTATTCCTTTATCCAGGTTACAACTGTTCCTTCTCAAAATCCTGGGCCTGTGGGTTATGGCCCACTTCAGCACTAGTGCAGCTTTAAATCATCCTTGGAGTAACACTCTCTTGTTACACCTCCTTTGAATCCAGTAGTACTCTGTTTCTTCATACCATCATATCAAAACAAAACTCCAACTTATTTTTTTCAGCTTCCTTCTATGGACCGTCATGAATAACACATTTCTTTCTTCATTGGTCATTGTGGCTTTACAGAGTACTATGACCAAAAGAATGCACAAGTTTATCCATAAAATCTCATTATTTTCATATCAATCTTTCATTACATCCTTAACCATTTTCGTAAATTCAAATTCCAAAAAGTACTTTGTTACAAATGCTGCCACCCACATGATTTGGTATGGTCAGGCATTACTTCCAACTTTATTCATTTATCCTCCTCGAGGATTCTTCAGTCCCACTGGAAGTGTGCGACATGAGCCTTGAAATCTTCAATCTTCTTTTTCATCATGGTGGTCTTGAGCTTCTCCTTCATCATCTCTGCATGCACTTCGCTTAGGTATTCCCGAGTATAACGGAGTCTTGCTTCAAGTATTTCTCGATCGGCGTATGGCTTCCATGGCTGCTTCACGAACAGCATCGAAGAAAGTTGCTTGTGGCACACGTGAAATGAAAAAGTACTGCCCCATCATTTTTGGCAAACTCCTTTCAAATGGTGGAGGTGTACCTCCACATACCAAAGTTCCACTCCCTTATGCATGAAGGGTAGCCTTTGTAGACTGCATCTCCTTCAAGGTGAATATGCTTCATCATGTCCTTGAGATCTTGGGTAATCATGATCACTTGTCAGGGTCATGATGGTTTCCGGACCTTTAAGGAAAGACTCCGTAAAGGGTCGTCATCTGCAGTTGTGGAACAGAAATGATGCTCAGAATTAAGGTACTTATCTCCTGGGGCATACATTCATATCATCCAAACAGAACTTCAAACTCAATTTCCAATTTCCTGTTTATGCATCACAACTCACTTTCTTCCATGTTCATCAAAAATATTAATTTCCAAGATAAAACATGGCAACTCCTTAAAGCTTTTCAGCATGTGACATTACAACTTTATTGAGTCATGAACTATTACAAACTCTGAGAAATCTATTACATAACTCAACTCATTGAGCTCATGAAAAGGAAATTGCTTTCTACTACTCTTATTATCCATATCAAAATTCCAACTACTCAACTCCAGCTTTCATCTTGTCGGGACATTTAATAGCATAATGTCCTGCCTCCTTGCAGCGAAAACAAATGACTTCCGACATGTCTCGGGGCTTCTTTGTGATTATCGGGCTCCTTGGATTCTTGGCTTCTTTTACGGCATTTACTAGCGTAATGACCTAAATCCTTGCACCTGTAACAGGTGATATGACTCAAGTCCTTCTCTG
Source organism: Aegilops longissima (assembly GCA_021605205.1). Taxonomy (NCBI): domain Eukaryota; kingdom Viridiplantae; phylum Streptophyta; class Magnoliopsida; order Poales; family Poaceae; genus Aegilops; species Aegilops longissima. Next base: position 777,941,552 of record CM038677.1, on the reverse strand, counting down.
CAAAAATTGTGTTGCTCTCGGGTTGCCTTCCTTTTCTCTTCTGGATTTCTCTGTAATGATCGAGTTTCTATCTCCGGGGTCAAACTTCACTTCTGCTGTCGGAAATATCCTGGATACTCCTTTCTTTCCTTGGTGCAATCTTGTGAAAAATGTCCTTCTTCTCCACATGAATAGCGTGCATTGGAGTAAAATCTGTTGAGACCTTCTCCATCCGGTCTTCAACACTTTCATCATTCTTGGTTCTTCTAGATCTTCCTTGAGGGCTTCTTTCATTCCATCTTCCGGTTCGAATAGTTTGTTGCACCGTGGAGTAAATGTGACCTTGCACCGGGTAGTGGGTGGTTCCTTCACACAGAAGCAAGTCACACGCTAGTTGGGCATTCCTTAGCTGGGTGTTTCTCCTCACAATGAGGGCATCCATCTTTGTGTTCCTCCTGGGTGTGTCCTATTTCTCCGCAAATCTTGCAGGCACATGGTCTCGGGTTATCATAGTGCTTCCGGATGAGACGTGATCTCAGCAGGGTCTTCTTGAATTCCTCCCAAGTTCTTGCTCCATTAAATCCCTGTATGGCTTGATGCATGTTCCACCAGGTTGCAACACTTTCTGTAAAGTACTGAAGAGCGTATTGGACCTCATACTTCCTTGAAACCAAATTGCTCCCGAAGTGTTTTTCCATGTTCTGCATCCATAGCTCTGCCTCCGGCTGAGTCTTGATCCAGAGAATATCAGTCCAACTTCATTCATCATCTATGGGGTTCAAGGGTTTTAGGGTGAGATGAGAGAGAGATGGGGAGGATATACACACAATACAACCAATAGTTTTGAAGAAACAAGTTTTATTTTGGGGCTGTCGGAAAACATCAAACAAATGACAGCTCACAAATCATCGCATCTAACGTGGTGTATAACAGGGTTTGGTCTTCTAAAGGTCAAATAATTCTTCAGATCCTTCAAGTCTTCGGAGTCTTCAACTGTTGTAGCTTCTAATGGAGAAATCCTCTTTACTCTGAAGGGATCATCAGTTCTCCGATATCAAATCCTTCTTGGAGCGTCTTCAGTTGATCCGTCAAAAGGGAAAAGGGGTATATTCTAACTATTTGAGGTGAGAGGGTCTACTTGATAAATCAGAAAAGACGAGAAGTAAAGGATCCTTTTGAAAATAAAGTTTTTAGAGATTTCCTGTCCTAGGGGCTTTCCGATTTCTAGGGTCACGTCCTACAGTCAACATGTGCTCTGATACCATATCTCAGAGCGACCCGACCTCGAGACGGTCAAGCCTACGTATTCTTGTGCCATCCTCGGATCAAGATCTTTGCACACACAAGACATCAATGTATATATCAAAGTGCAATCACATGTATAAATAACGTAAATGATATATACCTCGTAATACTCAGCGGAAACAAATCAAGCGGGTGTGGAGTCCCATCAACGCCATCGGCAGGTTGAGTGTAGACCGTAACCTGTATCGTAACTCTTACTCGTCGAGAAATATCTGCAACATGATACGTTGCAGCCGTGTAGGTCATTACATAGAATGTACCGGCAAGATCACAATAAGAGAAAACAGATGATAAACTATACTATATGCGGTATGGCTTTGTGGCTCAGATTCGAGTTTTGTTTATGTAAAAGCTGATTTATTTTCCCTACATCAAAAGAATAAATGAAGTCTGTACTATAGAGTTTTCTATCATGACATGGTTCCGCCAACCGATGTCTCATAGCCCAAAATCATCATAAGTTGCCCACAATTAAGTTATCAATCCGGTGTTGAGAGTTCGAGATAAATCCAAGTCCAGATGCTCAAATTGTCCGTAATCGGGACACGGCTAATCGATTAGGTTTAAACCCTCTGCAGAGGTTTGTACACTTTACCCGCAAGATTCGATCCTCTCTTTACGTTCTCGCACTTCAGTGTTTGAGAACAAGATGACCAAACATGGTCTTCCAAAGAGTTCCTCGACCACCGTCCGGTACTCAACCCATCCTACCGTAGTTCTACATCTGCTAGTACCGTCCCAGCCAGAGTCACAACTAAGGTCAACCAAGCGAGCCCATAATGACTTGCGGTTGCACAGTAAGCTTCCGGCGTGAAGTATTCTTCCGTCTCTTTGAGTCTGGGTGAAGCTTTCCGCAAGATGCCATGGCGCTTCTCCATGCATCCCGGCCAACCACTGGTTTCTCCAGGGTGCCCGTCAACCGTCCTTCACCCAGTAGTTTGTATTGAATTCTTGTCTTGAGTCTTGAAGTCTTGAGGCCTTGAAGATGCAGTCCTTGCAGATTCCATCATGGAGTTGTCGTCATTGACGTAGAGTCCTCCTTCTTCACACCACTCTCGAACACTCATACCAAACCCCGTCTACTACAGCGTAGCATTAGAATAAAATAACGTCCCGGGCTTGGTAACAGGGTGATGGGTTCCTACCTCATGCATACTACTCAACTACAAGAATTTCAATAACACTCTTGAGGGTGGTTGCAAAGGTGCCACTAAATGCAATAAAACATAAGTAAGAAAGCATGGTCAAAGTGAACTTGCCTTGTTGACGATCTTGAAAAACTAGGGTTTCAGTAGTAGCAATCTTCGCACTCGGAAACTCTACCGAGGCAAACAATAACTATAATAAGCACATATCATAACATAACATAACAAAGTAACACACCAAAACCAACAAAGCAAAACCCAAAGGAAAACTTAAAGAAAAAAACAATTCAAAGTTTTCCTACTTCAAATAACAACAAAAATAGTTTTATATAACAAAATTTCTTAACATCACCTAATCATGGTTTTATGTTAACTAAACAGAAAATATTTCATTAAGCAACTAGGAGCAAAAAGAATTAAATAAAATCTATTATGAAACTCCCGAATAAGCAAAACAAGCTTTAATTCAAATCTGATCTAACTCAATTTTATAAATACAAAAATAGACAAATTATATATTTTGGAAACTACAAGAAAATTGTGATCTAACATAAAAAGAATCAGCATCATTGGACTTCTAGATCAAAAGTTATAAGCTAAACAAGAATGGAACTAAATCTGTTACGGAAATAAATCTGAAAACGAAAACGGCGACGTGGCGAGATTTGATTGGTTGTCGGTGTGTGCGTTTTAGGCTATCTAGAGGACGGCCGCACATTTGAAGAAAACGGTTTGGCTATTAAGTGATCTATTTGGGGCCTTAGGATCAAGATCTAACGGTGGTACGGGAATAGACAAAAGAAAGAAAAAAAAACAACAAGGAGTTACATGACGTGAGGCAGAGATGGCAGGAAGGAGACAACGATGTGGAGGGCTGCTCGGCGAGGGGCGAGGTCGCCAAGCGAGGTGGGGGTGGCGGAGGAGGGGTCGGCGCTTGGGAGGTGGCGCTGGCGCCTCAGTGCTGCTCACTCTGGCGTCGGGCTCTGGGAGAGCTCTGGTGGCGTTCTAGGCAGGAAAAGGAGGGCGGTGGCGAGGAGGCTACGGGCAGGGAGGCGTGGTGATGGGAAAAATGGAGCGAGGAGAGGAGGGGTTTTATAGGCGGTCTCGGGAGGCGCTGGGATGGAAAGACGAGGGAGATCGGGAAGGTGGAGTTTCTGTCTCCATGGATATGGAAAGCTTCAGAACGTGAGAGGAAACAGAGGAAGGAGATGATCTCTTGTTGGGCTAGAATAGGAAAGTGCATAATGGGCCAGCAGGTTTTCCTAATAAAACGATTCCATTCCTATTTTAAAATTAGGAAACTAAAACAATAAAAAGGAAATCAAATCAATTCGAATAAAGAGTTTTTATATACTAAAATTATCGGAAAAATAAAATGTAGATGATGAGCATTATTCCACGGCCAAAATAAAAACTTAAAAAAATGTTTTTCAGAAAATCCCTAAAGGCTGTATTTCTTTTTGCAAATAATTTTAAATAAAACTTTGGTTTTCTTGGCTCAAATATTTTCAAAATGCCCCTGATTTTGGAGGTCATTTTCCTCCGCTCTTTCTTGCTTGCAAGAATTTATTTTCGGGTATTTCTCGGGAAGAAAAATAGAAAGCAAGTGCAAATATTTGAAAGAATTAAATTGCAAAACTCCGTTCAAATTCTTTATAGTTGAAGAAGTCATGTCATCTTCTCTCATTGATTTTAATAGGATGAATTTGAATTTACGGAGAATGGGAAAGTCATTTTATTCCTCTCTTTCAAAAGTTTTTGAAAAGGTTCAAATTTCACTCAAGTTTAATTCACTCAAGCAAACAAACAAACAATTCAATTAATTATATTAACATTCCAAAATTTGGGATGTTACAAACCTACTACACTTAAAATGAATCTAGTCCTCGAGATTGAAGAAACTAACAAGAAAAGGTTAGGGTTGGGGTCTTCTAGCAAATGTCTTGGTCGAAAAGGTCGGGGTGCTACCACACTTAAAAACAAGGTCATGGTTCCAATAAACTCAGATATTTCCTCTGGAGGGCTGACAATGTATGTCTCTTCACATATCTTACAATAGCTCCTTCATTAAAGCTCTTCATCGAAAGCATAGAGTTTTCCTCAAAAGCTTGGGTCGGTTCGTCAAAGTTGAAGTTCGTCCGAGACCGGATCTTCTTAGCTGATGGGTCTGTGTCCATTCTAAACAACTATCGAAACACTCATGGTGGTCTACAATTTATGGTTTTCTCCTGCAGAAAGCGGGTCAGGTTGAACCTCACCGTATAACCTACGTTTGGCAACGGTTGCTGTAATGGGGTTCCATCGTCCTACCATTTTATGGTTTTATGGCTTATCGCGTCGACACTCTTCTAAGTTTTTCAAGGCTCTCGATTTTCCATCAACATATGTTAGTTCATGATAGAAGTCTCCGTATGGGGCCAATCCATCCCGTGCTTGAACCATTACCACATACGTAAATATCGAATCACGTATTCTAACACTTGGGCATTCTCACCAGACATTACAGAAATTTCTCTTGTTCCCGAACTGGTTTCGAGTAAATCCATGGTTTCGCAAGCCAAACAAAACATCTATCGTTACTTCACCACTCTTAGGTTTTTGCGTAACCTCCTACGGAACGTATGCTGATTTGATCACCGCTTCTTCCAAGTGTATTCCTTTATCCAGTTACAACTGTTCCTTCTCAAAATCCTGGGCACATGGGTTATGGCCCACTTCAACACTAGTGCAGCTTTAAATCATCCTTGGAGTAACTCTCTCTGTTACACCTCCTTTGAATCCAGAGTACTCTGTTTCTTCATACCATCATATCAAAACAAAACTCCAACTTATTTTTTCAGCTTCCTTCTATGGACCGTCATGAATAACACATTTCTTTCTTCATTGGTCATTGTGGCTTTACTGAGTACTATGACCAAAAGAATGCACAAGTTTATCCATAAAATCTCATTATTTTCATATCAATCTTTCATTACATCCTTAACCATTTTCAGTAAATTCAAATTCCAAAAGTACTTTGTTACAAATGCTGCCACCCACATGATTTGGTATGGTCAGGCATTACTTCCAACTTCATTCATTTATCCTCCTCGAGGATTCTTCAGTCCCACTGGAAGTGTGCGACATGAGCCTTGAAATCTTCAATCTTCTTTTTCATCATGGTGGTCTTGAGCTTCTCCTTCATCATCTCTGCATGCACTTCGCTTAGGTATTCCTGAGTATAACGGAGTCTTGCTTCAAGTATTTCTCCGATCTGACGTATGGCTTCCATGGCTGCTTCACGAACAGCATCGAAGAAAGTTGCTTGTGGCACACGTGAAATGAAAAAGTACTGCCCCATCATTTTTGGGCAAACTCCTTTCAAATGGTGGAGGTGTACCTCCACATACCAAAGTTCCACTCCCTTATGCATGAAGGGGTAGCCTTTGTAGACTGCATCTCCTTCAAGGTGAATATGCTTCATCATGTCCTTCAGGATCTTCGGGTAATCATGATCACTTGTCAGGGTCATGATGGTTTCGGACCTTTAAGGAAAGACTCGTAAAGGTCGCGTCATCTGCAGTTAGGAATGTAAATGATGCTCGAAATTAAGGTACTTATCTCTGGGGCATACATTCATATCATCCAAACAGAACTTCAAACTCAATTTCCAATTTCCTGTTTATGCATCACAACTCACTTTCTTCCATGTTCATCAAAATATTAATTTCCAAGATAAAACATGGCAACTCCTTAAAGCTTTTCAGCATGTGACATTACAACTTTATTGAGTCATGAACTATTACAAACTCGAGAAATCTATTACATAACTCAACTCGTTGAGCTCATGAAAAGGAAATTGCTTTCTACTACTCTTATTATCCATATCAAAATTCCAACTACTCAACTCCAGCTTTCATCTTGTCGGGACATTTAATAGCATAATGTCCTGCCTCCTTGCAGCGAAAACAAATGACTTCCGACATGTCTCGGGCTTCTTTGTGATTATCACGGGCTCCTTGGATTCTTGGCTTCTTTTACGGGCATTTACTAGCGTAATGACCTAAATCCTTGCACCTGTAACAGGTGATATGACTCAAGTCCTTCTCTGCAAAAATTGTGTTGCTCTCGGGTTGCCTTCCTTTTCTCTTCTGGATTTCTCTGTAATGATCGAGTTTCTATCTCCGGGGTCAAACTTCACTTCTGCTGTCGGAAATATCCTGGATACTCCTTTCTTTCCTTGGTGCAATCTTGTGAAAAATGTCCTTCTTCTCCACATGAATAGCGTGCATTGGAGTAAAATCTGTTGAGACCTTCTCCATCCAGGTCTTCAACACTTTCGATCATCTTGGTTCTTCTAGATCTTCCTTGAGGGCTTCTTTCATTCCATCTTCCTGGTTCGAATAGTTTGTTGCACCGTGGAGTAAATGTGACCTTGCACCGGTAGTGGGTGGTTCCTTCACACAGAAGCAAGTCACACAGCTAGTTGGGCATTCCTTAGTGGGTGTTTCTCCTCACAATGAGGGCATCCATCTTTGTGTTCCTCCTGGTGTGTCCTATTTCTCCGCAAATCTTGCGAGCACATGGTCTCGGGTTATCATAGTGCTTCCGGATGAGGCGTGATCTCAGCAGGTCTTCTTGAATTCCTCCCAAGTTCTTGCTCCATTAAATCCTGTATGGCTTGATGCATGTTCCACCAGGTTGCAACACTTTCTCGTAAAATCTTGAAGCGTATTGGACCTCATACTTCCTTGAAACCAAATTGCTCCCAAGTGTTTTTCCATGTTCTCGCATCCATAGCTCGCCTCCGGTGAGTCTTGATCCAGAGAATATCAGTCCAACTTCATTCATCATCTATGGGGTTCAAGGGTTTTAGGGTGAGATGAGAGAGAGATGGGGAGGATATACACACAATACAACCAATAGTTTTGAAGAAACAAGTTTTATTTTGGGGCTGTCGGAAAACATCAAACAAATGACAGCTCACAAATCATCGCATCTAACGTGGGTGTATAACGGGGTTTGGTCTTCTAAAGGTCAAATAATTCTTGAGATCCTTCAAGTCTTGAGTCTTCAACTGTTGTAGCTTCTAATGGAGAAATCCTCTTTACTCAAAGGATCATCGGTTCTCGATATCAAATCCTTCTTGGAGCGTCTTGATTGATCCGTCAAAAGGAAAAGGGTATATTCTAACTATTTGAGGTGAGAGGGTCTACTTGATAAATCGAAAAGACGAGAAGTAAAGGATCCTTTTGAAAATAAAGTTTTAGAGATTTCTGTCCTAGGGCTTTCCGATTTCTAGGTCACGTCCTCTGATCAACATGTGCTCGATACCATATCATGGCGACCCGACCTCGAGACGGTCAAGCCTACGTATTCTTGTGCCATCCTCGGATCAAGATCTTTGCACACACAAGACATCAATGTATATATCAAAGTGCAATCACATGTATAAATAACGTAAAATGATATATACCTCGTAATACTCAGCGAAACAAATCAAGCGGGTGTGGAGTCCCATCAACGCCATCGGCGGGTTGAGTGTAGACCGTAACCTGTATCGTAACTCTTACTGTCGAGGAAATATCTGCAACATGATACGTTGCAGCCGTGTAGGTCGATTACATAGAATGTACCGGCAAGATCACAATAAGAGAAAACAGATGATAAACTATACTATATGCAGTATGGCTTTGTGGCTCAGATCGAGTTTTGTTTGCGTAAAAGCTGATTTATTTTCCCTACATCAAAAGAATAAATGAAGTCTGTACTATAGAGTTTTCTATCATGACATGGTTCCGCCAACCGATGTCTCATAGCCCAAAATCATCATAAGTTGCCCACAATTAAGTTATCAATCCGGTGTTGAGAGTTCCGAGATAAATCCAAGTCCAGATGCTCAAATTGTCCGTAATCGGGACACGGCTAATCGATTAGGTTTAAACCCTCTGCAGAGGTTTGTACACTTTACCCGCAAGATTCGATCCCTCTCTTTACGTTCTCGCACTTCAGAGTGTTTGAGAACAAGATGACCGAAACATGGTCTTCCAAAGAGTTCCTCTGACCACTGTCCGGTACTCAACCCATCCTACCGTAGTTCTACATCTGCTAGTACCGTCCCAGCCAGAGTCACAACTAAGGTCAACCAAGCGAGCCCATAATGACTTGCGGTTGCAGGTAAGCTTCGGGCGTGAAGTATTCTTCCGTCTCTTTGAGTCTGGGTGAAGCTTTCCGCAAGATGCCATGGCGCTTCTCCATGCATCCCGCCAACCACTTGGTTTCTCCAGGTGCCCGTCAACCGCCCTTCACCCAGTAGTTTGTATTGAATTCTTGTCTTGAGTCTTGAAGTCTTGAGGCCTTGAAGATGCAGTCCTTGCAGATTCCATCATGGAGTTGTCGTCATTGACGTAGAGTCCTCCTTCTTCACACCACTCTCGAACACTCATACCAAACCCCGTCTACTACAGCGTAGCATTAGAATAAAATAACGTCCCGGGCTTGGTAACAGGGTGATGGGTTCCTACCTCATGCATACTACTCAACTACAAGAATTTCAATAACACTACTGACGGGTGGTTGCAAAGGTGCCACTAAATGCAATAAAACATAAGTAAGAAAGCATGGTCAAAGTGAACTTGCCTTGTTGACGATCTTCGAAAAACTAGGGTTTCGTAGTAGCAATCTTCGCACTCCGGAAACTCTACCGAGGCAAACAATAACTATAATAAGCACATAGCATAACATAACATAACAAAGTAACACACCAAAACCAACAAAGCAAAACCCAAAGGAAAACTTAAAGAAAAAAACAATTCAAAGTTTTCCTACTTCAAATAACAACAAAAATAGTTTTATATAACAAAAATTTCTTAACATCACCTAATCATGGTTTTATGTTAACTAAACAGAAAATATTTCATTAAGCAACTAGGAGCAAAAAGAATTAAATAAAAATCTATTATGAAACTCCCGGAATAAGCAAAACAAGCTTTAATTCAAATCTGATCTAACTCAATTTTATAAATACAAAATAGACAAATTATATATTTTGGAAACTACAAGAAAATTGTGATCTAACGCAAAAAGAATCAGCATCATTGGACTTCTAGATCAAAAGTTATAAGCTAAACAAGAACGGAACTAAATCTGTTACGGAAATAAATCTGAAAACAAAAACGGCGACGTGGCGAGATTTGATTGGTTGTCGGTGTGTGCGTTTTAGGCTATCTAGAGGACGGCCGCACATTTGAAGAAAACGGTTTGGCTATTAAGTGATCTATTTGGGGCCTTAGGATCAAGATCTAACGGTGGTGCGGGAATAGACAAAAGAAAGAAAAAAAAACAACAAGGAGTTACATGACGTGAGGCAGAGATGGCAGGAAGGAGACAACGATGTGGAGGCTGCTCGGCGAGGGGGCGAGGTCGCCGAGGTGGGGGGTGGCGGAGGAGGGGTCGGCGCTTGGGAGGTGGCGCTGGCGCCTCAGTGCTGCTCACTCCTGGCGTCGGGCTCTGGGAGAGCTCTGGTGGCGTTCTAGGCAGGAAAAGGAGGACGGTGGCGAGGAGGCTACAGGCAGGGAGGCGTGGTGATGGGAAAAATGGAGCGAGGAGAGGAGGGGGTTTATAGGCGGTCTCGGGAGGCGCTGGGATGGAAAGACGAGGGAGATCGGGAAGGTGGAGTTTCTGTCTCCATGGATATGGAAAGCTTCAGAACGTGAGAGGAAACAGAGGAAGGAGATGATCTCTTGTTGGGCTAGAATAGGAAAGTGCATAATGGGCCAGCAGGTTTTCCTAATAAAACGATTCCATTCCTATTTTTAAAATTAGGAAACTAAAACAATAAAAAGGAAATCAAATCAATTCGAATAAAGAGTTTTATATACTAAAATTATCGGAAAAATAAAATGTAGATGATGAGCATTATTCCACGGCCAAATTAAAAACTTAAAAAATGTTTTCATAAAATCCCTAAAGGCTTTATTTCTTTTTGCAAATAATTTTAAATAAAAACTTTGGTTTTCTTGGCTCAAATATTTTCAAAATGCCCTGATTTTGGAGGGTCATTTTCCTCCGCTCTTTCTTGCTTGCAAGAATTTATTTTCGGGTATTTCTCGGGAAGAAAAATAGAGAAGCAAGTGCAAATATTTGAAAGAATTAAATTGCAAAACTCCGTTCAAATTCTTTATAGTTGAAGAAGTCATGTCATCTTCTCTCATTGATTTTAATAGGATGAATTTGAATTTACCGGAGAATGGGAAAGTCATTTTATTCCCTCTCTTTCAAAAGTTTTTGAAAAGGTTCAAATTTCACTCAAGTTTAATTCACTCAAGCAAACAAACAAACAATTCAATTAATTATATTAACATTCCAAAATTTGGGATGTTACAAACCTACACACTTAAAATGAATCTCGTCCTCGAGATTCAAGAAACTAACAAGAAAAGGTTAGGGGTTGGGGTCTTCTAGCAAATGTCTTGGTCGAAAGGTCGGGGTGCTACCACACTTAAAAACAAGGTCATGGTTCCAATAAACTCAGATATTTCCTCCGGAGGGCTGACAATGTATGTCTCTTCACATATCTTACAATAGCTCCTTCATTAAAGCTCTTACATCGAGAAGCATAGAGTTTTCCTCAAAAGCTTGGGTCGGTTCGTCAAAGTTGAAGTTAAATCCGAGATTGGATCTTCTTAGCTGATGGGTCTGCATGTCCATTCTAAACAACTATCGAAACACTCATGGTGGTCTACAATTTATGGTTTTCTCCTGCGAAAACGGGTGCAGGTTGAACCTCACCGTATAACCTCGTTTGGCAACGGTTGCTGTAATGGGGTTCCATCGTCCTACCATTTTATGGTTTTATGGCTTATCGCGTCGACACTCTTCTAAGTTTTTCAAGGCTCTCGATTTTCCATCAACATATGTTAGTTCATGATAGAAGTCTCCGGTATGGGGGCCAATCCATCCCGTACTTGAACCATTACCACATACGTAAATATCGAATCACGTATTCTAACACTTGGGCATTCTCACCAACATTACAGAAATTTCTCTTGTTCCCGAACTGGTTTGAGTAAATCCATGGTTTCGCAAGCCAAACAAAACATCTATCGTTACTTCACCACTCTTAGGTTTTTATGTAACCTCCTACGGAACGTATGCTGATTTGATCACTGCTTCTTCCAAGTGTATTCCTTTATCCAGTTACAACTGTTCCTTCTCAAAATCCACGGGCACATGGGTTATGGCCCACTTCAGCACTAGTGCAGCTTTAAATCATCCTTGGAGTAACTCTCTTGTTACACCTCCTTTGAATCCATAGTACTCTGTTTCTTCATACCATCATATCAAAACAAAACTCCAACTTATTTTGTTCAGCTTCCTTCTATGGACCGTCATGAATAACACATTTCTTTCTTCATTGGTCATTGTGGCTTTACAGAGTACTATGACCAAAAGAATGCACAAGTTTATCCATAAAATCTCATTATTTTCATATCAATCTTTCATTACATCCTTAACCATTTTCGTAAATTCAAATTCCAAAAAGTACTTTGTTACAAATGCTGCCACCCACATGATTTGGTATGGTCAGGCATTACTTCCAACTTTATTCATTTATCCTCCTCGAGGATTCTTGATCCCACCGAAGTGTGCGACATGAGCCTTGAAATCTTCAATCTTCTTTTTCATCATGGTGGTCTTGAGCTTCTCCTTCATCATCTCTGCATGCACTTCGCTTAGGTATTCCCGAGTATAACGGAGTCTTGCTTCAAGTATTTCTCCGATCGACGTATGGCTTCCATGGCTGCTTCACGAACAGCATCGAAGAAAGTTGCTTGTGGCACACGTGAAATGAAAAAGTACTGCCCTATCATTTTGGGCAAACTCCTTTCAAATGGTGGAGGTGTACCTCCACATACCAAAGTTCCACTCCCTTATGCATGAAGGGTAGCCTTTGTAGACTGCATCTCCTTCAAGGTGAATATGCTTCATCATGTCCTTCAGATCTTGGGTAATCATGATCACTTGTCGTGGTCATGATGGTTTCCTGGACCTTTAAGGAAAGACTCAGAAGGGTCGTCATCTGCAGTTAGGAACAGAAATGATGCTCGAAATTAAGGTACTTATCTCTGGGGCATACATTCATATCATCCAAACAGAACTTCAAACTCAATTTCCAATTTCCTGTTTATGCATCATAACTCACTTTCTTCCATGTTCATCAAAAATATTAATTTCCAAGTAAAACATGGCAACTCCTTAAAGCTTTTCAGCATGTGACATTACAACTTTATTGAGTCATGAACTATTACAAACTCTGAGAAATCTATTACATAACTCAACTCATTGAGCTCATGAAAAGGAAATTGCTTTCTACTACTCTTATTATCCATATCAAAATTCCAAGTACTCAACTCCAGCTTTCATCTTGCCGGGACATTTAATAGCATAATGTCCTGCCTCCTTGCAGCGAAAACAAATGACTTCCGACATGTCTCGGGGCTTCTTTGTGATTATCTGGGCTCCTTGGATTCTTGGCTTCTTTTACGGGCATTTACTAGCGTAATGACCTAAATCCTTGCACCTGTAATGTGATATGACTCAAGTCCTTCTCTGCAAAAATTGTGTTGCTCTCGGGTTGCCTTCCTTTTCTCTTCCCGGATTTCTCTGTAATGATCGAGTTTCTATCTCCGGGGTCAAACTTCACTTCTGCTGTCGGAAATATCCTGGATACTCCTTTCTTTCCTTGGTGCAATCTTGTGAAAATGTCCTTCTTCTCCACATGAATAGCGGGCATTGGAGTAAAATCTGTTGAGACCTTCTCCATCCGTGTCTTCAACACTTTCATCATTCTTGGTTCTTCTAGATCTTCCTTGAGGGCTTCTTTCATTCCATCTTCCCGGTTCGAATAGTTTGTTGCACCGTGGAGTAAATGTGACACTTGCACCGGTAGTGGGTGGTTCCTTCACACAGAAGCAAGTCACACAGCTAGTTGGGCATTCCTCACCGGGTGTTTCTCCTCACAATGAGGGCATCCATCTTTGTGTTCCTCCTGGGTGTGTCCTATTTCTCCGCAAATCTTGCAGGCACATGGTCTCGAGTTATCATAGTGCTTCCGGATGAGACGTGATCTCAGCAGGGTCTTCTTGAATTCCTCCCAAGTTCTTGCTCCATTAAATCCCTGTATGGCTTGATGCATGTTCCACCAGGTTGCAACACTTTCTGTAAAGTACTGAAGAGCGTATTGGACCTCATACTTCCTTGAAACCAAATTGCTCCCGAAGTGTTTTTCCATGTTCTGCATCCATAGCTCTGCCTCCGGCTGAGTCTTCGGTCCAGAGAATATCAGTCCAACTTCATTCATCATCTATGGGGTTCAAGGGTTTTAGGGTGAGATGAGAGAGAGATGGGGAGGGATATACACACAATACAACCAATAGTTTTTGAAGAAACAAGTTTTATTTTGGGGCTGTCGGAAAACATCAAACAAATGACAGCTCACAAATCATCGCATCTAACGTAGGTGTATAACAGGGGTTTGGTCTTCTAAAGGTCAAATAATTCTTCAGATCCTTCAAGTCTTCGGAGTCTTCAACTGTTGTAGCTTCTAATGGAGAAATCCTCTTTACTCAAGGATCATCAGTTCTCGATATCAAATCCTTCTTGGAGCGTCTTGATTGATCCGTCAAAAGGAAAAGGGTATATTCTAACTATTTGAGGTGAGAGGGTCTACTTGATAAATCGAGAAAAGACGAAAGTAAAGGATCCTTTTGAAAATAAAGTTTTAGAGATTTCTGTCCTAGGGCTTTCCGATTTCTAGGGTCACGTCCTCATACCAACATGTGCTCGATACCATATCATGAGCGACCCGACCTCGACGGTCAAGCCTACGTATTCTTGTGCCATCCTCGGATCAAGATCTTTGGCACACACAAGACATCAATGTATATATCAAAGTGCAATCACATGTATAAATAACGTAAAATGATATATACCTCGTAATACTCAGCGGAAACAAATCAAGCGGGTGTGGAGTCCCATCAACGCCATCGGCGAGTTGAGTGTAGACCGTAACCTGTATCGTAACTCTTACTCGTCGAGGAAATATCTGCAACATGATACGTTGCAGCCGTGTAGGTCAGTACATAGAATGTACTGGCAAGATCACAATAAGAGAAAACATATGATAAACTATACTATATGCAGTATGGCTTTGTGGCTCTGTATCTGAGTTTTGTTTGCGTAAAAGCTGATTTATTTTCCCTACATCAAAAGAATAAATGAAGTCTGTACTATAGAGTTTTCTATCATGACATGGTTCCGCCAACCGATGTCTCATAGCCCAAAATCATCATAAGTTGCCCACAATTAAGTTATCAATCCGGTGTTGAGAGTTCCGAGATAAATCCAAGTCCAGATGCTCAAATTGTCCGTAACCGGGGACACGGCTAATCGATTAGGTTTAAACCCTCTGCAGAGGTTTGTACACTTTACCCGCAAGATTCGATCCCTCTCTTTACGTTCTCGCACTTCAGAGTGTTTGAGAACAAGATGACCGAAACATGGTCTTCCAAAGAGTTCCTCGACCACCGTCCGTTACTCAACCCATCCTACCGTAGTTCTACATCTGCTAGTACCGTCCCAGCCAGAGTCACAACTAAGGTCAACCAAGCGAGCCCATAATGACTTGCGGTTGCACAGTAAGCTTCCGGCGTGAAGTATTCTTCCGTCTCTTTGAGTCTGGGTGAAGCTTTCCGCAAGATGTCATGGCGCTTCTCCATGCATCCCGCCAACCACTGGTTTCTCCAGGTGCCCGTCAACCGCCCTTCACCCAAAGGTTTGTATTGAATTCTTGTCTTGAGTCTTGAAGTCTTGAGGCCTTGAAGATGCAGTCCTTGCAGATTCCATCATGGAGTTGTCGTCATTGACGTAGAGTCCTCCTTCTTCACACCACTCTCGAACACTCATACCAAACCCGTCTACTACAGCGTAGCATTAGAATAAAATAACGTCCGGGCTTGGTAACAGGATGATGGGTTCCTACCTCATGCATACTACTCAACTACAAGAATTTCAATAACACTCTTGAGGGTGGTTGCAAAGGTGCCACTAAATGCAATAAAACATAGGTAAGAAAGCATGGTCAAAGTGAACTTGCCTTGTTGACGATCTTGAAAAACTAGGGTTTCAGAGTAGCAATCTTCGCACTCGGAAACTCTACCGAGGCAAACAATAACTATAATAAGCACATAGCATAACATAACATAACAAAGTAACACACCAAAACCAACAAAGCAAAACCCAAAGGAAAACTTAAAGAAAAAAACAATTCAAAGTTTTCCTACTTCAAATAACAACAAAAATAGTTTTATATAACAAAATTTCTTAACATCACCTAATCATGGTTTTATGTTAACTAAACAGAAAATATTTCATTAAGCAACTAGGAGCAAAAAGAATTAAATAAAAATCTATTATGAAACTCCGGAATAAGCAAAACAAGCTTTAATTCAAATCTGATCTAACTCAATTTTATAAATACAAAATAGACAAATTATATATTTTGGAAACTACAAGAAAATTGTGATCTAACGCAAAAAGAATCAGCATCATTGGACTTCTAGATCAAAAGTTATAAGCTAAACAAGAACGAAACTAAATCTGTTACGGAAATAAATCTGAAAACGAAAACGGCGACGTGGCGAGATTTGATTGGTTGTCGGTGTGCGCGTTTTAGGCTATCTAGAGGACGGCCGCACATTTGAAGAAAACGGTTTGGCTATTAAGTGATCTATTTGGGGCCTTAGGATCAAGATCTAACGGTGGTAATGGAATAGACAAAAGAAAGAGAAAAAAAACAACAAGGAGTTACATGTCGTGAGGCGAGATGGCAGGAAGGAGACAGCGATGTGGAGGCTGCTCGGCGAGGGGGCGAGGTCGCCGGCGAGGGTGGGGTGGCGGAGGAGGGGTCGGCGCTTGGGAGGTGGCGCTGGGCCTCAGTGCTGCTCACTCTGGCGTCGGGCTCTGGGAGAGCTCTGGTGGCGTTCTAGGCGGGAAAAGGAGGACGGTGGCGAGGAGGCTACAGGCGGGGAGGCGTGGTGATGGGAAAAATGGAGCGAGGAGAGGAGGGGTTTTATAGGCGGTCTCGGGAGCGCTGGGATGGAAAGACGAGGAGATCGGGAAGGTGGAGTTTCTGTCTCCATGGATATGGAAAGCTTCTGTAACGTGAGAGGAAACAGAGGAAGGAGATGATCTCTTGTTGGGCTAGAATAGGAAAGTGCATAATGGGCCAGCAGGTTTTCCTAATAAAACGATTCCATTCCTATTTTTAAAATTAGGAAACTAAAACAATAAAAAGGAAATCAAATCAATTCGAATAAAGAGTTTTTATATACTAAAATTATCAGAAAAATAAAATGTAGATGATGAGCATTATTCCACGGCCAAAATAAAAACTTAAAAAATGTTTTTCAGAAAATCCCTAAAGGCTTTATTTCTTTTTGCAAATAATTTTAAATAAAACTTTGGTTTTCTTGGCTCAAATATTTTCAAAATGCCCCTGATTTTGGAGGTCATTTTCCTCCGCTCTTACTTGCTTGCAAGAATTTATTTTTCGGGTATTTCTCGGGAAGAAAAATAGAGAAGCAAGTGCAAATATTTGAAAGAATTAAATTGCAAAACTCCGTTCAAATTCTTTATAGTTGAAGAAGTCATGTCATCTTCTCTCATTGATTTTAATAGGATGAATTTGAATTTACCGGAGAAGGGGAAAGTCATTTTATTCCCTCTCTTTCAAAAGTTTTTGAAAAGGTTCAAATTTCACTCAAGTTTAATTCACTCAAGCAAACAAACAAACAATTCAATTAATTATATTAGCATTCCAAAATTTGGGATGTTACAACTCGGAGGTGTCGTGCGTTCGGTACTTGGATTGGTCGGATCGTGAAGACGTACGACTACATCAACCGCGTTGATATAACGCTTCCGCTTACGGTCTACGAGGGTACGTGGACAACACTCTCCCGCTCGTTGCTATGCATCACCATGATCTTGCGTGTGCGTAGGAATATTTTTGAAATTACTACGTTCCCCAACACTTTTGACTTTTTATGATAAATATTTATATTTTTTCTATAAACTTGGTCAAACTTTACGAAGTTCGACTTCAGTCAAACCTCATATGCAGAGTAAATAAAAACGGAGGGAGTATAAAGGTCTGGGAGGCGACCCACCCCCAACTTGCCCCTCAAGGCAAGGGGGGTGGCGGCCCCCACCAACTTGGGTGCACCCTTTGGACCATCCTAGTTGGCATTCCCATGGGCTCCTCTAGAAACTTCAGGATGGTTGAGGAACCTTCTTGAACCATCCCGTGGATTTTTAGGGTGTTCCGGAACGTTTTTGGTTCTGCGGTTTTTCAGGATTTTCACTAAACTTTTCTGGTACTCTATCCGAGACAATTTCAACATATCCTAATCTTTTTTGTCGATTTTCTCTGAAGCTCCTACCCATCAAGTATTCAATAGATGAATGACCCTTAAGCGCATGACCCCGCATGCAAGTTCGCTAAAGTATAGACATGACCGGAACTCCTTCCATTCAATGATCAATAGCTGAACCATGGACATCCTCCTTTCATCATGCCATGGCTGTGAAATGTTTGAGCAATCAGTATGTAGAATGACATTCTTAAACCTCTTTTGATCACCGCCTCCACTTCATCACAGCAAGCAAGTAATTCCACTACGAAAGAGCCCTCAATACCCTTATTTTTCTCTGAAAGATCTCAATACCCCCTTATGCTGTGAAGAACAGCCTCACGAGAGGTTCCTTCATGATTTCGGATGACATTGCATGAACCAGACACCAAGTTTACTGCATCAATAGCACCATCAATATTATCTACAAACCAGGCATCTGGTTGTGGTAGCCACAGACGAGATAACTGAACCGCCGCACCCTGTTTAGGAGGATGCTCTAGGACGACAATTAGTTCATCAACCATCACTAAAGATTTCTTCAGTTGGAAACACACTTCACTGTGCAAAATTGTTTCTATTAGATGTTGTTTGTTTGTTGGGTTTCTGTGTTTCCTATTTGCATTTTTAACTATGTATATATTCATGTTTTGCTCCTATTTGGTCGGTTAAATAGGAGCAACACACACATAGAACAAGGTGATGGCCACAGACAATTTTATCTAGCCACCAAGGTAAACGGCACCGGAGGGAGTCGTCATTGTCGGCCCTAGCCCAAAAGGGCATTTGCTGGAGCAACACCCTACTATAGACCGAGCACACAACGTCCAACTTAACACTTGGCACTTGGTGATGCAGCCTACATGTTTATGGCCGGCCTCCGGCTATGAACAAGTACTCAAAATTACGAACAACATAACAAAGAAAAGTTATGAGCACAATATATGCATAGTATTTGTATAGATAGTGCTCAAAACATGAGTAGCTTATCAAAACGGAGGCAACAGGTGACAAGCCAGATGGTATCAAGAAACAAATATATACATGGTACGTGGTACAAATATATTCACAACAGGTCAAAATATGCATGAAATTTCCGTAGGCAGACAAATATGACGGCGGTGCAATTTACCTTATAAAGGATGAAGGGGTAGCTAGGCACAACCACAGCGTCCACGTCATCTACGAATAGTGCACAGTTAGCGCACCGAGCGAGGGGAAAAGCAACACGAATGGGCAGCCCTCTCTCCAGTAAAAATATCTCCTCTCTCTCTCCCTCATCCCACCTCCCTCTCGGCCGCCTCATCTTCTCCACCTCCACCTCCACCACCTCCTCCTCCCCTGCCTCCACTCAGCTAGCCTCTTCCTCTCCTCTTCCTTGGTCGCCTCTTCCTCTCCACTTCCTTGTTCTTAGATCGGGCGCAGGTCGTCGCCATGGAAGAGCAGGGCGGCGGGGTGGGTCGACCACAGCTACCGCACGCTCGAGTGGGCCGTGCGGCACGTGGCGGCGGCGTCTGGCGTGGCCGGTGCCCAGGCGGCGGAGCTCGTCGTCGTCGACGCCAAGCCATCCCCTTCCCCCGTGGGCGGCCCCGGTACGTTTGCCTCCTCATCGTTTCGTCCTCTGGTTTGGGCTCTGACTGAATTTTGGGGATTCGTTTCAGGCGTGTCCGGCGACGTGGTGAGGTTGGTGGAGGCGGACCTGCGCAAGAAGGCCGAGGGCGTCGTCGACAAGGCGCGCCGCCTCTGCGTCGCCAACTCGGTAACATCCGCTACCAACTCCGCTCGTCGCTCGTTGTGATATTTTTTTCTATCTGTCCATGGAAACGATCACACATTGCATATCTGTAACCTGTTGCTGCTTATACGAAACTGCAGGTGCAGGGCGTGGTGGAGGTGGTCGACGGGGCGCTGGGCCAGAGATGGCTATGTACAGCCCACACCGCAGGTTCCTTCTTCCTTCCTGCTGCTCTCCTCTTTTGATTAGCTGTAACTGCATGTTTGTGTCAGTGCTATGCCTGCTGTCGCTGGGCAGTACTTTAGGCAAGTCAACATTCCAATTCAGTATGTATTGGCACAAGGAGAAACACGTCTGCACAAGGAGAAGAGCCCCTGTTAGCTTTTCTTTTTGCAGATTAGACCAATAATCTACATCAGTCGATTTGAGGGTACGCTGAATGTGATATTTAATGAATATGGTCATTCTGTTGTTCAGAGTACACAAGTGGTTGCCCCTTAAGTCTCCTCCTTGCCTGGCTTATTCATTAAGGTAAGATTTTGATTGTCTCAATTTGTCGCTTCAGTTCCACATTAACGATGAATTGTTGTGTGTAAATGCTCATATCCCGTTAAGTTCATGTGTATAAATAAAGTGGGTTGAAGTGTGCTGTGAATTTCCTGAAGAAGTTTACTTGAGATATTATATGCATGGTGTGGATTGTTGAGTTTGCTTGGTTAATGGAATGCCATTCCTATGCAGATCAACAGGGGGAAGGTCCAGGGTGAGACCTTCAAGAGGGATTTGATGTTGCTATTATTTCAGTTTGCAGATAGAGGATGAGATTCCAGCAAGACAGTGACGATGGCGATGACAAGTGAGATTTATGTTAAGGAGTATTAGCATATGCTCACAAGATTACTTGAAGCATATAAAGGTATCCACAATGATGGTTGCTTTCTTATCGACAAAGAATTGAATTATAATTATAGACGGTAAGAGTAGTTGTCTTTTCATTTGTTAGAAAACATAGTGTACCTTTATAATTATAGTTGTATGCAATGATCCATCATGTATTTCTGTTTAAAACCGCAACCCGTAATTGTTTGATGTCGTGAAATGTCTATATATTTTTTATTTACATTCTTAAGTTAGCCTCCAGATTATCTGCATTGTCATGGTAACCTTGGTAGGCTATTATATGCAGATCGATAATCCCGGTACAGTTGTTCATGCCTTATAAAATTGTAATGCTTTTTATTGGTTGTGCATCCTAGGACCAAAAGCTTGATTCATAGATAGCCGAAGAACTGAGGAATTTTACTCTCTGTCGTTGCAGGCTAGAAGAGGATGGGAGGAGGGTGCGCGCGCTCCATATTTTGTTATGCACACTTTCCTAAACTATACTTTTCTTCTTAACATATGTTCATTGTCCAGCAGAAGCTGTAGATTTCAGCGTACAATAATTTCAAAAATGGTAGAAGGTAAGAACCATGTTACATGATCCTTTTGTGTTCTCTTGATTTAAAGTAACACGTACCTGTTAAACTTGGTGATGATTTTCGAGGTGTATTTATAAATTATCTGCCAAGGTTATTCCTTCTGGCAATTTTTCTCTCTGAAGCCTAGGCATATTGGTTGTTTGGTTGGCTCTCTTTACTAGCAGGAAGATAACTACTACGTGTTGCTTATTAGCGGATTGAGTGTATGAATGATCTCACCCAGAGTTATAGGTTTCTAAATACTAGGCTCTTGGGACTTAATTCTAATGGTTAGTTTTTTTGGATTCATGTACTCTGGTGCTATACAGCATAGGGAAAGCTCCTTCACAATAGTGTTTAAAGCTTATATTGATAACTCCATCAGAGTTCAAGCATTAGGCTCTCAGCTCTGTGTATTGCCAAGTGTTCTATATAATGCTTTGATGTTCCTTTGTCCCTGTTTGATGTTCTGCCTTAGGTGGCCTCTGTCTTGGTTTACAGCTCCATATGGCTATCTATGTAGGTTTTGTTTGAACTGTACTCAGATCGCGCATATGTTTCCATATTCTTGCCTTCCTCTTTTTAACTCATGAGATTGTTAGATAGTTGAATATCATTGGTCTCTGTCGGCATTCTATTTTCGCAGTTTGGAATGAGTATTGGTCCATTGATATTAAACTTCCCAATAGGTAGTGGCATCTTCAGGAAAAAATAGTGGCAGATATGCTGGAGATTTCTTTTCGGCTGCAGGAATGACACTATTGCCCAAATCCTCAACACATATTTTTTAGTAACTGAGAGGATTATTCAACTTTGCTGCTGTAGGCGTTCAAGACCTGGCAGGGCTGGGTCAACCGGCCCTTCGTGTTCAAGACCCGGCTCTGATGAGCCTTGACAGCCGTGCTACCGGCTGGGCATCTTCATCCTGAGCCGTGTCCGGAACCAGACCAGTAGGGGCACCCTGAGCGAGCACTCGAGGCATGCTGTCAATTTGGACGAGTGCAACCAGGCCAGCTGCCGTGTGTGTCCACGGTTCATACAGTCAAGGTGTTCGCTCATCTTGGGCCAGAACGAGCACTACAAGAGGAACCCCCCATATTTTTCATTCCTTGATAGATGGTTACATTGTTGTATGTTGGTTAAAGACAATGTTTTTCTTCTCGAATTATGTAACCTCAAACAAGAGTAAGATATAACTGTTTTGTTTGTTTTGCAATCAAAGCTTCCATCGAATAATATTTTAAAATTGTGCTCCGTCTTATTCATAAACTGCGGCTATTTTGTAGATTCATACAAGATACGGCTTTGTGTGCATTGAAATAGCAACAAGTTGGCCTCTCGGTCTCATTTTTGTATACATTTGACTCATATACACGCAGCCAGCGTGTCCATGTGATCTGGATGAATTTCTCTATCCTGTTTTATGTTGTGATGTCTTTGATTTTTGTCTCTTCCAGATTTACATATAGATGCCTCAGTGAATACTCAAGAATTTTGTGTTCTTTTCTATTGACGGCCTTTAGGTAATTTTTTAAATTTTTATAATGATTCCGAAACGAGGTCACTCCTACTAATCTTGCTCTCCAGGCCTGGTGGTAGGATGCTTGGTCAAGAATGCAGGGTGAGCAAAAGAAAACTATGAACGCTTTTATCTCTGGTCATCTAGAGCATATGGAGGGAGCAAGATAGCGGTCATCTAGAGCATATGGAGGGAGCAAGATAGCGGTCGTCTAGAGCATATGGAGGGAGCAAGATAGCGGTCGTCTAGAGCATATGGAGGGAGCAAGATAGCGGGCTTTGACAGTGTCTTCACACCGCCCCAGAGAGGGTGCCACAGAGGGCTTTCTCATGGAACACGGTGCAATGTGGTTTTATGCACGCGTATGAGCAGGCTACCCTGCACGTTGGTCTTCTACTGCTTTCTCAGGCCTATTACTTCCACCTGAGATGCTTCCAAGGGTTCTATTCGGCTCCATTGTATTTTTCTTTCTTTTTTGATTGCTTTTCCTTCTCTGTTTCTTTTTTTATATGCAAGGCCATAATTTTTTTACCATGCATCCTTGCTCACACAGAAAATTACTTTAAAATACACATGCTTCTAAAAATGCACATCCTTTTCAAAACTATGTATATCTTATTATCAAAGGTTATAAGGCAGAATGTGTTTGCCCATGACTAAAACAAGTAATACATACTTTTTTCAAAGCACACGTGGAATTAGCGGGCTCATTCAGGTATTTCAAGGGAAAAACATAATATGTTTAACTAATTTTCTATATTGCTTATTTATGCATTTGTGACCATAGCTTTCCAGTTTAGCTCATAAACTGGATTGCAAATGTTTATTCTGATGGGGCTTTTGCCACTTATTGTTTTATGGTTGTCTAGACAGCTGATGGCATGCTTCTTTCTTGCTAATTGTCAATTCTCTTGTACAGGGTCCCTCAGCTACTTATGCTTTGCTAGACAATGAGAGTATGTAGATAGCATGTATGATTTTTACATTGTTTTGCGCAGGTTGAGATGCATCACATGATGTTTTCCTTTTACATTTATGAGTATTATAGAGTCCTTCCTTTTTCCACAAGGGGCTGTAGTTGTGCCATTTGATTCGAAGGACAAAGAGTTGATCACAAAGGGGTAGCATTCAGGATATATACACAAAAAAGTATAGAACCAAATTATATGATGTAATTGACCACTATTTCTATTAAGTTTTCCTGTACACAATGTTCACGAGTTCATGTATTAAGTACATTTTATTGTGTCACTTGTGTTTACTCTTTTTTTAATGCAAGTTTACAGCTACTCGGAGTTCCTAATTGTAGGCTCAACTATCTTGACCTACCGATGATCTAAATGCAAAAAATTTCAACACGAATATGGTTTTAAACGGGTCTTTGCGCCATTTGGCGCAACTGGTCATCTAGTAGTTATAACAGATTGTAACGCACAGTCCCCATATATGTCGAGGACTGCTCTGCACGACGCGCTTCCTTAACAGCCTCCACCCCCGCAGCCACCGCCTCCTCCGCAGCCTCCCCCTCCTCCACCGCCACCGCCACCCCAGTGGCGCCGGCGACGTCTAGGCTTCACGCCGGACCTGTCCGGGCCATCGGCGCAGCTGAACACGGCGATAGCCACCACCGCAACGACGGCCACGAAGACGAAAGCTAGGCCCACGACATTGGCAGGCGCGGAGAGGCCTTTGGCCGCAGCAAGATCCAGCATCCTAACCATCGTTGCGGATTGATCTCCTTGAGCTTGAGCTTTGTTTTGGGAAGGTCGCCCCCTGGACGGTATTTAAAGCCCTGGGAGCCGCTGTGCAAGAAGCTGGAAATGTCAACTGGTTGCTGGCTCTTGAAATTTTCAGCTCATCACCCTGTCAATCACCTATTGCAGGAGTAAACATTTGGCATTGTACTGGTTGTTGATAGGAACAACTATTAGACCTGAAATTGTTTCGAGGCAAGCAAGCTAGACCGTGTGTTGTCATATGGGCGAATTAAAAAGGGGCTCGGATAAGTCTTAGACGCGTACACGAATCAGTAATAGTCAGCTCAGAGATTGCACGGCACGTCCCCGTTCATCAGGCGGGAGTTTCCTAATTCTTCCTCGCAGAATTGTTTGACGGAAAAATGGAAATTGCTGTTGTCAAGGAAGACTGGTCATGGTCAAGGGCACGCAAAACTGTTGACAGAAAAAGGTAATGCGGTGTTGATCAGTTTTTTTTTTTTTGAGCGGTCAGTGTTGATCAGCAACTTGACACACAATCCATATTCGACGCTCACTGCATCAACGCTCACATGTGCGCGCATGGCCCATTCCCGGTACAATGAGTCTTCCTTTCATTTTTCAGTTTAATTTTATATTTCCATCTGTATCCATTTTTTCCTCTTGATTTGTGGTTATTTTTATTTCTAAATAATCTTTTGTAGTATATGAAACATATATTCACACCTGTATGACCTGTTTTTAAAATTCATGTTTTTTAAAAAATACATACAAAATAGTACATGAATATATTTGTTGCATATACATGAACATATACGGACATTTTTTTAATACATGATGAATATTTTATTTCGTACATACAAACAATAATATGCTCATGCAAGGCCTTTTTTCGCAATGTTTCAAATAATAATCAAAATTATTTTAACTATATTATAAAACATGTTTCTAAACATATGTGCACCTGGGCATGGACTTGGCATTCTCGCGCAAACACGTCAATGACATTCTACAACGGCGTGAGGGGAGGGTAACCATGGATTTCTGTGCTTGGTAGTGTCTCCAAGTTCTTCGTCGGCTCGTCATAGTGAAGTTTAGGCAGTGGCGGCAATGTGAATAATGGTTCCTGAGCTCTCCCCATGTCCATGCCCTTCCTCTCAGTGGCCTCAACGAGTCAAAGGATGGCTCGACCGTCCGGCATTCAGTCTAGCGTGGTTAGTGTTTGTGAATTCTGACGTGTTTTAGTTCTCTAGTTCCTCTCCGTTCAATGAAGCTCAGCCATGTGCGGTTCCGTCAGGGAACTTGTGAGATTTGTGTCACCCTCCTTTGTCTAGCAGTATCTTCTCGCCCTCCATTGTGCTAGCTTCTCCGGTATGGCAATCTATCCGGACCATTGTATCCAGCTTCTTATCTGCAAGACTTCCCAACCGCTGCTTCTACAAGCTTTTGAGTTCCAACAAGCGCCCCCCGTGGATGCAGAAGGATTTGCTTGTAATTTAAAATTCTTAAAAGGAAGGTCTTGTAATGGCTAGTTTTGTTTAATATATGGCCTTGGACCTTACCGTGAAAAAAAACCCGATTACATGGCCTAGCTATATTTGGACATACCACATACGTGAAGCATATTTATGGCGTCCATCCATTATCCTCTTTGCAAACATGAAAAACAGACAAATTCTTGGGAGTTACAACCTCTGTAACAAAATGTAGGACATTTTATTGAAGTCAACTACACCAAAAAACGTCTTGTATTTCGTTACAGAGTGAGTAGAAGATAACAGATGAAACAGAGTGATTTCACTATGACCGACCAACACCCATTATTTGAGCCAATTTGAACTGAAATTACATTCGGCACTCGCTGGGCTCCGTCTTATGCATAACTTGTCCCGCCAAATTTGTCCCCCCAAATGTTGTCTCAAGTTTAATTACCCCCATGGTGCGTATTGTTAAGGAGTTAGATGGTTTATTACGCACAAAATCTTCGCCTCTGCATAAACAAATTAAAGAAGCAGTAAAATGGTCAGGCTGGCAATGCAGTGATAAGCCAATCCAGGTGAAAAGAGAGAGAGAAGCAGTTGATCTTACGTGCAGCTTTGACAAGATAACTTCCTCTACTGAGTCTGCAATTTCTAGTTGCTTCATCACAGTAGCCTGCAGAACCTGATTAATGGAAGGGGATATTCTTTCATATTACATCTGAGACTGGCAGCAAGATGTATTTGGTAATTCCCTATATGAAATAAAGATTTTTTTCCAAAGGATGCATGATGATTGTGCCAGTTCTTGGTACGAAGTAATAATGGAGCCCCTTAGCTGAAAGTGTTGTTAAGAAAAAAGCCTATTCACTCCATGTTTTTCCTTAAAAAAAATTCAAGTTGTCTTTCAAATTCCTGTGACATTCTTGTTGCTTGATCATTCACAACATTTTGAATGCAGTGTATTTTCTTATTAAAATATTTCCTAACAAAATATTCAAGTTGTCTTTCAAGTTCTTGATCTCAGCATTCTTGTTGCTTGACCATTTCCAACATTTAGAATACAGTGCATTTCCTTAACTTTGTCACGAAGATATATATTCATAAGAAAAACAATGGTGTTAACAAGCGCTTACTTTCTTTGTCCTTTCGAGGTCAGATTCGATACATTTGATCCTATCCCATGAATCCAAGAGGGAGCGTTCTTTCTCCAGAGGAATCTCTGGGGGCTTGTTGCCGAGCTCATCAACCCGACCCTCAAGCTTCTGAAGGCGCTCAATGACAGGCCTGACACAGTCCACACTGAACGCGTCCACTGCTGGATGATCACCAGAGATGGGTTCAAACTCAGGAGCTGGAGGTAGTGGGTTGTTGACCATCGTTGTCTCTGGCTGACTGCATACTGTGCGTAAGAAGGTAAAAACTCTAACAATCAGAACCAGCAGTAATCTGAGAAATCGATAGAATTTCCCTTCCTCCGGCATCTCTTTGGGTACTAGTATACCACGACTGTTTCTTGAAGAACCTAAAGAGAGTAAAAAAAAATTATGAACAAACATGAGGAAATCTTGAATATTTATTTTCAAAATGTGCTCTTAGTTCATTGCACTATCTGTTCATTTCAATACTAATAGTAAGATCTTCAGTAAGAATTAACAAACTCAGCAAAAATTTACGGGGAAAGAGTGAAAAATAGCTGATCACTTTATATTTGCATAAAGTGACC
The DNA here is from genome assembly GCA_021605205.1 of Aegilops longissima. Lineage (NCBI taxonomy): Eukaryota > Viridiplantae > Streptophyta > Magnoliopsida > Poales > Poaceae > Aegilops > Aegilops longissima. The sequence goes on along the minus strand of CM038677.1, from coordinate 777,914,038 downwards.
TCAGAAGACCACAAGTAAAAATACCTGGAATGCTTTGTGTTGTGTCCGTGCCTAAACGCCGGGCTTGAACTCTTACTTCTGAGGCACAGGTTTTATCTGGCACTGATCCTCCTCTGCCATAATCGACTGTTTTGTCCACCACAACAAAGTGATCATCGCAACTGTAATAAGCTGCAGACTCTCGTGCTCTCATCTGCATCTGTGTAAAACGTAGTAGATTCAGTATTTTGAGGTAGAAACTTGGAGATTCAGTATGCACACATTTGTATATTTTGAGGACAAAGGTTAAGATTCAGGAGGAAAAGCTCACCTCTTCACGAACTGGAGCTAATCGACTGCACCCTAATGTGCTTCTCATCATAGGAGAACCCAGATCATCAACATCTGATCCTGACTCAGCTGTTGACGTGTCACTGTTTCTACCCTGTTATTTGCAACGAGAGAAAAAAAGGACAAATTATTATGGACGCTAAGATAAACATTGCTGATGAAACCGCAAAGGGCTCCAATTTTTAAGAGGCACAATCAATGTGCACAACTTTTTTTTTGTGGAAACTGAATATCACTATGCACAAGTGCATGGACTGCGACTAACTGCGAGGATAGGGTAAACACTCCAACATGTGGCGTGTACCTTACAGTCGGCTTCTTTAAACCGATAGGTCCAGAGAACTGGTAAGTTGCTAATGGTGTTTTAACTGAAACAAAGGGTTTTGATCATATGATGAGTAACAACTAGTGGTTCGAAGTATTGAACTTGCCTTCAAAAGATGTAGCCTAGCAAATGAACCCCTTCGTTGCTCAATCTCAGATAAGCGTCTTGTATGCCTTGAAAATTTTGCTTCCTTGTTATGTGCAACCTAAAAGCAAACACATGATACTGCTGTTGAGAATGCTGTTGTATATATCATGTATGAAATACGTGATGCTGAAATTGCGAGGAAAAAAAAAACTTTGCAAGAAATTTAACGAAAGCATATCAGGAGTTTCAAATTTAGTGGTATGTTCAGCTGGACAGGACACCATGAATTGCGTGCAGTAATATCCTTTTGAAGAAGAAAGACCAATTCACAAACTTGCCCAGCAGTTGAGAAGTACGCCGCCTTGAAGTATGCCCAATATAATGCTATTTTTGGCATTTCATATATTTGCCACTACAAAGCTATTTACGGGGTTTCATATATTTATGATAATATAATATTTGTCAACATGACATTGTCAAGTTCTTAATATTCAAAAAACTAACTGAAAATGTAAGTCTCCAGAGAAGCAACGGCGGAGAAGAACATATAATGCCAGAGCAAATAAACCGAATTCACCTTCATAATGTTAGGATCATTCCATGGACCTTTGTTAGACTTGAGGCATCCTCCCTCACCAGCACAAGTGCATGTTCCACCCAAAAATTCAGGAAGTTGGCTGCAAATAGAAAAAAGAAGTGTTCAGTCAAAGGTAGCAGGAGAAAGCTTTATGATCAACAACATTATATACCAAATTGTTGTGAATGAGAAGTGTACCTTGCATCTATTACTTCAAGAAGTTTGCTTTGGAATTTTGTTCCCAAAACCTAAATTTGAGGATCGATCAGAATTGTTTATTTGAAAAAAGAGGAAAAATAACAGCAGACTCATGCTCACATGTATCTTTGAGACTGTTTTAGGGTCAAGAAAACCTTTCACTGAATTCCATAGTAGCTTGAATCCACCGCCAGCATTTACGACAAACATCTGATGCAGTGTCTGAGCATACATTTAAAGTGTTAAACAAAGTGGCACCAAGTATTCATCAAGATAAGAAACATAACCTAGGCATACCTCAGGATAATAATCACTATCTATCTTTTGCATTCTAGTTAACATTTCCCTTGCTGTTTTGCTGAAGTTCTTGAAACCCTGCAGCATAATAGAGTGGCAAATGTCAGCACGTAATCTTTATGCTAACTATTTTGGGTCCCAAAATAAAAAATGGCAAAGTTAGTCTTCTACATAGAGATAAGATCCTGCGAATATGGAAAGAACCATCATACCACGCCTTCAACATCTAGTATAGTGGTTGTAGAACCAATATGCCTTTTTGCCGCGATAGAGCATGCTGGAAACTTGTCCAAGAAGGCTCTCTCAAACTCTTGCACATGGTACTTGATGTAGCGGTCAACAGTAGTGATGTTCATCAGTTTATTTGGATCAACTTTCCCTAATCTCTCGATGTATACTGGTCTTCCTTGCCTGTCAACTCCATGGTAACCCTGAGGATAGTAGGAAAGCACCTCGTCTAGCTCTTCAAAAACGAAATCCTACAGGATTCAGTTGCAAGATGGCAAGTGTTGGTTATATTGTTGAGAAGGAGTAAAAAAAATCTAGTTTAAGATTAAAGATACTTTTCCTGTAGGCAAGCATCATTAGTCTCACTCACCTCGAGTATTGTATCCGCACCGAATTCTTTTCTCCATTGGAGCATCTCAGCCCACATATGAATGGCTTTCTCAGTGTCAAATTTCCTTGCCTTCAAAAACCTACAGTATATATAAAGGCAGGGAAGTTTTAGACTTGTAATGTAAATAAAACAAGAAATTGCCTGTCCATGTTTCAGCAGCTCTTTGTCTGGTGTTGATTTATGTTGGAGCACCAACCTCAGCAACATGTGATAGTCATTTTGCTTGTCACATAGCAAGTTCCTGCTCAAAAGCTCTTGCTGAAATGTGAACACGGCGCGTTCCTCCTCCTCATCTCTGACGTCTTCAATTGTGAAGGAAGAAGCCCGATGCTCCACCTTCCTCTTCCCCCGCTTCTTGAGCGAATGTGTGAGCTTGCTTGATGCATTCAGCGCTTTCTTCTTAAGTGACCCGCCAATGGACAGCCTTCTCCTCTCATCCTCTGAGTTCTCCACGTCTGACCTCCGGTCTTTTCGCTCATCGAATAAGAACAGACCCTCCGTGCTCTCCGACCGTCGCCGCACTTCATGCAAAACACGTCATTACAAATTAGTACACAGATCAGCAATGCAAGACAATATGCATACCCTTTTTTTTTCTAATAAAGACTATACCTGACATTTTGCTGGAAGCAGAGTAGACTGAGTTTACAGATTGGGTGGCTTCTGTTAGGCAATTATTATATTATATTGTCATCTTCATCCAAACAAATGCACCTGGAATGGAGTAGACATCGAGCAGAGTATCATGAGAATATATGCCTGTCAGGCTTTAGAGTACACAAGAACACCTAAATTTCTTTGCATAAATGTATCATGAGAACATATGAATGCCTGTCAGACTTTAGAGTACACAACAACGCTATCTAAAGAATTTCTTTGCATAAAGGTACCATGAGAATATATGCCTGTCAGACTTTAGAGTACACAACAACACTATCTAAATTTTCTTTGCATAAAGGCCTTCTTTGGTATGAAATTAATGTTCTTGGTAGAACATGACCTGCCTTTGTTCAGACGTTACTAACAAAGCAAGGAATTACAGGAAAATGAAACTGTCACCATTAATGTGAAAGGAATCGGTAGGTACATTGATGGTTACAGGTTGCACTAGTAACTTTTTTTTTTTGTGCGAATAGGTTGCACTAGTAACTAGTACTACTACAGATTAAAGAAGCATACAAATGGCTTGCAAAGGGGAGAAAGAATCATCAAAATGTGTGCACATGCCTGTCAGGTTACAGGAAGGAGGAGCTGCGGTCAACAAGCAGCTTTTGACCAGAGCTAATCACTGAAACCGCTCAGCGCAAATTAAACCATTCACAATTAGCCATGTTAATAATACGAGTACTCATTACTCCATTGACTACGTTTTTAACAAGTGATTTTTGTTTGAGAACTGAAAAATCCATAGCAAAATCGACTGAATCTGTATGACGAGGTAAACAAGTTGCCACTTAGAGCATCTCTGAACGAGGAGATGACTCAAAATCACCAGTGAACACTATTGATTCTTGCCTACTAACCATCTAAACAAATTCTATGTTGTAAACTGCACAAAGATATATTTAGAGATGGCTACCCTTTGGCAAAACAAATAGCTGCTCTGCTCTGAACTTGGATGCAGGGGATCCACTAATCAAACAGCAGGACAATCCTCCACGGACTGAACAATCGATGTCCATAGGTGACAACACAAATCAGAATTAAACTGAACTCTGGTGGCCAACAGATGACCAAGAGGTTGAGAGGAAAAACCAGGAACTGAATCAAACTGGTTTCGTCCGACAGCTCTCAGAGCCGGGACTCGAGAGAGAGACAGACAGACAGACAGACAGATTCAGTTCTACGCCGTCAGAGATATAAAAAAGAAAAACCAAGAAGGCCCGCATGGCGGATGAAAATCAAATTAGGAAACAACCCGCATTTTGGTTGGTTCTCTTGTCACGCTTTGGACCGCAAACTGCTCGCCAAATTCCCGCGATTATGCTCCCCGATGGAAGGAACTTGGAAACATAACGCGTCCTGAGGATTTCATTCCATTTTTCGCCAGAGAGAAGGGGAGGAGATGAGACCATGGCGACAAACAAGAAGAAGGATCGCCTGACCTTGGGGGGTGGAACCAAGGGCCGAATCCCGGCTCTTGGACCGCAGCGACAATCGAGGAATCTGCGATGCCTGCGTCCCCCCGCGCGCACAGACAAAACAGAGGAGGAGGAGGAGCTCGTATGATTGGAGGAAGGTGGAGGAGGAGGGGGCAGACAAGGTTGGTAGCTGTGGGATGTTTGCTTCTAACCAACCTGCTGACTGGCGGGGTAGATAGAGACGGACGCCCAAGGGGAGAAGAGAAGAGAAGCTTCTTGCTTTCGCCGATAAAACTATGCAGTACTAGTAGTACTAGTAGTAGGAGCTAATCTAATTTCTTCTTGGTCGCCTAGTGGTGCGGTGTGGTGCTGGTCTAAACATTCATTCGTCGACGCGGGCCATGGCGGACCGGCTTTAGCTTAAAGCGCCGACCCCGGAATAAAGCCTTTGATTTGATGGTGGGGTGCTTTTGCTTTGCTGGCGTGCTGCCTCTTCCCCTCGGATGGCGCACCGTGTCTCACCATTTTTCAGTTCCCTCTCCGTAAAGGAGCAGTAAACACGCCTTTGGATGGATAGCAGACTTTTAGCGCTGGTCTTATCAAAAATGAGTTTTTAGCCGGTCTTTAACACACACAAAACACGGAAAACGGTTTTGCCACTCCTCATGTGAAAAATAATCATTCCCTCAAAAAAAATGTGAAAAACAATCAGGTTATACAAAAATATGTTTGGGGTTAAAAGAAAATGCAAACAAGTCTGTCCAGCTCCTTGTTTTCTAGGGGTACGGCAAAAGCCTGGTGCTACATGTAGTTCCTATTCACGTTATGTTTGGCTAAAGTGCCGACCACGGAACCATGGTTCCTATTCCCCGTGGCCTCTCATGCTACATACTAGTTCCTGTTCAAGTTATGCCTGGTTAAAGTGCAGACCAGCTGACATTGGTTTATTTGTAGAGATAAATACACCCACGGTCACTAAAGTTGCGTTGAAAGCACGATACAGTCACCCAACTTTAAAATACGCTCGTTACGGTCACTGAATACGACGAGACATGAAAATACGGCCACTGTAGCGCGTATGCGGTGCGTACATGCCTAGTTCGACCAACTGTTGACCGCCACGTAGTGCTCTCTCATTCGGCCAATGATTAATGGAGGGGTTTTCTGTAAAATAACCAAAATCCCCAATCTCTCCATCTCAAATCCCTAACCCGCGGCGCCCCTCTCAAATCCCCATCGCCCCCTCCGCTTATGTCGCTCTTCTCCGCCACCACCATCGCTGCCGTCGAATCGGGCTACCGCGAGCTCGTTCTCCTCTGCGCTTCCCCAAGGTCCTGGCGGTCATGTTCGCATAAGCTCGCCTCTCCTCTCTGTCTCACACGGCGGCATTGCCGGCCACGATCCGCCATGAGGTCTGCAAGGAGAAGGTGCGCATGTACATCTCGACCACTGAGAAGCACGGCGACTGGGTCTTCTACAAGTGCCAAAATCATGGGGTTAGTTCTTCGATTTCATATGCTTTTCATGGGGATAGATCCAAAGATTGGAGTTTTTGACATTGGTTTGTCTTTTTGGGATAGGTGAGTTGTGAGTTCTGGCGTTGGGAATTGGAGTACATGGAGTACCTCGTGGAGAAGAAGTATCTGGTCGGTGATGCCGCTGTGGATGCTATTGGTGCGGCTGAGGAACGCAAAGAGGAACTTCTGAAAGCACAAGAGATTACCTACATGAATGGATCAACAAGCTGGAACAAGAAGTCCAAGAGAGAGATGCTCATGAGTGGCAATGTCATGACCAGGCAGCAAGCTGCTGCACTGTTGAAGCTTGGTACAGAGCTGGTGATGCTTATGAAGTTCCTGCTTGTAGTTGTTGTGATGTTAGGCCTTGGTGCATTGGTGCTATTCATGGTGAAGAAGTGAAGATGTTGAAGATGAAGATGCTGCATTGGTGATGCCAGGTTCATTTTGGCAGTCTGAAGTGGTGGCAGTCCTAGTTAATGTGGTGGCAGTCCTAGTTATCTGTCATGTAATGGAGTCAGCGCTGGAAAATGCTATGTTGAACCATGTTTATTTTGGTTTAGTCTGATGTAATGGTGTCAAACTTGAAATGCTATGGTGAACCCTGTGTTATCTATGATGAATATGTTGTTTCTTATATCATTCTGGGTGTGTGATCAATGTTTTGTCTTATTGAAAGGCATTGCTGGCATTGTTTTCTTATATCATTCTGGGTGTGTGATCATTGTTTTCTTATATCATTCTGGGTGTGTGATCATTGTTTTCTTATATCATTCTGGCCTAAATTGATCAAAATGGCATTGTTTTGGTTTTGTCATTCTGGGTGCCAAACTTGACAGACATGCCAAACTGACCAAATATGCATCCAGCATTCTGGGTGCCAAACTAACCAAATGGCAAATGATTCAAATGGCAAACTTGACAGACATGCCAAACTGACCAAATATGTATTCATTAGTACAGTTGAATCAAAACTTGACAAGTATAGTTGCATCAAAACTTGACCAAACTTGCCAAACTGACATGACAATTTGCATCCACAAGTACAGTTGCATCAAAACTTGACACTAGATAACCAAACTGGCACGATAACCAAATAAGTCTTACAGGAGATAGAAAAAAAAGTAGCCATGTTTCTTACAGGAGCTTGTTGCAGTCACTATGCATCAACATAACCAAAATCAGCAAATTGTTACCATAGATGATCATTTCAACAACACAGGTAAAATGATCATCTAGGTACCAAACACTTCATCTACTACAAACTACCTAAAGATATCAAACATAGAAGATTTGGGAGCCTTGTGTGGAAGATCAGATTGATTGTCCAAGCAGCTTGACTTTCTTTTTGCAGCAGCCATAGATTGCTCCCTTGCTTTTTGTGCAGCAGCCTTCATCCTCTCCTGAGCAGCAGCAAGCCTTTTGTCAGCTTCTCTTTTGGCAGCAGCAAGCTCCTTCTCCTCCTCTCTTTTGGCAGCAGCAAGCTTCTTCTCCTCTTCTCTTTTGGCAGCAGCAAGCTTCTTCTCCTCTTCTCCTTTTGCAGCAGCAATTCTCTTCTCTTCTTCTCTTTTAGCAGCTGCTGCTTCCCTCTGTAGTCTCTTCCCTTCCTCCTTCTTCTCAGCAGCAGCTCTTTTCTCTGCTTCTAGCCTTGCCTTTTTCTCAGCAGCTATTGTTTTCATTATATCTTGAATAATCTGTCTAGTCTCAGCTTGAACTCTCTTGTTTAGCTCTGCTTGTTCTTTCTTTTTGGAAGCTGTTTGCAATGCAGCCAATCTTCTTCTTTCTGCAAGTTCAACTTTCTTCTGTGCCACTTCATGTTTCCTCCTTGCTGCCTCTTCAGCTCTCCTCAACTCCTCTTCTCTTCTAGATTGTAGAATGGCCTGCTTCCTCTCCTCTAGTTCTCTATCTCTCTGGTTCTTCATGGCCTCCAACTTCTGTGCCAACTCACCTGGCCTGATGGTACTGGAACTTGCTTGGCTGCCTTGGCTACTGGTTGAGCAACACTTGTGCAGCACTGAGGAAAGCAGAACTAGGTAGTGGCCTCTGTTCCACAACTCTTGGTGTTGGCATCTGCAAAAAATACACAAGTGACAACTGTGGGATCAACACAATTCATACAGAAGTAGTCACTGCTTGTCCATGATGAAATTTAGAAATTATATTACCTGGGCAATCATGTTGTCCACCATGAGATTATCATATGTAGCTGAAGCTTCTTCATGGTTCTGCTCATCAGGAATATTTTGTGTTACATAATTTCCAAAACATGAGAGAATACAAATGCCTAAGAACACAGGAATATTTTGTGTTACCTATGTTAAAACTGGATCTGCTACTGTTGATGTAGTTGTTTGTGCAGCATCACCTTGTTCTGGAGGTGGCACATTTCCAGCACCTTGCTCAGGAGGGGGCACACTTGCAGCACTTGGTGGTGGCCATCCAGCCTTCAAGTATTTGCACCCCTTCCTGTTGTGATCTGCCTCACCACAGTAAGAACAGTGCATGATGACACCATGCCTTGTTATCTTCTTCCCTCCCCTTCTATGATCAACCTTTCCAGGTACTTGCCTCCTTGTAGTACATGGCCTACCCACATGCTTCTGATACAATGGTGGCTCAATTGGGGGCCCATGTAAGTCCTCCCACTCTCTCCTATCTTTGCAAGGATATATAATGTTTCCATATGCCTTTTTGAACATCTCCTTTGAGTAGCAAGGGTCAACCATGGTAAGAGGATCAATTCTGTCATTCCTGCAGCAGGCAGTGACATGAGAACATGGAACCCCTCCTTTCTGTATCCTTCTGCAGATGCATGTTTTCTTGTGCATGTCCACAATGTAGTCATGCCCTCTATCACCTACTAGAAAAATACCATCTCCTGATCCCTCCACATAGCAGGTGTTAGCAAATTATGTTGCCTTCTCAACCTTCTTCCTGATCTTTGAGCATATATCACCTGGCCATTTGTCTGACTCCATCTGCTTGTTGTAATGCCTTGTCATGAGCTGCCTATAAATCTTATCAACCATGGTAAGGATTGGCAGCTCCCTAGCCTCCAAAATGTACCTGCATTGAACATGTTGATCACATTAGGTTGCAGCAAGCACTACTATATCACAGATACATCACAAATGTTGATCAAATAAGATGGTGTTACCTGTTGAATACTTCACAGATGTTGTTTAGCAAAATATCACATTTTGGCAAGTTACTCTGGAAAGCTTTCACCCAAGTTTCAAGCTCTAACTCATGGAACCAGTTGTGGGCATCTTCATTAAGAATCTTCATTTCTTGCATGCTCTGCTCATATAGCCGCACTGTGTTGCTGTAGGATCTTGAGAAGAGGTGTCTAGAGGGGGGGGGGGGATTAGACACTAAGTACCAAAGTTGAAGTTTTTAACCTTATTAAAGTTCAAGTGAAGTTTAGGCACAAGTTTAACTTTTTCAATACATAACAAGCAAGCATGCAATGAGTACATGAGCAGCGGAAAGTAAAGCATGCAACTTGCAAGAAAGTAAAGGGAAGGGTTTGGAGGATTCAAACGCAATTGGAGACATGGATGTTTTTGGTGTGGTTCCGATAGGTGGTGCTATCGTACTTCCACGTTGGTGGAGACTTCAACCCACGAAGGGTAACGGTTGCGCGAGTCCACGGAGGGCTCCACCCATGAAGGGTCCACGAAGTAGCAACCTTGTCTATCCCACCATGGTCGTCGCCCACGAAGGACTTGCCTCACTAGCGGTAGATCTTCACGAAGTGGGCGATCTCCTTGCCCTTACAAACTCCTTGGTTCAACTCCACAATCTTGTCGGAGGCTCCCAAGTGACACCTAGCCAATCTAGGAGACACCACTCTCCAAGAAGTAACAAATGGTGTCTTGATGATGAACTCCTTGCTCTTGTGCTTCAAATGATAGTCTCCCAACACTCAACTCTCTCTCATAGGATTTGAATCTGGTGGAAAGAAGATTTGAGTGGAAAGCAACTTGGGAAGGCTAGAGATCAAGATTCATATGGTAGGAATGGAATATCTTGGCCTCAACACATGAGTAGGTAGTTCTCTCTCGAAATAGGATACCGGAAGTGTAGGTTCAGTCGATGGCTCTCTCCAAAAATGAAGAGGAGGTGGAGGGTATATATAGCCTCCACACAAAATCTAACTGTTACACACAATTTACCAATCTCGGTGGGACCGAATCAACAAACTCGGTCAAACCGATTTTAGTAAACCTAGTGACCGTTAGGGTTTTGGTGGATCGACATGCATCTCGGTAGGACCGATATGGTTAGTGTTAGGGCATAACGTAATCTCGGTGAGACCGACACACAAACTCGGTGAGACCGATTTTGGTAATTAGCTAACCGGAGAGTTGGTCGAGCAAACTCGGTGAGACTGACACTCAAACTCGGTGGGACCGATTTTGGTAATAAGTTAACCAGAAAGTTTGCATTGTAATCTCGGTAGTACCGATTCTCAAACTCGGTGAGACCAATTTTGATAGTGGACATACACAGAGAGATTACAATCCCATCTCGGTGAGACCGAGATCCCTATCGGTAGAACCGATTTGCATAGGGTTTGTGGCAGTGGCTATGACATATGGAATCGGTGGCGCCGGATAGGAAGAATCAGTGGGGCCGAGTTTGACTTTAGGTTTAGGTCATATGTGGATGTGAGAAAGTAGCTGAGGGTTTTGGAGCATATCACTAAGCACATGAAGCAAGAGGCTCATTAAGCAACACCTCATCCCTCCTTGATAATATTGGCTTTTCCTATAGACTCAATGTGATCTTGGATCACTAAAATGTAAAATGAAGAGTCTTGAGCTTGAAGCTTGAGCCAATCCTTTGTCCTTAGCATCTTGAAGGAGTTCCCACATCTTTTAGTCCATGCCACTCCATTGTTGAACTTATCTGAAACATACTAGATAAAAGTGTTAGTCCAACAAGAGATATGTTGACATTAATTACCAAAACCACCTAGGGATCACTTGTGCTTTCAACCTCCCCCTTTTTGGTAATTGATGACAACATACATCAAAGCTTTAGACAAAGATATAAAGAGTAGCAAGTAAAGCTTTGGAAAGACATGTAACAGGCATAGGCTCCCCCTACATGTATGCAATCATGTGAATATGGAATATAGAAGCATTTGATGGCATAAACATGATAGAGCAGGCAATGTGTTACATGTATCTTGGCCATATGCATCAGAGCAAAGAAAATACCTTCATGCCCATGAGTCCTTCTTGCAAACAGTATGTACATTAGCAAGAATTCCTTATACACATGATTGTGATGCATATACTTACCTTGTAGTCTTGAGTTGTCTTAGGATGGAATGAACCTGCGTAAACAAGGTTAGATAACACAGATGCACCTACTAGCCAGAGCAAACAAAAGAAACCACAAGAATACCAAGATTGGGATGACATGTAGAGAGTGAGTACTAAGTACTACATTGGATTTGACATGTCCCCAAGAGTAAAGATATGCAATGAATTTGAATGATTTCTTTCCCTTAGATGTCTTGCTCCCCCTGAATCTAGCATGGGATACTGGGAGAAGATAGGGAACAGAAAATCAGAGCTGAAAAGAAAATCAGAGCTAAAAGATATAAATGAACAGAGCTAATGCAAGCAACTGTAAATAAGCACATATGAACATGTCTTTCCCTTCAAGAAGACATGTGGCATCTCTCCTCTTGAACACCAAGCATCTGGGATCCTTGAGAAATACTTTTTATCTAGTATTCTCTCCCCCTGGAGATCTCTCTCTCCCCCTGAAGGATCTCTCTCTCCTTCTCTAAAGTGATCTCTCTAAGTGATAAGCTTTGATGTGATCTCTCTCTCCCCCTTTGACATCAATTTCCAAGAAGGGCTTGATAAAAAAATTGAGCTCTCTCTCCCCTGCTGGAATTTGTTGTGAATGGGTTAGATCCTTGAGTCACAAGCTAAAGCAATGATAAAAATGTGATGCTTGTAGAGGACAAGATTCATTGAGTGGAGCTGGATCAAAAGAAACACAAAATAAGTGGCAAACTGTTTTTCCTGTTGTGAAATCGGTGGCACTGAGTGGTATGCTTTGGTGGTACCGAAAGTTTTCGGTTGGACCGAAAATAACAAATCGGTGTAACCGAGTTCATCGCAGAGAAAACATTTGTCACCTCAGCTCACTTGACTAATAAGATCTCACAAAGATTTGCAAGGAATTTACTGAAAGATTTGTAATGAATTGAAATGCAGAAAATGCAGAGCAAACAGAAAGAAATCTAGATGAAGTTTTTTTTAAAGGGGAAACACATATGCATGAGACAAATGCAAAAACACAGAAAAGAACACAAGAGAACTTCATCTAGAGATGGTCGGCGACAAAGTCACCTATGTTAGAGTATATTGACTTAGGAGTCAAGTGAGATCACTTGATCATAGGTCATACTCATCGTTTAAGCTTAAAATGGGGTTGCCATTTTTCGTTTAAGCATCTTGACGTATTCACATCTTGTCGAGTTGCTTTAACTCATGACTTGGAGTAAAGCTTCTCTAAGATGGAATAACATACCTTGGTTGGTGGTGTCGTCCATGTAGTTGAACTTGTGTGGGTTGCTCAAGGTTGATGTAGCTCATCAAGAATTTGGAGCACCACTTGGAATTTGAGTCCATCTTCCTACATGGGTTAGTTCGTGCAAGGAAGAGCACTTGTGTATCCAATAATGACAATCATGAAGCTTAACATAAAATATGTCAAAGGATATGTTTAAATGGTTTTGTGCTTCCTTGGCTTCATCCACCTTGTGTAGAGACTTGGTGATGGAGAGATTGTTCATGATATGAGTGGTTTACAATCTCATGGATTTTGATTCAACCAAGTACCTACATGGGTTAGATAACATGCAAGATACAAATATATCCAAGACATAAGATTTCCATCATAGGTGAGATATCAAGGATTAGGCATAAGCTCATGTCTTGCATGTATCCAATGGAGTTTCTACTCCAAGTTTGAAGCATCAATGATGTTCAATTCTCCTCTTAACCTGCAAAACACTTTCTCATCAAGAGGTTTAGTAAATATATCCGCTAATTGCTTTTCGGTGCGAACATGCTTAAGATCAATGTCACCCTTAGCAACATGATCTCGAATGAAATGATGACGAACTTCAATATGCTTAGTTCGAGAATGTTGCAGGATTATGTCCAATTTTGATAGCACTTTCATTGTCACAAAGCAATGGAACATGTTTCACATATATCCCATAATCTTTAAGAGTTTGGGTCATCCAAAGTAATTGAGCACAACATGAACCAGCGGCAATGTATTCCGCTTGGCAAAGGATAAGGATACGAGTTTTGTTTCTTGGAGGACCAAGACACAAGAGATCTACCAAGAAATTGACAAGTACCAAGTGGACTTTCTATCAACCTTGTCACCGGCATAGTCCGAGTCGGAGTATCCAACAAGATCGAAAGAGGCCCTCTTAGGATACCAAATGCCAAAATTTGGTGTATGGATTAAGTATCTCACTATCCTTTTCACGGCCTTAAGATGACATTCTTTAGGAGCAGCTTGATATCGTGCACACATGCACACACTTAGCATAATATCGGGACGTGAAGCACATAGATATAGCAATGAACCAATCATAGAGCGATAAACCTTTTGATCAACTGGTTCACCATCTTTGGTTAAGTCAAGATGTCCACTAGTAGGCATGGGTGTAGACATACCTTTGCATTCTTGCATATTGAACTTCTTGAATAAGTCCTTAGTGTACTTCGTTTGAGAGACAAAGGTACCTTCCTTAGTTTGCTTGATTTGCAACCCAAGAAAGAATTTGAGTTCACTCATCATAGACATCTCAAACTTCTCCGACATTAGCTTCCCAAACTTTTCACTAAAATGAGGGTTAGTTGATCCAAATATGATATCATCAACATAAATTTGGCATACAAATAATTCTCCATTAACCCTTTTAGTAAAAAGTGTGGAATCAATTTTCCCAATTTCAAAGCCTTTTTCAAGAAGAAACTTGGTCAAGCATTTATACCATGCTCTAGGAGCTTGTTTAAGACCATAAAGAGCTTTGTGAAGTTTGTAAACATGATTGGGTTTCTTAGGATTGACAAAGCCGGGAGGTTGCTTAACATAGACTTCCTCCTCTATTTCACCATTTAGAAAAGCACTTTTAAAGTCCATTTGGTACAAGGTGATATCATGATGATTAGCATAGGCAAGTAAGATGCGAATGGACTCAAGTCTAGCAACGGGAGCATAAGTCTCACCATAGTCCATACCTTCGACTTGTGTGTAGCCTTGGGCGACGAGACGTGCTTTGTTGCGAACTACCTATCCATCTTCATCTTGCTTGTTGCGAAACACCCATTTGGTACCGATGATGGTGTGGTTGTTGTCGGGCTTCTCAACCAATGTCCAAACTTGATTCCTCTCAAAGTTGTGTAGCTCTTCATGCATAGCATTTATCCAATCCGGATCTTCCAATGCTTCTTCAACCTTCATAGGTTCAATTCTAGAGATGAAAGAATAGTTTTCACAGAAGTTAGCTAAACGAGTTTTAGAGCGAGTGATTCTCCCGGTTTGAATGTCATTGTAGATTTGCTCGACGGGATGGTCTTTAACAATTCTTGCTCGAACTCGTGAAAGCTTTTGCTTGGGTCTTCGTTGAACATCTTCTTCATCTTGTTCTTCTTCTTGGCCTTCTTCATTGTTGGCATTGTCGTTCTCTTGTCATGGTGGAGAAGGAGGTCGGTGACGTTCATCTTGATGCACTTCCTCGTTTTCTTCATCTTGGTGTGTCCCACTTGTGGATGCTTCCGTATCAACTCTTGGTTCACCTTGTCGTGAAGTAGAAGCTTCCACTTGAATAGACGAGGTACTCTCCTTCACCTCTGTTGGACGGACCTTGCCAATAGACAAGTCTTGGATTGCTTCTGAACGGTCTTTGACTCCTACATCAATTGGCAATTGCTCTATTTGCAAGCCGTTAGATTCATCAAACTTCACATCTACCGTCTCTTCAACCTTTCGGGTGAAATTGTTGTAGACACGGTAAGTGTGAGAGTTTGAGCCATAACCTAGTAGGAAACCTTCATGAGACTTAGGAGCAAATTTAGAACGACGATGCTTATCAAGAATGTAGCACTTTGAGCCAAATACTCGAAAGTATCCAACTTGGGGTTTGTTACCGGTGAGGAGCTCGTACGCTGTCTTGCCGAGTAGCTTGTGAAGATACAAGCGATTTGTTGCATGACAAGCTGTCTCAACCGATTCTGCCCAAAAGTGCTTCGGTGTCTTGTACTCATCAAGCATCGTTCTCGCCATTTCGATGAGCGTCCGGTTCTTCCTCTCAACAACTCCATTTTGTTGAGGTGTGTACGTAGCCGAGAACTCGTGTGAAATCCCTTCTTCATCAAGAAAGGTGTCCACATTTGCATTCTTGAACTCTGTTCTGTTGTCGCTGCGAACCTTCTTGATCTTCACTTCAAATTGATTTTGGGCCTTCCTAGCGAAGTTTTTGAAGATCTTTTGGACCTGAGATTTATCATCGAGAAAGAACACCCACGTAAATCTTGAAAAATCATCAACTATAACTAGACCAAAAGAATTTCCACCGAGACTCTTGTAGGAGTTGGGACCAAAGAGATCCATGTGAAGTAGCTCGAGTGGCCTCTTTGTGGTCATGATGTTCCTCACGGGATGCCTTCCTCCAACCTGTTTACCTGCTTGACAAGCACTCTAAAGTCTATCCTTATCAAATATGACATCATTAACTCCAAGGATATGATTCCCTTTAATAAGCTTGTCAAGGTTTCTCATGCCAACGTGACCTAATCGTCTATGCCATAACCAACCTTTTGAGGATTTAGCAATGAAGCAGGTTTTAGGTTGAGCCTTTTTAGTGAAATCAACAATGTATAGATCACCTCTACGCACACCGGTAAAGACCATTTTATGATTGTCTCACGAAACACTTGGCAGTCAATTTCAGTAAATAAGACACTGAAACCGAAATCATCAAGTCTAGATACTGAAAGTAAGTTGTAGCCAAGAGATTCAACGAGCATGACATTTTGAATGGAGCTATCATGTGAGATGGCCACCTTACCGAGGCCAACCACCTTACCCTTTGAGTTGTCACCGAAAGTGACAAACTTTCGAGGACCATCATTCTCAGCAAGCTCAAGAAACATGTCTTTATCTTCGGTCATGTGATCGGTACATCCACTATCAAGAACCCATTCCTTTCCTCCTGACACATATCCCCGAAGATTTGCCATAAGACCAAAGTGTCTCATTGCATCATCAAGATCGAAGTCACTATCATCATCCTCATCATAGTATCCATGTTCAACATCGTTATGTGGTGGATCAAATCCTAGAGAGGGTAATTCATTAGAGCGAGTTTGACAATGATCTTGCTTATGAATTCTTATAGCTTCGGAAATGATATCACTAGTAATTCCAACATCTCCTTTGGCACGCATAAGGTTGGTAAGTTCAAATAGACGATCACCAAACATAGGATCACTAGTATTCATCTTACTCAAAGCAATAGACTTATAGAGAATTTCATCTAGATTTTTCAAGGAATAATTTGAAAAGCGTTCCTCAAGAAATTACCATATAGTGTAGGCACACTCAAAAGTAGGCAAGATTCTAATCAAGTTTCTAGGCAAGCCTCTAGTGATAAGATTAATAGTTCTAAGATTCCTAGTCATGTCAATAGATTCATCAAGGGTAGGATGCATAGGATCAACATGAGGAGCACAAGGGCTAGCAATGTACTTGTTCAAATGATATTGATTGAAAATTACAAGCATCTCATTTTTCCACTCATGAAAATACTCTCCATCAAGAATAGGCACTCTATGACTAAGACTCCCCGAAGTAGACTCATCCATCTTCCTCCAATGGTGATTAAACTAAGGCAATGGAGACCAATGCTCTGATACCACTTGTAGGATCTTGAGAAGAGGTGTCTAGAGGGGGGATTAGACACTAAGTACCAAAGTTGCAGTTTTTAACCTTATTAAAGTTCAAGTGAAGTTTAGGCACAAGTTTAACTTTTTCAATACATAACAAGCAAGCATGCAATGAGTACATGAGCAGCGGAAAGTAAAGCATGCAACTTGCAAGAAAGTAAAGGGAAGGGTTTGGAGGATTCAAACGCAATTGGAGACACGGATGTTTTTGGCGTGGTTCCGATAGGTGGTGCTATCGTACTTCCACGTTGGTGGAGACTTCAACCCACGAAGGGTAACGGTTGCGCGAGTCCATGGAGGACTCCACCCATGAAGGGTCCACGAAGTAGCAACCTTGTCTATTCCACCATGGCCGTCGCCCACAAAGAACTTGCCTCACTAGTGGTAGATCTTCACGAAGTAGGCGATCTCCTTGCCCTTACAAACTCCTTGGTTCAACTCCACAATCTTGTCGGAGGCTCCCAAGTGACACCTAGCCAATCTAGGAGACACCACTCTCCAAGAAGTAATAAATGGTGTGTTGATGATGAACTCCTTGCTCTTGTGGTTCAAATGATAGTCTCCCCAACACTCAACTCTCTCTCATAGGATTTGAATCTGGTGGAAAGAAGATTTGAGTGGAAAGCAACTTGGGGAAGGCTAGAGATCAAGATTCATATGGTAGGAATGGAATATCTTGGCCTCAACACATGAGTAGGTAGTTCTCTCTCGGAAATAGGATACTGGAAGTGTAGGTTCAGTCTGATGGCTCTCTCCACGAATGAAGAGGAGGTGGAGGGGTATATATAGCCTCCACACAAAATCTAACCGTTACACACAATTTACCAATCTCAGTGGGACCGAATCAACAAACTCGGTCAGACCGATTTTAGTAAACCTAGTGACCGTTAGGGTTTTGTGGATCGACATGCATCTCGGTAGGACCGATATGGTCGGGTTAGGGCATAACGTAATCTCGGTGAGACCGATTACACAAACTCGGTGAGACCGATTTTGGTAATTAGCTAACCAGAGAGTTGGTCAGGCAAACTCGGTGAGACCGATTACTCAAACTCGGTGGGACCGATTTTGGTAATAAGTTAACCAGAAAGTTCGCATTGTAATCTCGGTAGTACCGATTCTCAAACTCGGTGAGACCGATTTTGATAGTGGACATACACAGAGAGATCACAATCCCATCTCGGTGAGACCGAGATCCCTATCGGTAGAACCGATTTGCCTAGGGTTTGTGGCAGTGGCTATGACATATGGAATCGGTGGCGCCGGATAGGAAGAATCAGTGGGGCCGTGTTTGACTTTAGGTTTAGGTCATATGTGGATGTGATAAAGTAGCTGAGGGTTTTGGAGCATATCACTAAGCACATGAAGCAATAGGCTCATTAAGCAACACTTCATCCCTCCTTGATAGTATTGGCTTTTCCTATAGACTCAATGTGATCTTGGATCACTAAAATGTAAAATGAAGAGTCTTGAGCTTGAGCTTGAGCCAATCCTTTGTCCTTAGCATCTTGAAGGAGTTCCCACATCTTTTAGTACATGCCACTCCATTGTTGAACTTATCTGAAACATACTAGATAAAAGTGTTAGTCCAACAAGAGATATGTTGACATTAATTACCAAAACCACCTAGGGAGCACTTGTGCTTTCAGTTGCTCCTAGCTATCTTCCACAATTGATTCTTCAAGATATCCCCCTTGAAAGATTGCTGAAAGTTCTGCCACATGTGCCTAACACAAAATCTGTGTTCTGACTCAGGGAACAATTCTTCAACTGCATTGATGAGCCCCTTTTGTTTGTCTGACATGATTGTCCAAGGTTTAGTGTTTATAATGCCTAGATCTCTTTTAAGTGTGTCAAGAAACCATGCCCAGTTAGGAGTGTCCTCAACTTCAACCACAGCTATGGCAATTGAAAAAATGCAGTTATTTGGATCTACCCCCAACAGCTGCAAGCAGTTGACCTCTGTATCTAGTCTTAATGTGACAACCATCAAGAAAGATAACAGGTCCGCAACCTTCTAGAAATCCTCTTTTGCATGCATCTAGGCACATGTACAACTTACTGAACCTTCCATTATCAAGGGACACATAGAAAGATGAGCCAGGGTTGCTTCTCCTAACCTCATGTGCATAATTCCAGAGAAGCTTATACTGCCCTTCTTCATCACCATAGATTATTTTCATATCCATTCTCCTTGCCCTCTGGAGCTTCATCCTACCAGGTGTCATGTGCCATTCCTTCTGAACTACCCTAGAGAAATTCATCAAGTTCATATCTTGATCAGCCCTAAAGCTCTCTAAGTACTTGAGTGCTAAGAATTTAGATGTAAAAGCCCTAATCTTACACTTCTTGCTGCATGTGTGCTCATGCACATATCTCTTCACCATGAATGCCTTGGTCCTATTGTCATATGATGCCCACAAATACCATGTGCAATCATCATCACACTTTGCTTTCAGTCTTTTCCTATCATTCACAGGCAGCTTGATATCAACTCTATTCTGGCAGGAGTACTCTTTAATTGCTGTCCTCGGTAGTTCTACACTCTCAAAGACTTGGCCTACATGGAATTGTGGCCTGTGTAGATCCTCTGGTCTGAAAGTGTTGAACTTCAAGTGCAACTCTTCATCATCTGAATCAGGTGCCCACAAATCTTCACCTTCAGACAAGTCTTCATCTGAATTATACTTCTGTTTTCCTTTCTCTTGAGCTTTACTTTGGACTTGATTTCCTTTCTGCTTTCCTCTCTCATTTGATATGTTCTCCTATTTCTGTTCTGGTTCATCCTCATCTACATTATCTGCATACAAGTCATCATCATCATTGCCAATCTCATTGTCACTGTCCACAATTAATCCAGGGTCATAATCCTCATCATCTGTGTCACTAGCTGCATCATCTTCTTGCATTGTATAGTTCATTTTGCTCTGCCTAGTACTCCTCCTCATTGATGTGCTTCCTACAACTGGCTCTGCTGCATTATCTTTGTAATGACTAGGTTGTTGCAGTACAACTGGCTCTGGCTGTGTTGATGGCCTCCTCACAAAATCAAATTGATTCACATCCTCATATGCATCAACATCAGCGAATATAACCTGGAGAGGAATAGGTGCCCCTGTCTCTGGCTCTGCATCTGCCCCTGCCTCTGCATGCTCTGTTTCTTCCTGATCCTCTACAGTGTGTGCAGTACTAATGTCAACTCTCTTTGCAGGGCTCAAGACTGGAGGCAAATGTGCTCTTGGATTGTGGACAACATCATCTTCATCTGGATTAGCCTGAAAGCTTTGATCATGATCCAGGTAGATGCTAAAGAAATGGTGCCCAATATCAACAAACACCATCATCCTATCTGCCTGCTCATCATCACTCAGTTCCCTCAAACCATTAGTGTTGGGTGTAAGAATTGGGATGCAATAGAAAACCTTGAGCCTGCCTGTCATCTCATAGCCTATTTCCTCAACTAGACTTTCAACTAAAATTGGTGACCAAGTTACCTTCTCCACATGATCATACCAAATGGAACGGCCATTGACATAAGCACGGTTCATTCCATGCCCAACAAAAAACCCACCATGATTGATCTCCACAGAGAAATTGCTGCTTCGACGGCCTGGCACAGCAACACATGTACAACATACATCAGAATCAATTTATTTGAACATCTAAAACTCTAAGCCCCAATTCTGGTACCCCCAAATCCCATGCGAAAACCCTAGCAGAATTCGGCCTGTCTACCAACTACAAAACATCCAGTAGGGCAATGCGCGCCGAAAAGGAGGGTTTTTGAACATCAAAACGCAAAAAGGGGGATGGTTCCGATTAGTGGACTTACTGTACAGGGGGGCCGCCGCCCCTTCTGCACGCCGAATAGGAGACATCGACGCCGCCTCCCACGGGTGGCGAAGGCGCGCGGCGGCGGCGCCTCCTCAACCACGCAGGAAATCAGGCCGTCGCCTCCCCAACCCTCCAATGATCGCCGGGGCGGCGTCGCCTATGCAGCTCCCCCTTTCTCTGTCGACGAAGACGAACAGGCAGGTGGAGTGGTGGAGGGATGAATGGGGGATGAGGTGTCGCCCGAGGGCTTTTTTGCTTATTTCCACAGCCGCGCCGCCCCGGTTTGCCACCTGTCCCCAACGAGCGGTCAACACGTGGTCAAACGGCTTGCACGCACCGCATACGCGCTACAGTGACCGTATTTTCACGTCTTGTCGTATTCAGTGACCGCAACGATCGTATTTCAAAGTTGGGTGACCGTATCGTGCTTTCAACGCAATTACAGTGACCGTGGTGTATTTATCTCTTATTTGTATAGCGAAAAGTCGATTAGGGTTTCCATGTCTCCCATCGACGTCGTCGCCGGTCTGCGTCGTCTTCGATAGCATTAGGGTACTGGAGGCGTGGTGGACCCTAGCCCTTGCCGGCGGAAGGGCTCCTTCTCCATTCTTAGTGACAGTTTTCAGTTCAATTAGGGTTTATGCGAGGAGGCGGCGGCTCCTGATACATCTCCAACGTATCTATAATTTTGATTGCTCCATGCTATATTATCTACTGTTTTGGGAAATATTGGGCTTTATTTTCCACTTTTATGTTACTTTTGAGACTAACCTATTAACTGGAGGCCCAGCGCAGATTTGCTGTTTTTTTGCCTATTTCAGTACTTCGAGGAAAAGGAATATCAAACGGAGTCAAAACGGAACGAAATCAACTGCAGAAGTTATTTTTGGAAGGAAAGCCACCCGATGGACTTGGAGTGCATGTCAGGAAATAAGGGAGGTGCTCACAAGGGTGGGGGCACACCCAGCCCCCTAGGGCGCGCCCCCTGCCTCGTGCCCCCCCCCCCCCTCCTTCGGTCCACCGACGTACTTCTTTCACCCATATATACCTACGTATCGTAAAACTTCCAGAACAGAAGATAGATCGGGAGTTCCGCCGCCGCAAAACCTCCAGAGCCACCAAAACCAATCGGGACCTGTTCAAGCACCTGCGGGGGGAACCTCACCGTGGCCATCTTCATCATCCCGCGCTCTCCATGACGAGGAGGGAGTAGTTCACCCTCAGGGTTGAGGGTATGTACCAGTAGCTATGTGTTTGATCTCTCTCTCTCTCTCTCTCTCTCTCGTGTTCTCTCTCGTGTTCCCTCTATGGCACGATCTTGATGTATCCCGAGCTTTGCTATTGCAGTTGGATCTTATGATGTTTCTCCCCCTCTACTCTCTTGTGATGAATTGAGCTTCCCCTTTGAAGTTATCTTATCGGATTGAGTCTTTTATGAGAACACTTGATGTATGTCTTGCCGTGTTTATCTGTGGTGACAATGGGATATCATGTGCCACTTGATGTATGTTTTGGTGACCAACTTGCGGGTTGCGCCCATGAACCTATGCATAGGGGTTGGCACACGTTCTTGACTCTCCGGTAGACACTTTGGGGCACTCTTTGAAGTACTTTTATGTTGGTTGGATGAATCTGAGATTGTGTGATGCATATCGTATAATCATGCCCACGGATACTTGAGGTGACAATGGAGTATCTAGGTGACATTAGGGTTTTGGTTGATTTGTGTCTTAAGGTGTTATTCTAGTACGAACTCTAGGGCTGTTTGTGACACTTATAGGAATAGCCCACCAGATTGATTGGAAAGAATAACTTTGAGATGGTTTCATACCCTACCATAATCTCTATGTTTGTTCTCCTCTATTAGTGGCTTTGGAGTGACTCTTTGTTGCATGTTGAGGGATTGTTATATGATCTATCTATGTTATTATTGTTGAGAGAACTTGCACTAGTGAAAGTATGGACCCTAGGCCTTGTTTCCTATCATTGCAATACCATTTACGCTCACTTTTAACACTTGTTACCTTTTTGTTTTTATATTTTCAGATTACAAATACCTATATCTACCATCCATATTGCACTTGTATCACCATCTCTTCGCCGAACTAGTGCACCTATACAATCTGTCGTTGTATTGGGTGTGTTGGGGACACAAGAGACTCTTTGTTATTTGGTTGCAGGGTTGCTTGAGAGAGACCATCTTCATCCTACGCCTCCCACGGATTGATAAACCTTAGGTCATCCACTTGAGGGAAATTTGCTACTGTCCTACAAACCTGTGCACTTGCAGGCCCAACAACGTCTACAAGAAGAAGGTTGTGTAGTAGACATCAAGCTCTTTTCTGGCGCCGTTGGCCGGGAGGCTAGGTAAGTGAAGGTATATCTTTAGATCTTGCAATTGAATCTTTTGTTTCTTGTTTTATCACTAGTTTTGCCTATAAAAGAAAACTACAAAAAATGGAATTGAGTTTGTCTCATACGCTTCATCTTTTTAATATCTTTCGTGAGTATGATGGAAAGGAAAATTATGCCAAAGTACTAGAAGAAGAATTACTTAGAATGTTTGGCACTAAATATTTGAATGATGAGCATCATTGCAATGTTGTTAGTATGAATTCCTTGAATATCCATGATGCTAATGATATGCAAAGCCACAAGCTTGGGTAAGCTATGTTTGATGAAGATGATATTTTTTGTCCCCCAAGCTTTGATGAGCAAATTTACTATGATGAAAGCATGCCTCCTATCTATGATGATTATTGTGATGACACGTATGCTTTAAAGAATAATGATAACCACGAAACTTGTCATCTTGATCTTAATTTTCAATCATATGATAGTTATTTTGTTGAGTTTGCTCCCACTATTATTCATGAGAAGAAATTTGCTTATGTGGAGAGTAATAAAAATTCTATGCTTGTAGATCATGAAAAGAATGCTTTAGGTGCTGGTTATATTGTTGAATTCATTCATGATTCTACTGAAAATTATTATGAGGGAGGAATATATGCTTATAGGAATTGCAATAATATTAAGTTTCCTCTCTATGTGCTTAAAGTTTTGAAGTTATGCTTGTTTTACATTCCTATGCAAGTTGATTATTGTTCCCATAAGTTGTTTGCTCACAAAATACCTTTGCATAGGAAGTGGGTTAGACTTAAATGTGCTAGTCATATTCTTCATGATGCTCTCTTTATATTTCAATTCTTATCTTTTATGTGAGCATCATTGAAATCATCATGCCTAGCCAGGGGCGTTAAACGATAGCGCTTGTTGGGAGGCAACCCAATTTTATTTTAGTTTCTTGCTTTTTGGTTCTATTTAGGAATAAGTAATCCATATAGCTTCTGTTTAGATGTGGTTTTGTGTTTTAATTAGTGTTTGTGCCAAGTATAACCTTTGGGAAGACTTGGGTGAAGTCTTTATGATCATGCTGTAAAAAACAGAAACTTTAGCGCTCACGAGATTAGCTAGAACTTTTTACTGGAGAGTGCTATTTAGTTGATTCTTTTTGAAAATGATTACTAGACAAATTCCTCAGGTCCATCGATTTATTTTAGAATTTTTGGAGTTCCAGAAGTTTGCGTTAGTTACAGATTACTACAGACTGTTCTGTTTTTGACAGATTCTGTTTTCATTGTGTTGTTTGCTTATTTTGATGAATCTATGGCTCGTAAAATAGTTTATAAACCATAGAGAAGTTGGAATACAGTAGGTTTAACACCAATATAAATAAAGAATGAGTTCATTACAGTACCTTGAAGTGGTGTTTTGTTTTCTTTCGCTAACGGAGCTCACGAGTTTTCTGTTAAGTTTTGTGTTGTGAAGTTTTCAAGTTTTGGGTAAAGATTCGATGGACTATGGAATAAATAGTGGCAAGAGCCTAATCTTGGGGATGCCCAAGGCACCCCAAGGTAATATTTAAGGACAAACAAGAGCCTAAGCTTGGGGATGCCCCGGATGGCATCCCCTCTTTCGTCTTCGTTCATCGGTAACTTTACTTGGAGCTATATTTTTATTCACCACATGATATGTGTTTCGCTTGGAGCGTCATTTTCTCTTGTTAGTATTTGCTTTCTGTTATTTATAATAATGTTTTGCATCTTTAGTTTCAATAAAAAAAGTCAAGGATAGCCTTTGCCATGCTTATTTTGCTAGTATACTTGTTGCTGTTTGAAAACAGAAAGTTTACCGCTGTTGCAAAAATTCCCTAGAAAAGTCAGAGAGTGGTATAATGTTGAATATTTTTCATATTGAGATCTGATAAATTTATTACAGTGGGAATTTTAGTTCATAATTTTTGGAGTTAGGGAAGTATTGATACTCTTGCATTCTTTACAGACTGTACTGTTTTGACAGATTGCTGTTACGTTTGCATTGTTTGCATATGTTTGCTTGTTTAATGATTCTATTTAAGGATAGGAGTATTAAATATGCAGGGGAATTTAGTATGCAATGTTGAATAATAATGTTAGTGGTTTGTTACAGTAGAAAATGATAAGGTTTTGCATTGGTTTATACTAACCTATCTCACGAGTTCTTGTTGAGTTTGTTGTGAATGAAGCTTTTGATAAAAAGAGAAACCATGATATGAGAGGAATTAAGGAGACACAAAAGTTCAAGCTTGGGGATGCCCAAGGCACCCCAAGATAATATTTCAAGAAGTCTCAAGCATCTAAGCTTGGGTATGCCCCGGTAGGCATCCCACCTTTCTTATTCAACAACTATCGGTTAGTATCGGTTGAGCATAAGTTTTTGCTTCTTCACATTAGTTGTGCTATCCTTGCAATGTCATTTTATTTTGCTTTGCTTGCTGTTTGGATACAATACCAAGATCTGAAATTCTTAAATGAGAGAGAGTCTTCGCATAGTTGTATAATTATTCGACTACTCATTGATCTTCACTTATATCTTTCGGAGTAGTTTGTCATTTGCTCTAGTGCTTCAGTTATATCTTTTAGAGCATGGTGGTAGTTTTATTTTGAAGAAATAGATGAACTCTCATGCTTCACTTATATTATTTTGAGAGTCTTAAATAGCATGGTAATTTGCTTAAATAATCTTAATATGCTAGGTATTCAAAAATAGTTAAAACTTTCTTATGAGTGTGTTGAATACTAAGAGAAGTTTGATGCTTGATGATTGTTTTGAGATATGGAGATAGTGATATTAAAGTCATGCTAGTTGGGTGATTATGAATTTAAAGAATGCTTGTGTTGAAGTTATCAAGTCTCGTAGCATGCACGTATGGTTAAAGTTGTGTAACAAATTTGAAACATGAAGTGTACCTGGCTTGTGCATCCTTATGAGTGGCGGTCGGGGACAAGCGATGGTCTTTTCCTACCAATCTATCCCCCTAGGAGCATGCGCGTAGTACTTGGTTTTTGATGACTTCTAATTTTTTGCAATAAGTATATGATTTCTTTTGACTAATGTTGAGTCCATGGATTATACGCACTTTTACCTTTCCACCTTTGCTAGCCTCTTCGATGCCGTGCATTGCCCTTTCTCACCTTGAGAGTTGGTGCAAACTTCGCGGTGCATCCAAACCCGTGATATGATACACTCTATCACACATAAACCTCCCTATATCTTCCTCAAAACAGCCACCATACCTACCTATTATGGCATTTCCATAGCCATTCCGAGATATATTGCCATGCAACTTTCCACCGTTCCGTTCATCATCATTATGACATACATTACTTTTGTCATATTGCCATTGCATGATCATGTAGTTGACATTGTATTTGTGGCAAAGCCACCATGCATTATTTTTCATACATGTCACTCTTGATTCATTGCACCATCCCTGTACACCGCCGGAGGCATTCATATAGAGTCATATCTTGCTCTAGTTTCGAGTTGTAATTCATATGTTGTAATAGAAGTGTGATGATCATCATTATTAGAGCATTGCCCAAAGAAAAAAAAAGAAAAAAAAGGAAGAAAGGCCAAAAGAAAAAAAAGGCCCAAAAAAGGAAAAAAGAAAAAGAAAAGAAAGATAAATAAATAAATAAATAAAATGGGCAATGTTACTATCTCTTTTTCCACACTTGTGCTTCAAAGTAGCACCTTGTTCTTCATGTAGAGAGTCTCATATATTGTGCTTCAAAGTAGCACCATGTTTTTCATATAGTGAGTCTCATAAGTTATCTTTTTCATACTAGTGGGAATTTTTCATTATAGAACTTGGCTTGTATATTCCTACGATGGGCATCCTCAAATGCCCTAGGTCTTCGTGAGCAAGCAAGTTGGATGCACACCCACTAGTTTTCTTTTGTTGAGCATTCATTTATAGCTCTAGTGCATCCGTTGCATGGCAATCCCTACTCCTCATGTTGACATCAATTGATGGGCATCTCCATAGCCCGTTGATTATCCTCGTCAATGTGAGACTTTCTCCTTTTTGTCTTCTCCACACAATCCCCATCATCATATTCTATTCCACCCATAGTGCTATATCCATGGCTCACGCTCATGTATTGCGTGAAGGTTGAAAAAGTTTGAGATTATTTAAGTATGAAACAATTGCTTGGCTTGTCATCGGGGGTATAGAAGTTGGGAACATCTTTGTGTGACGAAAATGAAGCATAGCCTAACTATATGATTTTGTAGGGATGAACTTTCTTTTGCCATGTTATTTTGAGAAGACATGATTACTTTGATTAGTATGCTTGAAGTGTTACTATTTCTTTTATCAATATGAACTTTTGTTTTGAATCTTTCGGATCTGAATATTCATATCACAAGTAAGAAGAATTACATTGAAATTATGCCAACTAGCACTCCGCATCAAAAATTATCTTTTTTATCATTTACCTACTCGAGGACGAGCAGGAATTAAGCTTGGGGATGCTTGATACGTCTCCAACGTATCTATAATTTTTGATTACTCCATGCTATATTATCTACTGTTTTGGGCAATATTGGGCTTTATTTTCCACTTTTATATTACTTTTGGGACTAACCTATTAACCGGAGGCCCGGCCCAGATTTGTTGTTTTTTGCCTATTTCAGTATTTTGAGGAAAAGGAATATCAAACGGAGTCAAAACGGAACGAAATCAACTGGAGAAGTTATTTTTGGAAGGAAAGCCACCCGATGGACTTGGACAGCACGTCAGGAAAGAAGAGAGGTGCTCACGAGGGTGGGGGCGTGCCCACCCCCCTAGGGCGCGCCCCCCTGCCTCGTGGCCCCCCCTTCGGTCCACCGACGTACTTCTTTCACCCATATATACCTACGTATCGTAAAACTTCCAGAACAGAAGATAGATCGGGAGTTCCGCCGCCGCAAAACCTCCAAAGCCACCAAAAAACCAATCGGGACCCTGTTCCGGCACCCTACCGGAGGGGGGAACCCTCACCGGTGACCATCTTCATCATCCCGGCGCTCTCCATGACGAGGAGGGAGTAGTTCACCCTCGGGGCTGAGGGTATGTACCAGTAGCTATGTGTTTGATCTCTCTCTCGTGTTCCCTCTATGGCACGATCTTGATGTATCCCGAGCTTTGCTATTGTAGTTGGATCTTATGATGTTTCTCCCCCTCTACTCTCTTGTGATGAATTGAGTTTCCCCTTTGAAGTTATCTTATCGGATTGAGTCTTTTATGAGAACACTTGATGTATGTCTTGCCGTGTTTATCTGTGGTGACAATGGGATATCATGTGCCACTTGATGTATGTTTTGGTGACCAACTTGCGGGTTGCGCCCATGAACCTATGCATAGGGGTTGGCACACGTTCTTGACTCTCCGGTAGAAACTTTGGGGCACTCTTTGAAGTACTTTTATGTTGGTTGGATGAATCTGAGATTGTGTGATGCATATCGTATCATGCCCACGGATACTTGAGGTTACAATGGAGTATCTAGGTGACATTAGGGTTTTGGTTGATTTGTGTCTTAAGGTGTTATTCTAGTACGAACTCTAGGGCTGTTTGTGACACTTATAGGAATAGCCCACCGGATTGATTGGAAAGAATAACTTTGAGGTGGTTTCGTACCCTACCATAATCTCTACGTTTGTTCTCCTCTATTAGTGGCTTTGGAGTGACTCTTTGTTGCATGTTTAGGGATTTTTATATGATCTATCTATGTTATTATTGTTGAGAGAACTTGCACTAGTGAAAGTATGAACCCTAGTCCTTGTTTCCTATCATTGCAATACCATTTACGCTCACTTTTACCACTTGTTACCTTGCTGTTTTTATATTTGCAGATTACAAATACCTATATCTACCATCCATATTGCACTTGTATCACCATCTCTTCGCCGAACTAGTGCACCTATACAATCTACCGTTGTATTGGGTGTGTTGGGCACACAAGAGACTCTTTGTTATTTGGTTGTAGGGTTGCTTGAGAGAGACCATCTTCATCCTACGCCTCCCACGGATTGATAAACCTTAGGTCATCCACTTGAGGGAAATTTGCTACTGTCCTACAAACCTGTGCACTTGCATGCCCAACAACGTCTACAAGAAGAAGGTTGTGTAGTATACATCAGCTCCCTGATGATGGAATAAACCCTTCTCACCCAGCCCCCGTCCCGGTGCTGCATCTAGAGTTGTCGGATGGCGTGGGGAGTCGTGTCTCTGAAGGATCTCACGTCGGTCGGTGCTGGTGTTCGGTGTATCTGTTTGGATCCAGTCTTTGTTCATGTGGCGTCGATTAGGACCCTTCTGATCTGAACTTCTCTTTATCGATGACAGTTGTTGTTCTACTACACTGGTCCTTCAAGGATTTAGCACGACGACTTTCTGCATGTCTACTAAACAAGGTTTGCCCAGAACCAGCAAGAGATGGACGAATGCTCGCGCGCCTTCGGCTTGATTCAATGCTTGTAGTCGTCACTAGGTGGTCTGCGAAGATGGTTGTAATTTCTATTATTTTTGGTGTTCTTTGTACTGGCATAACAGATGATGAATGGATTGAAAGTTTTTCTTACAAAAAGGTGACAACCATGGAACCATGTTGGATCCATGGTTCCTATTCCCCATGACTTCTCATATCACAAAAAATTAGGCCATTTGCCAAATCAGTTGAACAAATCTCGAGAGACAATCTCCCATCGGTTGCAGCCAAAGACTATGGTCATCCAATCCTCTTCCTTGAGAAGTAATGATCACGTATGGATCCAACTGAGATTTGTGATGTGATACCCATGAGATCACCGCGTCGCGAGGTAGCGGGAGTTGATGGAGGCTTGAGGAGACCACCAATAGGAAGTATGGAAGGAGGTGGTTGTCCACCCCGATTTGTGCGCCGACCAATGAGGACGCATGTCGGTGCAGAAAACCGGCAGATCCCATCATAGGGTTGCTCATGGGGTGGAGCGCGCATAGAGGATCCGAATAGGTACACACTGGACAAGTATTTACCCACGTTCAAGCCATCATGGTCAGGTAATACCCTATATCATGCATGTTATCATATTGATGTGCCTCATACGAGGGAAACGTATGTTGGATGCTGACTTGGGTGGCCCCTACCTCCCCTTATATAGGTGAATGAGGGGTACGGTTACATGGGCCCCAAGTCAGTTTTACATGACTTGTTGCCAAGTTATTCTACTAATACATTTCTCTTGAAATACAAGTGGTTGGCGTCGTCTTGAGGACAGACTTCTGGGATGCCTCATGACTTGGGAGGCCTCACTTCTAGGAAGCCCCCTGGCTGGGAGAGGGGCCTAGGACGTAGCTATACCTTGAGACCGGCCCAATGTCAGGCTTCCTAAAACGCAGGCCACCCCGGTGTAACGCACCATCACCACGTAGATCGTAGGCTCCAACGGCAGCAGTGATGAGGCAGCGGTTGCGAATGGTATGGGGTCGGCAGTTCGAGGGGCACATGGTGGCCTCAGCGTGTTCTGAGCGACAGTGAGTTGAGGATCCATCCATCTTTCCCTCCCATCAATGATCGCTCTCCCGTGTCGTTATGTCAACCTCTTCCATAAGGGAAATGACCAGCCCGACCAAAATGGCGTGTGGGATTGGCGGTCGGAGAGCATACCCACCAACATTCCCATATTTTGACTACTGATGGGGTCACCTACTACTGGTAGATTCAAGGACCTGACATCTAAGGCCCACCTAGGGTCCCACTGTTGGGGAACGTACTAATTCAGAAAATCACGCAAGATCTATCTAGGAGATGCATAGCAACGAGAGGGGAGAGTGTGTCCAAGTACCCTCGTAGACCAAAAGCGGAAGCGTTATGTTACCGCGGTTGATGTAGTCGAACGTCTTCACGATCCAACCGATCCAAGTACAGAATGTACAACACCTCCATGTTCAGCACACGTTCAGCTCGATGACTGATACGTCCATTTTGCATCATGCTTTTATATCGATATTTATCGTATTATGGGCTGTTATTTCACGTTATGTCACAATACTTATGGCTATTCTCTCCTATTTTACAAGGTTTACATGAAGAGGGAGAATGCCGGCAGCTGGAATTCTGGGCTGGAAAAGGAGCAAATATTGAAGGCCTATTCTGCGCAACTCCAAAAGTCCTGAAACTCCACGGAATACCTTAAAATAAATAAAGAAAATCGTCGCCAAAGATGAAGGCCGGGGCCCACACCCCTGCTCACGAGGGTGGGGCGCCCCCCCCACAGGCGCGCCCCTTACCTCGTGGGCCCCTGGTGGCTCTCGGCGTCCATCTTCTCCTATATGAAGTCTTTCGATGAGAAAAAATCATAAGCAACCTTTCGACGATACTCCGCCGCCACGAGGCGGAACCTTGGCGGAACCAATCTAGGGCTCCGGCGGAGCTATTCTGCCGGGGACACTTCCCTCCGGGAGGGGGAAATCATCGCCATCATTATCACCAACGCTCCTCTCATCGGGAGAGGGCAATCTCCATCAACATCTTCACCAGCACCATCTCATGTCCAAACTCTAGTTCATCTCTTGTATCCAATTCTTGTCTCTAAGTCCGGGATTGGTGCTAGTAGGTTGCTAGTAGTGTTGATTACTCCTTGTAGTTGCTGCTAGTTGGTTTATTTGGTGCAAGATCATATGTTCAGATCCTTTATGCATATTAATACCCCTCTGATTATGAACATGAATATGATTTGTGAGTAGTTACGTTTGTTCCTGAGGACAAGGGAGAAGTCTTGCTATTAGTAGTCATGTGAATTTGGTATTCTTTCGATATTTTGATAAGATGTATGTTGTCTAACCTCTAGTGGTGTTATGTGAACGTCGACTACATAACACTTCACCATTATTTGGGCCTAGAGGAAGGCATTGGGAAGTAATAAGTAGATGATGGGTTGCTAGAGTGATAGAAGCTTAAACCCTAGTTTATGAATTGCTTCGTAAGGGGCTGATTTGGATCCATATGTTTCATGCTATGGTTAGGTTTACCTTAATACTTTTGTTGTAGTTGTGGATGCTTGCAATAGAGGTTAATCATAAGTGGGATGTTTGTTCAAGTAAGAATAGCACCCAAGCACCGGCCCACCCACATATCAAATTATCAAAGTACCGAACGCGAATCATATGAGCGTGATGAAAACTAGCTTGACGATATTCCCATATGTCCTCGGGAGCGCTTTTCCTATTATAAGAGTTTGTTCCGGCTTGTCCTTTGCTACAAAAAGGATTGGGCCACCTTGCTGCACCTTATTTACTTTTGTTACTTGTTGCTCGTTACAATTTACCTTATCACAAAACTATCTGTTACCACTTATTTCAGTACTTGCAGAGAATACCTTGCTGAAAACCGCTTACCGTTTCCTTCTGCTCCTCGTTGGGTTCAACACTCTTACTTATCGAAAGGACTACAATAGATCCCCTATACTTGTGGGTCATAAAGACTCTTTTCTGGCGCCGTTGCCGGGGAGTGTAGCGCCTTTGGTAGGTGGAATTTGGTAAGGAAAAATTTATATAGTGTGCTGAAATTCTCTGTCGCTTGTTACTATGGAAAGTTATTCTCTAAGGGGCTTGTTCGGGGTATCTTCACCCCGCCCAGTAGAGCAAAGGGTTGCTCCTCAACCTACTGAACCTATTGAAAATGAAACTCCTTTTGAATTTCCTTCGGGTATGATGGAAAAACTGCTAACTAACACTTTTGCAGGAGATGGAACAAAGCATCCTGACGAGCATCTACGCTATGTGGATGATATTTTTGGACTATTTAAGCTTGCAGGTATACCCGATGATGTTGTTAAGAAGAAGGCTTTCCCTTTATCTTTGGAGGGAGACGCATTGACATGGTATAGGCTATGTGATGATACGAGATCATGGAACTATAAAAGAGTGAAATTGGAATTTCATCAAAAGTATTACCCTATGCATCTTGTTCATCATGATCGCAATTATATATATAATTTTTGGCCTCGCAAAGGAGAAAGCATCGCTCAAGCTTGGGGGAGGCTTAAATCAATGTTATATTCATGCCCCAATCATGAGCTCGCAAGAGAAGTGATTATGCAAAGTTTTTATGCTCTACTTTCTCATAATAATCAAACCATGCTCGATACTTCGTGTGCTGGCTCTTTTATGATGAAGACTATTGAATTTAAATGGAATTTATTGGATAGAACTAAAAGCAACTCTGAAGATTGGGACCTCGACGAAGGTAAGGAGTCAGGTATGACACCTAGGTTTGATTGTGTTAAATCTTTTATGGATACCGATATTTTCCGTAAGTTTAGCACTAAATATGGACTTGACTCTGAGATAGTAGCTTCTTTTTGTGAATCTTTTGCTACTTATGTTGATCTCCCTAAGGAGAAGTGGTTTAAATATCATCCTCCCATAGAAGTAAAAGTAGCTGCACCTATTAAAGTTGAAGAAAAGACTATCACTTATAATGATCCTATTGTTCCCACCTCTTATGTTGAGAAACCACCTTTCCCTGTTAGAGTAAAGGATCATGCTAAAGCTTCAACTGTTGTTCATAAAAGCAATACTAGAACTTATACACCTCCTGAGCAAGTCAAAGTAGAACCTAATATTGCTATTGTTAAAGATCTCTTGTCGATAATATTGATGGGCATGTCATTCAATTCTCTGGTGAAACTGCTAGAATTGCTAAACCACGTGATGAGATAAACATAGACCTGTGGTAGGCGTGCCTGTTATTTCTGTTAAAATAGGAGATCACTGTTATCATGGCTTGTGTGATATGGGTGCTAGTGCTAGTGTTATACTTATTACCTTGTATGAAGAAATTAAGCATGAAATTGCACCCGCTGAGATAGAAGATATTGATGTCACAATTAAGCTTGCCAATAGAGATACTATTTCACCAGTGGGAATTGTTAGAGCTGTTGAAGTCTTGTGTGGGAAAACTAAATATCCCACTGATTTTCTTGTTCTTGGTTCTCCACAAGATAGCTTTTGTCCCATTATATTTGGTAGACCCTTCTTGAATACTGTTAATGCTAAGATAGACTGCAAAAAGAATGTTGTTACTGTTGGCTTGGATGATATGGTTCATGAGTTTAATTTCTCTAAATTTAGTAAACAACATCGTGAAGAAGAATTGCCTAGTAAGGATAAAATTGTTGGTCTTGCTTCTATTGCCGTACCTCCTAGTGATCCTTTGGAACACTATTTGCTAGACCATGAAAATGATATGTTTATGAATGAAAGAAGGGAAATAGATGAAGTATTCTTTAAACAAGAACCTATTCTGAAACACAATTTGCCTGTTGAAATCCTAGGGGATCCTCCTCCACCCAAGGGTGATCCCGTATTTGAGCTTAAACCGAATATGCTTATCTCGATGAAAAGAAAATATATCCTGTTATTATTAGTGCTAACCTTTCAGAGCATGAAGAAGAAAGATTATTGAAAACTCTGAAGAAGCACCATGCCGCTATTGGATATACTCTTGATGATCTTAAGGGCATTAGTCCCACTCTATGTCAGCATAAAATAAATTTGGAAGCGGATGCCAAACCAGTTTGTGATCCTCAACGACGTTTGAATCCTAAAATGAAAGAAGTGGTAAGAAAGGAAATACTCAAGCTTCTGGAGGCAGGTATAATTTATCCCGTTGCTGATAGTCAGTGGGTAAGTCCTGTCCATTGTGTCCCTAAGAAGGGAGGTATTACTGTTGTCCCTAATGATAAAGATGAATTGATCCCGCAAAGAATTATCACAGGTTATAGGATGGTAATTGATTTCCGTAAATTAAATAAAGCTACTAAGAAACATCATTACCCCTTACCTTTTATTGATCAAATGCTAGAGAGATTATGCAAACATACACATTATTGCTTTCTAGATGGTTATTCTGGTTTCTCTCAAATACCTGTGTCGGCTAAAGATCAATCAATGACTACTTTTACATGCCCTTTTGGTACTTTTGCTTATAGACGTATGCCTTTTGGTTTATGTAATGCACCTGCTACCTTTCAAAGATGCATGATGGCTATATTCTCTGATTTTTGTGAAAAGATTTGTGAGGTTTTCATGGACGACTTTTCCGTCTATGGTTCCTCTTTTGATGATTGCTTGGGCAATCTTGATCGAGTTTTGCAGAGTTGTGAGAAACTAATCTTGTCTTGAATTGGGAAAAGTGACACTTTATGGTTAATGAAGGTATTGTCTTGGGGCACAAAGTTTCTGAAAGAGGTATTGAAGTCGATAAAGCCAAGGTTGATGCTATTGAAATGATGCCATGTCCCAAGGACATCAAAGGTATAAGAAGTTTCCTTGGTCACGCCGGGTTTTATAGGAGGTTCATTAAGGACTTCTCAAAAATTTCTCGGCCTCTGACTAATTTATTACAAAAAGATGTACCATTTGTCTTTGATGATGATTGTGTAGAAGCATTTGAAATACTTAAGAAAGCATTAGTCTCTGCACCTGTTGTTCAGCCACCTGATTCAAAGAGTTGATAAGAAATTAAATGTTATCCATTATGCTAGTAAGACTCTAGACAATGCTCAAAGTAATTATGCTACTACCTAAAATGAACTTTTAGCAGTTGTATTTGCTTGTGATAAATTCAGACCCTATATTGTTGATTCTAAAGTAACTATTCACACTGATCATGCTGTTATTAAATATCTTATGGAAAAGAAAGATGCTAAACCTAGACTTATTAGATGGGTTCTCTTGCTGCAAGAATTTGATTTGCATATTGTTGATAGAAAAGGAGCTGAGAACCCCGTTGCAGACAACTTATCTAGGTTAGAGAATGTTCTTCATGAACCACTACCTATTGATGATAGCTTTCCTGATGAACAATTAAATGTCATAAGCACTTCTCGTAGCACTCCATGGTATGCTGATTATGCTAATTATATTGTTGCTAAATTTATACCCCCTAGCTTCACATACCAACAAAAGAAAAAGTTATTTTATGATTTGAGACATTACTTTTGGGATGATCCACATCTTTATAAAGAAGGAGTAGATGGTGTTATTAGGCGTTGTGTACCGAGCATGAACAGAACAGATCCTACATAAGTGTCACTCCGAAGCTTATGGAGGACACCACGCTGGAGATAGAACTGCACATAAGGTATTGCAATCTGGTTTTTATTGGCCTACTCTCTTCAAGGATGCCCGTAAGTTTGTTTTGTCTTGTGATGAATGTCAAAGAATTGGTAATATTAGTAGACCTCAAGAAATGCCTATGAATTATTCACTTGTTATTGAACCATTTGATGTTTGGGGCTTTGATTATATGGGACCTTTTCCTGCCTCTAATGGATACACTCATATTTTAGTTGCTGTTGATTACGTTACTAAGTGGGTAGAAGCTATTCCAACTAGCAGTGCTGATCATAACACTTCTATTAAAATGCTTAAGGAAGTTATTTTTCCGAGGTTTGGAGTCCCTAGATATTTAATGACTGATGGTGGTTCACATTTTATTCATGGTGCTTTCCGTAAAATGCTTGCTAATTATGACGTTAATCATAGAATTGCATCTCCTTATCACCCGCAGTCTAGTGGTCAAGTAGAATTGAGTAATAGAGAGCTCAAATTAATTTTGCAAAAGACTGTTAATAGGTCTAGGAAGAATTGGTCCAAGAAACTTGATGATGCATTATGGGCCTATAGAACTGCATATAAGAATCCTATGGGTATGTCCCCGTATAAAATGGTTTATGGAAAAGCATGTCACTTACCTCTCGAACTAGAACATAAGGCATATTGGGCTACTAAAGAGCTCAACTTTGATTTCAAACTTTCCGGTGAGAAGAGGTTATTTGATATTAGCTCACTTGATGAATGGAGAACCCAGGCTTATGAAAATGCCAAGTTGTTTAAAGAAAAAGTTAAAAGATGGCATGACAAAAGGATACAAAAGCGTGAGTTTAATGTAGGTGATTATGTATTGCTATACAACTCTCGTTTAAGATTTTTTGCAGGAAAACTTCTCTCTAAATGGGAAGGTCCCTACGTTATCGAGGAGGTCTATCGCTCTGGTGCCATAAAAATCAACAACTTCGCAGGCACAAATCCGAAGGTGGTAAACGGTCAAAGGATCAAACACTATATCTCAGGTAATCCTATAAATGTTGAAACTAATACTATTGAAACCGTAACTCAAGGAATACATAAGGACACTTTCGAACGTTCTGGACTCGAAAAGGAATAGGTATGTGTTACGGTAAGTAAACCGACTCCAAAACAAATTCTAAGGTAATATTTCTCCGATTTGGAATATTTATAAAATAGAAAATAAGTAGCAGTCCGGGAGGACACGAGGCCTCCACGAGGTGGAGGCACGCCCTACCCCCGGCGCGCCCCCTACCTCGTGAGCACCTCGTGTGCCCTCCGGACTCCGTTTTCTTGCACGATACGTATTTTGGTCGGTAAAAATTCATTATATATTCTCCCGAAGGTTTTGACGACCGTATCACGCAAATATCCTCTGTTTTTGTTTCGAGATGTTTCCATTGCAGATTTGAGGATTCCGGAGACTCGGTCATCCTTCTATGAGGGTGAGCCTATGCCATGGAAGGTGGACGACAAGCTTGCATCATCAACAACACCTCCACCGCCAACAACAAAGAAGGAGACATAATCACATGGGTATGTGCACTCCCCTTGGAAACTGCCAAGCTTGGGGGAGGTGCCCCGGTATCGTTTCACCATCACAACTCCTATCTTTACCGTTTTTCTTAGTTCGATCCTATTAGTAGTATCTTGTTTTAGTATAATAAAAGTCATGGCATGATCTAGTTTTGAGTTTTGCTTTATGATTTCTCTTTGTAATCAAGTCTGCGAGCTATATATAATTAGTGTTGACACAAGGGCTTGATTACTATGCCATGATCTTGGGTGAATAAAAGAAAAAGAATAAAAAGAATCAAAGAGTTTATATTGATCTTAGTGAAAGTAATGACTCCACATAGAAAGAGTATGATGATTAAAAGTTGTTGGGAGTTGGCAAATATAGCTTTGGTCATCGTTGCAATTAATAGGAAGTAATAAGGAGAGAGAGGTTTCACATATAGATATATTATCATTGACATCTTTTATGATTGGGAACACTCATTAAAATATGACATGCTAAAGAGTTGATCTTGGACAAGGAAGACAACATAATGAGTTATGTTTTCTTATATCTGAGATAAAGTATATTGTCATGGATCTCCCAACATGTTGAGCTTTCCTTTCCCCCTCATGCTAGCCAAATTCTCAGCACCAAGTAGAGATACTACTTGTGCTTCCAAATACCTCTAAACCAGTTTAGCCATGAGAGTCCACCATACCTACCTATGGATTGAGTAAGATCCTTCAAGTAAGTTGTCATCGGTGCAAGCAATAAAAATTGCTCTTTAAATATGCATGACTTATTAGTGCAGAGAAATAAGCTTTGTACGAACTTGTTGTGGATGCAATAAAAGCGACGGACTGCATAATAAAGGTTCACATACAAGGGGTAATATAAAGTGACGTTCTTTTGCATTAAGATTTTGTGCATCCAACCATAAAAGCGCATGGAAACCTCTGCTTCCCTCTGCGAAGGGCCTATCTTTTATTATTATCTTCTACCTTATGCAAGAGTCACGGTGATCTTCACCTTCTCCTTTTTATTTTATCCTTTGGCAAGCTCAAAGATGTTGGAAAGAACATGATATATATATATATATATATATATATATATATATATATATATATATATATATATATATATATATATATATATATATATATATATATATATAATGGATGTAGGGAGCATGAATTATTATTGTTGACATTACCCTTGAGGTAAAAGGTTGTGGGGGCAAACTATAAGCCCCTATCTTTCTCTGTGTTTGATTAAAACTCCGTAACCACAAGTATTGCGTGAGTGTTAGCAATTATGAAGGACTAAGTGATAGTTGAGTATGTGGACTTTATTTTAAGCTCTGATATAGACTCTTTCCGATGTTATGATAAATTGTAATTGTTTCAATGACTGAGGGTATAATTTGTTGGTGCTCAATAAGGTTTATGATTCATACTTTGGCTTTGTGAAAAGATCATCAATTGAACATAAGTAATCATATGACAAATCAATATATGTTGCTGTTATGAGAATAATCATGATGCCTTCATGTCCGTATTTTATTTTTATCGACGCCTCTACCTCTGAACATGAGGACATATTTATTGTTATCGGCTTTTCGCTTGAGGACAAGCAAGGTCTAAGCTTGGGGGAGTTGATACGTCCATTTTGCATCATGCTTTTATATCGATATTTATCGTATTATGGCCTGTTATTTCACGTTATGTCACAATACTTATGGCTATTCTTTCCTATTTTACAAGGTTTACATGAAGAGGGAGAATGTCGGCAGCTGGAATTCTAGGCTGGAAAAGGAGAAAATATTGAAGGCCTATTCTGCGCAACTCCAAAAGTCCTAAAACTCCACGGAATACCTTAAGATAAATAAATAAAAATCGTTGCCAAAGATGAAGGCCAGGGGGCCCACACCCTGCTCACGAGGGTGGGGGGCGCACCCTCCCCCCTGGGCGCGCCCCCCTACCTCGTGGGCCCCCTGGTGGCTCTCCGACATCCATCTTCTCCTATATGAAGTCTTTCGATGAGAAAAAAAAATCATAAGCAACCTTTCGGGACGATACTCCGCCGCCACGAGGCGAAACCTTGGCGGAACCAATCTAGGGCTCCGGCGGAGCTGTTCTGCCGGGGACACTCCCCTCCGGGAGGGGGAAATCATCGCCATCATCATCACCAACACTCCTCTCATTGGGAGAGGGCAATCTCCATCAACATCTTCACCAGCACCATCTCATCTCCAAACCCTAGTTCATCTCTTGTATCCAATTCTTGTCTCTAAGTCTGGGATTGGTGCTAGTAGGTTGCTAGTAGTGTTGATTACTCCTTGTAGTTGATGCTAGTTGGTTTATTTGGTGGAAGATCATATGGTCAGATCCTTTATGCATATTAATACCCCTCTGATTATGAACATGAATATGCTTTGTGAGTAGTTACGTTTGTTCCTGAGGACAAGGGAGAAGTCTTGCTATTAGTAGTCATGTGAATTTGGTATTCGTTCGATATTTTGATAAGATGTATGTTGTCTAACCTCTAGTGGTGTTATGTGAACGTCGACTACATAACACTTCACCATTATTTGGGCCTAGAGGAAGACATTGGGAAGTAATAAGTAGATGATGGGTTGCTAGAGTGCCAGAAGCTTAAACCCTAGTTTATGCGTTGCTTCGTAAGGGGCTGATTTGGATCCATATGTTCCATGCTATGGTTAGATTTACCTTAATACTTTTGTTGTAGTTGCGGATGCTTGCAATAGAGGTTATCATAAGTGGGATGTTTGTTCAAGTAAGAACAGTACCCAAGCACCGGTCCACCCACATATCAAATTATCAAAGTACCGAACGCGAATCATATGAGCGTGATGAAAACTAGCTTGACGATATTCCCATATGTCCTCGGGAGCGCTTTTCCTATTATAAGAGTTTGTTCCGGCTTGTCCTTTGCTACAAAACGGATTGGGCCACCTTGCTGCACCTTATTTACTTTTGTTACTTGTTGCTCGTTACAATTTACCTTATCACAAAACTACCTGTTACCACTTATTTCAGTACTTGCAGAGAATACCTTGCTGAAAACCGCTTATCATTTCCTTCTGCTCCTCGTTGGGTTCGACACTCTTACTTATCGAAAGGACTACGATAGATCCCCTATACTTGTGGGTCATCAATGACGTCCCTCGAGCTCTTGATCCAGTAGAGGGTCGAGGGAGAGTTCCGTCAACACGACGACGGGGTTACGGTGTTGGTGATGTGATCCGCGCAGGGCTTCGCCTAAGCACTACGACGCTATGACCGGATGAGTAAACTGTGGAGGGGGCACCGCACACGGCTAAGAAACAACTATTGTGCCTTTGGGGTGCCCCCTGCCCACGTATATAAAGGAGGGGGGAGGAGGAGACCGGCCCAAGGGGGGCACGCCAAGAGGGGGGAGTCCTACTAGGACTCCGTTCCTAGTAGGATTCACCCCCCTTTCCTTCCAACAGAGAGGGGCAAAGGGGAAAGAGGTGGAGAGGGAGAAGGAAAAAGGGGGGCCACGCCCCCACCCCTTGTCCAATTCGGATTGGTCTTGGGGGGGGGGGGGGCGCCACCTCCTGCGGCTGTCTCCTACTCTCCACTATGGCCCATGAGGCCCATTAACTTTCCCGGGGGGTTCCGATAACCTTCCTGGTACTCCGATAAATCCCTGAACCTATTCAGAACCATTCCGATGTCCGTATATAACCTTCCAATATATCAATCTTTACCTCTCGACCATTTCGAGACTCCTCGTCATGTTTGTGCTCTCATCCAGGACTCCGAACAAATTTCGGTCACCAAAACACATAACTCATAATACAACTCGTCATCGAACGTTAAGCGTGCGGACCCTACGGGTTCGAGAACTATGTAGGCATGACCAAGACACATCTTCGGTCAATGACCAATAGCGGAACCTGGATGCTCATATTGGCTCCTACATATTCTATGAAGATCTTTATCGGTCAAACCGCATAACAACATACGTCATTCCCTTTGTCATCGGTATGTTACTTGCCCGAGATTCGATCGTCGGTATCAATATACCTAGTTCAATATCGTTACCGGCAAGTCTCTTTACTCGTTCCATAATGCATCATCCCGTCACTAACTCATTAGTCACATTGCTTGCAAGGCTTATAGTGATGTGCATTACCGAGAGGCCTAGAGATACCTCTCCGATACACGGAGTGACAAATCCTAATCTTGATCTATGCCAACTCAACAAACACCTTCGGAGACACCTGTAGAGCATCTTTATAATCACCCAATTACGTTGTGACGTTTGATAGCACACAAGGTGTTCCTCCGGTATTTGGGAGTTGCATAATCTCATAGTTAGAGGAATATGTATAAGTCATGAAGAAAGCAATAGCAATAAAACTAAATGATCATAATGCTAAGCTAACGGATGGGTCTTGTCCATCACATCATTCTCTAATGATGTGATCCCGTTGATCAAATGACAACACATGTCTATGGCCAGGAAACTTAATTAATCATCTTTGATTAATGAGCTAGTCAAGTAGAGGCATACTAGGGACACTCTGTTTGTCTATGTATTCACACATGTACTAAGTTTCCGGTTAATAAATTCTAGAATTAATAAAAAACATTTATTATGATATAAGGAAATATTAATAACAACTTTATTATTGCATCTAGGGCATATTTCCTTCACCCACACCATCATTGGAGGGTCCCAGGACCTCAGGCGCATTCAGATGCGCACCACCGAAGATCCACTCGGATGCACCGACGGTACTCGGATGTCTCCCCTCCAGTTGGCTCGACCACCACCACTCAGAAAAAGGAGGCGTAGGGGCGGCGTGGGAGCTGCAACAGTCGAGTAGTCTTAAGTCGGGCTTCAAGTGCAGTCATGGCTACTGTTACCTTT
This sequence comes from Aegilops longissima, assembly GCA_021605205.1. Classification (NCBI taxonomy): domain Eukaryota; kingdom Viridiplantae; phylum Streptophyta; class Magnoliopsida; order Poales; family Poaceae; genus Aegilops; species Aegilops longissima. Next base: position 777,871,270 of record CM038677.1, on the reverse strand, counting down.
ACCTATAACTGTCGTAGTCGTGGTCATTAATACCTTAGTATCATGGAAGTGAAGAGGGCGTAGCATACTCTATATAAACCTCCCTCTTCCTCCATGGCAAAGGTTAAGAATTCCTTGTAATAATACACCCCAAGAGAAAACAAGCCTCAGGGCACAAGACGTAAGGCTGTTACTCTCCTCCGAGAGGGTCTTGAACTCATAAAAACCAAGTGCTACACATGTGTCGTAGCTAGGCTCTGCCCCTCTTTCATACCCCTAGTTGTCAGGATCGTAATCCCGATAGTTGGCGCCCACCTTGGGGCTGCTCATCTAGCGATTTTACGGCGTAGGTGGAATTTCATCATCATCATGTTAGACGGTGACGAGACCTATTTCTACATAGAGATAATGACGGCGGTTGCGTATGGCATGGGGTCGGCAATTTGAGGGGCACATGGTGGCCTTGGTGTGTTCTAAGCGACAGTGACTTGAGGTTCCATCCAACTTTCCCTCCCATCAATGGTCGCTCCCCTGTGTTGCTGTGTCAACCTCTTCCATAAGGGAAACGACGAGCCCGACCAAAAGGGCGTGTGCGATTGACGGTCGAAGAGAATCTCCACCAACATACCCATATTTTGACTACCTAAACAAATTATTGGCTGAGGAGAGAGAATATTTTGATAGCCAATTTTTCTCTTATAATTTTATAGCATACCCAAAACTGGATGCCCATATTTTGAGCTTCTAGTTCTACCACATCTATTTGTGCATATGCAAGTCTAAACAATATAAAAAACATGTGAAATAAATATAACATGTATTAAACACAAATAATACATAATTACATAGTTCATCAATCTGCAATACGAAATTAAACACAAATAGTACATACTTATTACATAGCTCATCAATCCGGAATCCCACGACTCTCCTGTAGGTCGCTACTGCTCCGGAACACTTAGGTTGACCGGCATGTATCCTTCTTTGTTCATGTGTCTGTCCCTTCGGGGAAATGTCACACGTTGTCCCTTTAAGTCCTTGTAACTTGCTACGACTTGGGTTCATACGTTGATGACCGACACGTTCAATGCTAGGTTACGTATGCCTGTTCCTGTAAGTTTGTGCCACCTTGGGTTTATGACTAGTCATGTCGGCCCGGGTTCTCTGTCATATGGATGCTAGCGACACTATCATATACGTGAGCTGAAAGGCGCAAACGGTCCCGGCCCAGGTAAGGTGGCACCCGTGGGGATACCGTGCGTGAGGCCACTGCTACGTCTTGAGCTTGCGTTGGTTTTCCCCGAAGAGGAGAGGATGATGCAGCAAAGTAGCGTAAGTATTTCCCTCAGTTTTTGAGAACCAAGGTATCAATCCAGTAGGAGGCCACGCGCAAGTCCCTCGTACCTACACAAAACAAATATCTCAACGCAACCAACACGATTAGGGGTTGTCAATCCCTTCATGGTCACTTACGAGAGTGAGATCTGATAGAGATGATAGATAATATTTTTTTTTGGTATTTTTGGTATAAAGATGCAAAGTAAAATAAAAATAAAAGTAAAAAGCAAAGCAATAATAAAGTGATGGAAGATTGATATGATAGAGAATAGACCGGGGCCATAAATTTCACTAGTGGCTTCTCTCAAGAGCATAAGTATTTTACGGTGGGTGAGCAATTCTTGTTGAGCAATTGATGAATTGAGCATAGTTATGAGAGTATCTAGGTATGATCATGTATATAGGCATCACGTCCGAGACAAGTAGACCGACTCGCTGCATCTACTACTATTACTCCACTCATCGACCGCTATCCAAAGATGCATCTAGAGTATTAAGTTAATGAAAACAGAGTAATGCCTTAAGCAAGATGACATGATGTAGAGGATAAATTCATGCAATATGGTAAAACCCCATCTTGTTATCCTCGATGGCAACAATACAATCGTGCCTTGCTGCCCCTCATCATCACTTGGAAAGGACACCGCAAGATTGAACCCAAAGCTAAGCACTCCTCCCATTGCAAGAACTACCAATCTAGTTGGCCAAACTAAACGGATAATTCGAAGAGACTTGCAAAGATAACCAATCATACATAAAAGAATTCAGAGAAGATTCAAATATTGCTCATAGATAATCTTGATCATAAACCCACAATTCATCGGTCTCAACAGACACACCGCAAAAAGAAGACTACATCGAATAGATCTCCACGAGAGAGGGGGAGAACATTGTATTGAGATCCAAAAAGAGAGAAGAAGCCATCTAGCTACTAACTATGGACCCGAAGGTCTGAAGTAAACTGCTCATACTTCATTAGAGAGGCTATGATGATGTAGAAGCCCTCCGTGGTGGATTCCCTTCCATGAGCTCGAACAGGCCCCAAGATGAGATCTCGTGGATACGAGAAAGTTGCGGCGGTGGAATTAGGTTTTTGGCTCAGATCGATCGTTCGGGGGTATGTAGATATATATAGGAGGAAGAAGTACGTCGGTGGAGCAAAGGGGGGCCCACGAGGCAGGGGGCGCGCCCTAGGGGGGGCCCTCCACCCTCGTGGCCGCCTCCTTTCTTTCTTGACGGGGGTCCAAGTCTCTGGACCATATTCGTGAGAAAATCACGTTCCGAAGGTTTCATTCCGTTTGGACTCCGTTTGATATTCCGTTTCTTCAAAACACTGAAATAGGCAAAAAAAACAGCAATTCTGGGCTGGGCCTCCGGTTAATAGTTTAGTCCCAAAAATAATATAGAAGTGTAAAATAAATCCCAATATGGTCCAAAACAGTAGATAATATAGCATGGAGCAATAAAAAATTATAGATATGTTGGAGACGTATCAGGCATCCCCAAGCTTAATTCCTTCTCGTCCTCGAGTAGGTAAATGATAAAAAGAGAATTTTTGATGTGGAGTGCTAGTTGGCATAATTTCAATGTAATTCTTCGTGGTATCAATATTCAGATTCGAAAGATTCAAGACAAAAGTTTAATATTGACACAAAAATAATAATACTTCAAGCATACTAACAAAGCAATTATGTCTTCTCAAAATAACATGGTCAAAGAAAGTTATCCCTGCAAAATCATATAGTTTGGCTATGCTCTATCTTCACCACACAAAGTATTTAAATCATGCACAACCCCGATGACAAGCCAAGAAATTGTTTCATACTTTTGACATTCTCAAAACTTTTTCAATTTGCACGCAATACATGAGCGTGAGCCATGGATATAACACTATATGTGGATTAGGATGGTGGTTGTGGAGAAGACAAAAAGGGAGAAGATAGTCTCACATCAACTAGGCGTATCAACGGGCTATGGAGATGCCCATCAATAGATATCAATGTGAGTGAGTAGGGATTGCCATGCAACGGATGCACTAGAGCTCTAAGTATATGAAAGCTCAACAAAAGAAACTAAGTGGGTGTGCATCCAACTCGCTTGCTCACGAAGACCTAGGGCAATTTGAGGAAGCCCATCATTGGAATATACAAGCCAAGTTCTATAATGTAAAATTCCCACTAGTATATGAAAGTGACAAAATGAGAGACTCTCTATTATGAAGATCATGGTGCTACTTTGAAGCACAAGTGTGGTAAAAGGATATAGTAACATTGTCCCTTCTCTCTTTTTCTCTCATATTTTTTTTATTTGGGCCTTTTCGCTTTTTTTATGGCATCTTTTCTCTTCTTTTTTTATTTTTCCTCCGAAGTCTCATCCCGACTTGTGGGGGAATCATAGTCTCCATCATCCTTTCCTCACTTGGGACAATGCTCTAAAAATGATGATCATCACACTTTTATTTACTTACAACTCAACAATTAAAACTCGATACTTAGAACAAAATATGACTCTATGTGTATGCCTCCGGCGGTGTACCGGGATATGCAATGTTTCATGAGTGACATGTATGAAAGAATTATGAACGGTGGCTTTGTCACAAATACGATGTCAACTACATGATCATGCTAAGCAATATGACAATGATGGAGCGTGTCATAATAAACGGAATGGTGGAAAGTTGCATGGAAATATATCTCGGAATGGCTATGGAAATGCCATGATAGGTAGGTATGGTGGCTGTTTTGAGAAAGGTATATGGTGGGTATATGATACCGGCGAAAAGTGCGCGGTATTAGAAAGGCTAGTAATGGTGGAAGGGTGAGAAAAGTGTGTATAATCCATGGACTCAACATTAGTCATAAAGAACTATATACTTATTGCAAAAATCTACAATTTATCAAAGCAAAGTATTACGCGCATGCTCCTAGGGGGACGGATTGGTAGGAAAAGACCATCGCTCGTCCCCGACCGCCACTCATAAGGAAGACAATCAATAAATAAATCATGCTCCGACTTCATCACGTAACGGTTCACCATACGTGCATGCTACGGGAATCACAAACTTTAACAAAAGTATTTCTTAAATTCACAACTACTCAACTAGCATGACTCTAATATTACTACCTCCATATCTCAAAACAATTATCAAGCATCAAACTTTTCTTAGTATTCTACACACTCAAAAGAAAGTTTTACAAATCTTGAATACCAAGCATATTATTATTAAGCAAATTACCATGCTATTTAAGACTCTCAAAATAATCTAAGTGAAGTATGAGAGATCAATAGTTTCTATAAAACGGTGCTCTAAAAGATATAAGTGAAGCACTAGAGCAAAACTATATAGCTCAAAAGATATACGTGAAGCACATAGAGTATTCTATCAAATTCCAATTCATGTATGGCTCTCTCAAAAGGTGTGTACAGCAAGGATGATTGTGGTAAACTAAAAATCAAAGACTCAAATCATACATGACGCTCCAAGCAAAACACATATTATGTGGTGAATAAAAATATAGCTCCAAGTAAAGTTACCGATGGAAGTGGACGAAAGAGGGGATGCCTTCCGGGGGCATCCCCAAGCTTCAACTTTTTGGTGTCCTTGGATTATCTTGGGGGTGCCATGGTCATCCCCAAGATTAGGCTCTTGCCACTCCTTGTTCCATAATCCATCAAAAAAAAATTCACCCACAACTTGAAAACTTCACAACACAAAACTCAACAGAAATCTCGTGAGCTCCGTTAGCGAAAGAAAGAAAATACCACTTCAAGGTACTGTAATGAACTCATTCTTTATTTATATTGGTGTTAAACATGCTGTATTCCAACTTCTCTATGGATTATAAACTATTTTACTAGTCATAGAATCATCAAAATAAGCAAACAACACACGAAAAACAGAATCTGTCAAAAAGAGAACAGTCTGTAGTAATCTGTAACTAACGCAAACTTCTGGAACTCCAAAAATTCAGCCAAAATAGGAAGACCTAGGAAATTTGTTTATTGATCAGCAGAAATTGGAATGACTATTTTATCACGTTCTGGTGATTTTTAACAATTGTTTTTGTGAACCAAAAGTTTCTGGAAATTACAGCAAGATCAAATAACTATCATCCAAGAAGATCCTATAGGTTTAACTTGGCACAAACACTAATTAAAACATAAAACCAAATCTAAACAGAAGGTAGATGGATTATTTATTCCTAGACAGAAGCAAAAGCAAAAAACTAAAAATAAAATTGGGTTGCCTCCCAACAAGCGCTATCGTTTAACGCCCCTAGCTAGGCATTGATAATTTTAATGATGCTCACATAAAAGACAAGAATTAAAGCACAAAGAGAGCATCATAGAATACATGATAAACACATCTAAGTCTAACATACTTTCTATGCATAGGAATTTTATAAGCAAACAAATTATCATAGCAAGCAAAAACTAGCATAAGCAAGGAAGAAGAAAGAGACGATAGCAATCTCAACATGACGAGAGGTAATTTAGTAACATGAAAATTTCTACAACCATATTTTCCTCTCTCATAATAATTACATGTAGGATCATAAGAAAATTCAACAAAATAGCTATCACATAAAATATTTTCAACACGATCCACATGCATGCAAAGTTGACACTCTTCCGAAATAGTGGGATTAACATTAACTAAAGTCATGACCTCTCCAAACCCACTTTATCAAAAATTTCATAAGATTGAATATTCTCCAAATAGGTGGGATATAAAGTTGACACTCTTCCTGTCGGGGAAGCTGATCCACGAACACCTATGGGACCGGCGGACCGAGCCCCTTTCGGTTCGGCGGGGGGCGGAGATCGCACGAAGAGCAGATCGAGGCGAAGCACACGAGCAGTTTATCCAACTTCGGAGCTCTCCGGAGAGATAATACTCCTACTGCTGCATGTCTGAGTGAATTGAGTTCTTGCTTGGGAGCGCTGAGTGCTACAGTACACACCAGCTGCTAACGAGACCTAGCGTGAGTGTTTTCTGCCTTCGAACCCCCTCTACATTGCGCATGGGCCTCCTTTTATATGCTCAAGGGGTCTCCGATAGGTGGCAACGTAGACAAGGGTAAAAATGGAAAAGGGATTGCGGTTGGTACATCTACCTGTACAGTGTATCATACCTAACCCTGACGGCGGGGGACAAAGGCATTAAATGCCCGTCTACGTCGCCCAAACAGTGCAAACAGGGACCGTCAGGGGCGCCACCGCTTGCCACGATGGCAATCTTGTCAGCGTCGCTTGCCACCGCGCTCCGCTGGCCACATAGCCTCTTGCCACGCGCGCTTGGAAAGGTCCCAGGGCGACACGTTATTGGATGTGCTGGAGCGCAGGTACAGAGTGGTAGTTTGCCGCGGCAAGCGCCTTGCCGCGGTCGTTGTCTTGTCGCGTCCGGAAGCTTGTCGTTCGCCGGGCCTCGCCGGGACGCATGGCGCGTCGCGGCAAGTTCCTCGGGATGCCTTGATTGGCCTTCCCGGCAAGCTCCTCTTGCCGGGGCCTTGTCTCCTTGGCTTGAGATGCCTTGGTTGGCCTTCCCGGCAAGCTCCTCTTGCCGGGGCCTTGTCTCCTTGGCTTGAATACTTAGTTCTTGAATGGCTCCAAAGGATCCGCGGAGGACATTGGCGGTCACCCGGCAAGCCTTGCCGCGGGGGGGGGGGGGGGCTGCAACTGCCCGTGCACAAGTTTGGGATACTAGGGTACCCCTACTCTAGTACACCGACAGGAGCCCCTGGGCCTGGGCCACACACGGTGCCGAGCGCTATTGGGCCAGGCCCAAAACAGGGCGCGGGCACACGCGGCCTGGGTTACGCCGTAACTCACTCCGGACCCACGACGCCCTCCACGAACGGCACGCGTCGAATGCGGCGTCGTGGGAGAGATCGTGGGTGGTTTCTTTATTCGGAAAGATGGAACGTCTGCCCCTTCCCTCTTTATAAGCAGGGGAAACAGGGGCAGTTCGCCCATCTCGCCAGTTGTTGTTCCAATCTCAAAAACCTCCGCCGCTCCCCCTTTCCTCCCAAGGCTGAAAAGAGAGCAGCGCTCCGCCCCCCATCGCCACCAGCACCATCAACACCGTCAATCTCCCCCACCACCTCCGCCATGGCTCTGAAAGCCGACAAGGGGAAGGTCGTGAAGTCGGCCGAGGCGCAGCGGCTCGCGGCGCTGCGAAAGGAGCGGGCAACCTTCCCCCTCAGCTCGCCGCGAGGGATCTGAGGGAGTACTACTACCTCTTCTGGTCGACGGAGACGCGAGCGCATCCGCGCACGAAGGTACTCCCAGCTGCCGCTTCGGAACTGGCTCCGAATGGATACCCTTTCTTCGCGCTGTTCTTCTACTGCGGGCTCTGCCCGCCTTTCTCTGAATTTTTCTGCGATATCATGAACACCTACGGGTTCCGCCTCCTTGACTTCACCCCCAATGCCGTTCTGACCATGGCAGTTTTCGCACATCTCTGCGAAAACTTTGTCGGAGTCTATCCAAACGTAGCTCTTTTCCGCCACTTCTTTATGCCCCGAGTTGAGAGAGGGGAGCCTCTTGCCAGCGGAATCGCTTGAATCTCGAGGGTTGGCAAGAAGGAAGCTTATCTGGAGGGAGAGCTCCGCAGTAAGTGGGAGGAATGGTGGGCAGACTGGTGCTGGATTGTCGAGGAGAACCGCAGCCATTTACCGCCCAGCGCCAAACCCCAGTGGTCTTGGCGCGCAACGATTGGAGCAGCGTGGCCCCTAAGACGCTAGGCTGAAGATTGCCATCACCGGATCCTCGCCTTAGACTTGCTGGCTTCTTCAGAGGCGTCGTTGGCGCGGATTTTCTTCGTCGCCGCGCTTCCCCCCTGCAGGAGAGGAGGAGACCCGCCTGGGAGTTCCAGAATGCGGCGGATATCATGAGGCTGCGCCCGGGCCTCAACTTCAACTTCACTGTCTTGGAACTGGACGCGATGCTCTTGGAACTATTCAAGCACGATCCTGATCATCCCGAACTGTTCATGTTGCCGAGGGGTGTCGTTCCGCTGTGCAACAATTCCTTGCTCGACCGCATCCGTGCAATGATGCTGCTGTGCGACTCGCATGGAATTGTCCCAACTTGGCAAGAGCCTGCAGACGACGTCGTGCGGGAGTTCTTTGACGGCCTGGTAGAAGTGCGGGAGTTCTTTGGAGCCTCACCCGCGACACCACCGATGATGAGATGCAGCGCATCGCCACCAGGCTGGAAGAGGCGGCAGCAGCCGCTGCCGCGGGCGAGTTCGGATTCACCGTGGAGGAGGCGGAGGCAGCAGAGGCGGCAAGCCTTGTCGAGCGAGAGGAGCTTGCCGGCGAGGGAGAGCTTGTCGGGCCTGAAGCTGAGTCGAGCGAGCCAGCCGAGGGCGCCTCCTCCCCACCTTCAGACAGCTTGCCGCAAGCGGAGCCCCCAGCTCCACCAAGAAGGCGTCTCCGCAAGGCCGGGAAGTGGCGGGGCGGCAGACGGGTTAACAGCCACACACGCTGCGCGCCTCCACCGCTGCAAGCACTTGTTGCAGCAGGAGCACCTCACGCCGCTGCGGCAACCGGAGCGGGCCTTCCGGTCATCACATCGCCCCGCTAAGCGGCCAGGGAACCTACTCCTCCGCCTCATCGCACCGGAGGCGAGCCGGAATTTGATCTCTCCGCGCTCAGCTCCGACGAGGAAGAAGAAGAGTAAGATTCTTTGCTGTACTTGTAGTTCTTCAATTTGTTGCTTTGTCTTGTATCTGATTTTCTTCACTCTAAACCCATTCCTTTTCAGGACGCTGGCCCAGAGAGCATCGAAGAGAGCCAAGGTCCCGGTGATTGTCATCGAGGATGAACCCACCGCGACAGCAGGAGGCGCGTCCGAGACCACCTTGCCGGACCCGGCAACTCTTCCTCGGAGCAGCCCCCAGCGCAGCCCCCATTGTAAGTATATGGTTTACTTCCTGCTGTTAGGCGTGCATGGGTGCTCTTTCTTTGCTGATATCTGACTGCTGGTTTGTGTAGGAGCAGAGCAGCCTCACCAGGAGTGCCCGGAAGCCGCTCCTGAAATGCCATCTGCTTCGACTACACCGCCAAGGGAGGATCCCCCGGCAAGGGAGCGTTCTCCGGCAAGGGAGAATTCTCCGGCAAGGGGAAGTTCTCCGGCAAGGGACAACTCTCCGGCAAGGGACAGCACCAGCGATCCCCTGGTGGCGGAGACCATGACTGTAGACCCTAGCACAGGTAATCCTCTTGCTTGAAAACTTCCCTTGTGTTCTTCTTCTTCTGATCTTCTTTTTGAATATCCGCTTGACTTTTCTTTCTTTTCCGGTCGTCAGATCCATCTGCCACAGAGCCAATGGAGACCGAGGTCGCCGACGAGGAGAACAGCGTGGCGATCTTGACGACGCCATTGTCATCAAGAAGGAGCCGGCGCTGATGATCCGGCCGCGGAGAGGCCGCCAAAGCTGCCGCCGCAAGCCGGCGAGGGGTTCGGTGATCGCCCGACGGCCCCGAGGCCGCAGGCGTCAGCGCTTCGCCGACCGCCGATCCCTCCGCCGCTGCTGCAGCGTCGAGTTCAAGAGCCCAGCCAGCGCCTATTTGAAGGCTGGCGATGGCGTCTTCATCAAGCTCCCCAGGCGTCGAGCTCGTGGCGCCGGTCGAGGAGAGACCTTTGATGAAGAGTTGCTCGCCTCCGCTGGGCTGACGCTGGTCGACACGCCGAGCAGCAGCAGCGGCGAGCCTGAGGAAGAGTAGCTGCTGCGGAAGCTGTTGTCGCTCTACCGCGCCCGACAAGCCAAGCTGGTGTCCCAAGAAGCGCTTGTCGCGAAGGCGGGAGCGGACATCGAGAAGCGCGCGGAGGAGCTCCGGGGCCTCAACCAGGAAGCTATCCGGTCCTTGGCAGAGGAGCGTAAAGCCTTCCTCCTCGAGAAGGCTGAAGTTGAAGAGCAACAGCGGCTTGCTGCTGAGAAGTTGTATGCGCAGGAAGGCGAATTGGCGCAGCGGAAGGTTAACCTTGACAGCCACGAGGAGGATCTTGCCGCGCGCGAGCAAACATTTGGCGGGGCTCTCAAGGAAGCAAAGGATGTTGCCGCAGTTGCCGAGGCCGCCAAGAAGGAGCTGGAGACGAAGGTGGCGCAGCTGGAGGCCAATCTCAAGGAGAGCGGCGAGGAGCTTGCTGCGCTCAAGCGTGAGCGCGAGAAGGACGCGTACACTCTTGGCGAGCTGCAGGGTCGTCTCGCCGAGAGGAGCAAGGAGCTTAGCGCTGCCAAGGACTCCAACGCATATCTTGAGTTGAAGCTGACCACCTTGACTCAGACGCTGGACGGCGCCAGGGAGCGGGAGGTGGCCTTGGAGGAGAAGATCAAGGCCGACGAGGCGCTCTTGGCGCAAGAAGCTGCTGCCGCCTGAACACTTTCGGGGAGAATGTGGAGCACTAGACCGAGGGTCTCGTGGATGTTGCCGCAGCCATGGACAGGGAGCTGGCGCAGCTGGGGATGGAGGATCTCGGGTATTCCTCCGATGAGCACCTTCAACCCAGCGCCAAGCTCAACTTGTTCTTCAAAGGTGTAGCGACGACCCTCCAGCGGCTCCGGGAAGAGATCCCAAAGCAGCTGGGCGACTAGTCGCGCCAGATCTGCGCGGGAGCTCTTCAAAAGGTGCTGATGAAGGTGGCCTTCCGCAACCCAGGCCTCAACCTCACCAACGTCCTCAAGACCTTGCCGCCGGATGCTGATGTGGAAGCGCTCAAGACCCTTGTCGCACCCATTGTGGACAGGGTGGCGGGATCAAGAGGGTTGAGGCGATCGCGTGATTAGGCCGCCTGCTTTCTCTTTTCCTTGTCGCTGCTGGTCATGTTATGAGAACAATCTATTAGAGCTGCGACAAGCTATCTTGTAATATAACTCTATTTTGGGTAGTGATTGCTATGTTATTTCCTTTACTTGATTCCTTCCTTTATATGTTTTGCCCTCGCTTTCGGGGAACTTGTCGGTAGCAGCACCTTAGCCATGAGGGCTGAGTGCGAGACGTCAAGAGCTCGTCTGGCGGTGCCGCTACCGACAAGAAACCTTGTCGCAACTAGTTGCAGCTCACTTAAGTTGTTGAGCAGACTCGAAACAAAGTAAGGGCGCAACTAGCTACAAGTTGGTTCCTCCGCGCACAGGTTTTCCATACAAAGCACGGTCGTTCGAGGAAGATAACTTAAAAATTTTGAAACTGATTGCTCAGATTTTAGCAACTTAGCTTTTCTGTTGTTTGCTTCCCGGTAAGGCAAAACTTCCTCGAGCGACGCTTGGTCCACACCATTATCTTCTCCTTTCCCCCCGGCAAACTTGTGGGCGAGGGAACCTTCCTTTCTTTGAGAAAGAGAAAAAAGAGAAAATAAAGATATGGAGCCTTATGGCTCGTTATTGCTTACTGGGGGCAGGTGCTGCACAAAGTGTCAGATAACGCATGCAAAATAAAAAGTAGAAAGCATGAAATTGACAAGATGTGCGGAGCACATTAGCTTTACTTATGCACGGGATCTGCGCCCGGCTTTGTACAAAGGATTACATGCAACATCGGCAAGACTTGTACAAAGGTGGTTGCGGAACAGGTTCCGCAACAGCTTCTGAGTAAAACTTACGAAGATGCTCAATGTTCCGTGAGTTGCTCACGGAATGCCATCTTCGGTCTCAAAGCGGACAGCGCCAGGCCTAGTGACTCGCTTCACCCGGTAAGGGCCCTCCCACTTCAAGTCAACTTGTTGGAATTCTTGGCGACTGAACGCGCCAAGAACAAGGTCGCCTTCCTCGAGACTTCGGCATTAACTTTGCGGCTATGGTAGCGGCGCAAAGCTTGCTGGTATCGAGCAGCTCGTCTGGCGACTGAAGGCGGTCCTCCTCAAGGAGCAAGCGTCCATCTTGTCGCAATTGCTCTTGCTCAAGCTCATCATAAGCGAGCACTTGAGGTGACCCGTATCTGAGTTCCGTGGGGAGAACTGCCTCGCTCCATAGACTAGAGCAAAAGGTGTCCGGCGATGGCTCGATTTGGCGTCGTCTGATCGACCAAAGAACCACCGGCAGCTCCTCAATCCAGATTCTTTCCGCACTTGTGCGATCGTCGAAAGTCCTGGTCTTGAGTCCGCGCAGCACTTCACATTGGCCTCTCCGCTGACCGTTACTTCTCGGATGAGCAACGGAAGCGGCGAACCTTGGCGCCAAGATCTTGGGCGTCTCGCATGAAGGTGCGGCTCGTGAATTGCGTGCGTTGTCGGTGATGATCCTGTTAGGGATTCGAAGCGGCAAACAATCGACCAAGAACTTGATGCGACTTTGCTGTCACCTTCCTCATCGCTTCCACTTCCGCCACTTTGTGAACTTGTCGATTACAGCGCATAAGTACTCAAAGCTCCCGACAACTTCGGGAAAGGGGCCGAGGATGTCGAGCCCCAACCGAAAATGGCCAGGATAAAGGGATCGTCTGGAGAGCTTGAGTTGGCTGATGTATCTGCTTGGAATGGAACTGGCACGCTTCACACTTGGTTACTTGTGCAGTTGCATCCTGGAGGGCTGTCGGCCAAAAGAAACCTTGCCGGAATGCTTTGCCGGCAAGTGCTCTTGCGTCAATGTGGTGACCACATATGCCTCCATGTATCTCTGCCAACAGCTTTTGTCCGTCTTCCCGAGGAATAAACTTCAATTTCACGCTGTTGAGTCTTCTTCTGTACAGTGTGTCGTCAACAAACTGGTACATACATGACTGCCGGGCTACTCTTTCCGCTTCTTCTTGCTCTTCGGGAAGTTCTTCTGTGTGAAGGAAACGGAAAATTTGTTGTGCCCATGCTGGAGCTTGCGGCTCGACAACAAGGACTAAAGGCACATCTGCTGCTGCGGAACATCCGCTTCTCGGCGAGAACTGCGGCTCACCGAGCTTGACGTTCCCGCAAGCTTGCCGGAGCAAAACTTGTCGGGAGCGTCTGCTTCAACGGAACAAACCCTAGGGCTTGCCGGAGCAGACTGCTCCTCAGCATCCTCGGTGTTGATCTTGAGGACCTTCTTGACGGCGGCTTCGGGGAGCTCTGCCGGAAAATAGTCACCAGAAATCAACTTCCTCTTCTTGTTCTGTCCAGTTGATGGCGTTATAGACGGTTGAGTCAGTTTGAGCACAAAGATCCCTGGTTCCACAGGTAACTTAAGTACGGCGCACTTCGACAGGCCATCGGCAATGTCGTTCTGAGCTCTTGGAACATATTCCATCTGTAGGCCGTCAAAGTGCTCTTCTAGCTTTCTCACTTCATCAACGTAAGCTTCCATCAACGGACTCTGATAATTCTTGTTCACTTGGCGGACGACAAGTTGCGAGTCACCCCTGACAATGAGCTTCTTGATCCCAAGGTCTACTGCGATCTTGAGACCGGCAAGCAAACCTTCATATTCTGCAGTATTGTTCATTGCTTGCTCCTTGGGAAAGTGCATCTGGACTACGTACTTGAGGTGCTCTCCGGTGGGTGCAACAAGTAGCACGCCCGCATCGGCGCCTTGCAGCGAGAAGGCACCATCAAAGTACAGCCACTCTTTGCTTGCCTCCTTGACGGGGATGCTCGTTTCTGGAATTTCTTCATCTTGTGTTGGCGTCCATTCTGCTATGAACTCTGCCAATGCTCTGCTTTGGATAGTTGAAGTGCTCTCAATTTTGAGGCCAAAGCTTGACAGTTCCAGTGCCCACTCGACAATCCTTCCTGTTGCTTCTGGATTTTGCAGTATCCTCTTCAGCGGAAAACGAGTGACGACTGTGATCTCATGTGCTTGGAAGTAATGGCGCAGCTTTCTCGAGGCCATGAGAAGGCCGAAAAGAAATTTCTGCACACCAGAGTACCTTGACCTAGCCCCCTGCAGAAGGGAACTGACAAAGTAAACTGGGCGCTGCACCATTCTTTTCTGCATCTTCTCATACGCCTGCGCAGATCCATCTTTGTCGGGACCAGAGCTTGCCGGCGAAGCCCCTTGCTTGTCGCTGGATGCATCTGCCGTGGTTGCTGGCTCATCATCCGCCTCCCTCTCCGCTACTAAAGCAGCACTAACCACTTGATTGGTTCCCGCTATATATAGCAGCAACTTCTCTTGTGGCTTAGGTGCGACAAGTATTGGAGTGGAGGACAGGTATCTCTTTAAGTCCTGCAGCGCAGCCTCCGCTTCGAGTCCATTTCATTGGACCTGCCTTTTTCAATATTTTGAAAAATGGCGGTAGCCCTCAGCAGACCTAGAGATAAACCTCTTGAGAGCAGCTACATAACCGCAAGTCTTCGTACATCCTTGACGCGCTTTGGTGCTTCAATCTGCTCAATGGCCTTGATCTTGTCGGGATTGGCTTCAATTCCCGCTGAGATCTGAAGAACCCGAGAAGCTTGCGGAGGGGACTCCAAACACACACTTCTCGGGGTTGAGCTTGAGGTTGATCTTGCGCAGATTTGCAAAGGTTTCGTCTAAATCTTGAATCAGAGTCGCCTTGTCCTTGCTCTTGACCACTATGTCATCCATGTAGGCTTCCACATTTCTGTGCATTTGCGGTTCAAAAGCGTCATGGACTACCCTTGCAAATGTTGAACCAGCATTCTTTAAACCGAAAGGCATCCATACGAAACAGTAGGTGCCACATGGGGTGATGAATGCGGTTTTCTCCTCATCCTCTTCTGCCATGAAGATCTGATGGTGTCCTGAGTATGCATCAAGAAATGAAAGCAAGTCACATCCGTCCGTGGAGTCAACAATCTGATCGATGCGCGGCAAGGGAAATGGGTCTTTGGGACAAGCTTTATTAACATCGGTAAAGTCGATACAAAGCCTCCATTTCCGTTTGCCTTCGCGCGACTCTTTGGATTGGACAACCACGTAGATGGAGCACTCCTCGACAAGGCCTGCTGCTTCCAATTTCTTGATTTCTTCTGCGATGAATTCTTGGCGCCCACTTTGCTCGCTTCGACTTTACGCTTGACGGGCGCACATGAGGACAGACGGCAAGATGGTGCTCGATTACTTTCAGGAACACCGGGATGTCGACGGTTGCCACGCAAATCGTCGACGTCGCCTCGCCCGAGGAAAGCAACGAGCGCGCTTTCTATTTAGGGTCGAGAGTGGCACTGATGGTGAAGGTACCACCAGTGCCATCCTCCTTGGCGGACACCTTCTTGGTCTCTGGTGGAGCTGCCATTGTCTTCTTACACTTGCCGATGGAGCTCGACGGTGCGTCCTCGACGGTAGCGCAGCACTCCGAAGAGGTGCGCTTGCCGGAGTGGGCATCGTAACTCTTGCGGACTTGGTCTTCTTCTTCGCCCGGGAGCTTCAACGGCAAGTGACTTGCGATCTGCTGCGGCTGCTGCTTCCCGTAGATCTTGTTGGCGCAGATAAGGGCATCCTTCTTGTCGCCAGGACGAGATGACGCTTATCGGGCTGGCATCTTCAGATGTTGTATGCATAATGAGAGGCTGCCATGAATTTGGCGAGTCTTTGGGCGGCCAAGTATCCCATTGTAAGGCAATGGAAAGTCAGCAACGTCAAAAGTGACCCTCTCGATCCTGAAGTTCAACTCACCGCCAAATGTCACCGCAACGTGATCTTTCCTTCGCTTGCTCCTTCCCGGATTGATTCCTTGAATGTGCGGTCTCTTCGAGCTCGCCATCGTGGATCTGGAGTTTCGAGTACCGCGGAGGAGATCAGGTTCAAGCCGCCCCGCCAACTAGCATCTTAGTGACCTTGAGGTTGCGGATAGTTGGCGAAACCAACATCGGCAAGCACCCGACCGCAGTTATGCGATCAGGGTGGTCCTCAATATCAAAGATGATAGGCGTGCTGGACCATTTCAGAGGCTTGCGTGACTCGACGGATGGTTCTACCGCATTGACTTCCCGCATCCACTGCTTGAGTTGGCGGTGTGAAGTATGCAGAGAAGCGCCGCCGTCAACGCACAGGACCTCTGTGGCTTTCTAGAACTCCTGCTCATCGGTCTCGTCATCATCCATATCTTCATCGTCGTCATCATCTTCATCCTTGTCGCGGCCGCGGGGAGGTCTGTCTCCTTGCCGCTGCTTGGCCTTGCCAAGGCGTCCTCCTCGGCAGGCGTTTCTTGCTGGTTCCTCCAAAGACCTTCCTGAGCCTTCTCCTTGTCGCGTTGCTCATATTCAACCTTCTGCTGCTCGACAAGCTGCTCGACCTTCTTGCAGCTCGAGATCATGGCCCTTGGTGCGGTGGATCTTGCAAGATCGCTTGTTGCTGCCGTCCCGCTTGTCGGCGATCGCCACAGCCCGGTAGTTGGTGCCGCGGCAATCTCCTTCTTGGAGCTACCAGCTTTGGCTTTCTTGGCGCCACCTCCGCTGCGGACTGCTCAACAACTAGCACATCTTTGCCTTTCTTCTTCCCGTTGTTCCGCGCGGTTTCTCTTTGCCGGGCAGCTTCCTCACTATCGATCCTCTCCGCTTCAGATTCTCTCCGGGAGTTTCCTCCCTTCCTCAGAACGCGCACACTTGTCGGCCAGAGCATATAGCTCATCGACGTCTCGATCTTGCACATCGCCATTTCCTCCGCATCCTGCGGTTTCGCGCGCTCGATGGAACGCGCTGATTACCATGGCAGGGTGGACATCTGAGATGTTGTCTTTGTACACGGCTGAACCTCTCGAATGTACTTGCGCAGGGATCTCCTTCCTTCGGGCGGCGGATGAAGGTCGCTCTCTTGGCCATGAGGCTTGTGGCGCTGTGAAGGCACCGACAAACTGATGGCATAGATCTGTCCAGAGGATATGGAGTTGTCCGGCAAGTGCATGAGCCAGATCGACATTGGGCTTGAGTACCGGTGGAAGTAGTTGGCGGGATCTTGTCATCCCGCCCGGCAGCTTGCACCGCGATGGTGTAGATGCCGAGGAACTCCGACGGATGCGACTTGCCGTCATACTTCTCGCACGCGTCGGCTTGAAAGTCTTCGTCTGGGCCACCGGACTTGCCGCAACTCACGAGTGAACGCAGGGCAACCTACCACGTCGGCAAGTCGCTGGTTCCCCGGTGCATGCATGTCGACAGCGGCCGGCAGCTGCTGGTCTAATTGACGCGCTTCTCTTGGCGCTCGATGCGAGTTCGAAGCGTCTTCTTGCTGCTGTTCGTGAATAACTTGGCGCTGATCGCGACGAGCTCGTGGATCCGATGATGCGGTGGAGTCGCTGTCGAGGTGGATTCGGTGAGTCGGCGATCTTGGCCTTTGGGGCGGAGAGTGCACGGTGGTTGCACCCCCACCGGTACCGTCGCCATCGACTCGTGCCTGGCAGTCCTGCCGCGGCAGCGATGTATTCGGCTGCCGGGGAGTGTCGCCGTTGGCGAAGCCGATGAGACTCTGAATGGTGGCCCTCCATTCATCGACCTTGTCTGCCGTTGGAGGGTAATCCAGGAGCAGTTGAGCTCTCGCCAAAGCTTCTGCTGGAGTGGTGGGCGGCAGTGGCGAACGGCGCGAGGAGCGGGATATGCTCGGACTTCTAACTATGTTAGAAGGAGCAGTATCCCGTCCAGGAGACCGTGCCTCGCTCGTGCCAGCATGTTGGCGCGCATGCTGGTCTTGAGCATCCCGAGATCCACCAGCTCGATCTTGGCCCAACGAACGTATGGTACTGCGAGTACCATGACGCTGTCGATCCCGCGCCTCCTGAGATGGGCGCGGTGCATGTACGGACGCCGAGGTCTGCGCAGCCTTGTCCTTGACCTGGCAGCACTGTGGCTCCTCGCCGACGCCTGTTCTTCGCGGCGTCTACCCCACCACCCGCTTGCTCGGTGGTGGTGGGATCGACGTGGACAGATCAGCTGCCGCCGAAGCCTTCTTCTTCGGTGGCATGTCGATGAAGAAGATGAAGATCAAGCTCGTGTGAACGCCGGATCAGGTTCACACAATCTCGACGCCCCCTACCTGGCGCGCCAAAGATGTCGGGGAAGCTGATCCACGAACACCTATGGGACCGGCGGACCGAGCCCCTTTCGGTTCGGCGGGGGGCGGAGATCGCACGAAGAGCAGATCGAGGCAAAGCACACGAGTAGTTTACCCAGCTTCGGAGCTCTCCGGAGAGATAATACTCCTACTGCTGCATGTCTGAGTGTATTGAGTTCTTGCTTGGGAGCGCTGAGTGCTACAGTACACACCAGCTGCTAACGAGACCTAGCGTGAGTGTTTTCTGCCTTCGAACCCCCTCACGCTGCGCATGGGCCTCCTTTTATATGCTCAAGGGTCTCCGGCAGGTGGCAACGTAGACAAGGGTAAAATGGAAAAGGGATTGCGGTTGGTACATCTACCGCGATGTATCATACCTAACCCTCGACGGCGGGGACAAAGGCATTAAATGCTCGCTCACGTCGCCCAAACAAAGGCAAACAGGACCGTCGGGCGCCACCGCTTACCACGATGGCAATCTTGTCGGCGCCGCACCCACCGCTCGCTGGCAAGACAGCCTCTTGCCACGCTGCTTGGAAAGGTCCTGTAGGCGACACGTTATTGGATGTCTTTGGCGCAGTACAGAGTGGTAGTTTGCCGCGGCAAGCGCCTTGCCGCGGTCGTTGTCTTGTCGCGTCCGGAAGCTTGTCGTTCGCCGGGCCTCGCCGGGACGCGTGGCGCGTCGCGGCAAGTTCCTCGGGATGCCTTGATTGGCCTTCCCGGCAAGCTCCTCTTGCCTGGGCCTTGTCTCCTTGGCTTGAGATGCCTTGGTTGGCCTTCCTGGCAAGCTCCTCTTGCCGGGGCCTTGTCTCCTTGGCTTGAATACTTAGTTCTTGAATGGCTCACTACTACAAAAAGGGCTATAGATGGAATGGCTACTAATGGCGCACCTGTGATGTGGTGCGCCATTACTATATTCTAATGGCGCACCATGTCTCGGTGCGCCATTAGTAGTTTGGAAAAAAAACATAAAAAAATTGTTACTAATGGCGCACCAATGCATAGTGCGCCATTACTAATGATTATATAATGGCGCACCACATCCGTCGCGCGCCATTAGTAGTTTTAAAAAATGTAAAAATAAATAAAAAAAATTTTGTTACTAATGGCGCACCTTGGAGTGGTGCGCCATTACTAGTTTTAACTAGTAATGGCGCACCACCCCACGGTGCGCCATTAGTAACTTGGCCACCTTCCACCTTCCACGTGCGTCGTCGGTGGAAGGTGGCCAAGACTAATGGCGCACCGTGGGGTGGTGCGCCATTACTAGTTCAACTACTAATGGCGCACCACTCCCACGGTGCGCCATTAGTAACTTGGCCACCTTCCACCGAATGCACCCCCCCGTGGATCGCCTTTTCAGTTTTAAAAAAATAAAAGAAAATGATGAAAATGTCAAAAAAATAAAAGAAAATAAGTTTCCCATGTGATATGTGGTCTAGTTGTTGGGAAAATTTGCAAATATGAATTTCGACTTCATTTGCAAAATCTCTAGAAATTTGTAAAATGGGCATAACTTTTGCATACTAACTCGGATGAAAAAGTTTTTTATATGAAAAATCATCTACTCGAAAAGTTACATCCAAATTTAACTGGGGAAACCCCGTTAAACATTTTCAAAATCCCCAAAAACCTAACAGAAAAAAAAGTTACGGGGCTTTCAAGATCTAGCGGCAAAAAAATTCAAAAAATTTCAAACTTACTAGTGGCGCACCGTGGATGTGGTGCGCCACTAGTAACAGAAAAAAATACTAATTTCAAAATTACTAATTTCAAAAAAATTGATTTTTTTTCAAAAATGATACGTAATATGATCGAGAAGTTTGAAATATTTTCAAAATTTCATCATAGTCATTAACATGAACAAAGTCCTAGACATCAATAAGGTATAACAGATTGATATGCTAGATATATCAACAAGTGCACGTGAAGTGAGCTGTTCTGTGGGTTGGATAGAACTCGAAGTTAAGCGTGCTTGGGCTGGAGTAGTGTGAGGATGGGTGACCTTTGGGAAGTTTGATCACGGAGTGCGATTTGACCTGAGATTAAGCATATTGACCGAAATTAAGCCATAGTGAATGAGATTAAGAAAAATTGAAAACAAATTGAAAAAAAAAATTGAAAAAAATTAAAAAAATAAAAAATGTTACTAATGGCGCACTTCTATGTGGTGCGCCATTAGTATACCAGATACTAATGGCGCACCTCTATGTAGTGCGCCATTAGTATACCAGATACTAATGGCGCACCACAGATGCGCCATTAATAGCCATACTAGGTGCGCCATTAGTAGGGGTTTTTCTAGTAGTGGCTCCAAAGGAGCCGCGGAGGACATTGGCGGTCACCCGGCAAGCCTTGCAGCTGGGGCAGAATGCCAGGCACAAGTTCGGGATACTAGGGTACCCCTACTCTAGTACACCGACACTTCCAAACCCACTTTCAATATTATTGCAAACAATATTATCAATCTCATATTCATCATGGGGATTAAATAAATTTTCAAGATCATAAGAAGAATCACCCCAATCATGATCATTGCAACAAGTAGTAGACATATCAAAACTAGCATCCCCAAGCTTAGGGTTTTGCATATTATTAGCACAATTGACATCAAGAGAATTTATAGTAAAATCATTGAAATCATGCTTTTCATCGAGGGAACTATCAAGCATGGGTGCAATAGCAACAATCTCATTTTTAACATAAGGAACTATAGCAAATTCCTCTTCATAAATATTGGCATCATGGCCACAAGAATAGCAAACATCATGTTCATCAAGGGATATTTCAATCAAATCATCGGAATCCCAATTGTCTATAGATTCATTCATATCATTATTTTCTTCCGAAGCAACGGTCATTCTTTCAATAAATTCTTGGACATAGACATTATGAGCAAGGTTTTCATTGCAATATTTAAGTATGATGGAATTTTCAGATTTGTTGAGAGTAAAATCATACTTTTCAATCAAAGAAGCAACTTCATGAGCACCCTTAAAAACGACAAATTCTTCAATTTGTTCGATATCATAGTAGCTATAAACACCCTTTGCATAAGAAGATAAGATTTCATTATCATTGAACTCACATAGGTAGGGAAGGTGTTTTTTAGGGTTCTTAGAGCAATAAGTAAAGTCACAAATTTCACAAAGATTCCAAGCATAGCATGGCAAACTATTTATATGATACCATAAGAGCTTCCCTTTTTTAGACAAACGATGACGCACAAAATGAGCATGCTCATCTAAAGATTTCCCATCAACTAGGCTAGTTGGGGTTTCAAAGACGAAAGATAAGGATCAAGATGATCCAAGTAGAACACTTTAAGTGGATCCATATCAATAGATTTTAGCAAGCAAAGATGTGTTTAATAGAAGGCACGTGGAAACACAAACAGAAAGGCATACGAGAAGAAGGCGAATAAAATGGCAAGGGTGAAGTGGGGAGAGGAAAGCGAGAGGCAAATGGCAAATAATGTAATCGAGAGATAAGGGATTGTGATGGGTACTTGGTATGTTGAATTTTATGTAGACTCCCGGCAACGGTGCCAGAAATCCTTCTTGCTACGTCTTGAGCTTGCGTTGGTTTTCCCCGAAGAGGAGAGGATGATGCAGCAAAGTAGCGTAAGTATTTCCCTCAGTTTTTGAGAACCAAGGTATCAATCCAGTAGGAGGCCACGCGCAAGTCCCTCGTACCTACAAAAAACAAATAGCTCAACGCAACCAACGCGATTAGGGGTTGTCAATCCCTTCACGGTCACTTACGAGAGTGAGATCTGATAGAGATGACAGATAATATTTTTTTGGTACTTTTGGTATAATGATGCAAAGTAAAATAAATAGAAAATTAAAAAAGCAAAGCAATAATAAAGTGATGGAAGATTGATATGATAGAGAATAGACCCGGGGGCCATAGATTTCACTAGTGGCTTCTATCAAGAGCATAAGTATTTTACGGTGGTTGAACGAATCACTATTGAGAAATTGACAGAGAGCATAGTTATGAGAGTATCTAGGTATGATCATGTATATAGGCATCACGTCTGAGACAAGTAGACCGACTCCTTCCTGCATCTACTACTATTACTCCACTCATCGACCGCTATCCAGCATGCAGCTAGAGTATTAAGTTAATGAAAACAGAGTAACGCCTTAAGCAAGATGACATCTGTAGATGGATAAATTCATGCAATATGATAAAACCCCATCTTGTTATCCTCGATGGCAACAATACAATCGTGCCTTGCTGCCCCTCATCACTTGGAAAGGACACCGCAAGATTGAACCCAAAGCTAAGCACTCCTCCCATTGCAAGAACTACCAATCTAGTTAGCCAAACCAAACGGATAATTCGAAGAGACTTGCAAAGATAACCAATCATACATAAAAGAATTCAGAGAAGATTCAAATATTGCTCATAGATAATCTTGATCATAAACCCACAATTCATCGATCTCAACAAACACACCGCAAAAAGAAGATTACATCGAATAGATCTCCACGAGAGAGGGGGAGAACATTGTATGAGATCCAAAAAGAGAGAAGAAGCCATCTAGCTACTAACTATGGACCCGAAGGTCTGAAGTAAACTACTCACACTTCATCGGAGAGGCTATGATGATGTAGAAGCCCTTCATGGTGGATTCCCCTTTCGGCGGAGCTCCGGAACAGGCCCCAAGATGAGATCTCGTGGATACAGAAAGTTGCGGCGGTGAAATTAGGTTTTTGGCTCCGTATCTGATCGTTCGGGGGTACGTAGGTATATATAGGCGGAAGAAGTACGTCGGTGGAGCAAAGGGGGGCCCATGAGGCAGGGGGCGCACCCTAGGGGGGCGCCCTCCACCCTCGTGGCCGCCTCCTTTCTTTCTTGACGGGGTCCAAGTCTCTGGATCATATTCGTGAGAAAATCACGTTCGAAGGTTTCATTCCGTTTGGACTCCGTTTGATATTCCGTTTCTTCGAAACACTTAAATAGGCAAAAAACAGCAATTCTGGGCTGGGCCTCCGGTTAATAGGTTAGTCCCAAAAATAATATAAAAGTGTCAAATAAAGCCCAATATGGTCCAAAACAGTAGATAATATAGCATGGAGCAATCAAAAATTATAGATACATTGGAGACGTATCAGCCACAAAGTGATATCATGTGTTACTTGCTAGATCGGTGTGACTTAGGATCGGGGTCCTGATAGCTTTGGTGAATTTTGTCGAACATGTTGCACGCGCTGAGCTCACTTTCAACCGAGAGAGGAAGACAACGACGAGAGGGAGGCGGCATGGTGAGGGAGGTGAGGGCGATGCAGGGCTCGCCAACTACCGAAGACTCATAGTGGTTGCGAAAATCTCTTCCGACCTCGCGTATGCCTCTTCTCTTCAAATCAACCATGACCAGAGCGACACGGAGGCAGAGCACCTCCTGACTCGATAGGGGCGCCGCTACCTAAGAAGAAAACAAGGCGCGGTAGCGTGGAAATTGTAGGCAGCGCCAAGGGTTGCGGTAGGTCAATGCTTGCCGGAAGAGTGTCGGGAGGGAGGCGGAGGCAGAGGAGGGTCACCAGAGGCCCTACATCGGAACCTAGCCACCAGAACATGGTGGGGCCGGCTACAGATAAACTTCTCCCTCCATCTAGAGTACGCGGTCCTCATTATAGGTTTGCCGACCCCTTCCCCTCCCGACCCCGTGCGGCCGCCGCCGGGCCGCACCGGGCGGCCACCACCCAACCTTCCCTCGTCCTCCACGCACCTCCCCTCCCTCCGCCGCCGCTAATAACATTGTCGGATGAAGGCCCTGTGGCGCGGAGGCGGCAGACCTCCTCTGGCGTCCCAGATCTGAGGCGACGACGGCCTGACCTGGACCTCCTTGTGACAAGGATGGCGACCAGCGGCGGTCGGGGTGCATCGGGGAGGGGGGGGATCTGCTGTAGCCGGCAGGATTGGTAGGAGATGACGGTAGCGGTGGCCGGGGCGCATCCCGGGCTCAATCCGGGACCTTCGGGTCTAGGCGGGCGGCTGCTGTTTCATCATCGATCTGTTACATCTCGTCGGCTTCGGCGATGGCTCACGAAGGCACTCCGGGTCTGCATCGCATCACGATGATTATGGCTGTGGTGGTCATCTTCTACATCGGAGGTGGCCAGCCTGAGGCTGGGTGATCAGATCTCTAGATCTGTCATCTAGTCCCGGCTGCGAGTTGGGGAGACATAGTTGTCGATGAAAACCGAGCCGACGGCGGAAGATGGCGGCGTTTTGCGCCATTACCTTGATGAAGGCATCGTCCTGTAACTATTGTCGACCCACTCGTGCTGCTCCGGGGGAAACCCTAGGATATGATTTTCCAGATTGGACGATGGCGGCACTGCGGTGTCGTTTCTCTCTTGGGAGTATCGTTTGTGGAGCAGCGCTGGAAGACAAAGGCAGGAGGTGGAGCGTCTTCGTCTTGCACGGAGCTTCAGTGGTGATGTCAAGTCATGCATGTCCGACATGTGCTACGCTTTGTCATGCCTGTTCGGCAGGTGCTACACACAACAGATCTTCCAGAGTCTTCGCGTCTGGATGGACGAGCGTAGGGAGGGGGTGCCGTTGGGCGCCGTGGTGGCATCGACGGATGGCCGGACTGGCAAGGATGATACGAATCTCTCTCCTGAAGATGGATACTGTTTAGGTCTGCTGCACCCGCTGTTGGTTCTGATACGTTATGTGGATGGATTAGCGACGGCACCGGTTTTAGATATGGGTAGTGAGAGCACTCCACATTATCGCGTTTGTAGGTGTGAGTGGTGGCTTCGGGTGGCTTGATGTATGTTCTTGTCAGACCTTTGTTGAATAAGTAATAAAGGTGGCTGCATGCATCGGCTGGTACAGAGGCCGGGGGTCTTAACCTCCTTTTCCAAAAACAAAAGAACATGGTGGGGACGTTGATGGGAGTGGCGGTGGCTCGCACAGGGCCCTTCCCGCCACAATTTGGGTAGAATGGGTAGCGGGGAGATTCCTTTTTGGGCTCTGCCGAAGCTTGTTTTGAGGCCAAATACCGACATTTTCAATTTTTGGGTATCCAAGGCGTGATACGCATCCGTAGGCTGATCTTTTTAAAAGATCAACTGGTCACAAGCCGTTTGATTTACACACACTGGTTGCAACATGATTCTTGTTGCAGAAACATCCTGCAACAAGAGCACTATTGCAAAAAAAAAGCATCTATGGCTCCCCCAATAATAGTCTTGTTGCAAGAAAAAACATCTTTGACTCACGGCGTGTCCGTCGCCATGGCAACAAGAGTCGTGTTGCAATTGCATGATGATCCATGTTACAATCTCTACGCTCTATCTCTCTCCATGCGGGCACACGCCTAACCGCGAGCACAACCGAGCATCTCCATGGCCTCGCGCCTCCCACAGTAGTTCGCCTCGCCTCGACGTGCCACGCCAACATTTCCCTACACCCCTACTTCGTCCTTGCTCGTCCGCCATGGCTGCAAAACCTTGGTGGTCATACTTGTAGCCACACCACCACAGGACACACCGGTCACCATCGGCCGTACTTGCACGCCCGCTCACCAGTAGTGCCAAGCTCCATCCGACCCCCATCGTCATGGCTATCGCTTAGGATCAGCCCTGGATGTTGTCCCACACTGTCAACAACAGCTACTCCCTGCTCGGTCCGGCTTCCCCCTCGACCACAAGCCCCCTACTCGAGAAGTTTTGGTCACCCCACGGCCCTGGCGAGCCCCTGCCAACTTCGCCGCCATCAGCCAAGGGAAAATCATTTCGGGGGGAAGATGCTCAGCTAGACAAAGGGAGAATCAATTTGGGGGAAAAGACACTCGGGTTGTCGGTCCACAACACACCCTATGTTGCGCTCTGCTATTTGGAACATGGCCAATGTTGCAAAACATGTGTGCGACTGGGAGGGGTGTTGTGCATTGCAAGATCTGATAGAATAAATCCGAGGCCACCGCTGATCATCCGAGGACCAAGCAATCACACGAGCACGACACCGAGATTTGTTAACGAGGTTCACCAATATGGCTACATCCCCGGGGCTTGACTACGGGCGCTCCTCCCCGTGACACCGTCACAATACCACACCCGGTCGCCCTGGACGCCGGCACAAGCCGCCGGCTTCCCCTGTGTTCCGGTGCTATTATGTTGGCATAGGTTACATCATGTGTCTACCCCCGCTATAATGAGAGGCCTAGGATACAAGTGTCCTACTAGGACACGACTCCACATCCTATGTAAACACAATACAACTCATAGTCCAACTGTAACCTACCTTGTACACAATATTCGACACAACTCCAACAAACTCCACCTTGGCGAATATTCACCACCACCTTGAATTTGTCAATGCGTGAAACTTCCATGTACATTGGACTTGAGCTTATCCCATGAGCACCGCTGCTACTCCAAAGACTCCATATGACTCCACCTGCAACTTGTAGTCCCTTCTTTTTCTTGACCACAGTCAACACTCAAGCGAAATTAAGTTCCACATTACTCTAGTTTGCACTCCCAACTTCCAGAGTATCAGTCCAACGCCATCACACACTGATCACTGGCCTGCGTGAAAGTGAACAACTCACATATTGGGTGTCACACATAAGAGTTACCTGAACTCAACATCACCGCTCTTTTTCTTGACCGCCTGTCTGGAACTTGAAGGAATTTCACCGTTGTTTGTACTCATCCCGAGTCAAATTCGCAGTTGTCTCACCACATGTATGACCACCAGAGCCCTGGCCCGTCTCCATGTCCCATGAATACCGCACGCCTCGCCGCTATTACCGCGCCAAGCCTCCGCTGTCCTAGTCGAGTCTGAAGGGTCGCTAACCCACACCACTCAACCTCTACTGCAGAGTACCACCGATCATCACCGACCGATGACGAGTTTCACGCTTCCATCAGACCACTGGGCTCTAGTCCGAACTGCATGTCACTCGCTGTTCCCCCTTGCTGAATAGGCTTCGATTCCCTGGATCCTTACACCTAAAAGAACATGCGGTGCCCCCATGTTTGGTTTTGGTAATTGATGAAAATCTCTATGGACTAATGGTTGCATTGAGTTATATTTGAAGGATTTGTCCATAGGCTTTTCTTGAAGTCCATGTGTTGGTTTCAAGGAGTTTATGAGTTGACCAAGGTGCTATTAAGGAATTATCCAAAGATCGGTCATGTGAGTGTTGAGCTTATTGCAAGCATGTCTTGAAGAAGAAGATTGTGTGATCATTCATGTCTACCTTCAAGACATCATCCAAATGAAGAGAGTTGGAAAGATTCAACACACAAAGCACACAATATGTACCGAGGGATCAAGTGATCCCATGGTATAGTAAGCATTTTCCATTATGCTTTGTGTGCTAACCCATGGTCTTTGTGAGAGTTCTTTGTGGGGTTAGGTTGCGGTGTGCAAGTTCAAGTGGAGCATCACGAAGAGATCAAATGCTTGAAGCTTGCCGTCCATTGTCGTGACAATGGATTTTGTGAAGATGTGCGGAAGAGTGGCTCATCCATAGTGGAGTATGGGGGAGCAATCAACTAGTCTTCATCGAGCCAACACAATCAAGAAAGGTGGTCCAACTTGAGGGAGTCAAGATCGTCGTCATCTAGCTCAAGGGGACCATGTGCAAGGAAAAGGTTTGCCCTTGATAGGTTTTCTATTTTACCGGTCTCGTGGTGATTGCTGGGAGACCGGGTTATAGGATCGATTGTCGTACTATAAAGGGGGGGCTCTCGATGAGTAGCTTGATCGTATCATTCGTAGAGAGTTCAAACCATTGCATCCTTGCATCATCTTTCTTGGTTCTTGTTTGCTTCTCTTTGTGAGTTTTGGAGCTTTTGTCATCTTGTTGACATGCTCGAGTTCATCGAAAACGGAGTTCACGTGCATCTTCTATGATGTTTTCAATGTTGGAGGGTATGTCGGTTCTTCTATGTTGGAGGTTTCACTCCTCTATTTGTTAGGCATACCTCCCCTGCCTCTTCGTTGTTTTGATGCTACTCGTCTTCCTCTATCCAACAAGCTTGAGTTTGCTCAATTCGGAGCTCTCATGAAGAAGTTATGGCAGTTTTGGGTTTTCTCCCTGCGGTAGTACCGTGGTCGGTAGCGGTAGTACCGCTCGTCATGCGGTAGTACCGCTCCAGTACCGCTCTACTACTACCACCTCGATTTTGGGTTTTGCACTTTTCGTGTCGGGTTTAGCAGTAGTTGCACGGCAGTTCCGCCTATAAGCGGTAGTACCACCCCGATTGGGCGGTAGTACTGCCCTGATTGGGCGGTAGTACTGCCACCCTACTCTGCTCTGCCCTGACTCATTTGGTCCCGTGTTCTGCTCCTCCAGCGGTAGTACCGCTGGGGTACCGCTTATAAGCGGTACTACCGCCCCAAGGTTCATGTTTTGTTGCTCCATTTCCCTGCTTCTTCCGCCCGAGCGGTAGTACCGCTCATGTGTGGGCTGAGCACATAACGGTTGGATTTTTTCCCCTCCTATAAAAGGGGGTCTTCTTACCCAATGAACCTTATCCTTTGAGCTCATGTTCTTCCTCCATTGTTGACCTTCTTCGAGCTTGCTAACTCTCAATCCCTCCATGGATTATTGCTAGTTTTTGAGGGAAAAGAGAGAGGAGATCTAGATCCACATTTCCACAAATCACTTTCTCCTCTATGTGAGGGGAACCCCTTGGATCTAGATCTTGGAGTTCTTGGTGTTCTCCTTCTTGTTCTTCCTCTCATTTTCCTCCCTAGCATTAGTTGCTTCGGTGGGATTTGAGAGAGAAGGACTTGGGCACTCCGTGTGCCCTTGCCATTGCATTTGGTGCATCGGCTTGAGTTCTCCATGGTGGTACGTGTAAGTTACAAGTTGAGAATCTTATTACTCTTGGGTGCTTGGTACCCTTGATCTTGTTCCTCTTGGGTGCTTGGGCGCCCTAGACGGTTGGTGGTGTTCAGAGCTCAATCATTGTGGTGTAAAGCTCCGGGAAAGCGTCAGGGTCTTCAATTAGGTTGTGGAGATTGTTGGAAATATGCCCTAGAGGCAATAATAAAATGGTTATTATTGTATTTCCTTGTTCATGATAATTGTCTATTGTTCATGCTATAATTGTATTAACTGGAAACCGTAATACATGTGTGAATACATAGACCACAACATGTCCCTAGTGATCCTCTAGTTGACTACCTCGTTGATCAATAGATGGTTATGGTTTCCTGACCATGGACATTGGATGCCATTGATAACGGGATCACATCATTAGGAGAATGATGTGATGGACAAGACCCAATCCTAAGCATAGCACAAGATCGTGCAGTTCGTTTGCTAAGAGGTTTTCTAATGTCAAGTATCATTTCCTTAGACCATGAGATTGTGCAACTCCCGGATACCGTAGGAATGCTTTGGGTGTACCAAGCGTCCTGGCGTGGCGGGTGGCTATAAAGGTGCACTACGGTATCTCCGAAAGTGTCATTGGGTTGGTACGAATCGAGGCCGGGATTTGTCACTCTGTATGACGGAGAGGTATCTCTGGGCCCACTCGGTAATGCATCATCATAATGAGCTCAATGTGACTAATGAGTTAGCCGCGGTATCATGCGTTACGGAACAAGTAAAGAGACTTGCCAGTAACGAGATTGAACAAGGTATTGGGATACCGACGATCGAATCTCGGGCAAGTAGCATACCGATAGACAAAGGGAATTATATACGGGATTGATTGAATCCGCGACATTGTGGTTCATCCGATGAGATCATCGTGGAACATGTGGGAGCCAATATGGGTATCCAGATCCCTCTATTGGTTATTGGCCGAAGAGGTGTCTCGGTCATGTCTGCATGGTTCCCGAACCCGTAGGGTCTACACATAAGGTTCTGG
Source organism: Aegilops longissima (assembly GCA_021605205.1). Lineage (NCBI taxonomy): Eukaryota > Viridiplantae > Streptophyta > Magnoliopsida > Poales > Poaceae > Aegilops > Aegilops longissima. The sequence continues at coordinate 777,841,174 of CM038677.1, read as the reverse complement.
CGCTAGAGTTGTTATGGGAAATAGTATGTAGTTCTTGAAGGTTGTTCGAGTCCGGATGAGATCCGGACGTAATGAGGAACTCGAGAATGGTCCGGGGCGAAGATCAATATATTGGACGAAGGGTATTGGAGTCGGAATCGTTCGAGTGTACGGGTGACGACTAAGCGTGTCCGAAAGGGGTTTGGAGGCCCGACAAGCGTTGGGGGCCTTATGGGCCAATGGGAGGGCACACCAGCCCACTAAGGGGCTGTCGCCTCCCAACCCCTCTCATGTAACCTGGAGAGGTGGGGGCGCCTCCCCTAGGGCAGCCGCCCCTCCCGACTTGGGGGGCAAGTTTCCTAGGGGTGGGGGGCGCCCAAACCCATCTAGGGTTTCCCCTGTGGCCGCCGCCCCTCCCCTAGAGAACCCTAGGGCGCCTCCTCCACCCCTTCCCCCTATATATAGTGAGGAAGAGAGAGGGCAGCCGCACCCCTTCCCTGGCGCAACCCTCTCCTCCTCCAACTCCTCCTCCTCCTCCGTAGTGCTTAGCAAAGCTCTGCCGGAGAATCACGAGCTCCATCGCCACCATGTCGTCATGCTGCTGGAGTTCTCCCTCAACTTCTCCTCTCCCCTTGCTGGATCAAGAAGGAGGAGACGTCCCCGGTCTGTATGTGTGTTGAACGCGGAGGCTCCGTCCGTTCGGCGCTAGATCGGATCTTCTGCGATTTGAATCGCCGCGAGTATGACTCCATCAACCGCGTTCTTGTAACGCTTCCGCTTAGCGATCTTCAAGGGTATGAAGATGCACTCCCTCTCTCTCTCGTTTCTAGCATCTCCTAGATTGATCTTGGTGACACGTAGGAAAATTTTGAATTATTACTACGTTCTCCAACAGTGGCATCATGAGCTAGGTCTATTGCGGCTCTATGCACGAGTAGAACACAAGTAGTTGTGGGCGTTGGTTTGTTCAATATGCTTACCGTTACTAGTCTTATCTTGATTTGGCGGCATCGTGGGATGAAGCGGCCCGGACTGACCTTACACGTACGCTTACATGAGACAGGTTCCACCGACTGACATGCACTTGTCGCATAAGGTGGCTAGCGGGTGCCAGTCTCTCCCACTTTAGTCGGATCAGATTCGATGAAAAGGGTCCTTGATGGTGTCCTGGACTAGGGGGTACTCACCACGTCATCTCCCGATCTGTTAGATTGGGCCGAGGACCCCCATGGCCGTATACCCATGGACCAGTCCGGACAGCTGCCGCATACAAGGAAGATTCCGCAAGACTTGGCGATCAAGACAAGGACTCCTCCCCCACCGGCATTCGGCTAGGACTCTTGTTATCCTAGGCCTCTGGTGCATTATATAAACCGAGGCCAGGCTAGTCGATAGATATATAACAATCATACCATAGGCTAGCTTCTAGGGTTTAGCCTCTCTGATCTCGTGGTAGATCTACTCTTGTACTACCCATATCATCAATATTAATCAAACAGGAGTAGGGTATTACCTCCATCGAGAGGGCCCAACACAGGTAAAAACATCGTGTCCCTTGTCTCCTGTTACCATCCGCCTAGACGCACAGTTCGGGACCCCTACCGAGATCCGCGGTTTTGACCGACATTGGTGCTTTCATTGAGAGTTCCGCTGTGTGTTCGGCAAAAGGTCGATGGCTCGCCTGCAGATCAACTGCGACTTCGGCATCTTCGTCACCAGCTCGACTGGTCACCTTGGTTCGACCAAGGAATGCGCCCTACCTCCGATCGTCAGGTTCGGATGGGGGCCTTCATCAACATCAGCTCCGATCTCTATAAAGATCATGGAGGAATCATCCAGGGAGCCCGGGGGCTCAACGTCAATATTGCCCTCGGGCGACCGTGCTGTTTTTCTGGACAACGAACTTGTATCCGCCGTCACCGCCTCCTCGAGCGTCGGTTTGACGATTGCTTTGGTGGAATTGCGCGGAATTAAGTCTACAACAACCCTGGAAAATTTCGTCGAGTTCCGATGGAGGAATCTCTGGCAATCTCCGATATACCGGAGCCGCATTGAATCTGGACGAGAATCCGGACGAGTTTAGGGCGTGGTGTCCAGCTTCTAGCTCAGACCTCCTTTGGAAGATCCAACCGTTGATCGACTGCGGAATTCCTATATCTACCACCCCTCAAAATTTTAGCTCAATCCGACCGTCCAAACTCCGGGAACCTTCCGATTAGTGTATCACTTTTCGGATATGTTTTCTGCATGAAAACAAATCCGACCCGAGTTCGTCCTTTTTACGAACGGGATTTCGGACATCCTTTTTGAAGGAAGTTTTGTATGGGGTATTGTGTTTTGTTCCCGAACACATCCCACTAACTTTAAAATCTTTTGAACATGATCTTCAATATCATGCTGGTGTCAAACCAGTCCGGCAATAATGCTCCACGGCTGCCGACCTACGCTAGACACATCGTCACTTTGTTGAGCCGACCTCAACTTCTTCGGATCATCATCTCGGCAAGCCGAACAAGAGTCCGGCATCGCGAAGGATAAATCATCACCAACATCGCCGCCCCACGGATTATACGGAGCGGGCGTATCGGCATCGCCGCACGGTCGCTTCATCAAGCCGGCATCGAGCACGTCACGACCTGCATCGGCAGGGCCGCACTATTGCTTCTTCAAGCTGGTGTCCATCACGCCGACCTACTTCGACATCTCGGCTGGACCGGGGGCTTCGCCATCTCTTCATCAACCTACTCCGGACGCTTCGACTTCGCTAGCCGACCAGCTCCGTCACGTTAGCTGGACCGAGGGCTTTTCCTCGGCGAGCCAACCTTTGCCAGCATTGCCATGCCATCGTTTTATCGCCCATCAGGCAATGGGTGCGCGGATCGAGTCCCAATTTTGGGAATCATCTTCCTTCGGATTGCTACAACAAATAAACCAGGTCCTATTAATCCCAGTATTTTTTGCTTGTTTGGGTGCATTTTTTCCAAGGAATTATTACTCTGGTTTGTCCATCATATGTACACAGGTCTATCAAATGATGGCCGCATTAACAACAGTCGCATGGTGGTTCGGTCAGTTTCCGTACATAGTCCGGCGAACGCCGCATCCGGAGCTCGGACCGACCTGTGAATTCAGGCTTTGCCACGCCTTTACCGCATCACGCCGATGCCCTGCATCAACATTGACTTCGGCGCCAGGCCATATTTCTTTTATTACTCACTTTTCATAAATTATTTATTATGCAACGATTTTTTTAATTATCATTATTACTATTATCTCCGGTTTGCACTATTTTTTGTGCACAGTAAAATGATCCAGCCGGACTATATCCTTTGGCATCACCTCGGCTGGACGGGGGGCTTCGTCAACACTTCATTACCCCATGCCGATGACCTCAGCATCACTATGCCGGCCTGCATTGACCGTGCTATGTCACTACTTCGGAGTGCCGAGCTCTTTGCTCCGCCACCTCGGGACCAGCTTGGGGGATGGAACCTTGTCCCGTATCAAGCTCGGACCGCTTCATCAATATCGAACACATTACCAGCTAAGTCGCTTTCATGCTCAAAGTTTTAAATTTTTAACTTGTGTTTGGCTCGACCAAGCATTATACTTTTTTGGAAAAAGTTGCTTGTAAATTTTTTCCTTGTCCAAACTTTGTTTGTGACGCGCAAATTCAAATACCCAATTCATTTGGAGGCTTCCTTCATGAAGATTTTCCTCTTGCATATGATTATACTTGTACGGCTTCGTTCCTTGTTCGTGTATTACGCCATAATATGCACCATATTGACTTAAGCGATTTGCAAGCTGGGTTGCCTGGCTCCTGTGCTTACCCCTACGTTCCCGATTGTTCGGCTAGGGAGTAAAGGGAGCACCTCTGCGATTGTCACGACCGGGTCCTCCGAGCTCTGACCTCAGACTGGGTGAAGCCGAAAGCTAGCGCTCTTATTGTTTTCAATCATGGTCGGCACACAACGGAACTCATGAGTACAAAAAATCTATTGCACAAGTCTCATAATAACAATGAGCACCAAGAAAGATATCGGTGGGGTACTATTTTCTTCAAGATGCTTCTTACACTTCGCGATAATATAGCATAAGTTCCTGGCGCTTTATGCATTACAGCCTTATGGCCTGATTGCTGGTTATTGGAAACACCATCGATATAATCGACAAATGGAGTACATAACACTTTTCGGTCCTTGACCGAAGAGGGAGAAGCCGACGGTCGGTTAAGACACGTTTAAAGTTCGGTTGAACATAGATATGATATAAGTACTTCGGTACATACAATCATTCTCTTACCCAAGTCACTTGGGGGCTCTTATGTTTATTTGAGCCGTTTTATAATAAGTGTTTCTATTCTTAGTCGTTGCAAAGTTTTTATTATTATTTATCACTCCTTTTTTCGACACGAGTGTGCGGTCACTAGCCGGGGAGCCTAATTTCTCTCGCAAAACCGCTAGACTTTAGTTTTCTAAACTGGCCTAATGAGAAGTACTCCGCCTTCGGGATGGGAGACTGAAGCCGTAGGCTGACCCGCTTGAAGTCTTGAGATAGGATGTGTCATGTTAAAGCACGACAAAAGCACTTTTTCTAAAGTCCAATTTTGGATTGGCACGAACACTTGATCTTGTTCGACGTCATGTTTTCTTGGCGTTTTTGGTTTTCAAGCTTTTGGCACTTTTAAACTATTTGTGTGTTTTCAGCACAAGTCTCGCAGATCAACGCCGGACACCTTTAGAGGTTCGGCAAAAACATTCTCGGATATTGCTATATATGCATCGGTTTGAATTGTGTCTTGGTCAATAGTTGGGTTGCTCGGCTCCTGCGCTTGCCTCCTACGTTCCGCTTTGTTGGCTAGGTGTGCAAAGGAGAACCACTGCGATTGTGCTTCCAGCTCACATGGTTAAGCACCTCGGTGGAGAAAGCCGCTATTTGTCACAATAAGCGTAAACTGGTCAGCGATCCGATGGCGGTGTTAAGCGACGGGCCATTCATAACAATGGCGAAGTGTTTCTGACTTGACCTCGGTGTCGCCCGAACACTACGGGGACTATTAACTGTCCTCCCAAACTAAATCCTCGATATTTTGCTCTTACATTGGAGCTGAGGTTTCATGATCATGCTTAGCATGACAACCCAAAGAAAGGAACCGATAAGCGGGACTATTTTCTTTGGAAGACATTTCTTACATTAAACAGTAATATAACATATCTCTCTGCGTACCTTTGTTTATAAAACCGTATGGCCAGATTGCCTTGTTTGTCGTAAATCTTTGCCCTCATAAAGGCTTTATAAAGTAGGACAAACACTCCTCGACTCTTGGCCGAGGAGGTTAAGCCGATGGTCGGTCAACAAAGTTTTGTACAATGCGGATCCGAGCATTAATGGCGTAAAGTACTTGGATACATAGAGTCATTACACATAATTTGTGATTTTACTATGGATATCAATCCTTAATTGACCACCTGTGCCGCATTAAGGCTCGGGGCTCTGGGGCTTGAGCTTATTATTTACAAATATTAAAGGGCACATCGATCCCCGATGCGGTGTTGCCACCCGACCGGTGTCTCGGGGCTCTTGCATTGCCTGTCCAATGCAGAAAATTTTAAGTGTAATACAGTGTCCGAGGAGATTTTGATCCTTAGGTTGGTCGGCCGCACCCAACCTGAGTCTTGAGGACTGAGCACGCCGCTTTTGTGTCGAAGTATTCTGCGAGCTAGGACTTGATCCTCAGACCGATTTTGCAAATCAACCCGAGTCTCAGCAGCTACGGGGATCAGCGGTCTTATGTCATCCTTCATGTGCATCTCGGGTTTTAGACCGATACCCACCTTGAGGGCTACTGGCTATGTATCTCGGCGGAGAATAAATTGCACCAATAAAAATATTGACAAAATCGGCCCACATTCGGGTGGTGCACCACCTCGAAGCGATCCGCATTAAGCTCGCGGCGCTAGTGGCTGGCTCCATAGAGGGCATTTCCGGCATTAAGCTCGGCTAAACTCCTTCAAACTTCTTTGAACCAAGGTGATTTACGACACCTCGGATACAGTCCGGCATTGGAGCTCGGATACATAGTCCAGCGTTGGAGCTCGGATACATAGTCCGGCGTTAGAACTGGGAAGCAGTCCAGCATTGGTGCTCAGCTGCAAAAGATACCTCAAACGCAGTCCGGCGTTGGAGCTCGGACGCAAGAGGACGCTGCCGCCCGGGAACAACTTCAAACCCGAGGTGTGGCACAAAAATAACAAGGCATTGATAAAGGCCGGAAACTTAAAGGGGCTCCTCGGATACCCGACGTGTAAACTCGTCGAATGCATTTCGGCGATCCTCAAGATCGAAGATGAGAAGATTTGTTGAACCAGTTTTCAAGACCGGCGATGAAAATGAAGAACGGTTCGAAGAATTGAGGCGTCCTAAACTTGAAGACCGGTTCAGGGGCTCTGGCGGTGTCTGGACTAGGGGTACTCACCACGTCATCTCCGATCTGTTAGATTGGGCCGAGGATCCCCATGGCCGTATACCCATGGGCCAGTCCGGACAGCTGCCGCATACAAGGAAGATTCCGCAAGACTTGGAGATCAAGACAAGGACTCCTCCCCCACCGGCGTATTCGGCTAGGACTCTTGTTATCCTAGGCCTCTGGTGCATTATATAAACCGAGGCCAGGTTAGTCGATAGATATATAACAATCATACCATAGGCTAGCTTCTAGGGTTTAGCCTCTCTGATCTCGTGGTAGATCTACTCTTGTACTACCCAAATCATCAATATTAATCAAGCAGGAGTAGGGTATTACCTCCATCGAGAGGGCCCGAACCTGGGTAAAAACATCGTGTCCCTTGTCTCCTATTACCATCCGCCTAGACGCACAGTTCGGGACCCCCTACCCGAGATCCGCCGGTTTTGACACCGACAGTCCTTATGAAGGGTAAATAGCAATTGGCATATCACCGTTGTGGCTTTTGCGTAGGTAAGAAACGTTCTTGCTAGAAACTCATAGCAGCCATGTAAAACATGCAACAACAATTAGAGGACGTCTAACTTGTTTTTGCAGGGTATGCTATGTGATGTGATATGGCCAAAAGAATGTGATGAATGATATATGTGATGTATGAGATTGATCATGTTCTTGTAATAGGAATCACGACTTGCATGTCGATGAGTATGACAACCGGCAGGAGCCATAGGAGTTGTCCTAATTTATTGTATGACCTGCGTGTCATTGAAAACGCCATGTAATTACTTTACTTTATTGCAAACCGTTAGCCATAGTAGTAGAAGTAATAGTTGGTGAGACAACTTCATGAAGACACGATGATGGAGATCATGGTGTCATGCCGGTGATGAAGGTGATCATGCCGCGCCTCAAAGATGAAGATCAAAGGCGCGATATGATATTGGCCATATCATGTCACTCTATGATTTGCATGTGATGTTTGTCATGTTTACATCTTATTTGCTTAGAACGAAGGTAGCATAAATAAGATGATCCCTCATAAAATTTCAAGAAAGTGTTCACCCTAACTGTGCACCGTTGTGAAGGTTCGTTGTTTCGAAGCACCACGTGATGATCGGGTGTGATAGATTCTAACGTTCGCATACAACGGGTGTAAGCCAGATTTACACATGCAAAACACTTAGTTTGACTTGACGAGCCTAGCATGTACGGACATGGCCTCGGAACACAAGACACCGAAAGGTCGAACATGAGTCATATAGTAGATGCGATCAACATGAAGATGTTCACCAATGATGCCTAGTCCGTCTCACGTGATGATCGTACACGGCCTAGTTGACTCGGATCATGTATCACTTAGATGACCAGAGGGATGTCTATCTAAGTGGGAGTTCATTAAATAATCAGATGAACTTAATTATCATGAACATAGTCAAAAGGTCTTTGCAAATTATGTCATAGCTTACGCTTTAGTTCTACTGTTTAAGATATGTTCCTAAAGAAAATTTAGTTGAAAGTTGATAGTAGAAATTATGCGGACTGGGTCCGTAAACTGAGGATTATCCTCATTGTTGCGCAGAAGGATTATGTCCTTAATGCACCGCTCGGTGTGCTGAACCTCGAGCGTCGTCTGTAGATGTTGCGAAACATCTGGCATACACATTTTGATGACTACGTGATAGTTCAGTGTGTAATGCTAACGGTTTAGAATTGTGGCACCAAAGATGTTTTTGAAACGTCGCAGAACATATGAGATGTTCCAAAGAGTGAAATTGGGATTCCAGACTAGTGCCCACATCACGAGGTATGAGACCTCTGACAAGTTTCTTAAGCCTGCAAACTAAGGGAGAAAAGCTCAATCGTTGAGCATGTGCTCAGATTGTCTGAGTACTACAATCGCTTGAATCGAGTGGTAGTTAATCTTCCAGATGAGATAGTGATGGTTCTCCATAGTCACTGCCACCAAGCTATTAGAGCGTTGTGATGAACTATAACATATCAGGGATACACATGATGATCCTTGAGCAACTCGCGATGTTTGACACCGCGAAAGTAGAAATCAAGTAGGAGCATCAATTGTTGATGGTTAGTAAAACCACTAGTTTCAAGAAGGGCAAGGGAAAGAAGGGATACTTCATGAAACGGCAAATCAGTTGCTGCTCTAGTGAAGAAACCCAAGGTTGAACCCAAACCCGAGACTAAGTGCTTCTGTAATGAGGGGAACGGTCACTGAAGCAGAACTACCCTAGATACTTGGTAGATGAGAAGGCTGGCAAGGTCGACAGAAGTATTTTGAATATACGTTATATTGTGTACTTTACTAGTGCTCCTAGTAGCACCAGGGTAATAAATACCGGTTCGGTTGCTAAGTGTTAGTAACTCGAAATAAAAGGCTATGGAGACTAGCTAAAGGTGAGATGACGATATGTGTTAGAAGTGTTTCCAAGGTTGATGTGATCAAACATCGCACGCTCCCTCTACCATCGGGATTGTTGTTAAACCTAAATAATTGTTATTTGGTGTTTGCGTTGAGCATAGACATGATTGGATTATGTTTATCGCAATACGGTTATTCATTTAAGGAGAATAATGATTACTCTGTTTATTTGAATAATACCTTCAATGGTCTTGCACCTAAAATGAATGGTTTATTGAATCTCGATCGTAGTGATATACATGTTCATGCCAAAAGATATAAGATAGTAATGATAGTACCACATACTTGTGGCACTGCCATTTGAGTCATATTGGTATAAAACGCATGAAGAAGCTCCATGTTGATGGATCTTTTGACTCACTCATTTTTGAAAAGATTGAGACATGTGAACCATGTCTATTGGTATATATGCATCAAGAAACTCCATACAGATGGATCGTTTGGACTCATTTGATTTTTAATCACTTGAGACATGCAAATCATACCACATGGGCAAGATGACTGAAAGGCCTCGTTTTCAGTAAGATGGAACAAGAAAGCAACTTGTTGGAAGTAATACATTTTGATGTGTGCAGTCCAATGAGTCTTTGAGGCCTTGATGGATATCGTTATATTCTTACTTCACAGATGATTTGAGTAGATGCTAAGTATATTTACTTGATGAAACACAAGTCTGAATTATTGAAAGGTTTAAGTAATTTCAGAGTGCAGTTGAAGATCGTCGTGACAAGAGGATAAAATGTATATGATATGATCATAGAGATGAATATCTGAGTTACGAGTTTGGCACACAATTAAGACATTGTGGAAATTGTTTCACAACTAATACCGCCTGGAACACCATAGTGTGATGGTGTGTTCGAACATCATAACTGCACCCTATTGGATACGGTGCATACCATGATGTCTCTTATCGAATTACCACTATCGTTTATGGGTTAGGCATTAGAGACAACCGCATTCACTAATAGGGCACCACGCAATTCCATTGAGACGACACCGTATGAACTATGGTTTCGAGAAACCTAAGCTGTCGCTTCTTAAAAGTTTGGGGCTGCGACACTTATGTAAAAAAGTTTCAGGCTGATAAGCTCGAACCCAAAGCGGATAAATGCATCTTCATAGAATACCCAAAACAGTTGGGTACACCTCCTATTTCATATCCGGAAGCAAAAGTGATTGTTTCTAGAAACGGGTCCTTCCTCGAGGAAAAGTTTCTCTCGAAAGAATTGAGTGGGAGGATGGTGGAGACTTGATGAGGTTATTGAACCGTCACTTCAACTAGTGTGTGTAGCAGGGCACAGGAAGTTGTTCCTGTGGCACCTACACCAATTGAAGTGGAAGCTTATGATAGCGATCATGAAACTTCGGATCAATTCACTACCAAACCTCGTTGGTCGACAAGGATGCGTACTACTTCAGAGTGGTACGTAATCCTGTCTTGGAAGTCATGTTGCTAGACAACAATGAACCTACGAGCTATGGAGAAGCGATGGTGGGCCCGGATTCCGACGAATGTCTCGAGGCCATAAAATCCGAGAGAGGATCCATGTATAAAAACAAAGTATAGACTTTGGAAGAACTACTTGATGGTCGTAAGGCTATTGGGTGCAGATGGATTTTAAAAGGAAGACGGACAATGATGGTAAGTGTCACCATTAAGAAAGCTCGACTTGTCGTTAAGATGTTTTCCGACAAGTTCAAGGAGTTGACTAGATGAGACTTTCTCACTCGTAGCGATGCTAAGAGTCTGTTGGAATTATATTAGCAGTTACTGCATTATTTATGAAATCTTGCAGATAGGATGTCAAAACATTGTTTACTCGACGATTTTCTTGAGGAAAGGTTGTATGTGATACAACCAGAAGGTTTTGTCAATCCTGAAAGATGCTAACAAGTATGCAAAGCTCCAGCAATCCTTATAAGGACTGGAGTAAGCATCTCGGAGTTGGAATGTACGCTTTGATGAGATGATCAAAGATTTTGGGTTTATACAAAGTTTATGAGAAACTTGTATTTCCAAAGAAGTGAGTGGGAGCACTATAGAATTTTGATGAGTATATGTTGTTAACATATTGTTGATCAGAAATGATGTAGAATTTCTGGAAAGCATACAGGGTTATTTGAAAAGTGTTTTTCAATGAAAAACCTGGATTAAGCTACTTGAACATTGAGCATCAAGATCCATAAGGATAGATAAAAAACGCTTAATAGTACTTTCAAATGAATACATACCGTGACAAGATTTTGAAGGAGTTCAAAATAGATCAGCAAAGAAGGAGTTCTTGGCTGTGTTACAAGGTGTGAGTATTGAGTAAGTCTCAAGACCTGACCACGGCAGAAGAGAGAGAAAGGACGAAGGTCGTCCCCTATGCTTTAGACGTAGGCTCTACAATATGCTATTCTGTGTACCGCACCTGAAGTGTGCCTTGCCATGAGTCAGTCAAGGGGTAGAAGAGTAATCCAGGAATGGATCACATGACAGCGGTCGAACTTATCCATAGTAACTAGTGGACTAAGGAATTTTCTCGATTATGGAGGTGGTAAAAGAGTTTGTCGTAAAGGGTTACGTCGATGCAAACTTTGACACTAATCCGGATGACTCTGAGTAGTAAACCGGATTCGTATAGTAGAGCAGTTATTTGGAATAGATACAAGTAGCGCGTGGTAGCTGCATCTACAAGATGACATAGAGATTAGTAAAGCACACACGGATCTGAAAGGTTCCCACCCGTTGACTAATAACCTCTCTCACAAGCGAGATATGAACAAACCCCATGGGTGTTGGATTCATTACAATCACATAGTGATGTGAACTAGATTATTGACTCTAGTGCAAGTGGGAGACTGTTGGAAATATGCCCTAGAGGCAATAATAAAATGGTTATTATTGTATTTCCTCGTTCATGATAATTGTCTATTGTTCATGCTATAATTGTATTAACTGCAAACCGTAATACATGTGTGAATATATAGACCACAACATGTCCATAGTGAGCCTCTAGTTGACTACCTCGTTGATCAATAGATGGTTATGGTTTCCTGACCATGGACATTGGATGTCATTGATAACGGGATCACATCATTAGGAGAATGATGTGATGGACAAGACCCAATCCTAAGCATAGCACAAGATCGTGTAGTTCGTTTGCTAAGAACTTTTCTAATGTCAAGTATCATTTCCTTAGACCATGAGATTGTGCAACTCCGGATACCGTAGGAATGCTTTGGGTGTACCAAACGTCTAACGTAATGGGGTGGCTATAAAGGTGCACTACAGGTATCTCCGAAAGTGTCATTGGGTTGGCACGAATCGAGGCTGGATTTGTCACTCCGTATGACGGAGAGGTATCTCTGGGCCCACTCGGTAATGCATCATCATAATGAGCTCAATGTGACTAATGAGTTAGCCACGGTATCATGCGTTACGAAACGAGTAAAGAGACTTGCCGGTAACGAGATTGAACAAGGTATAGGGATACCGACGATTGAATCTCGGGCAAGTAGCATACCAATAGACAAAGGGAATTGTATACGAGATTGATTGAATCCGCGACATTGTGGTTCATCCGATGAGATCATCGTGGAACATGTGGGAGCCAATATGGTATCCAGATCCCGCTATTGGTTATTGGCCGGAGAGGTGTCTCGGTCATGTCTGCATGGTTCCCGAACCCGTAGGGTCTACACACTAAAGGTTCGGTGACGCTAGAGTTGCTATGGGAAATAGTATGTGGTTACCCAAGGTTGGCCGGAGTCCCGGATGAGATCCCGGACGTAACGAGGAACTCCAGAATGGTCCGGAGGTGAAGATCGATATATTGGACGAAGGGTATTGGAGTCCGGAATCGTTCCAGGGGTACCGGGTGACGACCAGCGTGTCCGAAAGGGGTTTCGGAGGCCCCGGCAAGCGTTGGGGGGCCTTATGGGCCAAGGGGAGGGGGCACACAAGCCCACTAAGGGGATGTGCACCCCTCCCAACCCCTCTCACGTAACCTGGAGAGGTGGGGGCGCCTCCCCTAGGGCAGCCGTCCCTCCCGGCTTGGGGGGCAAGTTTCCTAGGAGTGGGGGCGCCCAAACCCATCTAGGGTTTCCCCTGTGGTCGTCGCCCTCCCCTAGGGAACCCTAGGGCGCCTCCTCCACCCCCCTTCCCCCTATATATAGTGAGGGAGAGAGAGTGCAGCCGCACCCCTTCCCTGGTGCAACCCTCTCCTCCAACTCCTCCTCTTCCTCCGTAGTGCTTAGCGAAGCTCTGCCGGAGAACCACGAGCTCCATCGCCACCATGTCGTCGTGTTGCTGGAGTTCTTCCTCAACTTCTCCTCTCCCCTTGCTGGATCAAGAAGGAGGAGACGTCCCCGGGCTGTACGTGTGTTGAACGCGGAGGCGCCGTCCGTTCGGTGCTTGATCGGATCTTCCGCTATTTGAATCGCCGCGAGTACGACTCCATCAACCGCGTTCTTGTAACGCTTCCGCTTAGCGATCTTCAAGGGTATGAAGATGCACTCCCTCTCTCTCGTTGCTAGCATCTCCTAGATTGATCTTGGTGACACGTAGGAAAAATTTGAATTATTACTACGTTCCTCAACAGAGATAGCCCCGAGCAATTTGACGGGTTTCGGTGACCGCCCCAAGGGTTGCCAAAGTGTACGGGTTCGGTGAACGCCCCCAAGGGTTGCCATTTGTACGGGTTCGGTGACCGCCTTCAAGGGTCCCTTAGTGGAATCACGGCATCTTGCATTGTGGGTGGGCGTGAGGAGATTACGGTGGCCCTAGTGGCTTTTTTGGGAGCATTGTGCCTCCACACCGCTCCAAACGGAGATTAGCATCCGCAAGGGTGTGAACTTCGGGATACATCGTCATCTCTGCGTGCCTCGGTTATCTCTTACCCGAGCTCTTTACTTATGCACTTTATTTTGTGATAGCCATATTGTTTCTTGTCATATATCTTGCTATCACCTAGTAGTTTATCTTGCTTAGTATAAGTTGTTGGTGCACATAGGTGAGGCTAGTTGTTGTAAGTTTTGTGCTTGACAAATTAATCGCTAGGTTTATTCCGCATTTGTTCAAGCCTAAATCGTAATTATTTTAAAGCGCCTATTCACCCCCCTCTAGGCGACATCCACGATCTTTCAAAACTGTAGCCCCTCAATCCAGCACCGAGTGAAGTCTTCCAGACTCCAGCTCCACCTTCAACATGACTCCATGATAGATGATCAGTCCACCCTTGCGTCCCGTCAACTTCAAGCTTCGTGTGTACACCACCTTGAATCAACCCCACGCCATAGTCTTGTCGAAGTCACACAAGCCCCGGGGCATGTGCCATGTGTTTCCACGCCCCAGAAGTCGGTCACCATCAGCATCACGCTCTTACGTCGTCGTCGCCGATCCCATCACCGTCTTCTGTACCAACTGATTTGCGTCGATCCGTCAGAATGCCTAGTCCGACCCAGCCGAACTTCCCAGACTGCAACCATGTGCAACTCCTCATGGTCCGCATCCTCCGCCTGGCTTGACATCCCGCAACGCCTTCAAGCATTCACTATTGTGCCAACAATTTTTCCATCCTTGTCTGCCATAACTCAAGATTTCCAGTTCCATTGAACTTCCCCGCACCTCAAACCTGGTACCCGTTGACACCATGGTTCTTTGTATGACTAATCTGTGAAAAAATATCCGAGCACTCTTCTTGTGATCCCCAAGTACACAAAACGTACTAGTAGCAAATCCAAATGACAGCTTTGGTGTTCACGTGAAATCGCTCGTTGAACACTCAATGCTAGCTTTGCTTGTCCGAAGTCCTTGCCTTCCAACGATGATGCTTTTCTTTTGAGCCTGCCATGATGTTGCATGTCCGCATCTCGGCCACGAGGAAAACCTCTCCTCCAGGGACTCGGTCCCCTTTTTATTTCCAAACAAATCCACGGTATAGCTGCTCTCGATCCCTGCAGCGTGTACGGCCACGCAACCAACATCACCGCCCGACTCGGTGTCGCGTCTAGCCTGGCTCGGCCAGCCCCTGTACGCTTCTGCTGCCACGATCTAATACGGATCCCGCCGCCGCTGTACGCGCCGCTGTTGCTGCGATCGATCAACCAGCCGCTGCTTGCACAACCACTACTGCCGTCACATACACGCTCCCGACCGTAGCGATCAGGTCTCGCCGAAAGAACGCGCCGCCACCGATGCTTACGACTTGCTATACCAAAAAACGCCAACCTGTCGAATCGGCCCTCGTCCGCAAACGTCGCTCTACGGCGACATGTTCCGTACGAACAATGTTGATCCACGTCGAGCGCTTTTCTTCCTCTAGATCAATCTTCGACCTTAAAATAACCTAGCTCATGATACCACTTGATAGAATAAATCCGAGGCAATCGTTGATCATCCAAGGATCAAGCAATCACACGAGCACGACACCGAGATTTATTAACGAGGTTCACCAATATGGCTACATTCTCGGGGCTTGACTACGTGCGCTCCTTCCAGTGACACCGTCACAATACTGCACCCGGTCGCCCTGGACGCCGGCACAAGCCGCCGGCTTCCTCTGCGTTCCGGTGCTATTATGTTGGCATAGGTTATATCGTGTGTCTACCCCTGCTATATATGAGAGGCCTAGGATACAAGTGTCCAACTCATAGTCCAACTGTAACCTACTTTTTGTACACAATATTCGACACAACTCCAACCAGATCGAGCGTTGATCGGACGGCATGTGGTCGACATGCGCCAACGATCAGTCAGTTGAGCCCAAGTGTTTCCCGATAAAATATGTGTTTGCTATTGAAGATGTCGTGAGTCCACCTCCACTACTCTCTCTCTCTCTCACGTTGGGAGATATTCAGGTTACAACATGCGACTGTGCCGGGATCAGAGGCCTCTTCGCTAATGATGGTGTAATCAATCACTCAAACAGACAAATTCCATAAGCCACAGTTACATGTTATATTCTGATCTTTCTTGTGCATGCGTGAGTGCACGTGAGGAGCTGCCTCTGTCGGAATTTTGCATGGTAAGTCTGCTACTGCATTGGATTTCTTCAGGACCATCAACAATCAACACTATCGACATGGACCATCCACATTCAGGCCAATATATATGCATGCAGAGAAAAGATATTTTAAAATGTCTCTGCCTTATCATACAATCCTACCACTACTTTCATGGATTTGTTTATGGCTCATTTACAGTCGGCAAGTTTTTATGGTCTCTAGGCAAGCTTGATGCAATTTCACATGAGACAGTGGTGCGCTGAACTATCTCCTGCTCAAACCGTTCTGAACATACGAGTGCCTAACCATTAGAAATAATTCTTCATCTTGTGACTGACCAGGGTTATCACCACTTTGCTTTATGATACCTTATTAGTTAAACGTGGTTCTACTTTCAGAGTTTTGTTCTTCAACAAGTTCAGAACTTCAGATGACTACAAATCTAGAACTGTGTGGATAAGTTACAGAATAAGCATTAACTTGGGAATACTGATTAATTTGTGTTAGATTGACTGCATAGGTGATATATTCAGATAATGCCCGAAGGAGTAAACGATTCAATGAAGAATTCAGTAAATGGAAAAACTAAAAGAGGGAAGAAAACACAAGACGTCAAGTCAACAGAGTATTCACTCTATGTAATACCTGGTTAAACATGCTGGTCTCATTTCTCTCTCTGTTTGACGAGTGCTCATAGTGTTGGCTTGTACTCGCTCTGTCTCAAAGTTGTACTAAGGCATCTCCAATGGCAACCCGCAAATTTCCTCTCGGACGAGTCCGCGGACATGGATGCGGGAGGATGTCATCCAACCGTAGCTGTATGCATTTCAAACTTTTTTTAACTGGATGAAATTCATACAAACAAGACGAATTTCATATAAACATGACTGATTTCGTACAAACCAGACAAAAATGGTTATATTTTGGACATATTTCAACTAAAAAGCTAAAACTATGTGCACCTACGATCGCGCGGAGCTCCACTCCCACGGCATGGATACACTACACTAGTCTACGGCCGGCCGCGGCGGATCCCTTTGTCTTTCCCATGTCCGGCAGCCCGCTAACCAGACTGCTGGGAGCCCCGGAGGCATATTCTTCTCCCATATCTTTCCTATGTCCGGGTGCACCGCTCATCGGAGCGGCAAAGAGGGTGCTTCAGCCAGAGGGGAAGGGTGCTTCCGTGGAGCTCAGGCAGGTGCCCAGGATGGTCTGAGATAAAGAAGAAACGGCCAGGTCATCGACGGTGGCCTCCATGGGATACAAGTGGTGGCGGCCCCCCATGTTCTACTTCTTCTCGATGATGGCAGCGGGCACGAACATGCTGAACGTCACCTCATCGATATCCGCACACTTTTCTCTGCATGCATGGAGCAGCTACGCGCGCGTCGACGGCGGATGGCGCGGTCGCAGGCACTGGATGCGGTGATGCCCATACCGCCGTGCTCCCCGCCGTGTTGGCGTGGAGCAACTCGCCACTCCTCATCGAGCTGGCCTGGAGCGGCGAGTTGCTGAACCACGCGTCGGCAACTGGCTTCGTCGGGTTAGGCGAGGGAGGTGGAGCAGCGAGCTGCCTCGCTCGTATCCTGCGGGCTCGGCGGGCACCCAGCCAGCTTGTATGCCGGAGAACCGCCCTTCGGAAGCCATCGGAAGAGTGGAGAAAATGATGAAGGAGGAGCTGGGGGAACGGCGGAGGGGTGCGATTCTTCCCTGGCGTCTGGCCTCATTTAAATAGAGGGCGGACGGGAGGAGCTCCGTCGCCGTTGCGTTTAATGCCGACCCGCTCATGAATGGACGTGTGGCCGGAGTAGGTTTCTCAGCTTCCACATGGGTTTAATGGAGGCGTTTGAATGCGGCGAGGAGGCGTGTTCAGCCAGGCGTGCAGCGGGCAGCACCCTCGGCCGGCGCGCCACTTCAATGGCGGAGGCAGTGAGAGGTCACGTCCTCCCTGAGCCGCCTTCAATGTGGAGTGGTGCGCTTTAGAGTGGCATGAACGTGGGCAGCTGACGCCGGGCGGGAAGCACGCGCGGGAGGTGCGAGGGATTTTTGGCGGGCCATGGCGGTCAGAAACGGGCTTAGGATCGGTCCGTACTCCCGCAAACCTCCCCCAGTTTTGTCTCCGGTTTGCGGGAGAAAACACATCCGGGCCGCGCCGTGGACCGATACAGGACCGCGTTGGATAGCTTCCAATGGTTGCGGAAGGTTTGAGGGTCGGCGTTGGAGATGCCCTAAATAGCGATACTTATTTTAGGACGGAGGGAGTAGGTGTTGTATAATTCATACAAACCCATTTCATATGGCTCCCCCATTTCATTGGATTGTTACTTTATTTCCTCGTTTTGTTTGTGTCTAAAGTTTGGATACCTTGATACAAGTCTGGCAGACGTATAGAGATTTTGCTCAACTGCTCTTTGCCTCCTGTAATTGTTATATAATTGACAAGTTCTGCTTTAATTATGAAAATGACTTCCCAGTGGCCAGCTTAGAAATTAATTGATGTCAATCTATTTTTGCTTGTTTCTTGCGTACTCGATTATGTATGTTTACGACTTCAATGTTTATTTCGTTCTCTAGGTTTACTATATGCTGAAAATGATGGTCATTTGGACTCTCACAATTCCATCCCCATGGCGAGTATGCCACTGGAGAATGTTGCCAGTGACGGTGAGACTTGAAGGTTCAGGATGACAAGCATCCAGGCACGGGCAAAGGTTCCTTTTGAGAAGGGCTATAGCCCACAATGG
This sequence comes from Aegilops longissima, assembly GCA_021605205.1. NCBI lineage: Eukaryota > Viridiplantae > Streptophyta > Magnoliopsida > Poales > Poaceae > Aegilops > Aegilops longissima. The sequence continues at coordinate 777,822,555 of CM038677.1, read as the reverse complement.
ACTGGCTTAAGGTGACTCGTACACATTCAGATGTAGCAGATAAATTATTTAAGACATTAGCTGGGATTGTTTGGTGATGATTGATGTCTCATATATTTATTGGGAGGTTTGATGCCACTCATGACTAATGATTAATAAAGTTGAGAAGCATACTGAGACTGTAATCGCCTGATATAGTCACTATTTCCTTTGTGCCAGCTGAGATTGGTTTTGGGTTCCTTCCCAGTAGTTGTACTCTGGCCGTGCGATATATCTCATGTAAGTTATATCGTTGCAAACTTTGATTTTCACTGCTCAATGTCGTTTTATTCGAGCTAGTTGAGAACGTGCGTCTAACATGATGGTAATGACCTCCTGGAGTGGGGCTACCAACACTTCTAGGAAAAGGCCTACTAATGGCGCACCTAATTTGGCCATTAATGGCGCATTAGTGGTGCGCCATTAGTGCCACGCCATTAGTATATTTTACTAATGGCGCACCACATCTGCGCCATTAGTATCTGATATACTAATGGCGGACCTCAAATCGTCATTAGTATATACAACAGATGCGCCATTAGTATGCCTCCCGAGGGCCATGTATACCAGTGCTTTGGCATACTAATGGCGCACAACAACAAGATCGTCATTAGTAACCCGACATACTAATGGCGCACTGTTTAATGATCGCCATTAGTATCCTTTGGCATACTAATGGCGCACTGTGATGTGATCGCCATTAGTATGAATATTAGGTTTTTTATTTTTTATTTTCTGTTTTTGCACAGGTTACAAAATGTATAATTGGACAAAATATAGACAGCACACATCAACAACAGATTCATCGAATACAATAGAAGATTAGTCTCTGAATACAATTCATCATATTAGTCTCGAATACAATTCATCATATTAGTCTTGAATTGAAAAGACCGAACAAAGATAGAACATTATATTACAAGTCTCGAGACCGCGAGTAGCGAGTTTGTCTTCACATTACAAGTCGATATCGATCATCTAAACTACCATCACATAGAAGAGAGTTGCGGTCATCACGATGAGCATCATCACGATGAAACTTCGTCTTCATCCGGTTCCTCAACGCTCCTCCCTCTCCCGCTAGATAGCGGGCGTATCTAGATTCGGCCTCGGCCCTAGTGGTGTACCCTTTGTAACTGTTACCGTCGAATCGGTGAACCTGTCTCCGACACTCCTCCCAGTCCTCGTAGACTCCGGGAACCTTACCCTTGTACACGACATACAACGGCATCGCTATGCACTAGCCAAACGAAACGTTAGTACCAATTCACAGACAATACATAAGCAATATATAAGTATGCAACAGAATGATCGGAAGAGAAAAACAAGACATTAATAGCATCGATTACATCTAAGTTGAACGACTCTCGAAACCAAAGAGACATACTACAAGTTCATTAAAGTTTAATTACAACATGAGCCAATCGATGTTTCAGAACTAGACACAGCATCACTGCTTTCGACTCGACTCAAGGGACCGGAGCATGGATGAAGCCGCCGTCTATCGTGGGAGTCATGAAATAACGGGCGTTGTCAGCCTGCATTTGTAGCATTATGTCGATGTCACTGTTGGACGGTTGATTTCTGAGGTAGAACTGCCCCAAGGTACGAAGGACATCTTGATGGATGATTTCCGCAAACTCCATTGGATGCGAAATAATTCTTGTCGATGTCCGCGTCTGGATTGCCGACACGCTCGCGGCCCAATCTTTGAGTTTACTCGGTAGCAGAAGTTGATGATGGTCCCGTACGATCGCCCGCATGTGATGGATGGCGTAGTAGGCACCCTTCTGACCGCCAGGCGGCTGCTTGACGCAGCGAGCGTCGTATTGTGGGAGAACACGTGCTTGCCGTGCTTACGAATAGGCCTGGTGAAGGTGCCTCCAGATTTGGCGTGGCCGGGAGAACATCATCAAGAACCTTCTTGACATTTGTGTAGTCTACGTTCGGTGACGGTCCGGTCGAAATCGTGGCCATGGAATATTTGGGGCTTAGGAGGATGGCGTGCAATGAGTGTCACTGCAGAAAACACGGAATGTTAAAAGAAAACGATCGAAATATAAGAATTCATATGTTACGGGCGGTTGAGGGAGGACTTACTCGGGAAAGTAAGGCACGAGGAAGTTATCCTTATCTTGGTTTGCGAATGGCGCCTTCGAGGTAAGAACTTCGCGACTTGCGGTCCCAGTGCTGCCCAAGATCTTGGCACGCATGTAGAAGGGGTCGACTATCACGATGTCCGGGTCTTGTCGCGAATGATCCGCATCTCCATACTCAGCGAAAATAGCGAGCGAAGGTGTAGTGCAGCGGATGAAGGTTCAACATAGCGTGGATGTCATCAAACCGCGGGGCGATCGTCGCTGATGGAGTTATCCACAAAGCCCTTGCCCTCGGCACCTTGGCCGCGAAAACCGGGTATGCCACATCCTTCTCTCTTAGACGCCGCTTCTCCAAAGAAAGAACACTGTCATGCAGACTCCGCATAGCACCGGTTCCAGCATTGAGCATATTTGTCGGTAGCATCGCCCTACCCGCCACATGCACCCTCCTCGAGATATCCTTAGGTGAAGGTGGCCCGTCCTGAGCACGGATCGTACTCGGTGCCGGCTGGCTCGCACCCTTGTTAGTCTTTCTTTTGCGTGCCTTCTTCTTCTCCTGTAATGGGACCGAGTTCTGCGCACGACCGCCTTCTTGAGTGTGTTGGGGCTGATAATATTTACGCACCTCGCCTATCGAGGCTCGGTGAAGTCGGCAGTGGGCGTCTCACGAGAGCTGAGCGGCGGGCGGCGCTGTTGCAACTTGGCTTCTCCGCGGTACCAGCTAGATCGCGCCGTCTTTTGTTGGGTTGGGTTCTTGAGAAGGAGGCCCCATGAAGTCGCCATCGTACCCATGATTGGCAAAGTCTTGAACGACGTTGCCAAATGTATCGTCGTCGTCGTCGTTCGATCCTGTGCCATATGCATGTTTGGATCGATGGCATAGGGATGTCCGCACCGTTCTTGGCGGTCTTGCCATGGGGCCGACTTAGCGCCGCACGACCGGCGGTGTTGTCTTTGGGTGGTGTCCCCGCCCCAAACGAATCTGGCTCTTCGCCAGCGAGGGCCAGCTCAGGCGGCGCCGAGGGTCATCACGTCATCATCGTCGGCCCCGACGGGTCGAATCGGAGGTAACAACTCGTCGCAGCTGGCAGCACCGAACCAGTTGAACCCTAAACAAGTTGGGTGGCATCTGGGTACCGTGGAACAAGGGTTGCCGGTTGAGCGATTTTGCCCTTGGCGACATCGGCCAACTCGTTGTTCACGAAGTGCGAGGAGAGTGCACGCGTCGTCGGCGCCCTGCGAAAACATGTAGGGCGTCGGGGATGCCCGATCAAAGGCAAGGAGAGGAAGTCCTCGGCGAGAGAGCAATTAGTTACCGTGATGATGGCGTCGAGCTCGGCTAATGTCGAGCACCGCCAACGGCGTGCGATTGACGGAGGGCCGCTTGCTGCAGAGGTGCCGCGGCGTACACCCGGTGCATTAAGCTCCGTGCGGCGTCGGAGACACCAATGCCGCCTCCGCCGGAGAAACCAATAGCCCTGCCATCGCATTCTGCGAGTTGCTGGCCGTGAAGCTAGGAATCGGGGGCGGCCCTGTTGGCCGCCCGCAATCCACGCACTCAACCCCTCGATCAAGGTAGGCACAATGGCGGTGATCGTCGCTCCGAGTTGTTGTTGCACTTGCTCTTGGACAATCTCCGGAATCCGCGCCACCTGTGCCTTGAGTTCTTGAACCTCGCGCGCCTGGCTTTCCGAGCTGGTCTTTTTCTCCTTTCGCCCACCATTGTTATAGTATGACGACCATTTTGTCGACAAGCCTTTGCCGGCCACACGACCAGCTGACGTCGGCTTACTGAGCTTATCCTTTTTCTTCATTACATTCAACGCCCTATTTAGAGTGGTGTCCCAAGGGTTGCTCTTAGTCGACCCCGCGCTACTGCTTTCAGTCGCCCGCGGAAGGAATGTGAACCATTTAGAAATTTGACTTCATTAATTAGAATGCAACCATATGGAGCTAATTACGCGGGGTGTATTCCTTACGAGAACAAGCTCAAGCGCCTGGTCTTGGATCCGTGGTAAGCTCCTTTGTTTTGGGTCCTTCTTGTCTGGGCCCGACAAAGTTCCTGGTCTGCTTGTCACCGTATTTATCGAAGAGGCGGTAGGCCTTGCTCGCACGGTCCGCCTCCTCCTTGTCCCATATAGGCTCCGCCACTCTGTAACCGCCGGGACCGAGTGTGTGTTCCCTAAGTTCAGCTCCGCATTTCTTTCCCCACTGACTTGATTGGGAGTTTGCGGTGCTCGAGCAATTGATCTTGAAGTCGTTGTAGTCATCTTCGGTGATCGAAGGATTTTCTCCTTGATCTTCTCATAACTCTCACCTTTCTCGATCATTCTCTTCACATTGCTTTTCCAAGTAGACAGGGCCTTGCTCATCTTCGTGAGGGCAGCATTGTTCACTTTATTCCCTTTGAGGCTTGTGTTTTCAAATTCAGCGGGAACTTGTATCGTTCGTGTAGCCGTGAAGAGGAGGTTGCGCAAATTCCCTCGGTCGGGATGCCTCGGGTTCTCGGTGTTGATCGAGGCGGTGCTCGGAGAATGCACCCGAGCTGAAGCGAGTACCCTTGACTATTCGTTCGGTGCCGTTGGATTCCGTCGGAGTCCACTTGATAACTTCCTCCTTGAGGGTGCGAGCACGGTCGGGCGCCGGTCCTTCCGTTGCCTCTTCGGTTGGCAGCCATCGTAAATGCGCCGCCATCATCGATGGTGGCATCCTCGGCGGCACCATCGGTGGCGGCATCGGTGGGGTCATCCTCGGCGGTACCATCGGTGGTCTCGGGATCGGTGGGGAAAGCGGCGTCCTCATACAAGTGAGTTTGTTCCTCCATCTCTGGGAGAGCTCCCGAATGCCTTGCCGCCCAACCCCGCCTCATCGTTGTTGGCCATGTTTCTCTCTAAATAGGAACAAAGTTTGGTCAAAAGTTGGTTATTGTCAAGGAACAAGATCATGGTCTCATCATTTAGGGTTTGTCGACACCGAGGCATCCTAAAAGCTAAGCTTTTATCATTGAGGGTTTTTCGACGCCGAGGCACCCTAAAAGCCTAAGCTTTCATCATTAGTCACAAGTACCCCGGCCCATGCATTAGTCACAAGTACCCCATATGTCCTATTTTTAGCAAAGTCATGCTAAAATTCACGGAAAATTTCAGCATGACCTTTGCTGAAAATAGGACATATGGAGTACCCGAATTTGCTGGAACAGAAGTTAATCGACATTCCAGCAAACTCAAGGGCCTCTCGGGTGGACAAGGCAAAAAAGGCCTCCATCACAACATGGAAAATACATTGGCATGTGAAGAGGTGAAACAATATATGCATCTCCAAGCAGTATCATTCAACATTTTGGACAAACCACTACAAGCAATACTGGATCAGATACAAGAAGAATGTGAGAAAATGCAGACAAATACTAACAGATTGAGGTGTTTAACTTGTGGTGCTCTCTGTGCTATTAACATTTCAAGTCAAAACCTTTTCTGGTTAGTAAGTGTTTCTTGAGCATATGTATGTAGTAAGTGTTTCTGCTCTCAGTGTTTCAGAACACATATTTTAGCTACCTAGTACCAGTGCTATTACCCAGCAGTTAATTAGCTTTTGCTTTTGCTTTTCAGTGCCAAATTCTAGCTAGTACCAGCAAATTAACATCTAGCAGCAATCATTCTCAAATATATATACACTGGACATTTTAATATTAACCTAAGGAAAAATGAATAGTTAGGTTAATTACCCACTGTTAGTTATTCAGTCTGATGCTTTGTTCTACACTTTGATGCAAATTAGTATATAGAAGAAGCTACTTACTAGCAGTACCATATATAAAAGACATTCAGTCTGATGCTATTTACTAGCAGTACTAGCAATTTTTTTTCTTCTTCAATAACTGTATTGTCCATCAGACTGTATTGGCCATATATAAAAGACATTCAGTCTGATGCTATTTACTAGCAGTAGTAGCAGTTTTTTTCTTCTTCATTAACTGTACTAGCAGTTTTTTTTTTCTTCATTAACTGTATTAGCTATTTACTAGCAGTACTAGCACTTGGATCATATGCTAACGCTACATTGATACATCATCATGCTGGGTAATATTAAACCCAAGCAACTTTATAATCAACCCAAGATACATCAACTACTGCACTGTCCTGCCTAATAAAAACAGTCATGCCAGCATATAGTATATAAATCTGAATTTGTGTTTACAAGAAGAGTGCCCATTGCAATGTAAACCTGAGAACACAACTCACCTCAAGTGCAGGATATAGCAGACACCTACTTCTTCAGTCAAGTGCAGTAAAAGACCATTTGCAGAACCTGTTTAGTCAGAGTTGAACATTAGAATCCATACTATGCTCTACTATGCTTGTAAAGGAACACCTGCTAGCTAGCTGCTGTCGAGTTGCCAGCATTCGTCGTCAGTGAAAAAAATGAAGAAGAAAAAAGGCATGCATGCACTGGTTTGCCAAAACAGAGCACTTTAGTCCTCTGTTTTTGCTAACTGCTACACATACCCCCAAGTGAACCACCACAACATCTAAAAGCTAACAATTGTTTTTGCTTATATAATCAGACTTTTTGTGCTAAAAAAACCATAGAACAACTGCTCCAAATTTCTAAATAAACTGCCATTTCATTTTATTCAATAATGAACTGTACTCTTTATGGGTTTTTTAGTTAAATGCAGAAAATCCAAAGTTAATTCTGCCTGGCTTTTCTATGTTTTTATACATAACTGCTAAAACCCTAGGAGTTAACCGAGCCACCAACAGAATGTGGACTTAAAAAGAGAGAGTCACGGACAGTGACATGATACATTTTCATAAAATTAGCTAGTTTTACTTATGGTGCACAAAGGAACAAGTACTGCAGTGCACTTAGAAAAAAAATGAAGGAACTTCTCTCTACCACACGTAATCTGATTCTTTCACATTGCTTGTCTTTTCCTTTTTTTTACTCAATAACGGTAAGCACTAATACTCTTAACTGCACTATAGAAAGAACCAAATGAACTCCATGGGTGCTGCCATCTCACCGTCATTGATGGCGCAATGAAACAATTTTTATAAATGGTGTTTGTTCTTCTCAAAGTATATTCCTTAATCGCAATGGCTAACTACTGAAACTATACGTAACAGTCAAAACACAAACAGAAAGAACCAGATTTGAGAAATTCAGAAACTATAAACTATGTAACTGCTGAATTATACACAACCGCTTCCAAGGCCTACTAGTGTTTTTCAGAGAGAACAACCATGTACAGTTAAAAAATGGTAACTGTGTTGGGGGGAAGTTGATGTTGCTCGATGCCTGAAGTGAGGCCGGCTGATTTAGGGAAATTAAATTCACCATTTTTTCAGGTAAAGCTACCTGCATAGGCGTCGGTAGGCGGCGGGCAGCGGCGTCGAGGCGCCGAGGCGGCGGCGTCGGCGTCGAGGCCGAGGCATCGAGGCATCGAGGCATCGAGGCGTCGGGCGTCGAGGCGGCGTCTGGGCGGGCGGCAGCAGCGTCGGGAGAGGAGAGGAAGGGATCGAGGCGAGGCGAGGGAGAGAGGGATATGTTTGGGCCGGGAGGAAATATGGATGGGGCGGCACAATACTAATGGCGCACCACCCTCGGTGCGCCATAAGTATCCATACTAATGGCGCACCTCACCCAGTGCGCCATTAGTATTTTTTTTTGATTTCTGCTCGAGCCAACAGGTTATCTTCCACCTGACCTGATCCACATCAAGTTCCTCTACTAGCTCGACTGGTCAAGAGCCAGTTCTCACACCAGGAGGTCCCGGGTTCGATTCCTGTGCTCCACAATTTTTTATGCATTTAAAATGTTGTTTTGTACTTATTTATGTTTAAATATGTTCAAACTTGTTTAAATCATAACAGTAATATTTTTTTATAAGACAGTAATAATTTTTTAAAATATCATCAAACAGTAATGCCTGTGGAGCGGGGAGGTGCGGGGGTCGGTGGCGGTTGAGTAGGGAGGGTGCGGGGTCGGGGCGGTTGAGTAGGGAATCGAGGTGCGGGGGTCGACGGCGGCGGCAGTGGACGGGGTGCTCAAGGCGAGGGGACGGATCTAGCGAGGTGGGATAGCGATCGAGATGGAGGGGATCGAGATCGAGTGTCCATGAAATTTAAAAATATTCATGATAGTTCAAAAGTGCCCATGAAATACAATCGAGAAATGAAGGCTACGATTTAAATACAATCGATCTTAGCTAGCTATCTGTTCACAATCTTCTTGCCCTTCTTTTTCGCAAATGGAGTTCTTCTGTGGAACGGACGTCCTTTAGGTAGGGTGGTCCTGCTTCTTCTTGCGGTGTATGCTGCTACTTCATCATCGTCGTCATGTTCGATCCTCGGTCGCCAGACTTGTCGAAGTCTTGCTCATTGGCTACTCCATCCATTTCGATGATCTTCATTTTGCCTCTCCTCACGACAACACGACTGGGCTTTGACGGGTCGGTAATGAAGAAGCATTGGTCAACTTGGGAAGCCAGTACCCATGGCTCATTTTTCACGGTGACGTTTGCGCCCGCGGTCTTGGATTTGGCTTCGGGTATAACCATGGTGGTGAAATACCGGTCTTCTTTTAGGACGCTCTTCGCCCATCTGACACGGAACATCGGGACCTTCTCTCCAGCGTAGCTCAGCTCCCAGATCTCCTCGATCCTTCCGTAGTATCTGTCCTTGTCATTAACGGTGTAGGATTTCATCGTTACCCCGGAGTTCTGATAACCATCGCTCTTCATGTCCTTGGCCTCGGTGTAGAATGTGTAGCCGTTGATATCGTACGCCTCATAGGTCATCAGGTTGTGCTCGGCGCCCTGTGACAAGGCGAATATGAGTTGTTCTTCCGCGGAAGAGCCCTCATGTGAAGGGTACGACAGAAGCTTCTGATTGAACCGACGCGTGAAACATGAGTTGTGCTCTTTGATTATATCTCCGTCCGTCCTCTGTTGGCCTCGGTCATTGTACATCTTCTTAATAAAGGTTTTGTGCTCTACCACCCAAGGATCGACCACGTCTATGTGTTGTAGCGCGACTAGGTTTGCTCTTTCAAAGTCGGCGAGTCAACCCTCTAAGTCGACATGCATTTCGCGGCGACCCTCACGGTGACCCCATCCAGCGAGCCTGCCGAGGTGCCTGTTGACGGGCAGACCAACGGGGTTCTCGATGCCTAGATAATTTGTGCAATGGGAGATGCACTCTTGATCGAAAGCCCTGGCTATACTTCCCTCGGGCGTGACATGTTGCGAACGTATCCTTTGATGACACCATTCATCCTTTCGAACGGCATCATGCTGTGCAGGAACGTCGGCCCGAGTTGGATGATATCCTCCACTATATGGACCAGCAGATGCACCATAACGTTGAAGAATGCGGGCGGGAAGTACATCTCAAGCTCGCATAGTATCACCACGATCTCTTCATGTAGCCTTCTGAGTTGCCTCACGCCAATCGACTTCCGAGAGATGACGTCGAAAAAGTTGCATAGGCCAAATAGCGTTTCACGGACGTGCGCGTCCATGATCCCACAATTGCAACCGGAAGTATCTGCGTCATCAAGACGTGATACCGTGAGACTTCATCCCATCGAACTTCGCTTCGCTGGATCTAGGTATCCGCTTATCTTCCCGCGTAACCTTAAGGAAGTTTTACTCCTAGGAGGCGGTGAAAACTGCTCGATCTCCTCGACTTAGAGTGAAGCACGCGGGAGGGTAGTCATTTCCGGTCTTCTTGGCCTTTTGCCTTTGGCGACGACTTCATCGTGTCCTGCTTCGCCTCATCATTATCATCATCATCATCATCATCATCATCATCATCATTAGCGTGAAGCTCCTGCCTGATGCCCATTGATTTCAAGTCTGCCCTTGCTTTCGGCCCATCTTTGGTCCTCTCGGCATGTTGAGCAGGGTACCAAGCAGGACCCTCGCACACGTTCTTCGTGATATGCATGACATCAAGGCTGTGAGGCACACGGTGGATCTTCGATCTGGCAAGTCCCGAAAACAGACCTCGTTTTCCATACCTTCAGCAGCTCTCTGGCGCCTTCGCTTCTTTCCGGCTCTGGCGCCTTTTGCTTCTTTCCCGGCAGTGGGCAGTCTTTCCAATTTTTCAACAGCTTGTCTATTTCCTCGCCGCTCCTCGTACACGGGCGTTTTCAGGGTTCGGTTTCACCATCGAAGAGATCCTTGCATTTCCTCCACGGGTCATCGTCGCGAAGCCACCTTCGATGTCCCATGAACACGGTTTTCGAAGACCCGGGATTTCTATCTAGCTGGCGATACGTTGTGTCATCCATGCACCTTACGCATCCAGAAAATCCGTGGACTACCTGCCCCGCGAGATATCCGTAACCGAGATAGTCGTGCACCGTCGTGAGCAGTGCGGCTCTCATAAGGAAATATTCTTTCTCTGCGGCGTCCCACGTATTGGCTGGCGTTTTCCACAGCGTGTCAAGCTCCTCTTTCAGCAGCCCCAGATACATATTGATGTCGTTCCCTGGATGTTTCGGTCCTTCAATTAGCATACTCATGTGAATGTACTTTCTCTTCATGCACAACCAGGGGGGAAGGTTGTACATCCACACAAACACAGGCCAGGTGCTATGTGTGCTTCTCTGGCTGCCAAATGGATTGACTCCATCGGTGCTCGCGCCCAGCACGATGTTCCTTGGATCGTTCCCAAATTCTAGGTCTTCGAAGTTCAACGCTTGCCACTGGCTCGCATCCTTAGGGTGACTCAGCATCTTGTCTTTTTTATCTATCTCCGGATCATTTGCGTCATCTTCTCGCTTCTTCTCCTCCCTATCCGCGTGCCAACGCAGGAGCTTTGCTACCTTAGGGTCCGCGAAATACCGCTGCAGACGAGGAGTGATCGGAAAGTACCACACCACTTTTCGAGGAGCTTTCTTCCTCTTCTTGTATCGAGTGGCGCGCACACCGGACATATGGTAGACTCCGCGTGCTCGTCCCGATAAATGATGCAATTGTTCATGCACACATGGTATTTCACGTGCGGTAAATCCAGAGGACACACGATTTTCTTCGCCTCCTCGAAACTGGTCGGGCACTTGTTCCCCTTGGGAAGACGTTAGTGCCAGAATGACATGTTCTCGTCGAAGCATCGTCGGTCATTTTGTGTTTTACCTTCATCTCGAGCCATGGCGTTACTTTCAAAGCGGTATCCTCGAGCCTGCATCCTTCATACAATGGAGTAACCGCGTCTAACTCAAGTTGATCCATCTTGGCTTTCTCTCGGCGGCAGCTCTTGCGTTATCCGTGCGCGAGAAGCAGCTCTTGAATATGAGGGTCCTGCACCCAGCCCATCGATGGTCGAGCGTCGTCTGCTCCGCCGGCATCATCATCTTCATGATCATGCCCGTCGTCTGCTCCGGCATCTTCCTCATCATCATGTCCTGCATCTTCTACATGATGACTATGTACAACATCACCGGCGTGATCATCTCCTGGGGATTCTTCGTCTTCTCGCCCGCCCGAGCCGCGGTGGTTGTCTTGCTGCCCTTCCTCATTTCTTGCCCGGCCCCCATGGATGACTTCGTAGTCATCTTCATCACCTTGCCACCGATAGCCATCCATGAAACCACGCAAGAGCAGGTGGTCCCGACCTGCCGGAATCCGGTCCGCAATAAGGCTCTTCAGCTTGCATCTTCGACACGGACATCTTATCTCGGTCTCGTTCTTTTAAAGCATCTCGGCCTTCATGGACCTCAAAACCTATTCACGATGCCTTCGGTCATCGTGCGGACCATGGTCACCTGCGGGGTAGAGCAAAACGATATTTTAGAACCAAGAAAAATTTGGCATGACTTTCCTAAAAATAGGACCAAAAGAATGCTTAATGCCAAAATTCTCGCCAAACGGAAATGAATCAACATTCCGCAAAATATTGGCAACTATCGCATTTCAAATACCGTACACCTCCAAACACAAACACATATGCAACACCACAAACATATGCAACACCACGAATATACATAGATCTAGCTAGGCCATAAAAAGTGCATGTGCACATTGTTGTAGGGAGAACAACATAAATATAGCTTCCCCCTTACTTACCTATCAAAACAAGGTAATTTAACCACTTAATTTGAATGAATCTATGGTGGAAATGAGGTGAAAAAGAGGAGGTACCCGAGACAAGGAGGAGGTGGAGAGAATGAAGTGGGGAGAAAGTGAGTGTGGGTAGGAGAGGTTGTCCAAAATATCTTGTTGCTGCCCACTTACTAATGACGCACCAACTCTAAATGCGCCAATAGTAGTTTTGCAAAAAAAAACATACTAATGGCGCACTGTTCCACAGTGCGCCATTACTAGTTTAAACTAGTAATGGCGCACGGTGAAACAGTGCGCCATTAGTAGTTTTGTAAAAAAAGGAATAAAAAATATAATAAAAAAACAACATTAGTGGCGCACTTTTCGACAGGTGCGACATTACTAGTTACAACTAGTAATGGCGCACTGAGTATGGATGCGCCATTAGTATGTTTGGACAGGCGCACTAGTTCAAATTTTTTTTTTATACTAATGGTGCACCTTGGGCCAGATGCGCCATTAGTAGTTTCAACTCTAATGGCGTAACTACTAATGGCGTATCAGAAGGTGGTGCGCCATTAGTATATACTAATAGCGCACCGTTTGTCTGGTGCGCCATTAGTGTCAATCCAATCTATAGCCCTTTTTCTAGTAGTGCAACCAGGGCTCGAATCCTGGTTCTCACCAAAAAAATGTCCCTCGTTGCGTATACTTATATTGTGCAAGCCAACGTGTGTGCTGCATATATCTGTGTCGCGCAAGCCGGCGTTCGGGGGCTTTTTTAGACCTTACAATGCAATGCCTTCAGGATAAAGGGCCACCCGCATCGTGTAGGGGAAGTGATGCGTTTTTGCGGACTACGTACACAGGAAGGGACCCTGCATGTGGAATTCTGAGCATATGGCATCAGTGTGAGATTACGAGCATAGAGCATTTTTTGACGATTTGGTTTGAACGGTTGCCTAATGTTGGCAGCTGGGTATGCCGGTCCTCACGGAACGAAGGGGCAACAGAATGTGTCCCTTTATGTTCGAAAGAGAATGTGGCATTTCATTCCTCTTGGACCATTAGCACGATCTAAAAGCCTAACGATTAAGAAATGGCCGCGTAGCAGGGAAGATGGTCGATCAGGAAGGAGGCTGGTAACATTAATCTTGTAGAGGAGAACAACATACATACCGATCAAGAGGCTGGATTTGCCGAGCTACAATATCTGTTGTGCCTCTATTAATCTTGTAGCTCTGGATCCAAGCATAGCTAAAAATTACCTTGATTATCCAAGTGCCAAAATCACTCATCCGGAGGTTTGGTTCGCTCAAGCACTCCTCTTTAAACACGTTCACCATTGCAGTAGCAAATCTCAACATTGCTTCTAGAAATGTTCTCTCACACATTCAAAGGTGCACATTCCACTGGTCTGTGGCTGTACCGGAACTGGATCCTCTGACATTAAGAAGGAAAGTTAGAGAAGGTACAGTACCCTAACTTGTCTTCTTTCATTTCATATAATTAAGGCTAAAGTAACTTAAATTAACTTACAAATTACACATATACTGTATACATTTATAGTAATTACATACAAATAAATTGATGGTGAAATAAAATTAATTTTAGATTATTTATATCTAGCGTAAATACCAACAATATGTTAACAGTCCCTAACCTTCTTCACTTACACTAGGCTAGCACTATATCACCGTGACTTTTCTACTCTAAGTTAGAGGATCCGTTCCCGGATGTACCATATATATGCAAGTATCCTCACAACAGTCATGCATTTAAGAAACCAAGTAGACCAGTGACATCTCTCTTGAGCAGTAATCATCTTAGGCCTACACACGATCCACGATGTGCATCGTGAAGCAACGCCGAAATTAGCCCGTTGGAAATGATCTTAGCTGCCTAGCAAAATCCACTACTCCTACCATGTGCGCTGACCCAAAGATCGCAAAATATATACTGTATTTTTATTCAAAAAGTAAAGATCACAAAAGAAGCTGGTGAGTGCAAAAGAGATCGCCAAGGAGAGGCCAACAAGACGTTCGAATCTAGGACGGTTGCTCCGCGTTGTACTTCGACGGCAACCATCTTTTCCAAAGACAGGCACAAAGTGCATGACCTTCCTTTATATCTGCGGACAAAAATGGGCGGCCAAACTGCAACGGCTCACATTGCATTCGGCACACCACTTGCATGCAATCGATCGCACTCGTAGTGTCACTTGAGGCAAAATATTACTCCCTCGGTCCTATAATGTAAGACTTTTTTTACTCTAATGTAGTGTCAAAAAACGTCGTACATTATGGAACGGAGGGAGTACCATTTTCTTTTGGGCGGGAAGGCAAAATATTACTCCCTCCGTTCCTAAATATTCGACAAATATTTAAAAACGGAGGGAGTACCATGAATGCATGTCATTCTGCAAAGTGAAGTGTGAAGACTTTGGTGATCAGCCGGCCGGAGACGCTGACCCTTCCAGCCTGTTGACCACACGGGAAGAGACGAGCGCCACACACTGAGCTGCATTTGTTGACACACTCGGTTAATTTCAACCATGTTGCTCTCACTCGCACTGTCCGGCGAGTGGACAAATCACAAATGCTATAGTAGCACCTCACAGCTGAGCAGCTTGGTCTCTTTTTTTTTTGGAGTGCAGTCTGTTTTAAACCTTGAATTCATAAACCTCGTCCAAGTCAGACCCCGACCTCTCAATCCCTGAAGTTTATACCCTGTACTCACTGATCCCAGTCTTATCTAAACCCTGAACCAGTTCAGACCAATTTGGCACGTCAGGAGAAGATTAATCCCGGCCGGGATCGCACAATACTCATTGACAACCCTGTTCCACACGTCATATTTATCTTCATCCACAACACTGCCGGCCTCGTCCGCTACCGCATTGACCCTAGAGGTTGTACAGGAAGATGCCGAGACCATTGCGCCGTTGCTGCCTATGGAGGACCTCCTCGCCAGGGTCCCCTCCGACACTGGCAGGGCACTACACCTGCTCGGCGGCTCCCATCACCACGCCGCGACTCCACGCTGCAGAGATCACCGCTGTCATTGAGCTATTCCGTGAGATACAATATGGCCGCAGATGCAATGGGATTTGTATGCTAATTGTTATTTGAAGCAATCTGGTTGCAGACGCACACCCCCTCCAGATCCAAATCCAATTTCTATTTGCCATTGCCATTTGCTATTGCTCGCAAGGCTTGTGTCAGGCGTGGTGTGCGCCGGTGTTTGCCAGATGCGGACGACGGACGCGTGACTCCAAGAGGCTCCGTAAAATAAAAGTGCGGCTGCTTCTCCTCGCCAATGGGACCTCGCTCCACGAGCAGCCGAGCAGCAAGCACCGGTGCGCGGTCGATAAGACTGCCACGGCGTTCGGCTTGGCCACGGTCGGCAGTGTGCGTCTCGCCGTGGCCTTCGTCAGCTCCAGGCTCTCCAGGGGCACGTCCGGCAGCCCGAGGAGCAGAAGAATGGGACTGGGTGGCGCTGCTATTGGCTAGCAGAGATAAAAAAGAGAGGGAATGGGCTCGGGAGTCGGGAGAGACGGAGGAAGAAGATGAGAGGAGAGAGATGAATGTGGACCGGCATTGTCAGTGAGAGTAGCGGGTGAGCCCAGCTGGGATTAGCCTTTTCCCGGTGCGCCAAACATGCATAGGGTCAGAACTAATCGGGATTGATAAGTTTAGGGTACTGATTTCAGGGATTCATAGTTCAGGGTTCAATTTCGACCGGACGTACAAGTTCAAGGTTTTTTTCAAACTTCACCCTTTTTTTTGGGTGAAGCAGAGATGCCATGGCGGTGTGTTCATACCTGGTTGCTGTAACGACTAGGTTTAGCATCGTGTGGCAAAGCTGGACATCGATCTGCCCCGTCTAGGTTGATGGAGAGGTTCTTCCCCAACCAAGCTGGACAATAAGTAGTATATAGTGTACTAATGAAGTTGCCATTCAGCAATGCAGCGTATAATATCAGTATATGGTACGTCTACAGCTAGAGCACAATGCAGCGATCGAGTAGCTTGCTATCCTCCCCAACCAATACTATCGCCTCGGCTCACTTTGGAACAAGAACCCGAAAGGTGATGGCAACCGGAGCGGTCGCCCGCCGTTTAGGACCCGAAACGAAGCGCTTTCACTCGGTCTACACGGGCTTGCCGTTTGCTGTTTCCTCTTCCGCAGCCCGCACACAGTGTCGACACCCTATCGACATTCGACCAGAGGCCGGCTGGGACTTTTCTTTTTCCCTTCTTCCTTTTTCCTTTTGAGCCCGGTTTGTGTACATTGAAGTACAGGGAAACAATGACCTGTAACGTTTATTTATTTATTTATTTTCCAAAAAAAACATGTAACTACTTTGTATACTTTTTCTATGAAAAGGATTTAGATCTATTATATTAGAGTAAAAAATTCATTGGAAGTACGAATCACCACAACCATAATGAAAATTATATTGAGATTCTGGACCGCGGGACAACTACTACCACTGTCACAACGAGTTGCAGATGTTGCCGCTTCCATACAACAGCCGGCTTGAATTTGTCGATGAAAGCTCTTCGTGCATGTGCCCCTAAGAAAAAGTGCATTGGGGTGCAGTTGTCACTATTGAACCCTTGAATTTTAGGATTTGAATCACGTAACATCAAATCTCGTCATCATGCATGCATGATGAGAAACCATAATCTCGCTGGCCCAGGGAGACGACATGAATCTATGCTGGAGCTTCGTCGATTACTCCAGACGGACGAATTCGGGGAGAATCAGAGTCCGAAAGAGAAACTTGAATAAGAAAAACCGCCATCCGCACGAACATCACATTTGTGATGGCTTAAAAAACCTAACCTAAACTACTAGTCAGAGGGAAGGCAGCGGAATATAAAATAACACTTGCAGCAACAATGTTTTTAAATTATTATTTTCAGTAGAAGGCTACCATCATATATTTAAATTGCCTAATTCTTATAAAACCTCTTTACAAAAGCACCCATGCACCCGCGACGACGCGCAATGAGCAACGATGCCACTTCCAGCATTTTCGGAACCCCTCGAGCCATTGTAATGTTGATGACGCATCGACCAGGAAGTCATCGATCGAGGTCAGAAGAAGCTGGCAACAACGAACTGAGGATCAGATCGTCGTCGCGAAGAAAAGGACACGATGAGGGCTGAAGAACCACCCCAAATCCAACTAACAAGAACTGAAGAGACCCGACCTCATTAGCTTTTTGAGAAAGCCAAACCTGGTCACACATCGTCGAACAAAGAAGTAGTCAAAAGTAACCAACACTCCATTGACCTATGCAGCCCAAACTCACCAAACACAACATAGTAAAAAGGGCCCCACTTGGCTTTTGTCGAAGCTCTAGACAGCCTTCATTGATGTGAATAAGCATTGCTGAAACGATGATAATGGGGATAATATTACTCCACATCATTGATGAAGCCATCTTCTCGCCAACGCCAACTGATAACCTAGACCGAACCCTAGTAAGAGCTAAGGCGACACACACCACACACACAAGCCCAACCCGAGTTGCCCTCACCTCGCCGGCACCAGAAGGCACCCGAAAACAAGGGGGACCAGCGTCGACAATCCTTACGTGGAAAACTTATGCGATGACAACTAAGTTAAGGGCTAGTTCTTTTTCGTGGCTTAAAAAATAAGCTACCTGTCCCCAGCTTAAAAAATAAGCCGCTCCCAAAATTTGTTGAGACTTCTAGATTAGTAATGACATAACTAGTTCAGAAGCCCCAATGAATGAGGGAGGCGGCTTGTGGAAAAGCTGGGAAGGAGGCAGCTTATTTTTTAAGCCGCCAAAAGAATTGACCCTAAGTGTGATATAACTTCATTATACAATGTGCACCCTCGTGAGTCTTGTTATGGTAATGGGCCGCCCCATTTAAGCGCATTATTTCTCGGGACCTTCCGCCCGGTTTTGGGAAGGTTTAAGAAGGCCCCGTGTCGGATTTCCGTTTTCCCTTCCTTTCCTATTTTTGTACCAGGTTTTCCATTTTTGCTTTCCTTTATTTATCTTCCTTTTTATCTTTTTAATACAATTTTTCCTTTTTCCACTTTTCCATTTTTCTATTAATGAATATTTAAAAAAACCATGAACACTTTTTAAAATTCATGAACATGTGCAAAAATCATGAATAGTTTGAAATACATAAATATATTTGAATTCATGAACATTTTCAATTTTGAATGATTTCAAAATTCACGAGCATATTTTAAAATTCATGTATATATTTTCCAATTTGCAAACAATTTTGAACTTTATGGACATTTTTAAAAATTCATATATGTTTTTTAAAAGGTATGTCTAGGACACCTCTAGATGTGGCCTAATAATTGCACATATAAGTGATTCAATCAAGTATAAAAAAGGAAAGGAAAAGAACGGAAAAAATAGCCACATGAATCTCTGACTAAAACCAATGACATAGGAATTAGATATGCAATACTTAGAGCACATCTATATATGTTGTAGCAAAACCGTTTTTTAGATCATGAACACTTTTTTGAGTCTTCCCCCGCGCACGTACGGCAGACAACTACATACCGCGCTTGTATGCCAGCAATTATTATTTTTGTGTGGGAAAGGAACTTTCATTAATCAATCACGGTGATTACATTTTGTTTCAACTATGCCAGCAGGCAGTACGTTGTTGCGTGCCAGCAAAATTGCGTCCTCATTGGACGATAAAGTGTCGTCATTGTGAGTAATTTCCCCCTAAACACCGAAATAAATCAGGAAGACAATCTGATTCGCTAATTAACACATCATCCGTCGGTTATATCGAGCGCGCTTACAACGCTGACAACCTGTGCTACGCCGTGTATTCTCATGCATGTCGTCACCTTGTGACAGATAGTCGTTTTCAACTGAAGGGATCGCCTAATTCCGCAGGTAATTGACTCTATAAACCCTAATTAACAGCGACATGATGTCTGCAGCAGAGCTGTTTCCTCCATCCATCTATATATAACCCCGGCAGCCAGCGTCGCTAAGCTGCCAAGAAGCTCTCACAGTTCCTGATCTCCCTCTCAAGTGCATCACGATAGTCTAGACATGAAGCCCAGCGCCGTCGTCCTCCTCGCCGCCGTCGTGGCGCTGCTCTTGGTGGCCGCCGTGCGGGGCGATGACGACTGCGGGTCGCCGGAGTCAGCGGCGCAGGACCGCGCGCGGGCGAACCCTCTCAAAATCGCGGCCTTCTTCTCCATCCTCGTCTGCGGGGCGCTGGGTTGCTCCCTTCCCGTGCTGGGGCGGCGCGTGCCCGCGCTCCGGCCCGAGGGCGACGTCTTCTTCCTAGTCAAGGCGTTCGCGGCGGGGGTCATCCTCGCGACGGGGTTCATCCACATCCTTCCCGACGCGTTCGAGAACCTCACGTCGGACTGCCTGCCTTCCGACGGGCCGTGGAAGGACTTCCCGTTCGCCGGGTTAGGAGCCATGGTCGGCGCCATCGGCACGCTCGTCGTCGACACTGTCGCCACGGGGTACTTCACGCGCGCCCACCTGAACAAGGACGGAGCCCACGGGGGGATAAGCAGCAGCGCCGCCGTCGTGGACGAGGAGAAACAGGCCGCTGCCGCCGCCAGCGAGGAAGCGCGCCGTCGCGACGGCGGGGAGCACGAGGTACACGTGCACACGCACGCGACCCACGGCCACGCCCACGGGTCGGCGGCGCTCGTTGCGGCCGTTGGCGGCGCCGAGGATGAAAAGGACACGATCCGGCATCGCGTAATCTCTCAGGTTGGTACGAGTCATTCTCAGGTTGTACAGTAATATTTTTGTGACGAGACAAGACCATGACGATGCTGTATTGTAGGTACTTGAGTTGGGTATTGTGGTGCACTCGGTGATCATCGGCATCTCCCTCGGCGCGTCTCAGGACCCGGAAACAATCAAACCTCTCGTTGTCGCCTTGAGCTTCCACCAGATGTTCGAGGGAATGGGTCTTGGTGGTTGCATAGTTCAGGTACACCCATGGACGTTATGAGGCTTGCAACAGTTTTTCAAAAGTTCTACCTCTGTTTCTATATATCCCACCACCTCTATGTCCAACTTTCCCGTGTGACAATTAATTATCTTAATTTACTGATCTCCTGTATCAATTTCATTTTAATTTACATACCATGTTTTTTATCAAAATACAAGGTATAACCGTTTATTTACACAACCACATAAATATGGACAGTTGAATCACAAGCTAACGAAATAGAATGATATTTATATCCCCTGCAACGCACGAGTATTATCCTAGTTATTACAGAAAAAGCGTCCATGCATAGAGGCAAAAATAGCTGCTGGTAATACCAAATTATATATCTGGACCAAAACAAAGCATATTTGACCAGTGACTTGTGGCGTGCATGTTATGCAAAGGTGCCACTACTTGACTTGTTTGCCTATTTTGCCAGAAAAATTAAACAGTAGGAGTCTTTCATGTAGGAACATTTTGAAATGATGGCTATACATGCCGAACTGGAACTTTGCATGTGTGGTCTCCATCAGAAGTGGTAACGCCCATCAAAATAAACACTAGGACTTGTGCTTCGGAAAGGGGAGAATTCTATGATTCTCCTCCGTGTAAAGTTCTAGAGAACCATATATAAATATCTAGAGAATATATGTGCTAGTCTTTCTTTTCGACAACGATGTCTAGCAATCACGAGAGAGAAGAAAGTGCAGCAGAGCACTTCGGGTGGCCTGGAGAATAAAGCAAATGAATCAGTAACTACGTAACTACAGTCTACATATAACATGAGATGTTCGAGAACAAAAAAAAGTGATCCACTTTAACAAATCCAAGGGAATCTCCTCCTAGTTTTTTTTTCTTCCTTTTTTTTTGCGGGCGAATCTCCTCCTAGTTTTGACCCACTCTTTTTAACCAAGAATATCCTCACAAGACCATGACTATTAGCACCATTCTGCTTATAACCTCATCCAACTGAATTTAGTCCTGATTACTTTCTGACAATGATGCAGGCAAAGTTCAAGGCTAGGTCCATCGTGACCATGATCCTCTTCTTCTGCCTGACAACGCCGGTGGGCATCGCCGTCGGCTTTGGCATATCGCGGGTGTACAACGAGAACAGCCCGACGGCGCTGGTGGTGGAGGGCAGCCTCAACTCCGTGGCAGCGGGGATCCTCGTCTACATGGCCCTCGTCGACCTCCTCGCCGAGGACTTCATGAACCCCAAGGTGCAGAGTAGGGGGAAGCTGCAGCTCGGCATCAACGTCTCCATGCTGGTCGGTGCTGGCCTCATGTCCATGCTCGCCAAATGGGCCTAGCCGGAAGCCTACAACATGAAACAGTTTTGTTCCATGACATATGAGTCCAGGATATACGCAGATATATTTGATCGTCGATGTTGAAACGACATAATCTTTGTGCATATGCTTTATCTCCCAAACTGGTAATGGCAACCGTAGCGTAGGCATCTAAAGAAAGCCAATAGTGTAGGTTTTGCACCGAGAGTTTGGAAGGTGTGGAAAGTGTGACTGCTTCTCACAAGGAATGTCGACATTATCTCGTCGACTTTGACAAGGCTCTCAAATTAAAGTATTGAAAAGAAATTCTTCATATAAATGATACCCTGACAAAACGTATAGAAGGCAAGATAGATTTTTGACAAATTATACGTATTACATATGTATATGTATGATGGGTCATCCGACGTGTATGTAATATAGTCCAGTTTTGCAGAAGGTGACGAGTGAACGGCCCGACCCAATTCGCCGCATTCACGAAAAATAGATAAAAGCCCATGCGATGGGAGTCGTACTACAACCTCGGCATGAAGGCAGTGCTAAACTTAAAGTACTAATTAAAGCGGTAGTTTCGTGTTTTTAGTTTTTCAATATTTTCTGGAAGCAAATATGAACAAAATTTCTTAAGAATGCGAACAATGTTTTGAAATCGTAAACAAATTTTGAATATTCTTTTCTTAAATGTGAACATTTTAAAAATATGAACAAATTTCAAAATCGGAAAAAAATAAAAAGTAATTTAAAATACACACTGAACATTTTCTTAATATACGGTGAACTAGGTCTGCCTATTATCGCACACGAAAACAGCGAAAATTTTATTAAAAAAGAAATGACACTGCAATGGATCGAACCATGTAACTCACACTGCTCACCGCTCATCGCTAGGCACATGAGCTGATAAGTTTCAATGTCTAACTATAAAAGAGCAGACTACAAGAACTATACCTCAACGACTGACTTACTGTAGTGAATCGGTCTTTTTCCCACTATTTATATTTCTTTTTATTATTTTTCTATTTCTTTTTCGTTGTTTTGTTTTCCTTTTTTCTCTTTTCTTCTAAAAAATTATCGCTGTTATAAAAAGTTTGTCCAAAATTTTAAAAATGTTTCCATTTTTATTTTTATTCAGAAAATACAAAATTTGCATTTGAAAAGATTGTACAACAATTTTAAAAAATGTCTGCGCCTTTCAAAATTGACTAGATATCAAAACACAAACATTTTTAAAATAAGATTCAAAATTTTGAACATCTTTTGAAAAAACACTAACAAATTTGGAGTTAAAAAAAGAAAATATGAACAAAAAATTGAAACCATTTTTTTAACTTCCCTAAATATTTTTTGTATCTGTGTAGAAAAGAAACACCATGTTCAAGGCTAGAAGGCTCCGTCTGAGAGCCATTATTTTTTGACATCCTTGAGATGGCCTCAATTTTTTTCTAGAGGCTTGTATGACGAATTTAAGGTACCATGACAAGTTGCTTTGGTTTATGACAATTTTTGTATTTTCTGGAGTTTTCTCGGTAAAAAAATGATGATAAATGGTCGGCGTCTCACAACTTGTGTATGGTGTAGGAAATCATTCAAACCGTCGTGCATGTCCACCTGCTTGCAAAAGTTTGGGCCAGTCCTGAGATTTCCAAAAATAATTCCATGTTCAACCGAGACGGTTCGGGTAAGCCAGAAGGGTCCGAATCGGAGCACCTTGTTTCTCGTCATGCCTTAAGTGACCACAATTTGTTTTCATGGCTTGTATGACCAATTCAAGACATTGTGCCAAGTTGTTTCGGTTTTGGACAAGTTTTGCATTTTCTCGAGTATTCTCTGTTATAAAAGGACGATAAATGGCCGGACTCGTGTGGTAACTTGCATACGGTGTCGAAATTCGTTCAAACCAAGCATGGATACCTACCTTGGGCTTGGCCACCTTTTTAAAGAAGTTGTCGTCATTTCAAGAATGTCCAAAACTAGACCATGCTCAATGAAGAGTATCCGTGTAGGCTAGAAGGCTCCGTCTGAGAGCACGTTGTTTCTTGGCATCCTTGAAATGTGCCCAATTTTTTCATGGCCATGTATCACTAATTCAAGGCATCATGCCAAGTTGTTTGGCTTTTCGACAAGTTTTGCATTCTCTGAAGTTTTCTCGGTGAAAAAACCCAATAAATGGCCAAACTGACACAACTTGCATACGGTGTTGGAATTCTCTCAAACCTTGCATGAATGCATACCATGGACATGCCCACATGTTTGCAAAAATTGGGATCATTTTAAGAAGAAATTGGTTGTAAAATGGATACAAATACTTTAACATCTCACGCCCCCTTCGAATTTTGTATATATGGCTCCCTTTTATGCAAAATATATACAAAAATTGCATGAATCACGGAGCAGATCAACGGTTGGCAAAGCATCAGCAGGTCTGTGCCCCTGCACCCACGCCCCCTTCGATTTTTGTATATATGGCTCCCTTTTATGTTCTTTTTCATTTTGAGTGGTTAACCCTCATGCGATGGAAGACCCACAGTGGACTCGCCTTTGGAGATATTAACATACCCTCTCCGTCTAGGTTTACTAGACCCCTCTTATTTTCAGCTAAATTTTAACCACAAATTTAACTAAAAAGATATAAGTTATAGATCACAAAATTATACCATGGAAAAATCTCTTTCAAATATAAATCCAACAACATACTTTATACATTTTTTACTCAAATAGATGGCCAAAGTTTACCCAAAATATAAGGAAGCCTAATAAATCAGGACGAATGGCGTAGTTGCATAAACCACATCAAAGAAGGAAAGAAACTCATTCCCTTAAGGGGATAACCTCTCGAAACAGCCTTTCGCCCCGCTATATTATTATAGCAACCACCCGATACAACCAACAAGAGTCTCGAAACAAAAGAAATGCTGGTGCAGCACGAAACACACACCCAAAAGAAAGAAAAAAGAAATAATAACCCCCCCCCCTCCTATATTATTATAAGCGATGGTGACCCGCAACCGTTGCGCCCTCCAAAGAAGTACCACCACGCTCCTAGCACCGAAACGTCGAGTACCAAGGAGCACCTTCAAGAAGGAAGGCAAACATTGCTATCCGGACCAACACACTGGTCCTAGGGTTTTCCCCGGCACAAAGAGGGAAGTGGATGGAGAGTAGCCACAATGCCCTACAGGAAGGAATGATGCCACCCGAAGGCGGCACCCTGTCGGAGTTGGGTGAGCCGACAAGGATTTCTCCCGAAAGAACCATATCCACAACCCCCAGTGGATCCATTGCACAGGGAGCCCCGCGAGGATGAGGCCTCGATATCACCAGACTCGCCACCCAACAACATGCGCCACTATGGTCACGCAGCCGCCATCGTTGTCTCGCCGAAGCTACCATCACGAGGTATGCAAGACGGAAGCGAGGAGTAGCTTGAATCAGGGTGAGCAGTACCGCGGCCTCGCGGGGGGGGGGGGGGAGGGGGGGGGGACTGCCGCCACCACCAAAGGCGATAGTTGACCGGCCGCGGCTGCAGGGCACACCACTTGCAGTTAGGTTCGGTCGGGCGCAACGGGCCCGCAAATCCCCCCTCCCGCGGAGGCACACCAGTCCCAAGCGGGTACGATTGGGACCAGATCAGGCCCGTAATGTCCGCCGCCACGCAGTGACAGGCAGGCTGCCGTCGTCGCTGCACTCCTCCATGAGCTATACCACTGCCATTTGCAGAATGTTCGCACAGGGCAGGCCCGCTCGTCATGATCATAGATGGGCCCCATAGAGCCTAGATATGTGTCGAGGTGCACAACCGGCGCCGCCCTGCAGCTCTATGCCGCCTCACAGCAACCCGAGCGCGCCGCCGCAACTCCATCACCCGACCTGCGCCGAGCAGCTGCCGCCCTGGGAGCACCGTTGCCAGGAGGGAGAGAGCCCCAACTCCGTCTCCAAACACGCGGGGAAGAGAAGTCTGCCACCACCGGCTCCACCTAGGCTTTCGTCCGACGATGGCGATGGGGGAGAGACGGACCGAGACGAGGGATAGGGGTGGCGCGCTCCGTCGCCTCGGGGGGCGACGAGAGCGCAGGGGCTCCACTCGGGGAGCGCCCTTTGTGAATCTAGCCTTCGGATCAAGTATACTCTCAAGGGGATACCATCTACCTGTCGGCAGACACGTTCGAACGTGTATGCGGACTGCGAGTCTGCGAGGATATCCAACGGTACTTGTTCGTCCCTTCTACTCTTTTTTTCTTCTGCAGCTCAAGTCTGCACTTGACATTACATAATTCAAAGGTAAATGTTACAGTGCAACAACAATTCAAATGTAAATATTACAATTCAAATATAAAACACAAGTAGTAGGTCATATGCAAGCATCCCATTGGTCTGTGGCTATACCATATGCAAGCATCCCCGAAGTCATGCATTTCCGCAAGAAGATGCCCTTGGCTGCCGAGCAAAATCCACTACCCATGTGTGCTGACGCAAAGATCGCAAAAGATGCGGCGTGGAGCTGGTGAGTTCAAAAGAGATGACTAAAGAGAGGCCAGCAAAACGTTCGAATCTGGGACAGTTGCTGGCTAGTTGTACTTCAGCGCAGGGACGAATCCAAGGGGGGACGAGGGGGGGCGAGACCCCCCCTAACGATCACGTTTTCCCTTGATAGCGATTAGGCAGATCCTAGTTTGGCACCCAGTTTGACACTATTCGCCCCCCCTGTGTGACGCATCGTGAAACTCCTCAGGACTCATCCCCAGGTCCAGCCCATGTACAATAGTTATAGACTAAAAGCTAGCGAAGGAAGAAAGCCCACCATCAAACGCGAAGCCCAGCAGGCAGCAGAAGCACACGCAGCCCCCTTGTTTCCTGGCAGTTCGATCGACAGATTTGACCGCAGATCGTGGCTTCGTGCGAGCTTCCTACCCATCGTCCGCTAGAGTCTCCGCCTACCGCCGCCAGGATGAATTTTCTCCAGCCTTCAAGCAAAAGATCAGAAAGGGACTGATCAAGGTCTAGCACGGCTGCATAGGTGCAGGTTAACCCTAACTCCTTTGCTTATCTCTTGATTTTTATTTTGTTAAAATCTGCGCTGCTGTGCAATTAAAAAATCTACAAACATTAGAAGTTAATTAGGAAATGCTTGATTGTCTAATTCTAATTCTTCTGTATATAAGAAGAGGAAGTGAACAATGAAAAAAAGTTGTCTATGGCATTTGCGTCCAACCATTAAAGCTTCAATCCCCAATCGGTCATATCATCGTCAGCCAGCATAAAGAGGATTAGGGAAAACACCATCCACCAAGAGAGACCACGGATCTGACGACATACCACCAGGCCTGCATACCACATCAAATAATATGCCTATATGGTAAGTCCACTCTGACAATGAGCCTCAGTTTCAAATCTCAGTTTTTTGTTGTCTATATGAATGAATGATTGACTTGAAAACTAGATTCGGAATCAACTCATTCTAGTACCATGCACTAAAATTTTCTATATAGCAAATTCGAAAACTAAATTTTTTGTAAAAATTCAATAATTTGGCAGTATTTTTTAGTGTTTATATCAGTGAAAGCCTGATTTCAGGCCTATGCTTTTTGCACACTTTAAACTGTCTTTCCACTTGACCAGTGCTCATTAGTCTGTAACAGAGCATAAGTGTGGAACTTGCCCCCCTTATACAAAATTCCTGGCTCCGTCCCTGCTTCAGCGGCGGCCATCTTTTCCAAAGACAAGCACAAAACGCACGATTTCTTCATATATATCTGCGGATAATAATGGGCAACTAAATTGCAATGGCTCATATTGCATTCGTACACACCACTTGCATGCAATCGCACTCGTGCTGTCAGGGCGAGCCAGAGAATACCATACATGTCGTTCTCCAAAGCGATGTGAAGACTTTCGAGGCCTCGGAGAACATTGACCAGCCGGCCGGAGACGTTGACCTGCATACTTAGCGCCACACACACTGAGCTGGTCTTGTCGACCACACGGAAGAGACGAGCGCCACATATATACTGAGCTGCATTTGCTGACACACGGTAAATTTCAATCCTGTCGCTCGCACTTTCCGGCTAGAGTAGACAAATATCTTGACTGTAATACAAAAGACTAGTTGGCGGAAATGCAATCCAACTCTTG
Source organism: Aegilops longissima (assembly GCA_021605205.1). Taxonomy (NCBI): domain Eukaryota; kingdom Viridiplantae; phylum Streptophyta; class Magnoliopsida; order Poales; family Poaceae; genus Aegilops; species Aegilops longissima. The sequence goes on along the minus strand of CM038677.1, from coordinate 777,794,974 downwards.
GAAGCATATGCATTTGCGCACCAACAATGTTTTTGCAAATGTCAAAACAAATTGAAAAAGAATAAATAGATTTGTTGTCACCCTCAAATGCTATCTGCAATTTTTTAGGGAGAAAGCTTAAGTATTTTGACCTGTGCAAAAAGAAAAGTCGAATGCCAAATGGTACACTTATTTTGTTTTCATCAACGGAGAACTGCTATCCCGTTTTGCATGTAAATTTGTCAAGCACGCTTTTTAAACTAACAAGAACATCTGCACAATAAAAGTCATAATTTCTAAATTTCATTTACTACTTTTTTGAATTTACTGTGCATCCAAGTGCATATGCACCCCAAAGCCAAAATGTAGGCTGCATATACCTCAGCCAGGCCTGCGGGAAAGAAAATGGCCCGTTTGGTTACCCGCGTTCACTGTTGGCCCTGCATAGTATGAAGATTAAAGCACCCCTGGGCATGCATCCAGAGGAACGCTCAAATCGGTCGTTTTTATGAGTCAGGCCCGCGTGGTGCAACGCTAGGCACGTGGGCGTGGGCGATTGCATGCGTGGGTGCGGTCCCGAGACATCGCGTTGTTTCCAGACGCGTCGTCATAAATTACCATCACTTTCCTTCCTCATCGCTCTCTCCGCTCTTCCCCACTCACACTGGCGGCGGACGGCGGTGACCACCTGAGCTCCAGTGCGAATCGATCCAAGACAGCGGCAGCAACCACCGGAGCGACTGCATACCTCCACGGGAGTGCATCGGCCATGGCGGTAAGACCTCGTCCTCTCTGTTTATTCACTGCTTTCAACTCGGGCTAGATTAGATTAGAGCACGCGATTGAAGAGTTATGGAGGGGATTGAACACATCAGGGGTGGAGGATTGCCATCAATCGATTCTGCGTCGACGGCTATTAGGGTTCATAGGTTATTTTTCGATTACATTGGGGGTGGGGATTGGGGTACAAACTTTCTTCTCTAGCCGCGGCGACCCTGAAGTCGCGTTGAGCGGCGGAGGGGAGGGGGGGGGGGTAGCCATCTTCTTTTCTTCCTCACCGTCTTCGTCAAGAACGATGGGTCTTGCCCTACCGTCGGCGCCCTGGACAGAATCTGCACCTCGTCGTTGTCGGCCTCCGGCGACCCGAACGTGCTACTCCAGGACGCCACGACACGCTGGTCATGAGGCGCCTTGTACTGATTGTACTTGGCCCATCTTGCCCGCTGTCTAGCGGGGACGGGGTCTTCCAGATTCAAGGCCCAACGCAGGATGTCCACTGACATCGCTCCTGGCTGGGTCCGAAATGAGTGTCTTCAACTCGTTCGGCGTCGCCTTCTTCATCACAGCATCAGCCTCCTTGTGCATGTCATCGATGTTGCTGAACTTCGCACACTTCCACCGTGTGCTCGAACTTCTTGCGGTCATCCAGCGAGCACCAGAGGAAGAAGGCCCTCCATCCAATGCCCCAGGGGAAAGGGTTGGGGTTGGAGTTCATGGCGAGGGGGAGGTTGTGAAACAGAGGGTGTTTGAGTGCGGTGCTGGGTTAGTGGGGTTTGGGTTAATATAGGAGCCTTAGGCTGATATGAATGAATGTTGATCATTGAACTGCATGTTCTTCATAATGCAGATGGACAAGGGCAAGGAGGTGGTCCCACCATAGGAGAAGGGCAAGGAGTTGGTGCCTACATTGGTCGAAGTGCCAGTGCAGGAACAGCCAAGTCCCAAGTGAAGGAACTATGGCCGCTACCATCAGGAGTCAGGACCAAACCACTTATGCAAGGTTATCATTGCTCCAAAGCTGGAGAGTCTGCCATTGCCGCTGGACTTCACAAAGTACTTCCCCGCCATCCCTACAGAATTCAAGCTGAAGATGAACACCGCCTGCGCATGGAGGGTGACGGTGAGGGTGGTCAATGGCAGGGTCACCCTTGATCAGGGTTGGGCCACCTTCGTCACCGTTCACCAGATCATGATCGGGTACATGCTGACATTCAAGCTGCTGACCCCCGACATGATGAAGGTGATCGTCTTCGACGAGGAGGGCATGGAGGTGGTCACCAAGTGCAAAGAGCACGGCAACGCCTTCACCGCGACCGCCTGAGCTCATGTTGCCTCCTGTTGCCCGTTCCTTGTTGGTTCTTGCTTTAAGACTTGGGTTTCGTTTAGAACTTATCGTACTATGTTGGTTTAAAACTTGTTCTGCGTGGTTAAGATTTGTGTTTGTGCCTAAGATTGTTCTGATGCTATGAGTTTAGTCGTTAGTAGTTCATGTGTGCCTTTGATAACCTTACCACATTGAGGAGGAGGTTACCACACAACTGTCCGGGATGTAACCAAACAACCGAACTTGTGTTTCCCCTCGAACAAGTCCGCAACCAAACAACAGGCTTTTCTTTTTAGCACATGCAGGTTAGAGAGGATGCAGGTAACTAATCAACATGGTGATGTTGGTTTTTTGCCTGCATATGCTCAATCAGGCCCAACTGGGACAAATATACAGAGTGGCAAAAACATGTGTAGGTAACCAAACGCACCTAGGGCAACTTGGACAACAATCTACCCTGACTAGATTGACGGAGAGGTTCTTCTAAAGGTGTTATTAAAGTCCAAAGGTCAAGCTTAATAATAATATTACAATTACTTCCTCTATAAACTTGTATTTATAAGACATTTTATGTCACTTTTATGAGACGTTAAAAAAAAGACGTTATATAGAGGGAGTAGTTCATTGTGCATCTGAGTGAACAGTTGCCACAACTTAGCTGGACTGATTGTTTTGTTTTCGGAGCAGTCTAGCCTGTGTGACGTGGTGTCAATATCAGTATATGGAGTAGTACATAGTACAGCTAGAACACAATGCGACGACCGACTAGCTAGCTACCTTCCGGTCTTCCCCAACCAACACTATCGCCTCGGCTTTATTACTTTGAACAAGAATCGGAAAGGCGATGCGCTGATGGGAACCTGAGAGGGCGACTCCCGTGTAGCCGTGTAGGACCCGAACGACGCTTCCTCTCGGCTTTCACGCGTTTGATGTTTCCTCTACCGCCCCGCGCGCCCGGTGTCGACACCCTATCCACATGCGCCCAGTGGAAGATTGGGATTAGAAATGTCCAACTAAGCACGTAAAACAATGAATCATAAAAGTTTTTATTCCGAAAAAAATAAAATAACACTTGCAACAACATTATTTTTTAATTATTATTTTCACTAGAAGGCGAAGGCAATATATACTAAAATTGTGTACCTCCTAGCATCTTGGGAGTCCCTCAGAGCTAGCGTAACGTTCTTGACGCATTAATGGGGAAGTCCAATCGGGTCTAGAAAAAGCCGACCACAAAGAACCGTGGATCAGATCGTCGTCACCAAGAAAAAAGCGATGAAGGGTGCTGGAGATCCATCCGACCAACCAGAACCGGAGAGACCCTTACCTCATTAGCACGCCAACGAGGCCGAACCTGGTCACGCATCCTTGAACGGGGAAGGAGTTTGAAGACCAAAATACAAACCGTCGTCATCCACTCGGCCGAATGACAATGAAGTTCACAATCACCTAAGGGAGCGTAGAAAAGAGGGGCCAAGATTTGGCTGTATCCAAAATTCCACACTGTCTCGGCCGATGCCAGTCAACATCGCTGAAACATGGAGAAGACGAGAAGATATCATTCCACGCCGTCCATGACGCCATCTTCTTGCAAGCGCCAACCAGAAACCTAGGCCAAACCCTAGCAAGAGCTAGGTTGGCACACACAACACAGCCAAAACCAAACAGGGGTTCCCAAACCTCGGCAGCAGGTTTTTCCCACTTTTTCATTCTTTTCCATGTTTACTCTGCTGGTTTTTGGTTTTTCTTCTTCTTATTTTATCCTTTTTTTCTTGTTCTGTTTGGTTATTCTTTATCTTTTTCCCCTTTCCCATTATTTTTCATGAACAATCTAAAAATGCATGACTTTTAAAGAAAATCATGAATATTTTTAAGAGTAATGAACACTTTTCTAAATGTAGAAATATTTTTCAAATACACAAAAAATTAAAACATTTATGAATACTTTTAAAATTTCATGAAATTAAAATTGATGTATATTTTTAGCCTAAGCATTCGTAATTCTTGAATATTTTTCATATTTATAAATAACATTTTAAAATTCATCAATATTTTCAAAATAAAGTAAAATAAAATTTAAAATAATTTATGAATTCATGAATGTCTTTTAAAACGTGTGAACATTTTTAAAATTTGGTAACTTTTTCAAATCCATAAAAATCTCTAGTCGTTTTCTGAGCCATCAGCTGATGGTCTTTGGGAGGCCACGTTCCCAACAATAGCAACGGTCCGTAGTGATTTCGTCAATTTTCAAGCTTCAGCAACTTCAACCATACCCTTCAGCTGACGATGTGTGAATGCGTGTGTGTGGTGTAGTGCCAGTGTGTGCGTGGGCGTGTTTGCATTGTAATTCTTGTTTTTCAACACTAATAGAGAAAGGGCCATTTGTTCCGGTTCATAAGGCCCATCTATCCCGATTGGGGAACCGGGACTAAAGGGTCGTTACTAATGCCTAGCCCTTTAGCCCCGGTTCTTACACGAACCGGGACAGATGGACCTCCACATGGCCCGTGCTGCAAAGCCAGGCAGTAGGCCCTTTAGTCCCGGTTGGTGGCATCAACCGGGACCAATAGGCATCCACGCGTCAGCTGTTCAGGGGTTAGAGTTTTTTTTTTTTTGAAGGGGGGTGGATTTGAGGGTTTTGTATGGTTAATTAAGGTGTTTCATATATTGTGTTAGGTATCTAATTAATTAATAGAGAGAAGTGTCCTCTCTTATCTCCGTGCTTGGTCAACTCTACGTACTATATGTATAGAGAGGCCCTCGACACGCTAGCTAGTAAGAAAATGAAGGAAACCATTAAGTACAGAAGTTCGTCATGCATACCGAGAGAAGTGATCGACCTCTCCTTCTCCGAGAGACTGGTCGAACAACAAGTTTTTGTATTATCTATCCGACACTACTGGTTACATACATATACAATATGTAAGATCTCTTACAATCCCCTAGCATCTGAACTCAAGTTCCACATGGTATTCTCCGGCTTTATTGATGACGTGGTCAAGAAAGAATCCCGCCAATTCCTCTTGAATTGCTTTCATGCGATCTTGTGGTAGGAGTTCATTCCGCATCTGCCACGTCTAATTTGAAGAAGGGGATTAATACATATATATGAATAAAACTCAACAGAAATGATGGTGTAATAAAATGAAATTGTGAATATTATTGCTTACGCACTTCATATTGTCTTTTAGAGTAGCCCCGCTTATCTTTGCAAGTCGCGTTGTAGATGAACTCGCACACGTAGTATCCACAGTAAGCATTCCCTTGTTACTGCCACAAGCACTTTACGAGAATAGAGGTCAATCAAACTGATAATAAAGCATTATAAAGGGCATTGATGAAAGTAGCTAGAATCAACGGGAGATGCGCGCAACTAGCTAGCTAGTAGTACTTACTTTCGGGTATGTATATCGCAGCTCCTTCGGCAGTCCCGGAGCTTCTGCAGTGGACTTTTTCCAAACCCTGCAAGACAAAGAAAATAATTATTACTTGAGATATCAGGAAATGACCAAAAAGTTGCCGATATGGTGCGATAATGATCGATTGAACTTACTTGTTGAGAATTTTAGTCATGTCCGCATAGGTCTCGGGATCTTTTCATCTCGAGTCTAAGATGGTTACTAGTCCACGCTCAAGCTTGATCTCCAGGAGAATATAGTGGAAGCTGCGCACGCATGCATAACTCATCAATTACATTACTATATCCTCGCTCGAGTAATAAGGTAAATCGAATATGCACACGACAGTAACACTCACTCGAAGTTGTAAGGAAAGAGTATTAAATCTTTGTTTTGATTTATTATCAATTATTTGAGCAAGTTGGCCTCGGCATCTTGGGCGCTCTTTTTAACCTGAAATTCATCTATGAGATTTGTGTTAATGAACCCAATATCATACATTTCTGCTTTTCTGCACTCGACGATCTTCAATCTGCATAATATAGTGAGGATAATTATAAATACGTGCAATGAAAGAGCTGAGCTATATATAGAGACTTAATGACAGACGTAGTACTTACAGACAGTAGCAAATGACCGTTAATTTATCGAGGGCCTTTTGATTGAAGAACTGGAAGAACTCCTCAAATGGAACATGCAACAGATCAATTCCAACGAGGTCGTGCTCCTCTTTAACTCTTAGATACAAAGCATCCGTCCCCCCAGACACTCTGCGGGTTTTCATGTACCAATCATGGAATCTTCGCATCATCGTTGTTAGAGATTTTTCATCTTTGACGAGAGGCTTCCCGTACTCGTATCTGTGTTTGTCCACCTCCAAGAAATCATAATGTACATCGTCGGGCAGGTAATCTCCAAGATTGGTATAACCGGGCACCATCCCCGGATCATTAGCGACGATGTCGCTAGACACATTGAGCGGGGGGCATGATTGGTTCGCTTGTTCGCCGAGCTGGGCAATTTTTTTCCCAGCTGCTCGTCATTCTTTTAACCTTTGATCACTGACAGTACTTCCCGACCGCTCCGCTTCGAGATATACCTTTTCAGTAACGCGCTCATAGTTGGTTTTCGGCGGAGACTTTGGTGGTTTCCTCAGGGCATCGATAGTGTGCTTTGCTTTCACCGGATCTACCTTCTCCTCTAGAGGTGGATGTCTCTCTGCTTTCACCCCTTCAAAGAAGTCCTTCACTTCTTTTTGCACGATCTTCTTGTTTTCTTTCACGGTCCTCTCGTACGGTAACTTCTCTAGAGGCTTGAGAGGTGGACCGTATCTGTATTGCCTCCTGCCTCTGGCTGTACTGCTAGAAGCCGGAGCTGTTGGGGAACGTAGCAGAAATTCAAAATTTTCCTACGTGTCACCAAGATCTATCTATGGAGAAACCAGCAACGAGGGGAAGGAGAGTGCATCTACATACCCTTGTAGATCGCTAAGCGGAAGCGTTCAAGAGAACGGGGTTGAAGGAGTCGTACTCGTCGTGATCCAAATCACCGGAGATCCTAGTGCCGAACGGACGGCACCTCCGCGTTCAACACACGTACAACCCGGTGACGTCTCCCATGCCTTGATCCAGAAAGGAGAGAGGGAGAGGTTGAGGAAGACTCCGTCCAGCAGCAGCACAATGGCATGGTGGTGATGGAGGAGCGTGGTAATCCTGCAGGGCTTCGCCAAGCACCAAGGAGAGGAGAAGGAGAGAGAGTAGGGCTGCGCCAGGAGAGGTCAAACTCATCTGCTGGCAGCCCTCAAGACCTCAACTATATATAGGGAGAGGGAGGGTGCGCCCCTCTAGGGTTTCCACCCCAGGTGCGGCTGCCCCAATCCCATCTAGGGTGGCAGCCAAGGGGGAGAGGGAACTTGCCCCCAAGCTATGTGGGCGCCTCCCAAACCCTAGGCGCCTTGGGCACTTGGGGCGCACCAGCCCACCCGGGCTGGTCTCCTCCCACACTTGGCCCATGCAGCCCTCCGGGCTGGTGGCCCCACTTCAGTGGACCCGGGACCTCCGGTGGTCCCAAGACGCTACCGATAAAACCCAAACTTTTCCGTTGACCAAAACATGACTTCCCATATATAAATCTTTAGCTCCGGACCATTCCGAACTCCTCATGACGTCCGGGATCTCATCCGGACTCAACAACATTCGGTAACCACATACAAACTTCCTTTATAACCCTAGCGTCATCGAACCTTAAGTGTGTAGACCCTACGGGTTCGGGAACCATGCAGACATGACCGAGACGTTCTCCGGTCAATAACCAACAGCGGGATTTGGATACCCATGTTGGCTCCCACATGTACTACGATGATCTCATCGGATGAACCACGATGTCAAGGACTCAATCGATCCCGTATACAATTCCCTTTGTCTAGCGGTATTGTACTTGCCCGAGATTCGATCGTCGGTATCCCGGTACCTTGTTCAATCTCGTTACCGGCAAGTCTCTTTACTCGTTCCGTAACACATCATCCCGTGATCAACCCCTTGGTCACATTGTGCACATTATGATGATGTCCTACCGAGTGGGCCCAGAGATACGTCTCCGCTTACGGAGTGACAAATCCCAGCTCGATTCGTGCCAACCCAATGACACTTTGGGAGATACCTGTAGTGCACCTTTATAGCCACCCGATTCGTTGTGGACGTTTGGCACACCCAAAGCATTCCTACGGTATCCGGAGTTGCACAATCTCATGGTCTAAGGAAAAGATACTTGACATTAGAAAAGCTTTAGCATACAAACTACACGATCTTTGTGCTAGGCTTAGGATTGGGTCTTGTCCATCACATCATTCTCCTAATGATGTGATCCCGTTATCAACGACATCCAATGTCCATGGTCAGGAAACCGTAACCATCTAGTGATCAACGAGCTAGTCAACTAGAGGCTTACTAGGGACATGGTGTTGTCTATGTATCCACACATGTATCTGAGTTTCCTATCAATACAATTATAGCATGGATAATAAACGATTATCATGAACAAGGAAATATAATAATAACTAATTTATTATTGCCTCTAGGGCATATTTCCAACAGTCTCCCACTTGCACTAGAGTCAATAATCTAGTTCACATCGCCATGTGATTAACACTCACAGGTCACATCGCCATGTGACCAATATCCAGAGTTCACTAGAATCAATAATCTAGTTCACATCACTATGTGATTAACACTCAATGAGTTTTGGGTTTGATCATGTTTATGCTTGTGAGAGATGTTGTAGTCAACGGGTCTGCAATATTCAGATCCCTATGTATTTCGCAAAACTTTATGTCATATCGTAGATGCTTCTACCACGTTCCACTTGGAGCTATTCCAAATTGTTGCTCCATTATACGTATCCGGTATCTCTACTCAGAGCTATCCGGATAGGTGTTAAAGCTTGCATCGATGCAACTCTTTACGTCGAACTCTTTATCACCTCCATAACCGAGAAACATATCCTTATTCCTCTTAGGATAATTTTGACCGCTATCTGGTGATCCACTCCTTGATCACGTTTGTACCCTCTTGCCAGATATGTAGCAAGGCACACATCAAAAGCGGTACACAAAGATAGCATACCGTAGAGCCTACGTCTAAGGCATAGGGGACAACCTTCGTCCTTTCTCTCTTTTCTACCGTGGTCGAGCTTTAACTCTTAACTTCATACCTTACAACTCAGGCAAGAACTCCTTCTTTGACTGATCCATCTTGAACACCTTCAAGATTATGTCAAGGTATGTGCTCATTTGAAACTATTATTAAACATTTTGATCTATCTTATAGATCTTGATGCTTATTGTTCAAGTAGCCTAATCCAGGTTTTCCATTGAAAAAACACTTTTCAAACAACCCTATATGCTTTCCAGAAATTCTACATCATTTCTGATCAACAACATATACTCATCAGAAATTCTATAGTGCTCCCACTCACTTCTTTGAAAATACAAGTTTCTCATAAACTTTGTATAAACCCAAAATCTTTGATCATCTCATCAAAACGCGCATTCCAACTCCGAGATGCTTACTCCAGTCCTTAGAAGGATTGCTGGAGCCAGCATACCTTTTAGCATCCTTAGGATCGACAAAAACTTTCTGATTGTATCATATACAACCTTTCCTTACGAAGACTGGTAAGGAAACTCATTTTTGACATCCATCTGCCAGATTTCATAAATGCTGCTAATGCTAACATGATTCCGACGGACTTAAGCATCGCTACGGATGAGAAAATCTCATCGTAGTCAACTCCTTGAACTTGTGAAAAACTCTTCGCCACAAGTCGAGCTTCATAGACGGTGACATTACCGTCCACGTCCGTCTTCTTCTTAGAGATCCATTTATCTCAATGGCTTGCCGATCATCGGGCAAGTCCACCAAAGTCCATGCTTTGTTCTGATACATGGATCCTATCTCGGATTTCATGGCTTCTAACCATTTGTCGGAATATGAGCCCACCATCGCTTCCCCATAGCTCGTAGGTTCATTGTTTGTCTAGCAACATGACCTTCAAGACAGGATTACTGTACCACTCCGAAGCAGTACGCGTACTTGTCATCCTACGAGGTTCGGTAGTGACTTGATCTGAAGTTTCATGATCACTATCATAAGCTTTTACTTTAATTGGTGTAGGTGCCACAGGAACAACTTCCTGTGCCCTGCTACACACTAGTTGAAGTGATGGTTCAATAACTTCATCAAGTCTCCACCATCCTCCCACTCAATTCTTTAGAGAGAAACTTTTCCTCGAGAAAGGACCCGTTTCTAGAAACAATCACTTTTGCTTCCGGATCTGAATTAGGAGGTATACCCAACCATTTTGGGTATCCTATGAAGATGCATTTATCCGTTTTGGGTTCGAGCTTATCACGATGAAACTTTTTCACATAAGCGTCGCAGCCCCAAACTTTCAAGAAACGACAGCTTAGGTTTCTCCGAACCATAGTTCAAACGGTGTCGTCTCAACGGAATTACGTGGTGCACTATTAAAGTGAGTGCAGTTGTCTCTAATGCCTAACCCATGAACGATAGTGGTAATTTTTATAAGGGACATCATGGTATGCACCATATCCAATAGGGTGCAACTATGATGTTCGGACACACCATCACACTATGGTGCTCCAGGCGATATTAATTGTGAAACAATTTCCAAAATGTCTTAATTGCATGCCAAAGCTCGTAACTCAGATACTCATCTCTATGATCATACCATAGACATTTTATCCTCTTGTCACGATGATCTTCAACTTCACTCTGAAATTACTTGAACCTTTCAATAATTCAGACTTGTGTTTCATCCAGTAAATTTACTCAGCATCTACTCAAGTCATCTGTGAAGTAAGAACATAACAATATTCACTGCATGCCTCAGCACTCATTGGACTGCACACATCAAAATGTGTTACTTCCAACAAGTTGCTATCTTGTTCCATCTTACTGAAACCGAGGCTTTTCAGTCATCTTGCCCATGTGGTTTGATTTGCATATCTCAAGTGATTCAAAATCAAGTGAGTCCAAACGATCCATCTGCATGGAGTTTCTTCATGCGTATACACCAATAGACATGGTTCGCATGTCTCAAACTTTTCAAAAACGAGTGAGTCCAAAGATCCATCAACATGGAGCTTCTTCATGCGTTTTACACCAATATGACTTACACGACAGTGCCACAAGTAAGTGGTACCATCATTACTATCTTATAGCTTTTGGCATGAAAATGTGTATTACTGTGATCGAGATTCAATAAACCATTCCTTTAGATGCAAGACCATTGAAGGTATTATTCAAATAAATAGAGTAACCATTATTCTCCTTAAATGAATAACCATATTGTGATAGACATAATCCAATCATGTCTATGCTCAACGCAAACACCAAATGACAATTATTCTGGTTTAATACCAATCTTGATGGTAGAGGGAGCGTGCGATGTTTGATCACATCAAACTTGGAAACACTTCCAACACATATTGTCAGCTCACCTTTAGCTAGTCTCCGTTTATTCTGTAGCCTTTTATTTCGAGTTACTAACACTTAGCAACCGAACCGGTATCTAATACCCTGGTGCTACTAGGAGTACTAGTAAAGTACACAATAACTTAATGTATATCCAATATACTTCTATCGACCTTGCCAGCCTTCTCATCTACCAAGTATCTAGGGTAATTCTGCTCGAAGGTTGTTCCCTTATTACGTAAGCACTTAGTCTCGGGTTTGGGTTTAACCTTGGGTTTCTTCACTAGAGCAGCAGCTGATTTGCTGTTTCATGAAGTATCCCTTCTTGCCCTTGCCCTTCTTGAAACTAGTGGTTTCACCAACCATCAACAATTGATGCTCCTTCTTGATTCCTACTTTCGCGGTGTCAAACATTGCGAATATCTCAAGGATCATCATATATATCCCTGATTTGTTATAGTTCATCACGAAGCTCAAGCAGCTTGGTGGCAATGACTTTGGAGAAACATCACTATCTCTGGAAGATCAACTCCCACTCGATTCAAGTGATTGTTGCATTCAGACAATCTGAGCACAAGCTCAACGATTGAGCTTTTCTCCCTTAATTTGCAGGCTAAGAAAATCGTCGGAGGTCTTATACCTCTTGACGTGGGCACGAGCCTGAAATTCCAATTTCAGCCCTCAAAACATCTCATATGTTTCGCGACGTTTCGAAAAACGTCTTTGGTGCCTCAACTCTAAACCGTTTAACTGAACTATCACGTAGTTATCAAAACGTGTATGTCCAATGTTCGCAACATCCACAGACGACGTTTGGGGTTCAGCACACTGAGCGGTGCATTAAGGACATAAGCTTTCTTCGTCCGCATAATCGCCATCACAACTTTCAACTATATTTTCTCTAGGAACATATCTAAAACAGTAGAACTATAGCGCGAGCTATGACATAATTTGCAAAGGATTTTGACTATGTTCAGGATAATTAAGTTCATCTAATGAACTCCCACTCAGATAGACATCCCTCTAGTCATCTAAGTGATTACATGATCCGAGTCAACTAGGCCGTGTCCGATCATCACGTGAGACGGACTAGTCATCATCGGTGAACATCTTCATGTTGATCGTATCCTCCATACGACTCATGCTCGACCTTTCGGTCTCTTGTGTTCCGAGGCCATGTATGTACATGCTAGGCTCGTCAAGTTAACCTAAGTGTTTCGCGTGTGTAAATCTGAATTACACCCGTTGTATGTGAACGTAAGAATCTATCACACCCGATCATCACGTGGTGCTTGAAACGATTTAACTTCCGCAACGGTGCACAGTTAGGGGGAACACTTTCTTGAAATTTTAATGAGGGATCATCTTATTTACTACCGTCGTTCTAAGAAAATAAGATGTATAAACATGATAAACATCACATGCAATAAAATAGTGACATGATATGGCCAATATCATTTTGCTCCTTTTGATCTCCATCTTCGGGCTCCATGATCATCATCGTCACCGCATGACACCATGATCTCCATCATCATGATCTCCATCATCGTGTCTCCATGAAGTTGTCTCGCCAACTTATTACTTCTACTACTATGGCTACCGTTAGCAATAAAGTAAAGTAATTACATGGCGTTGTTCAATGACACGCAGGTCATACAATAAATTAAGACAACTCCTATGGCTCCTGCCGGTTGTCATACTCATCGACATGCAAGTCGTGATTCCTATTACAAGAACATGATCAATCTCATACATCACATATCATTCATCACATTCTTCTTGGCCATATCACATCACATAGCATACCCTGCAAAAACAAGTTAGACGTCCTCTAATTGTTGTTTGCATGTTTTACGTGGCTGCTATGGGTTTCTAGCAAGAACATTTCTTACCTACGCAAAACCACAACGTGATATGCCAATTGCTATTTACCCTTCATAAGGACCCTTTTCATCGAATCCGTTCCAACTAAAGTGGAAGAGACTGGCACCCGCTAGCCACCTTATGCACCAAGTGCATGTCAGTCGGTGGAACCTGTCTCACGTAAGTGTACGTGTAAGGTCGGTCCGGGCCGCTTCATCCCACAATACCGTCGAAACAAGATTGGACTAGTAACGGTAAGCATATTGAACAAAATCAACGCCCACAACTACTTTGTGTTCTACTCGTGCAAAGAATCTAAGCAATAGACCTAGCTCTGATACCACTGTTGGGGAACGTAGCAGAAATTCAAAATTTTCCTACGTGTCACCAAGATCTATCTATGGAGAAACCAACATCGAGGGGAAGGAGAGTGCATCTACATACCCTTATAGATCGCTAAGCGGAAGCGTTCAAGAGAACAGGGTTGAAGGAGTCGTACTCGTCGTGATCCAAATCACCGGAGATCCTAGTGCCGAATGGACGACACCTCCGCGTTCAACACACGTACAGCCCGGTGACGTCTCCCATGCCTTGATCCAGCAAGGAGAGAGGGAGAGGTTGAGGAAGACTCCGTCCAGCAGCAGCACAACGGCATGGTGGTGATGGAGGAGCGTGGCAATCCTGCAGGGCTTCGCCAAGCACCACGGGAGAGGAGAAGGGAGAGAGGTAGGGCTGCGCCAGGGAGAGGTCAAAACTCATCTGTTGGCAGCCCTCAAGACCTCAACTATATATAGGGGAGAGGGAGGGGGGTGCGCCCCTCTAGGGTTTCCACCCCAAGGGGTGCGGCTGCCCCCAATCCCATCTAGGGTGGCAGCCAAGGGGGAGAGGGAAACTTGCCCCCAAGCTAGGTGGGCGCCCCTCCCAAACCCTAGGCGCTTTGGGCCCTTGTGGGCGCACCAGCCCACCCAGGGCTGGTCTCCTCCCACACTTGGCCCATGCAGCCCTCTGGGCTGGTGGCCCCACTTGTGGACCCCGGACCCTCCGGTGGTCCCAGATGCGTTACCGATAAAACCCGAAACTTTTCCGGTGACTAAAACATGACTTCCCATATATAAATCTTTACCTCCGGACCATTCCGGAACTCCTCATGACGTCCGGGATCTCATACGGGACTCCAAACAACATTCGGTAACCACATACAAACTTCCTTTATAACCCTAGTGTCATCGAACCTTAAGTGTGTAGACCCTACGGGTTCGGGAACCATGCAGACATGACCGAGACGTTCTCCGGTCAATAACCAACAGCGGGATCTGGATACCCATGTTGGATCCCACATGTTCCACGATGATCTCATCGGATGAACCACGATGTCAAGGACTCAATCGATCCCGTATACAATTCCCTTTGTCTAGCGGTATTGTACTTGCCCGAGATTCGATCGTCGGTATCCCGATACCTTGTTCAATCTCGTTACCGGCAAGTCTCTTTACTCGTTCCGTAACACATCATCCCGTGATCAACCCCTTGGTCACATTGTGCACATTATGATGATGTCCTACCGAGTGGGCCCAGAGATACCTCTCCGTTTACACGGAGTGACAAATCCCAGTCTCGATTCGTGCCAACCCAACAGACACTTTGGGAGATACCTGTAGTGCACCTTTATAGCCACCCAGTTACGTTGTGATGTTTGACACACCCAAAGCATTCCTACGGTATCCGGGAGTTGCACAATCTCATGGTCTACGGAAAAGATACTTGACATTAGAAAAGCTTTAGCATACGAACTACACGATCTTTGTGCTAGGCTTAGGATTGGGTCTTGTCCATCACATCATTCTCCTAATGATGTGATCCCGTTATCAACGACATCCAATGTCCATGGTCAGGAAATCGTAACCATCTATTGATCAACGAGCTAGTCAACTAGAGGCTTACTAGGGACATGGTGTTGTCTATGTATCCACACATGTATCTGAGTTTCCTATCAATACAATTATAGCATGGATAATAAACGATTATCATGAACAAGGAAATATAATAATAACTAATTTATTATTGCCTCTAGGGCATATTTCCAATAGGAGCAGACGGAGCGGCTGCCGCTGTCTTCTTTCGTGCTTGCTTACGAGGCGGAGGAGAAGGAGTACGACGCGCCGGAGCAGCCGGGGCGGCGGTGGGTCTCTTCCGCCCTTGCTGGCGAGGCGGAGAAGGAGGAGGCTGGTGTCTGCTCGGGCCCGCCGGCGCAGGCGGAGAAGGAGGCGGAGTGCCGCCACGCGCCGGAGAAGGAGGCTGAGTGCCCTGATCACTCGCTGGAGGAGGAGGCGGTGGAGGAGGCGGAGTGCCCTGACTCACCGGAGGAGGAGGAGGAGGCGGAGGCGTCCAGTTTGGAAGGTTGATGAGCTCCTTCCGCCATAGGCATGGAGTCTTCAGACAAGAACCCAGCCGAGTTTCCCCGTCACTCGTAGGGTGGTCAAGCTGGAGGTCCTCAAATCCTTCTGTGATTTCATCCACCATCACCCTAGCATATCCTTCTGGAATCGGCCGGCAGTGAAAAGTTGCGCCAGGTTCAGGAGGTGCAACAGAGCCAACAGCCGCCTTGACTTTCAATTCCATCCACTGCGTCATAAGGTGGCAATGCTGAGACTCCGTGATAGCATCCACGGGGTAGCTAGCAGGAGCCGTGAAGACAGGCTCCTGAAGCAGCTCCGTGGAAGCCACGCTGCTTCTCTGCTGAGATGGCGGGATAGCTTCGGGTGTAGCTTCGGCAGGTCGCGTGCTACGAACTGCGTCTCGTTCCTCTAGCGCTTGTACCCTTGCGTGCAGCGCCTGTAGTTGGGTCAACTCCTTTTTCTTCTTCCTCTCCCGGCGTTTGTAACCGCCTACGTCGGGAAATCCAGCCTTCCACGAAAGGGAGCCTGGTGTGCCTCGTGTCCGTCCGGGGTGCTCAGGATTCCTGAGGGCCTTTGTGAGCTCGTCCTTCTATCTGTCCGGAACGAATGTCCCTTGCTGCACTTTTTCGATATACTCCTGAAGCTTCTCGATGGGTGTGTTCAGCTGCTCGTTGGTCCAAACGCACTTCCCTGTTACAGGGTCCAATTTCCCCCCAACCCCGATGAACCAAGTCCTCCAACGGTCTGGCCAGCGCCGCATCTCTGATTCGATCCCTTTATCATTGAGGTCAATCTCAGCCTTTTCCCACAACGGCCGGGCTTTCAGGTAGCCACCTGACCCCGTGCGATGGTGATGCTTCTTCTTTGCAGCATTTTTCTTATTTGTCGCTGACATCTTCGCTGCTCTCTCAGATTTCTTTTTGGTGACAAATGCGGGCCATTGATCTTTGATATTTTCAAATCGGCCGATGAATTCTGGAGTCTTGTCTTGGTCGACAAATGATGATTTCAGCTCATTCTTCCACCTCCTGAATAACTCAGCCATCTTCCCAAGAGCATAAGCCTTGATCATTGGCTTTTCAACTGGATTCTCCGGATCTTCCTCTGGCGGGAAGGTGAAATTTTCCCGCAGCGCGGTCCAAAGATCAGCCTTCTGCCTATCACTGACATAAGACACCTGAGAGTCTATGTCCTTAGGCTTCAACCATTGCTCGATGTTGATCTGGATCATGTCCCTAACTAGAACCCCGCACTGAGCATTAAATTTTTGTTTGGTCCGGAGGGGTTCAATCGGTTGGCCAGCACGATCAATTTCGATGACCGTGTACCTTTCATCCGTGCGCAACTTTCTCTTCGGGCCTCGTCTCATTACCAAAGTGTTGCCCGATCTGGAGGGCTAGAAAAGAAGAAAAAGAAGAGAGTTAATATGTGTACATACCAAAAACAATTAATGCATCAATTAGCTATATAGTCAGCACATGCTTAATTAATTAATATATATACCTGGCCGGACTCCGTTCGGTCACCGGAGCCGTCATCACGGTGTCCTTCCCCCTCCATTCGGTCATCGGAGCCGTCATCACGGTGTCCTTCCCCCTTCATTCGGTCACCGGAGCCGTCATCACGGTGTCCTTCCTCCTCCATTATTTGATCATCGTCGTAGTCTGCTTCTTCATCATGTGTTTCCAGACCATCGGTGCATGTGTCGTTCAAAAACGACAAGACGGCATCACTTCTATGTGCGATTATCTCCCCCAATACCGCTTCTTTTGCTTCGTCTTGGGGGTGCGGGTCCATAGTTTCTGTAAATATTTACAACATGGCAATTATTATTCAAACATGACAGATGGATATATTAGTGGCAAACGTTGAACTAGCTAGCTAAGCACAATAAGGAATCATATTAGTGGCCTGGCCTCGACGCTTCTCTAGGGTTTGGGGTGGCCTCAACAATGCTTCAAGGGTTTGGGGTGGCCTCGACGACATAACTCTTTTAACTTGGTAAGTTTGGGTGTCCTCTAGAGTTTTGGTCGAGCGAGAGGGCCGGGGGGTGCTCCCGTGGTATAAGTTATCACGGTCGAGAGGGGGTATATATATAGACCGCCCCTCATGTCTAAGTTATCCGGGAGGGGGTTATATCGACAACGACGACATACATACATGGGAAAATAATGTTATCGGGGAGGGGGTATATCGACCCCCCTCGTGTTGAAGTTATCGGGTTAGAAGAGAAGAAGAAAAAATAGAATTTTCTTATTTTTTCTTAAATGTAACTTTTGCATATATGAACATACATACATGGAAAAAAATTGCTATGAACAAAAAAACAACATATATGAATATTTTGTATATACATCCATATCCATCCATCCATCCATTCATACATACATACATGGACAAAAAAATGCTATGAACAAAAACATCAGTAGTAATTATTTTTTAATGATTTGGCCTCAAAAAATTCTTTTATTAATATTTTCAAACTCTAGAATGACCTTTTTGCACTAGAACTATTTCAAATAATTCCTTTCAAATGCCAAGAAATTTTTGAGAAGTCCTCTGATGCCGATAGATCATTTTTATTCAAAAACCCACTTTGGTTATTTTGAAAATTTTGAGCACAACTTCCATTTTTCAATTTTGGTCCAATCTTGGCATTGAACTACAACCCTATTTTTCCTTGCTAAAAAAATTCTGAATTTTCTACATCTTGTAGTCCTTCCTACTAAACCCTTAAGTCCAGAAGGGCAGCCCCAATTTCATCTAGCAAGTCCACCAAAAAAATGCATGTAGTTTCATCCAAAGACTAAATTTTAATAAAACTTGCACTAACAAGTTTTTCCTTTTATCAAACCAACTTGACCATCTTCACTAACATCCAAGGAGACATCATCCTGCCAAGTTTCACATAAAACAAAGTTCCCTAGCTAGCCCTAGCATTTCATCAAACACCTTGTGGACATGGCTGAAAACATGCAATTCTCTGAAACTATGCACTGAACCAACTTCACCACCATCACATACATGAAGGAAGGACAGAGGAGAGGGGTGGGAGGGAGGAGGGAGTACCGGCCTGTCCGGCGGGCAGTGGTGCGGCGGCATTGACGGCAGGGCAGGGGCATGGCGCAACGTCGGGGCAGGGCAGGGGCACGGCGGCGTTGGCGTCGAGGTCGAGGGAGGGGCACACGACGGTGTCATCGGGGCAGGGTAGGGGCGCGACGGTGTCGGGCGAGGCAGGGCGCATAACGTCGGCGTCGGGGCAGGGCAGGGCGCACGACGCCGCCGTCGGGCAGGCAGGGCGCGGCGACGGCGCGTCGGCATCGAGGTCCGCAGCTGGCGGCGCCGAGGTGTTCATCGATGTCGGCGTTCGGCGCGCGAGAGGCGATCAAGAACTGAATGAAAATTTTGACAAGTGCTGCTTATATACACAAAGCATTGGTCCCGGTTCGTGCCACCAACCGGTACCAATGCCACCTTTAGAACCGGTTGGTGCCACCAACTGGGATCAAAGGTCTCTTTTCAGCAACCCAAAGGGCGGAAGCGGCGGCCTTTGGTCGGTTGAGTGGCACCAACCGGTACTAAAGGAGGGGAATTGGTTCCGATTGGTGGCAAGAACCGGTACCAATGCCCACCTTTAGTCCCGGTTGGTTCCACCAACCGGGACCAAAGGCCGCGCACAACGGCGTGGTGGTGGGAGTTTAGTCCCACCTCACTAGTTGAGAGGGGCACACAGTGGTTTATAAGCCCCACTGTCGCACCCCTATCGAGCTCCTCTCTATTGCAGGCTTACGGGCCTAATTGTCACTGCTATGCAAGATGGGCCTACTGGGCCTTCTGCGGGCCTGAATCCTGGCCCATTGATGGGTTTCTAGTCGTATTCTGACCGTGGTGGCCCAGTAGGTGGCAATTTTTTTATTTTTCCCAGTTTTTTGTTTCTTTTTTGCTTTTTTTTGTTTTGTTTCTACTTACAACAAAATACTTATTTATTTTATTTTATTTTATTTTGTTTCTAATTACTTATTTATTTTATTTTATGATAATTCTTTTTGCTATTAAAGTTTCTAACAAAAAAGTTCTTTATGAAAATTCTATTTGCTTTTAATGATTTTGAACAGAAAATACTTTGATAATTTTAGTTGCATGAATTTTATATAATTTTAGTAGAGGTTGCTTATAATGTTTTGAACAGAAAATAGTTTGATAATTTTAGTTTCATAAATTTCTTTTATGTTATTAAAGTTTATTTTATTTTATTTTATTTTGTTTCTACTTATATATTTTATTATAGTTTATATTATTTTGTTTCTAATTACTTATTTATTTTATTTTATGATAATTCTTTTTGCTATTAAAGTTTGTATTAAAAAGTTGTTTATGAAAATTCATTTTGCTTTTTATGATTTTGAATAGAAAATACTTTGATAATTCACCATAGTTTGGGATTTCATTTTTTTTGAAATTATTTGAACTCCATAGTTTTTCTGTGTTCAAAATGCACCAGTCAAAGCCACATCATCAATTTTCAACCCTTTCTGACTTCATTTGTTATTTTTCGTGCATTTACTGATTTTTTTCAGCTATAAGACCCTGAAATTGAAAAGCACTGCAAATGAACTCTGAAAAGGTTGAAAGTTGGCATGGTATCATCATTTCACCCACATAGCATGTGCAAGAAAGTAGAGAGGCTTACGGCAAAAACTGGATGCACTTCGTGTACAAAACAGACAATCTCTTTCAAAGTATTAGGGTTTCATACGGAAACTCGTCTGTTACAAAGGGATTTCATTTTTTTGAACTTATTTAAACTCCATAATTTTTCTGTGTTCAAAATGCACCATTCCAAGCCGCATCATCAATTTTCAACCCTTTCTGACTTCATTTGTTATTTTTCGTGCATTTACTGATTTTTTCAGCTATAAGACCCTGATATTGAAAAGCACTACAAATGAACATGGATAGATAAGTGACCAAATTAATAGTAGTTCATCATCACATTAAAACCAAAGTACATACATAGTTCAAATTGAACAACATATAGCTCTCTAGAGCATCTAGTTAAATCATACATTGAAACTATGTAAAACCTTTCAATGCAACAACAAATGCGATCATAATCACAACTAAGGTAACAATTGATCCAATGGCATAATGATACCAAGCCTCGGTATGAATGACATATTTTCTAATCTTTGTAATCTTCAACCGCATTGCATCCATCTTGATCTTGTGATCATCGACGAGGTCCGCAACATGCAACTCCAATATCATCTTCTCCTCCTCAATTTTTTATATTTTCCTTCAAGTAATTGTTTTCTTCTTCAACTAAATTTAACCTCTCAACAATAGGGTCGATTGGAATCTCCGGTTCAACCACCTCCTACATAAATAAAATCTATGTCACGTTGGTCGGCATAACTGTCATAAACAATAAATGAACCAAATAGTTATAAAAATATAATATATACCACATCCGAACCATAGATAGGACGAGGGCCGATGGGGGCGGATACCAGAACCATCGCACTATATAATAACAAGGAATAATAAAAGTAAGAAAATTAGACAAGTATCTATCTGAAGTAAGAATTTTTTTTTCTTTCAGAAAGAAGATAAGAACAAGAGGCTCACCACGGTGGTGCCGGCGACGAGATGTCTTGCAGCGATCGACAATGTGAAGACGGACGGGGCGTGATGATCGATAAACATAGAAAATCTCGGGGAAAATGGAGCTCGGAGGTCGAGTTTCGAGAGAAGAAATATTAACTAGTGTGGCTCGGACATTTCATCGAACACCTCATGTGCATAGGAGGTGAGCTAGAGCACCCAAATGCCCTCCCCTCGCCGGGCAGCAAAAAACAGAGCAGTGTGGAGTGCTCTCCTCGCCGGCGATGGGCTATAATATAGGCAACTCATTTTTCCCGGTTCGTGGCTGGAACCGGGACCAATGGATGTGGGCCAGGAGCGAGGCCCATTGGTCCCGGTTCATGCGTAGAACCGGGACAAATGGGTCCAGACGAAACGGGACCAAAGCCCACGAGGCCTCGGCCGACCACCTGGGCTCACGAACCAGGACGAATGCACCCATTGGTACCGATTCGTATAAGAACCGGGACTAATGGGCTGGCCAGGCCCGAACGAAAGCCCCTTTTTCTACTAGTGCAATAAAAGATGAAGCTACAGGAGGCGTGCTAACATAGATTTTTTATTTATTATTTTGTAGAATCATTTTGCATTGAGAAACACTACGTGATGGTAACATAGAATGTTACTCTATTTGTATCTCTCCTCTTTCATTACTTACTAGATTATTTTTGTGCTTATATAGCCTGCATGTTAGGGCATCTCCAACACCGACTCGTAAACCTCTCGCAGCCGTCCGGACCATAGAAGTCATCCAACGCCGACCTATATCGGTCTGCGGAGCGGTTCAGACGCGATTTCTCCTGCAAACCGGAGACAAACGTGGGGGATGTTTGCGGGAGTCCAGACACGCGAAACATCGCTCTCCGCCCCCCGGCCCACCCAAAAGGAAGGCCGAGCCTGCACTTTTGTAGCATCCTGCACTGTTTCCGCGCCAAAATCCCGCACTCTCTTCTTCCACTCCCCATCGCTCTCGGCCTAATTCCCGCTCTTTTCCCCCACCCTCTCCTACTCTACGTCGCCGACGCATGGGACCGTCGAAGAACCTGTCAGAGATTGAGGCGGTGGAGGGGCCGGAGGATCCGAGCATCACGCTCGCCCGGAAGATCAGCTCGGAGACATGACAAAATCGCCGCGTCAAAGCGAAGGCCGCAAAGGAGGAGAAGATGAGAAAGCATCTGGCCGCCGGTGGGTCTGGTGATGGCGATGGGCGTGGTGGACGCGGTGGTCGGCGAGGCCGTGGCGGACGCTGCCAGACGGGCGCGCCCATAGTACAAGGCGTCGTTCCTGGAGCCTTACAAGCCTTCGTACTACTACGCCACCAAGAAGCTCGCAAACCCCGCCAGTACGGTTCCTTACATCGTCGATGTTAATGCGGTGCCGCTCTTCTCTGAGTATTCTTCGTCATTGCTCGTCCAGGCGAGGACGGCGGGCGGAGAGAAGATGGGTGCTCACGCACTGTTTGCAGCAATGCCAAGAGCGGCGGAGCCGATGTACGACGCGGACAGTACGATGCTCGATATCATCCACGACGGAGGCGAGGGAGGGGGAGGGGGCTACGAGGACGGGCAGGTGGACGACTCGGATCCCACCCGGTCCGACAACTACCACAGCAGCAGCAGTCCTACACCCAGACTGCCATGCAGTAGTCGTACACCCAAACCGGCGATGGCACACAACAACAACAGCATTGGGCCATCAGAGAGCATCCTCCTTAGGGGGGAGGAAGGGGAGGAGGAGGACAGCGATGACAATGATCCAAATGATACATCCAGAGATCCGAAGAAGAAGGGTAGAGGAGAAAACTTCAACATGTGGGAGGACGAGCTGCTGTGCTACGCATGGTTGGCCACTAGCCTCGACCCTATCCATGGCACGGAGCAAAAGGGCACAACCTTTTGGAAGAACATTCACATATGGTTCCATGAGCACAAGCATTTTGCTCCTACACCCATGCATTGATCCGTAACGGTGAGTGGAAGTCCCTCAACCATCGATGATACACCATCCTATTGGGGAACGTAGTAATTTCAAAAACATTCCTACGCACACGCAAGATCATGGTGATGGCATAGCAACGAGAGGGGAGAGTATTGTCCACGTACCCTCGTAGACCGTAAGCGGAAGCGTTATGACAACGCGGTTGATGTAGTCGTACGTCTTCACGATCCGACCGGTCCAAGTACCGAGCGTCACGGCACCTCCGAGTTCAGCACACGTTGAGCTCGATGACGATCCCCGGACTCCGATCCAGCAAAGTGTCGGGGATGAGTTCCGTCCGCATGACGGCGTGGTGACGATGATGATGCTCTACGGCGCAGGGCTTCGCCTAAACTCCGCGACGATATGACCGAGGTGGAATATGGTGGAGGGGGCACCGCTGCGGCTAAGGAACGATCCGTAGATCAACTTGTGTGTTATGGGGTGCCCCTGCCCCGTATATAAAGGAGGGAGGGAGGTGCGGCCGGCCCCAAAGGGGTGCGCTGGAGGAGTCCTACTCCCACCGGAGTAGGACTCCCCTCTGCCTTGTTGGAGAAGGAAAGGGGAGGAAAGAGGAAAGGGCGCGCCCCCTTCCTGTCCTATTCGGACTAGGGGAGGGGTGCGGCCTGCCCTGGCGGCCCTCCTCTTCTCCCTCATGGCCCACTAAGGCCCATTATCCCCGGGAGGTTCCGTAACCCCGGTGTTCCGATAAAATCCGATTTCACCAGAACCATTCGATATCAAATATAGGCTTCCAATATATAAATCTTTATGTCTCGACCATTTCGAGACTCCTCGTCATGTCCGTGATCACATCCGGGACTCCGAACAAACTTCGGTACATCAAAACTTATAAACTCATAATAAAACTATCATCGTAACGTTAAGTGTGCGGACCCTACGGGTTCGAGAACTATGTAGACATGACCTAGAATTGTTCTCGGTCAATAACCAATAGCGGAACCTGGATGCCCATATTGGTTCCTACATATTCTACGAAGATCTTTATCGGTCAAATCGCATAACGATATACGTTGTTCCCTTTGTCATCGGTATGTTTCTTGTCCGAGATTTGATCGTCGGTATCCAATACCTAGTTCAATCTCGTTACCGGCAAGTCTCTTTACTCGTTCCGTATTACGTCATCTCACAACTAACTTATTAGTTGCAATGCTTGCAAGGCTTATGTGATGTGCATTACCGAGAGGGCCCAGAGATACCTCTCCGACAATCGGAGTGACAAAACCTAATCTCAAATACGCCAACCCAACATGTACTTTTGGAGACACCTGTAGTACTCCTTTATAATCACCCGATTCGTTGTGACGTTTGGTAGCACCAAAGTGTTCCTCCGTAAACGGATTTGCATAATCTCATAGTTACAGGAACATGTATAGGTCATGAAGAAAGCAATAGAAATATACTAAACGATCAAGTGCTAGGCTAACGGAATGGGTCATGTCAATCACATCATTCTCCTAATGATGTGATCCCATTAATCAAATAACAACACATGTCTATGGTTAGGAAACATAACCATCTTTGATTAATGAGCTAGTCAAGTAGAGGCATACTAGTGACTATATGTTTGTCTATGTATTCACACATGTATCATGTTTCCAGTTAATACAATTCTAGCATGAATAATAAACATTTATCATGATATGAGGAAATAAATAATAACTTTATTATTGCCTCTAGGGCATATTTCCTTCAGTCTCCCACTTGCACTAGAGTCAATAATCTAGATTACACAGTAATGATTCTAACACCCATGGAGTCTTGGTGTTGATCATGTTTTGCTCGTGGAAGAGGCTTAGTCAACGGGTCTGCAATATTCTGATCCGTATGTATCTTGCAAATCTCTATTTCTCCCACCTGGACTTGGTCCCGGATGGAATTGAAGCGTCTCTTGATGTGCTTGGTCCTCTTGTGAAATCTGGATTCCTTTGCCAAGGCAATTGCACCAATTGTCACGAAGATCTTCATTGGTCCCGATGCACTAGGTATGACACCTAGATCGGAATTGAACTCTTTCATCCAGACTCCTTCATTTGCTGCTTCCGAAGCAGCTATGTACTCCGCTTCACATGTAGATCCCGCCACGACGCTTTGTTTAGAACTGCACCAACTAACAGCTCCACCGCTTAATAAAAATACGATCCGGTTTGCGATTTAGAATCGTGCGGATCGGTGTCAAAGCTTGCATCGACGTAACCATTTACGACTAGCTCTTTGTCACCTCCATATACGAAAACATATCCTTAGTCCTTTTCGGTATTTCAGATGTTCTTGACCGCTGTCCAGTGATCCATTCCTGGATTACTTTGGTACCTTCCTGCCAAGCTTATTGCTAAGCATACGTCAGGTCTGGTACACAGCATTGCATAGATGATAGAGCCTATGGCTGAAGCATAGGGAACATCTTTCATTTTCTCTCTATCTTCTGCTATGGTCGGGCATTGAGTCTGACTCAATTTCACACCTTGTAATACAGGTAAAAATCCTTTCTTTGCCTGATCCATTTTGAACTTTTTCAAAACTTTATCAAGGTATGTGCTTTGTGAAAGTCCAATCAAGCGTCTTGATCTATCTCTATAGATCTTGATGCCCAATATGTAAGCAACTTCACCGAGGTCTTTCATTGAAAAACTTTTATTCAAGTATCCTTTTATGCTATCCAGAAATTCTATATCATTTCCAATCAATAATATGTCGTCCACATATAATATCGAAATGCTACAGAGCTCCCACTCACTTTCTTGTAAATATAGGCTTCTCCAAAAGTCTGTATAAAACCATATGCTTTGATCACACTATCAAAGCGTTTATTCCAACTCCGAGAGGCTTGCACCAGACCATAAATTGATCGCTGGAGCTTGCACACTTTGTTAGCACCTTTTGGATCAACAAAACCTTCTGGTTGCATCATATACTGAAGGAAATATGCCCTAGAGGCAATAATAAAGTTATTATTTATTTCCTTATTTCATGATAAATGTTTATTATTCATGCTAGAATTGTATTAACCGGAAACATGATACATGTGTGAATACATAGACAAACATATAGTCACTAGTATGCCTCCACTTGACTAGCTCATTAATCAAAGATGGTTATGTTTCCTAACCATAGACATGTGTTGTTATTTGATTAATGGGATCACATCATTAGGAGAATGATGTGATTGACATGACCCATTCCGTTAGCCTAGCACTTGATCGCTTAGTATATTGCTATTGCTTTCTTCATGACTTATACATGTTCCTGTAACTATGAGATTATGCAACTCCGCTTACGGAGGAACACTTTGGTGCTACCAAACGTCACAACGAATCGGGTGATTATAAAGGAGTACTACAGGTGTCTCCAAAGGTACATGTTGGGTTGGCGATTTCGAGATTAGGTTTTGTCACTCCGATTGTCGGAGAGGTATCTGGGCCCTCTCGGTAATGCACATCACTATAAGCCTTGCAAGCAATGTAGCTAATGAGTTAGTTACGGAATGATGCATTACGTAACGAGTAAAGAGACTTGCCGGTAACGAGATTGAACTAGGTATTGGATACCGACGATCGAATCTCGGGCAAGTAACATACCGATGACAAAGGGAACAACGTATGTTGTTATGCAGTTTGATCGATAAAGATCTTCGTAGAATATGGAGGAGCCAATATGGGCATCCAGGTCCCGCTATTGGTTATTGACCGAGAATAGTTCTAGGTCATGTCTACATAGTTCTCGAACCCGTAGGGTCCGCACGCTTAACGTTACGATGACAGTTTATTATGAGTTTAAAAGTTTTGATGTACCGAAGTTTGTTCGGAGTCCTGGATGTGATCACGGACATGACGAGGAGTCTCGAAATGGTCGAGACATAAAGATTGATATATTGGAAGCCTATGTTTGACTTGGAATAGTTCCGGTGAAATCGGATTTTACCGAACACCGGGGTTACTGAACCTCCCGGGGTTAATGGGCCTTAGTGGGCCATGAGGGAGAAGAGGAAGGGCTGGCCAGGGAAGGTCATGCCCCCCCCCCTAGTCCAAATAGGACAAGGAAGGGGGCGGCGCCTTCTTCTTTCCCTCCCCCAAGTCCTAATCCAACTAGGAAGGGGGGAGTCCTACTCGGTGGGAGTAGGACTCCTCCGCGCCCTCCTCCTAGGGCTGGCCGCACCCCTTGCTCCTTTATATACGAGGCAGGGGCCACCCCATGACACACAAGTTGATCTACGGATCGTTCCTTAGCCGTGTCGGTGCCCCTCCACCATATTCCACTTCGTCATATCGTCATGAGCTTAGGCGAAGCCCTGCGCCGTAGAGTCATATCGTCGCGAGCTTAGGCGAAGCCCTGCGCCGGTGGAGCATCATCATCATCACCACGCCGTCGTCTTGACGGAACTCATCCCCGACGCTTTGCTGGATCGGAGCCCGGGATCGTCATCGAGCTGAACGTGTGCTGAACTCGGAGGTGCCGTGCGCTCGGTACTTGGATCGGTCGGATCGTGAAGACGTCGACTACATCAACCGCGTTGTTATAACGCTTCGCTTACGGTCTCGAGGGTACGTGGACATACACTCTCCTCTCGTTGCTATGCCATCACCATGATCTTGCGTGTGCGTAGGATTTTTTGAAATTACTACGTTCCCCAACAAAGGCATCCGAGCCTGGTTTTATGCGTTGATGTCATATGCACGAGTAGAACACAAGTGAGTTGTGGGCGATACAAGTCATACCGCTTACCAGCATGTCATACTTTGGTTCGGCGATATTGTGAGATGAAGCGCCCGGACCGACATTACGCCAGACGCTTACGCGAGACTGGTTTCACCGCTTGAGCACTCGTTGCTTAAAGGTGACCGCGGTGTCTGCTTCTCTCACTTTAGTTGAACCAAGTGTGGCTACGCCCGTCCTTGCGAAGGTTAAAACAGCACCAACTTGACAAACTATCGCTGTGGTTTTGATGCGTAGGTAAGAACGGTTCTTACTCAGCCCGTAGCAGCCACGTAAAACTTGCAACAACAAAGTAGAGGACGCCTAACTTGTTTTTGCAGGGCATGTTGTGATGTGATATGGTCAAGACGTGATGCTATATTTTATTGTATGAGATGATCATGTTTTGTAACCGAGTTATCGGCAATCGGAAGGAGCCATATGGTTGTCGCTTATTGTATGAAATGCAAACGCCATGTAATTGCTTTACTTTATCACTAAGCGAGAGCGATAGTCTTAGAAGCAATAGTTGGCGAGACGACAACGATGCTACGATGGAGATCAAGGTGTCGCTACGGTGACAATGGTGATCATGAAGGTGCTTGAGATGGAGATCACAAGCACAAGATGATGATGGCCATATCATATCACTTATATTGATTGCATGTGATGTTTATCCTTTATGCATCTTATCTTGCTTTGATTGACGGTAGCATTATAAGATGATCTCTCACTAAAATTATCAAGAAGTGTTCTCCCGAGTATGCACCGCTATGAAAGTTCTTCGTCTTTGAGACACCACGTGATGATCGGGTGTGATAGGCTCTACGCTCAAATACAACGGGTGCAAAACAGTTGCGCACGCGAATACTCAGGTTAAACTTGACGAGCCTAGCATATAACAGATATGGCCTCGAACACGGAGACCGAAGGTCGAAGCGTGAATCATATAGTAGATATGATCAACATATTGATGTTCACCATTGAAACTACTCCATCTCACGTGATGATCGGACATGGTTTAGTTGATATGGATCACGTAATCACTTAGAAGATTAGAGGATATCTATCTAAGTGAGAGTTCTTAAGTAATATGATTAATTGAACTTTAATTTATCATGAACTTAGTCCCGGTAGTATTTTGCAGATTATGTTGTAGATCAATAGCTCGCGTTGTTGCTTCCCTATGTTTTTGCTTCCTATGTTTTTATATGTGTTCCTAGAGAAAATTGTATTGAAAATGTTAGTAGCAATGATGCGGATTGGATCCGTGATCTGAGGTTTATCCTCATTGCTGCACGTAAGAATTATGTCCTTAATGCACCGCTAGGTGACAGACCTTTTGCAGGAGCAAATGCGACGTTATGAACGCTTGGCTAGCTCAATATGATGACTACTTGATAGTTTAGTGCACCATACTTAACGGCTTAGAATCGGGACTTCAAAGACGTTTTGAACGTCATGGACCATATGAGATGTTCCAGGTTGAAGTTAATATTTCAAGCAAATACCGAGTTGAGAGATATGAAGTCTCCAACAAGCTCTATAGCTAAAAGATGGAGGAGAATCGCTCAACTAGTGAGCATGTGCTCAGATTGTCTGGGTACTTCAATCGCTTGAATCAAGTGGGAGTTAATCTTCCAGATAAGATAGTGATTGACAGAATTCTCTAGTCACCATCACTAAGTTACTAGAACTTCGTGATGAACTATAGTATGCAAGGGATGACGAAAATAATTCCCAAGCTCTTCCCGATGCTAAAATCGGCGAAGGTAGAAATCAAGAAAAAACATCAAGTGTTGATGGTTGACAAGACCACTAGTCTCAAGGAAAAGGGCAAAGGGAAGAAGGGGAACTTCAAGAAGAACGGCAAGCAAGTTGCTGCTCGAGTGAACAAGCCCAAGTCTTGTCCTAAGCCTGAGACTAAGTGCTTTTGCTGCACTGGAACTGGTCACTGGAAGCGGAACTACCCCAAGTATTTGGCGGATAAGAAGGATGGCAAAGTGAACAAAGGTATATTTGATATACAGATTATTGATGTGTATTTTACTAGTGTTCGAGTAACCCCTCGGTATTTGATACTGGTTCAGTTGCTAAGAGTAGTAACTCAAACGGAGTTGCGTAATGAATGAAACTAGTTAAAGGGAAGTGACGATGAGTGTTGGAAGTAGTTCCAGGATTGATATGATCATCATCGCACACTCCCTATACTTTCGGGATTAGTGTTGAAACCTAAATAAATGTTATTTGGCGTTTGCGTTGAGCATAAATATGATTTGATCATGTTTATTGTAATACGGTTATTCATTTAAAATCAAAGAATAATTGTTGTTCTGTTTACATGAATAAAACCTTCAATGGTCATACACCCAATAAAAATAGTTTGTTGGATCTCGATCGTAGTGATACACATATTCATAATATTGATGCCAAAAGATGCAAAGTTAATAATGATAGTGCAACTCATTTGTGGCACTGCCGTTTAGGTCATATTGGTGTAAAGCGCATGAAGAAACTCCATGCTAATGGGCTTTTGGAATCACTTGATTATGAATCACTTGGTACTTGCGAACCGTGCCTCATGGGCAAAATGACTAAAACTCCGTTCTCCGGAACAATGGAACAAGCTACTGACTTATTGGAAATAATACATACCGATGTATGCGATCCAATGAGTGTTGATGCTCGTGGCAAGTATTGTTATTTTCTGACCTTCACAAGATGATTTGAGCAGATATGGGTATATCTACTTGATGGAACATAAGTCTGAAATAATTGAAAGGTTCAAAGAATTTCAGAGTGAAGTGGAAAAATCATCGTAACATGAAAATAAAGTTTCTGCGATATGATCGCAGAGGAAAAATATTTGAGTTACGAGTTTGGCCTTCATTAAAACAATGTGAAATAGTTTCACTACTCACGCCACCGGAACACCACAAAGATAATGGTGTGTCCGAACGTCAGAATCAAGACTTTATTGGATATGGTGCGACCTATGATGTATCTTACCGATTTACCACTATCGCTTTGGGGTTATGCATTAGAGACAGCTGCATTCACGCTTAATAGGGCACCATCTAAATCCGTTGAGATGACACCGTATGAACTATGGTTTAGCAGTAAACCTAAGCTGTCGTTTCTTAAAGTTTGGAGTTGTGATGCTTATGTGAAAAAGTTTTCACTTGATAAGCTCGAACCCAAATCGGAGAAGTGCGTCTTCATAGAATACCCAAAGGTAACTATTGGGTACACCTTCTATCACAGATCCGAAAGCAAGATATTTTTTTGCTAAGATGGATCCTTTCTAGAGAATAAGTTTCTCTCGAAAGAAGTGAGTGGGAGGAAAGTAGAACTTGATGAGGTAATTGTACCTTCTCCCTTATTGGAAAGTAGTTCATCACAGGAATCAGTTCCAGTGATTCCTACACCAATTAGTGAGGAAGTTAATGATGATGATCCTGAAACTTCAGATCAAGTTGCTACCAAACCTCTCCAGAGTAAGATCCGCACCAGAGTGGTACGGTAATCCTATTCTAGAAGTCATGTTACTAGACCATGATGAACCTACGAACTATGAGGAAGCGATGATGAGCCCAGATTCCGCGAAATGGTTTGAGACCATGAAATCTGAGATGGGATCCATGTATGAGAACAAAGTGTGGACTTTGATTGATTTGCCCGATGATCGGCAAGTCATAGAGAATAAATGGATCTTCAAGAGGAAGACGGACGTTGATAGTAGTGTTACTATCTACAAAGCCCGACTTGTTGCAAAAGGTTTTCGACAAGTTCAAGGTGTTGAATACGATGAGATTTTCTCACCAGTAGCGATGCTTAAGTCTGTCCGAATCATGTTAGCAATTGCCACATTTTATGAAATCTGGCAAATGGATGTCAAAACTACATTCTTTAATGGATTTATTAAATAAGAGTTGTATATGATGCAACCAGAAGGTTTTGTCAATCCTAAAGGATCTAACAAAATGTGCAAGCTCCAATGATCCATCTATGGACTGGTGCAAGCATCTCGAGTTGGAATAAACGCTTTGATAGTGTGATCAAAGCATATGGTTTTATACAGCACTTCGGAGAAGCCTGTATTTACAAGAAAGTGAGTGGGAGCACTACAACATTTCTGATAAGTATATGTGAATGACATATTGTTGATCGGAAATAATGTAGAATTATTCTGCAAAGCATAAAGGAGTATTTGAAAGGAGTTTTTCAAAGAAAGACCTCGGTGAAGCTGCTTACATATTGAGCATCAAGATCTATTGAGATAGATCAAGACACTTGATAAGTTTTTTCAATAAGCACATACCTTGTCAAGATTTTGAAGTAGTTCAAAATGGAACAGTTAAAGAAAAGTTCTTGCCTGTGTTGCAAAGGTGTGAAATTGAGTAAGACTCAAATCCCGACCACGGCAGAAAATAGAAAAGAGAATAAAAGACATTTCCTATGCCTCAATCATAGGTTCTATAAAGTATGCTATGCTATGTACCGACCTATTGTATACCGCCTTGCTCTGAATTTGGCAAGGAGTACAATAGTGATCTAGGAGTAGATCATCGACATTGGTCAAGAACATCCTTATCGAGGACTAAGGAAATATTTCTCGATTATGGAAGTGATAAAAGAGCCCGTCGAAAGAGTTACATCGATGCAAGCTTTTTACACCGATCAGATGACTCTAAGTCTCAATCTGGATACATATTGAAAGTGGGAGCAATTAGCTAGAGTAGCTCCGCAAGAGCATTGTAGACATAGAATATTTGCAAAATACATACGGCTCAATGTGATGTACCTGCTGACTAAGCTTCTCTCACGAGCAAAACATGATCATACCTTAGTACTCTTTGGGTGTTAATCACATAGCGATGTGAACTAGATTATTGACTCTAGTAAACCCTTTGGGTGTTGGTCACATGACATGTGAACTATGGGTGTTAATCACATACAGATGTGAATATTAGTGTTGAATCACATGATGATGTGAACTAGATTATTGACTCTAGTGCAAGTGGGAGACTGAAGGAAATATGCCCTAGAGGCAATAATAAAGTTATTATTTATTTCCTTATTTCATGATAAATGTTTATTATTCATGCTAGAATTGTATTAACCGGAAACATGATACATGTCTGAATTCATAGACAAACATATAGTCACTAGTATGCCTCTACTTGACTAGCTCATTAATCAAAGATGGTTATGTTTCCTAACCATAGACATGTGTTGTTATTTGATTAATGGGATCACATCATTAGGAGAATGATGTGATTGACATGACCCATTCCGTTAGCCTAGCACTTGATCGCTTAGTATATTGCTATTGCTTTCTTCATGACTTATACATGTTCCTCGTAACTATGAGATTATGCAACTCCTGCCATACGGAGGGACACTTTGGTGCTACCAAACGTCACAACGTAATCGGGTGATTATAAAGGAGTACTACAGGTGTCTCCAAAGGTACATGTTGGGTTGGCGATTTCGAGATTAGGTTTTGTCACTCCGATTGTCGGAGAGGTATCTCTGGCCCTCTCGGTAATGCACATCACTATAAGCCTTGCAAGCAATGTAGCTAATGAGTTAGTTACGGAATGATGCATTATGTAACGAGTAAAGAGACTTGCGTGTAACGAGATTGAACTAGGTATTGGATACCGACGATCGAATCTCGGCAAGTAACATACCGATGACAAAGGGAACAACGTATGTTGTTATGCGGTTTGACCGATAAAGATCTTCGAGAATATGGAGGAGCCAATATGGGCATCCAGGTCCCGCTATTGGTTATTGACCGAGAATAGTTCTAGGTCATGTCTACATAGTTCTCGAACCCGTAGGGTCCGCACGCTTAACGTTACGATGACAGTTTATTATGAGTTTATAAGTTTTGATGTACCGTTTGTTCGAGTCCCGGATGTGATCACGGACATGACGAGGAGTCTCAAATGGTCGAGAGATAAAGATTGATATACCGAAGCCTATGTTTGATTTCGAATAGTTCCGGTGAAATCGGATTTTACCGAACACCGGGGTTACTGAACCTCCCGGGGTTAATGGGCCTTAGTGGGCCATGAGGGAGAAGAGGAAGGGCTGGCCAGGAAGGTCACACGCCTCCCCCTAGTCCGAATAGGACAAGGAAGGGGGGGCGCGCCCCTTCTCTTCCCTCCCCCAAGTCCTAATCCAACTAGGAAAGGGGGGGAGTCCTACTCCCGGTGGGAGTAGGACTCCTCCGCCGCCCTCCTCCTAGGGCTGGCCGCACCCCTTGCTCCTTTATATACGGGGCAGGGGCACGCCATGACACACAAGTTGATCTACGGATCGCCTTAGCCGTGTGCGGTGCCCCCTCCACCATATTCCACTTCGGTCATATCGTCATGAGCTTAGGCGAAGCCCTGCGCCGTAGAGTCATATTGTCGCGAGCTTAGGCGAAGCCCTGCGCCGGTGGAGCATCATCATCGCTACCACGCCGTCGTCTTGACGGAACTCATCCCCGACGCTTTGCTGGATCGGAGCCCGGGATCGCCATCGAGATGAACGTGTGCTGAACTCGGAGGTGCCGTATGCTCGGTACTTGGATCGGTCGGATCGTGAAGACGCACGACTACATCAACCGCGTTGTTATAACGCTCGCCACGGTTCACGAGGGTACGTGGACATACACTCTCCCTCTCGCTGCTATGCCATCACCATGATCTTGCGCGTGCGTAGGAAATTTTTTGAAATTACTACGTTCCCCAACATATACAACTCTTCTTCTAGAAATCCATTCAAGAATGCAGTTTTGACATCCATTTGCCAAATTTAATAATCATAAAATGCAGCAATTGCTAACATGATTCGGACAGACTTAAGCATCGCTACGGGTGAGAAAGTCTCATCGTAGTCAACCCCTTGAACTTGTCGAAAACCTTTCGCAACAAGTCAAGCTTTATAGACGCTACATTACCATCAGCGCCATCTTCTTCTTAAAGATCCATTTATTCTCAATGGCTTGCCGATCATCGGCAAGTCAACCAAAGTCCATACTTTGTTCTCATACATGGATCCCATCTCAGATTTCATGGCTTCCAGCCATTTTATGGAATCTGGGCTCACCATCGCTTCTTCATAGTTCGTAGGTTCGCCATTGTCAAGTAACATGACTTCCGATAGGATTACCGTACCACTCGCGCGGATCTTACTCTGGTTGACCCACGAGTTCAAGAGAAACTTGATCTGAAGTTTCATGATCAATATCATTAGCTTCCTCACTAATTGGTGTAGTTGTCACAGAACCGGTTCTTGTGATGAACTACTTTCCAATAAGGGAGCAGATACTGCTTATCTCATCAAGTTCTACTTTCCTCCCACTCACTTCTTTCGAGAGAAACTCCTTTTCTAGAAAGGATCCGAATTTAGCAAAGAAAATCTTGCCTCAGATCTGTGATAGAAGGTGTACCCAATAGTCTCTTTTGGGTATCCTATGAAGACACATTTCTCGATTTAGGTTCGAGCTTATCTGGTTGAAGTTTCCTCACATAAGCATCGCAGCCCCAAACTTTAAGATACGACAACTTTGGTTTCTTGCCAAACCATAGTTCATAAGGCGCTGCTTCAACGGATTTTGATGGTGCCCTATTCAACGTGAATGCGGCCGCCTCTAAAGCATAACCCCAAAATGATAGCGGTAAATCAGAAGAGACATCATAGATCGCACCATATCTAGTAAAGTGCGACACGACGCTCGACACACCATTTCGCTGTGGTGTTCCGGTGGCGGAGTTGCTAAACTATTCCGCATTGTTTCAAATGTAAACCAAACTCGTAACTCAAATATTCTCCTCCACGATCAGATCGTAGAAATTTTATTTTCTTGTTACGATGGTTTTCCACTTCACTCTGAAATTCTTTGAACTTTTCAAATGTTTCAGATTTGTGTTTCATTAAGTAGATATACCCATATCTGCTCAAATCATCTGTGAAGGTGAGAAAATAACGATACCCGCCAAGGCCTCAACATTCATTGGACCACAAACATCAAGATGTATGATTTCCAACAAATCAGTTGCTCGCCCATAGTTCCGTGAGAACGACGCTTTTAGTCATCTTGCCCATGAGGCACGGTTCGCAAGTACCAAGTGATTCATAATCAAGTGATTCCAAAAGCCCATCAAGATGGAGTTTCTTCATGCTTTTACAATCGATATGACCCAAACGGCAAGTGCCACAAATAAGTTGCAGATCATTATCAACTCAGATCTTTTGGTTTCAACACTATGAATATGTGTATTACTACTATCGAGATTCGATAAAATAGACCACACTTCAAGGGTGCATGACCATAAAAGATATTATTCATATAAATAGAACAACCATTATTCTCTCGATTTAAATGAATAACCGCCTCGCATCAAACAAGATCCAGATATAATGTTCATGCTTAACGCTGGCACCAAATAACAATTATTTAGGTCTAAAACTAATCCCGATGGTAGATGTAGAGGTAGCGTGCGATCGCGATCACATCGACTTTGGAACCATTTCCCACGCCAAGATCGTCACCTCGCCCTTAGCCAATCTTCGCTAATCCATAGTTCCTGCTTTGAGTTGCAAATATTAGCAATGTAACTAGTATCAAATACCTGTGTACTACTGCAGTATTAGTAAGGTACACATCAATAACATGTATATCACATATACCTTTGTTTACTTTGCCATCCTTCTTATCCGCCAAATACTTGGGGCAGTTCCGCTTCCAAAGGTCCATCCGCTTGCGAGAAGCACTCGGCCTCGTGCTTAGGTCCAGACTTGGGTTTCTTCTCTTGAGCAGCAACTTGTTTGCTGTTCTTCTTGAAGTTCCTTCTTCTTCCCTTTGCCCTTTTTTTTGAAACTGGTGGTCTTGTTAACCATCAACACTTGATGCTCCTTTTGATTTCTACCTCTGCTTTTAGCATTATGAAGAGCTCGAATAGACTTGTCCATCCCTTGCATATTATAGTTCATCACGAAGCTCTTGTAGCTTGGTGGCGTGATTGAAGAATTCTGTCAATGACACTATCATCGTGAAGATTAACTCCCGCTTGAATCAAGTGATTATTATACCCAGACATTTTGAGTATGTGTTCACCGACGTAACTATTCTCCTCCATCTTGCAGCTATAGAACTTATTGGAGACTTCATATCTCTCAATCCGGCATTTGCTTGAAATATTAACTTCAACTCCTGGAACATCTCATATACCCATGACGCTCAAAACGCCGTTGAAGGCCCGGTTCTAAGCCGTAGCATGGCACATCGAACTATCGAGTAGTCATCAGCTTTGCTCGCCAGACGTTTTAACGCCGTCGCCAGCATCAAGCAGAGGCTCGGCACCCAGCGGTGCTTCCAGGACGTAATTTTCCAGTGCAGCAATGAGGATAATCCTCGTTACGGACCCAGTCCGTAATTGCTACCGCTATCTTTCAACTTTGCTTTCTCAAGGAACGCATTAAAATTCAACGGAACAACAGCACGAGCCATCTATCTACAGCAAACATAGACAAGCAAAAATACTATCAGGTACTAAGTTCATGATAAATTTAAGTTCAATTAATCATATTATTTAAGAACTCCCACTTAGACTGACATCTCTCTAGTCATCTAAGTGATTACGTGATCCAAATCAACTAAACTATGTCCGATCATCACGTGAGATGGAGTAGTTTCAATGGTGAACATCACTATGTTGATCATATCTACTATATGATTCACGTTCGACCTTTCGGTCTCCGTGTTCCGAGGCCATATCTGTATATGCTAGGCTCGCTAAGTTTAACCTGAGTATTCCGCGTGTGCAACTGTTTTGCACCCGTTGTATTTGAACGTAGAGCCTATCACACCCGATCATCACGTGGTGTCTCAAAGACGAAGAACTTTCGCAATGGTGCATACTCAGGGAGAACACTTCTTGATATTTTTAGTGAGAGATCATCTTAAAATGCTACCGCCAATCAAAGCAAGATAAGATGCATAAAGGATAAACATCACATGCAATCAATATAAGTGATATGATATGGCCATCATCATCTTGTGCTTGTGATTCCATCTCCGCACCGCCGTGATCACCATCGTCACCGGCGCGACACCTTGATCTCCATCGTAGCATCGTTGTCGTCTCGCCAACTATTGCTTCTACGACTATCGCTACCGCTTAGTGATAAAGTAAAGCAATTACAGGGCGTTTGCATTTCATACAATAAAGCGACAACCATATGGCTCCTGCCAGTTGCCGATAACTTCGGTTACAAAACATGATCATCTCATACAATAAAATATAGCATCACGTCTTGACCATATCACATCACAACATGCCCTGCAAAAACAAGTTAGACGTCCTCTACTTTGTTGTTGCAAATTTTACGTGGCTGCTACGGGCTGAGCAAGAACCGTTCTTACCTACACATTAAAACCACAACGATAGTTCGTCAAGTTAGTGTTGTTTTAACCTTCGCAAGGACCGGGCGTAGCCACACTCGGTTCAACTAAAGTGAGAGAGACAGACACCCGCCAGTCACCTTTAAGCAAGAGTGCTCGCAACGGTGAAACCAGTCTCGCGTAAGCGTACGCGTAATGTCGGTCCGGGCCGCTTCATCTCACAATACCGCCGAACCAAAGTATGACATGCTGGTAGGCAGTATGACTTGTATCGCCCACAACTCACTTGTGTTCTACTCGTGCATATGACTGAAGGAAATATGCCCTAGAGGCAATAATAAAAGTTATTATTTATTTCCTTATATCATGATAAATGTTTATTATTCATGCTATAATTGTATTAACCGGAAACATAATACATGTGTGAATATATAGACAAATAGTATGTCACTAGTATGCCTCTACTTGACTAGCTTGTTAATCAAAGATGGTTATGTTTCCTAACCATGAACAAGGAGTTGTTATTTGATTAACAAGGTCACATCATTAGTTGAATGATCTGATTGACATGACCCATTCCGTTAGCTTAACACTTGATCGTTTAGTATGTTAATGCTTTCTTCATGACCCATACATGTTCCTATAACTATGAGATTATGCAACTCCCGTTTACCGGAGGAACACTTTAGGTACTACCAAGCGTCTGGCGTAACTGGGTGATTATAAAGGAGTACTAGGTTTTGTCACTCCGATTGTCGGAGAGGTATCTCTAGGCCTTCTCGGTAATACACATCACTTAAGCCTTGCAAGCATTACAACTAATGAGTTAGTTGTGAGATGATGTATTCGGAGCAGTAAAGAGACTTACGATAGCGAGATTGAACTAGGTATTGGATACGGCGATCGAATCTCGGGTAAGTGTATACCGATGACAAAGGAACAACGTATGTTGTTATGCGGTTTGACCGATAAAGATCTTAAGTAGAATATGTAGGAACCAATATGGGCATCCAGGTTCCGCTATTGGTTATTGACCAAGAATGGTTCTAGGTCATGTCTACATAGTTCTCGAACCCGTAGGGTCCTCTTCCCTCCCAATCCTACCCAACCATTATGAGTTTATAAGTATTGATGCACGAAGTTTGTTGACTCCCGGATGTGATCACGGACATGGCGAGGTCTCGAAATGGTCGAGACATAAAGATTGATATATTGGAAGCTATGTTTGGACTTGCGGTGCCCTTCCACCATATTCCACTTCGGCCATATCGTCATGAGCTTAGGCGAAGCCCTGCCGAGAAGTCATCGAAGCCGTTAGGAGGCGCTTCGATCTGCCGGAACTCGCAAGTTATACGCTTTCGTTCACGAGCGCGCATTCGTTTATGCCATCATTCATGGCATGCGATCGAAATTTTTGAATTACCACGCCCCAACAATGACATCTACGCATAAAACCAGGTTCGATGCCACTGCTGGGGAACGTTGTAATTTCAAAAATTCCTACGCACACGCAAGATCATGGTGATGGCATAGCAACAAGAGGGAGAGTATTGTCCACGCACTGTGAGACCGTAAGCGAAGCGCTATGACAACGCTGTTGATGTAGTCGACGCCTTCACGATCCGACCGATCCAAGTACCGAACGACGCCACCTCCGAAGTTCAGCACACGTTGAGCTCGATGACGCATCCCCGACCGATCCAGCAAAGTGTCGGGATGAGTTCCACAAGACGACGGCGCAGGACGATGATGATGTTTCATCGCGCAGGCTTCGCCTAAACTCCGCAACGATATGACCGAGGTGGAATATGGTGGAGGGGCACCGCACACGGCTAAGGAACGATCCGTAGATCAACTTGTGTGTTATGGGGTGCCCCTGCCCTGTGATATAAAGGAGGGAGGGGAGGTGCGGCCGCCCCAAGGGGGCGCCGAGGAGTCCTACTCCCACCGAGTAGGACTCCCTCTTGCCTTGTTGGAGAAGGAAAGGGGAGGGAAAGAGGAAAGGGGGCGCCGCCCACCTTACTTGTCCTATTCCAACTAGGGGGGGCGGCCTGCCCCCGGCCGCCCTCCTTTCTCCCTCATGGCCCACTAAGGCCCATTATCCTCGAGGGTTCCGTAATTTCGTGTTCCGTAAAATCCCGATTTCACCCGAACCATTCCGATATCCAAATATAGGCTTCCAATATATCAATCTTTATGTCTCGACTATTTCGAGACTCTCGCCATGTCCGTGATCACATCCAGGACTCAACAAACTTCGCACATCAAAACTTATAAACTCATAATAAACTGTCATCGTAACGTTGTTGCAAGGACCCTACGGTTCGAGAACTATGTAGACATGACCTAGAACTATTCTCGTCAATAACCAATAGCGAACCTGGATGCCCATATTGGTTCCTACATATTCTACGAAGATCTTTATCGGTCAAACCGCATAACGATATAATGCTTGTTCCCTTTGTCATCGGTATAACATTTGTCCGAGATTTGATCGCCGGTATCCAATACCTAGTTCAATCTCGCTATCGCAAGTCTCTTTACTCGCTCCGAATACGCCATCTCACAACTAACTTATTAGTTGCAATGCTTGCAAGGCTTATGTGATGTGCATTACCGAGAGGGCCCAGAGATACCTCTCCGACAATCGGAGGACAAAACCTAATCTCAAATACGCCAACCCAACATGTACTTTTGGAGACACCTGTAGTACTCTTTATAATCACCCAGTTACGCCAGACGCTTGGTAGCACCCAAAGTGTTCCTCCGTAAACGGAGTTGCATAATCTCATAGTTACAGGAACATGTATAGGTCATGAAGAAAGCAATAGCAATATACTAAACGATCAAGTGCTAGGCTAACTAAATGGGTCATGTCAATCACATCATTCTCCTAATGATGTGATCCCATTAATCAAATAACAACACATGTCTATGGTTAGGAAACATAACCATCTTTGATTAATGAGCTAGTCAAGTAGAGGCATACTAGTGACTATATGTTTGTCTATGTATTCACACATGTATCATGTTTTCGGTTAATACAATTCTAGCATGAATAATAAACATTTATCATGATATGAGGAAATAAATAATAACTTTGTTATTGCCTCTAGGGCATATTTCCTTCACATCCAAGTGGTCATCTCAAAGTATTGCGGGCACTTGAAAGCATCTCATTGCATGGTGGCCTAGCGGTACACAAATCACCGAGCAAGTAAGTTGATCACTAACCGGATATGCTCTAGTTTTGTTGATCAGTAGCCGGATATACTCTAGTTTTGTTGATCACTAGCTGGACATGTATTGTTTTGTTGCCCACTAGACGGATATGCACTGTTTCACTTTTGTAGCCTACTCGTGCTTGTGTGGCGTCCAAGAAGTTGGAGAAGAAGTCCTTCACCGTCATGCATTGTTGGTTGAAGTTGAATGGGCAGCCGAAGTGAAATCTTTTCATTGCCAAGACCGCCGCCCAAGCCAACGAAGAAGAAACCAGTGACCCTACCGACCCAGCCCAAGAACCACCGAAGAAGGTTAGAAGAAATCCGTAGGGCCAGAAGTGGGAGGCAGAGAGGGCGAAGCGGGAAGGTGCGGTGGCCAAGCTGACGGAGAGGTTCAAGGAAATCTTGGCGAAGAAGGAGGAGGCATGCGTGAGGCGCTCAGACAGCATGGAGGAGCGTCACTCGAGGTTCAAGCTCGAAGAGAGGAGGACCGTGATCGAGGAGAGAAAGGAGGTGCTCGAGGAGAAGAAGGCCGCACTCGAGGAAACGAGGTTGAAGATCGCCGCCAATGCGGAGGACACCAATATGTTGACCTTGAATATCGACTCTTTGGATGCCGGCGCTAGAATTATTGTGCACTCTGTCTGCTATCAGATGCTGGAGCAACAGAAAGATTAGTTGGCGGCGGCGCAAGATGAGGATGTGGTGGAGGCGGAGGTGGACGCGGACGCGGAGGCTGCCTACGCAGCAGCGACGGCACCTCCTTGATTGGGAAGCATCTTGTTGGCCAGTCCAGTAGGGCAGAAATGCACGGACTGCCAGACTGATGTTCTTTTAGATTTGGGCATGTAAAAAGTAAGCATATTTGCCTCATTTTGATTGTGACCGGGGATGCGATCCGACACGGGTGTGATCCGGCATGTTGTATGGATCAACATAGATTTGAATTTGAATTTGCTGACGGACAGAATGCGGTTAGCGTTGGATGGTTGCCTACCGTATCCGTATCCGCGGACTGGTCCCCTATACGGTGGACGGATGCGGGAAGTTTTTTACGGGTTACCGTAACACCCAAGAGTAAAGCAGGAGAAAAAAATATCCTTCGATAATTAACACATCATCCATCGCTTGTATCGAGCTCAACGCGGGACCCCTTGTGCTACGCCGTGTATTCTCATGCATGTCGTCACCTTGTAGCGGACAGTCGTCGTTCATCTGAACAGACCGTCTGATTCCTCGGGTAATTGGTCCCATAAACCCTAATAAACCCTGACACTGACATAACGTCGCTGGCTCCGGCAGAGCCGTGCCTCCGTCTATATAAACCCCGGCAACAAACGTGGCTAGCTGCGAAGAAGCTCTTCTGTTACCTGATCTCGCTCGCGTCGTCGCCCACCCAGTCGCGTGCATCACGACAGCCTAGCCATGAAGCCTAGCGCCGCCGTCCTCCTGGCCGCCATCGTGGCGCTGCTCTTGGTCTCCGCCGTGCGGGGCGAT
The DNA here is from genome assembly GCA_021605205.1 of Aegilops longissima. Classification (NCBI taxonomy): domain Eukaryota; kingdom Viridiplantae; phylum Streptophyta; class Magnoliopsida; order Poales; family Poaceae; genus Aegilops; species Aegilops longissima. The sequence goes on along the minus strand of CM038677.1, from coordinate 777,751,782 downwards.
GACGACTGCGGGTCGCCGGAGTCGGCGGCGCAGGACCGCGCGCGGGAGAACCCTCTCAAAATCGCGGCCTTCTTCTCCATCCTGGTCTGCGGGGCGCTGGGCTGCTCCCTGCCCGTGCTGGGGCGGCGGGTGCACGCGCTCCGGCCCGAGGGCGACGTCTTCTTCCTGGTCAAGGCGTTCGCGGCGGGGGTCATCCTCGCGACGGGGTTCATCCACATCCTCCCCGACGCGTTCGACAATCTCAAGTCGCCCTGCCTGCAGCCTTCCGGCGGGCCGTGGATGGACTTCCCGTTCGCCGGGTTAGGAGCCATGGTTGGCGCCATCGGCACGCTCGTCGTCGACACCGTCGCCACGGGGTACTTCACGCGCGCCCACATGAACAAGGACGAGGCCAACGGGGCGATAAGTAGCAACGCCGCCGTCGTGGACAAGGAGAAACAGGCTGCTGCCGAGGAAGCGCGCCATCACGAGGGCGAGGAGCAGGAGGTACACGTGCACACGCACGCGACCCACGGACACGCCCACGGGTCGGCGGCGCTCGTGGCGGCCGTTGGCGGGGCAGAGGACGAAAAGGACACGACCCGGCATCGCGTAATCTCTCAGGTTGGTACGAGTCCAAATGGCACTTTATAATTAAGTCCATTGCAGCTTGACTCTAACCACAAAGTGACCTTTTTTTTACGGGAAGTGATCTAAATTGTTGATAAAATACTCCCTCCGTTCCCAAATAATTGTCTTTCTAGCCATCTCAAATGGACTACAACATACAGATGTATGTAGACATGTTTTAGAGTGTAGATTCACTTACTATGTAGTCACTTGTTGAAATCTCTAGAAAAACAATTATTTAGGAACGGAGGGAGTATTAAGTAACCACAGACTAGTTTGTGAGAAATAATTAGTGGCGGGAAAAAGAAAAGAGGACAATTGACACCATGGTGATAACGGCGAGGCCTCAACCAGCAGGAGTGACCCGGAGCAGGCGGCGAGCCGTGGCAGACAGTTGAACCGGCGGTTGTGCATGGCACAGGGGATTGTGGGGAGGAAAACATTTGAAGGAAGAAATAATGATCTGGCAGTCCATTTTTAATCCAACGGCTCGGAACCAATCGATCATCTATAATGGATGCGCCATGAATATTTTGTTTCCAAAAATAAACGTGGCTATGCGAAGTAGAAGTTCTTAAGATTCTTGTATCCTGTTTTTTTGTGTGTGAAAATAACGATGTTGTATGTAGGTACTTGAGTTGGGTATTGTGGTGCACTCGGTGATCATCGGCATGTCCCTCGGCGCGTCTCAGAACCCGGAAACAATCAAACCTCTTGTGGTCGCCTTGAGCTTCCACCAGATGTTCGAGGGAATGGGCCTTGGTGGCTGCATAGTTCAGGTATAACCATAGACGTTATGAGGTTTGTCACGGTTTTTGAAAATTTATCAGTATCTCTACTTCTCTATCCCTATCTTCTCTATCTTCATCTCTATCTATATCTATCTCTATCTCTACTAATTATCTCCATTTCTACTAAACTCTACTTAATTAAAAAGAACGTATGGTTTCCGTTTCACTCTCTCCTTCGTCCAACCCGGAGTTGCGCTGTTATTGTTGCGATGCACATGCATGGTTTGTATAGTTAGGATTAGGGAATTGTCACAGTTTTTTTAGAACTTGTTACAAAAAGACCATGCATGCATGTAGACAAAATATCTGCTGGTAATACCAAATTATATATCTTGACCAAAACTAAGCATTGCTTGACCTGTGACTCGTGGAGTGCATGTTATGCAAAGGTGCTACTACTTGACTTGCTTGCCTATTTTTCCAGAAAATAAATAAAACAATTATGGCTATGTGTACATGCCTAACAGGAACCTTTTGTATGGTCTCCATCAGAAGTGGCCCATCTAAATAAACACTAGCTAGTACTTCTGCTTCGGAAAGGGGAGAATTCTATGATGACCATATATAAATATCTAGAGAATATATGTCTGGTAATTTGACAACGATGTCTAGTTATCATGAGAGAGAAGTACAGCTGAGCACTTCGGGTTGCCTGGAGAACAAAGCAAATTAATCCAAGGGAATCTCCTGCTAGTTTTCACCCGCTCTCTTTAACCATTAATATCCTCACAATACCCACGGTTATTAGCATTATTTTGTCAATAATCTGGTACGACGGAATTTAGTCCTGATTAGTTTCTGAGGGTGATGCAGGCAAAGTTCAAGGCTAGGTCCATCGTGATCATGATCCTCTTCTTCTGCCTGACAACGCCGGTCGGAATCCTCATTGGCTTTGGCATATCACGGGTGTACAACGAGAACAGCCCGACGGCGCTGGTGGTGGAGGGCAGCCTCAACTCCGTGGCAGCGGGGATCCTCATCTACATGGCCCTCGTCGACCTCCTAGCCGAGGACTTCATGAACCCCAAGGTGCAGAGCAGGGGGAAGCTGCAGCTTGGCATCAACGTCTCCATGCTGGTTGGTGCAGGCCTCATGTCCATGCTCGCCAAATGGGCCTAGTCGCAAGCGTACAACATGAAACACTTTTGCTCCATGTCATATGTACAGACGTACCTCTATTAGATCGTCCAGTTTGAAACGATATAATCTCCCAAACTAGGTAATGCCAACACAGTAGCGTGTCTAAAGAAAACCTGCTTTGGACCGAAAGTTTGGGAGGTGCGGAAAGCGTGAGTGTTTATCGCAAGGGATGTCGACATTATGTCGCCAGCTTTGACAAGTCTTTCAACCAAAACTGATGGAAAGAAATTATTCACATAGATGATTCCATATCCGCCAAAACAAAATGAGTATATTATTGACTTTGACCGAGAACCAAGAACCAAGTGCAAACTAACCTGGGCGTGAGAGTTGAGAAATTCGCAAGGATACCCACCGGGAGGACGAATGCATGCGTCCACCCATTTGCTTCAAGATTAGTGCACTAGTTTATGGCATAACCTTTAATCAATGCACTGGGGTTCATGCATGCCAACTTTTGGCAGAGTTGCATGGGTCGCCCACCTCACCTTCCATGCATTCTTCATTTTATCATAAAACTACATGCGTTGCTATGTCTGTTCATTTTTATAAATGAGATTACCAAATCTTAGTCGACTGAGACTTAACAAGTCTCAATCAATTCTATATTCACGTGATCTTAAGTGAACATCTGTGCAGATTTCCTTTTAAATCTATTCTTGCTCTTTTTTATATGTTATGTCCTTGACTGAGGCTTGGTTAAGTTTCAGCCCACGGAGATCTAACCACACTATTTTATAGTACAATTTACCAGTTATCATTAAGAAAACAAACATAAAAAAAATGTAAAACCAGCCCAGAAAATTCTAGAAGGTTCCCAAAATTGGTAAAAACAGAAAGAAGATTCCAAACTGAGATCCCTCCTGGGTAAATGGGCCGGCCCATAAAAGGAATCCCTCCATGAGCTCTCTCTATGCAAAAGGGCAGAAATTTGACGCAATGCGTCCAATAGGAAATAATGGCTTTCGGAGTAGTGGCTCGGTAACGATGAGCAGGCTGGGCCGATGCAGTGCATGGTTAAAAGGTTTCAATCATATGCACGGTAGGGCGACAAGATGATCTAGAAAGTTTAATGAGTAGATCAGATAGTCTAGAGTTTCAAACCAATGTGAGGACTCCTAGGCTAGACTTGCAAGCAACAGTGGTTGTGGCCTCATGGTACATATGGTGGGAAAGGAGAGAAGCAAGGAAAAGCGAGAGCGTCAAACGCCCTCTTAGCTCAGCTTTCGCTATCCAAGCACTAATGGCAGACTATGCAGAGAACTCTCCTTAGGAGCGAGCGAGAAGAGTGGGCTGGGAGAAAGCACCTACTGACACTTACAAGTTGAACACCGATGCATCATTCTTTGAAGATGGTACAGGATCAATGGCTGCTATTGTGCGTAACACTCGTGGGGAAGCAGTTGCCGGTGCTGCAGAATTTTTTCCAGTTATGCCTCAGGTGTTGCGTCTGCAGAAGTAATGGCACTTTACCTTGGTCTTCAACTAGTACGTCATATTGGATGCTCAAAAATCTTCATGGAGTCAGACTACTTAGAGCTCGTTACTGCATGCAATGGAGGATCAAAGATACTGACATCATATACTGCTATTTTATATGATACTTTCCAACTAGCACATGAGATATCGTCGATTCAGTTGCGTCATTGCCCCTGGGAAGCAAATAAGTTGGCACATGTTTTAGTGAGACATGCTTATGACTCAAAAGAAATGATTTGGTGGGATGATGTTCCGCCTAATTTTCTATTACCACATGTACTGAATGATATAATGCTCTCAAGCTTGCAATAAAGTGCCAATAGGCTTCCTTTAAAAAAATAAAAAATGTGAGGACTCCTAGCTAGCTAAGTGAAAGATGAAACCAGAATCCCCGCAAAAGAAGAAGAAGATGAAACCAGAACACCATATCTCACCATGATCACTACCTAGCATTATTTGTACCAAAGCAATACGTCTAGTTTTTTAGCTTCACTTTGATTTTTTCTTGCTAAATTTTGTTCTTGATGGTCAAACACTGATGTCTACGACTGTTCTCCTTTAAATAAGGAAGATTTTCTGTTTTGAGAAGTCTATCGCTGCATCGTCGGACTGTCAAGAGTAAGCCCGAGTATCATTGCGAAATCACTAGTTGAGGAGTACTCGTTGCAAAGATCACTCCAACTCCCCTGGTTGCGACAAGTGGCGCACATGCAGCACGCCACTTGTAGCAACCTGGGAGTTTTCCCTTTTTTCATAGATCCGTTTATTCAAAACGTTTTATCTCTCAAACCTTGTGTCCAATTCTCAAACCGCTTTCACCGTTGGATTCCTCGCGTCGAGATTTTCAAAACTAGATACCATGTTGATAGGTTTTGACAAACGAAAAAAACCGGACGAAAAAACCGAACCGGGAGCACGGGTTTTTTCCCTTTTCGAAAGAGGCACGCCCGTGCCTCTCTCGAAATCACAACTGCGCCTCTCGCGGAAGCAAAACCGTGACTCTCACGGAAGGAAAAAAAAGAGAAAACGCGATTTTTTTCGTTTTCGAGAAGGCACGACCGTGACTCTTGCGAAAGCACAATCGTGCCCCTCGCGGAGGTAAAACCATGACTCTCGCGAAAGGAAAAAAAACAGAAAACGCGTCTTTTTCTATTTCAGAGAGGCACGGCCGTGACCCTCGCGAAAGCACAAACGTGCCTCTCGCGGAAGCAAAACCGTGACTCTTGCGAAAGGAAAAAAAAACAGAAAAGGCACGACCGTGGCTCTCGCGAAAGCACAACCGTGCCTCTCGCGGAAGCAAAACCATGACTCTCGCGAAAGAAAAAAAACAGAAAACGTGTTTTTTCTTTCGTTTCGGAGAGGCACGGCCGTGACTCTTGCGAAAGCACACCCGTGCCTCTCGCGGAAGCAAAACCGTGACTCTCGCGAAAGGAAAAAAAACAGAAAACGCATTTTTTTCCGTTTCCAAGAGGCACGGCTGTGACTGTCGCGAAAGAAAAATCGTGCCTCTCGCGAAAGTAAAACGGTGACTCTCGCGAAAGAAAAAAAAGAAAACGCGTTTTTTCAGGCAAATTTCTTTTATCGAAAAGGTAAGGAAGACCGGTGAAAAACCAAAATGTCAAAAAACCCGAAAAATAACATTTAAAAAGCCGAAAACGTGTGCGAAAAAAATCTGGAGGGAGTGACCAGAGCGCGACACGTGGCGAATGGCTGAGAGCGCGCTAAGTGGCGCTGATCATAACGAGACTCCCGAAGAAGCGTTCGTTAACTAGTGGCTCCCAACACTTTTTATCACTTATAAATGACATTGATGGGTAGTACTTTGCAATTTTTGGTGAAATTTGGTGACGGGCGTTAACTAGTTGCTCTCGTATCATTGATTTTGTTTACAGGTGGGCTATGGGTATTCAGCCTGGATCCCATCCTGTGGCCTTTATAAACAACAATCCACTATTCATTCATTGTCGTCTCGAGGCTCTCCAGAGCGCTATCACGCACACAGAGGTCATGAAACACAACCAGATCCTAAAAAAAGGTCATGAAAACCGTTGAGTATATGTGTTGTATATATTTGTGTATTGGGCTTATCTCTTAGTTGCCTTATATAGTTGAGGTTATGGCCTACTTATGTATATCATATATACGTGCCTTTGCACCTGAGAAATACAATATGTAATTCCCACATCATACATGGTCCCAGTTTTTTAGGTTTTCATCTCGCTTCCGTCGCCGCCGCCGCCGCGCCTCCTCCGCACTGCCGCTGCCTCCGCCCGTGTGCCTCCAGCGCCGTCGCGCCACCTCCCCGCTAGCCGCGCGCTTCTCCCGATCGCCACTGTGTCAGCTAGCGCCTATCTATCGCGCCCGCTATCCCGCCTGCTAGCCGCCTCCCGATCGCGCCCGCACGCCTCCCCGCTAGCCGCCAACACCGCTAGCCACCGATCGTGCCCGCACACCTCCCCGCTAGCCGCCAGCCACCGATCGCTACCCCGCTCCTCACCCGCGATCGCTAGCTGCCTAGGCCGCCAGCCAACAGATCGCTAAACCAGCTCGGTAGCACACATCGCCGCAGCGCCATGCCGCTCGCGTTCGCTAGCTCCGAGCCGCTCCACCTAGCAGCCGCCGCTGCTACCCAGTGCCGCCGCTGCCGCTTCATGTCATAGCCGTCCTCTTCCTCTCAGTTTTCGCTGCAACAACCGCGTCGTCCCGCCCTCGTCATGTCGTCCGTCACCTCCTCCGCGTCCACCAACTCCAACCTGTTCGCCGACGCCAACCCTCCCGACGTGAACGACATCCGCAACCTGAACATCTTCGAGCGGGTGCCGGTTCGTCTCTCCTAGGCGGACTCCTCCTACTACACGTGGAAGACGTATTTTTTCCTCACGTTCCGGGAGTATCACCTCATCGACCACGTGGACGGCACCGTCGACTCCAGCCTCGTCCCCGAGTTCCATGACTGGTCTACCATCGATACCATGATCATCCGCTGGTTCTTCCTCACCATCTCGCCGGACCTCTTCCAGACGGTCGTGGCGGACGGTGACGATGTCTGCACCATGTGGACCAAGCTGAACGGGCTCTTCATCGACAACTAGCTCCAGCGTCGCATTTTTTTGCAGCAAGAGTTTTTTGGGTGTCACCAGGACAACAACTGCGTCGACGACTATTGTCGCCGCCTCTCCGGTTCCTAGTAATTCGGGCTATTTATATTATCTGGTTATCCTCGATGATTATTCTCACTATGTGTGGACGTTTCCTTTACGACGAAAGTCAGATGCACTCTCCACTTTGATGGCTTTTTACTCCTATGCCAGCACGCAGTTTGGCGTCCCATCCTTGCTTTTCAGACTGACAATGGAAAAGAGTTCGACAACCTTTCCGCACTTTTCTGTCGCACCACGGCACAGTTTTTCGTCTCACATGCCCGTATACTTCACAGCAGAACGGTCCAGCCAAACGTGTCCTTCGCACTCTGAACGACTGCGTTCGCACGCTCCTGTTCCATGCTAATGTGCCGCCTCGTTTCTGGCCGGACGCACTCGCTACTGCTTCACTTCTCCTTAACCTTCGCCCTTGCCCCACGGTGGAAATATGCACCTCACCATCTTCTCTTCGGTACGTCCCCATCTTATGATGGCTTGCGTATTTTTGAGTGCCTTTGCTATCCTAGTACTGCCGACTCCGCTCCTCACAAACTCGCACCTCGTTCTGTGGCTTGCATCTTCATCGGCTACCCCTCTAACTCCAAGGGATATCGGTGCTACGATCCCGTCTCTCACCGTGTCTTCACTTCCCAGCATGTTTACTTTGATGAGCATGTGTTTCCGTTTCAGCAGGTACCCCCGGCTGTTCCTCCCGCCACCGGTGGCGTGGGCTCGTCGACGCCTCTCTTGGCCCGTCCCTGGCTTTGAGGCGCGCCCCTGCATGCGGCTCCTCCTACAGCCGCGACGCTGGCGCCCCTGTCGTTGGCGCCCACGGTCCCCACGGCCCTCTCGGCGCCCGCGGCCCCCGCTGCCCTCGGCGCCCCGTGTCGCCCCTCCGGGCGCTGTGGCGGTCCAGCCACCCGCGCCCGCACGGGCGTATTTCGGCCGAGCTCACGCTACGCCTAGGATGACTACGTCCAGGCGGCGTCCACCTCTGAGCCGTCGCCATTGCCGTCCTTCGTTTGAGCCGCTCTTCGTGACCCGCTCTGGGTGGCTGCGATGCAAGAGGAGTTTGACGCCCTGTTGCGCAACCGGACGTGGCAGCTTGTTCCCCGTCCCTGGCACGCCAACGTGATTACCGGGAAGTGGGTCTTCAAACAGAAGCTCCGTCCCGATGGTACCCTTGATCGCTACACGCGTGTTGGGTTGTTCGTGGCTTCTGACAGCGTGCTGGCATCGACTTCACCGACACCTTCGCTCCTGTCGTCAAGCCCGGCACGATGCGCACGGTTCTCCACCTTGCGGTCTCCCGTGCTTGGCCGGTGCACCAGATGGACGTCTCGAACGCCTTCCTCCATGGTCACCTCGAGGAGCAGGTCTTCTGCCAACAGTCCACCGGGTTTGTTGACCCGGCGCTTCCCGACCACGTGTGCCTGCTTTCGCGGTCCTTGTACGGACAAGCAGGCTCCGCGCGCTTGGTACCAGCGCATCGCGGCGTTTCTCCACCAGCTTGGGTTCCGCTCTACCCGCTCGGACGCCTCGCTCTTCGTCTATCATCAGGGCTCTGACACGGCCTACTTGCTGCTCTATGTCGACGACATCATCCTGACAGCATGTACGGCTGGTCTCCTCAGTCAGCTCATGACTCGTCTTCGCTCTGAGTTCGCCATCAAGGACTTGGGTCCTTTGCACTACTTCCTCGGTGTCGAGGTGGTGCGCCGTCCAGATGGTTTCTTGAAGGAAATGTGCCCTAGAGGCAATAATAAAGTTATTATTTATTTCCTTATATCATGATAAATGTTTATTATTCATGCTAGAATTGTATTAACCGGAAACATAATACATGTGTGAATACATAGACAAACAGATAGTCACTAGTATGCCTCTACTAGACTAGCTCATTAATCGAAGATGGTTATGTTTCCTAACCATAGACATGTGTTGTCATTTGATTAATGGGATCACATCATTAGGAGAATGATGTGATTGACATGACCCATTCCGTTAGCTTAGCACTTGATCGCTTAGTATATTGCTATTGCTTTCTTCATGACCTATACATGTTCCTGTAACTATGAGATTATGCAACTCCGCTTACGGAGGAACACTTTGGTACTACCAAACGTCACAACGTAACTGGGTGATTATAAAGGAGTACTACAGGTGTCTCCAAAGGTACATGTTGGGTTGGTGTATTTCGAGATTAGGTTTTGTCACTCCGATTGTCGGAGAGGTATCTCTGGGCCTTCTCGGTAATACACATCACATAAGCCTTGCAAGCATTGCAACTAATGAGTTAGTTGTGAGATGATGTATTACGGAATGAGTAAAGAGACTTACCGGTAACGAGATTGAACTAGGTATTGGATACCGACGATCGAATCTCGGGTAAGTAACATACCGATGACAAAGGGAACAACGTATGTCGTTATGCGGTTTGACCGATAAAAGATCTTCGTAGAATATGTAGGAACCAATATGGACATCCAGGTTCCGCTATTGGTTATTGACCGAGAATGGTTCTAGGTCATGTCTACATAGTTCTCGAACCCGTAGGGTCCGCACGCTTAACGTTTCGATGACAGTTCATTATGAGTTTATAAGTTTTGATGTACCGAAGGTTGTTCAGAGTCCCGGATGTGATCACGGACATGACGAGGAGTCTCGAAATGATCGAGACATAAAGATTGATATATTGGAAGCCTATGTTTGGACTTCGGAAAGGTTCCGGATGAAAACAGGACGTTACCGGAACACCGGGGGGTTACCGGAACCCCCCGGGGGGTCAATGGGCCTTGATGGGCCATATGGGAGAAGAGGAAGGGCCGGCCAGGGCAGGCCGCGCGCCCCCCCTCTAGTCCGAATAGGACAGGAGAGGGGCGCGCCTTCCCTCTTCCCTCCCCAAGTCCTAGTCCAACTAGGAGAAGGGAGGGAGTCCTACTCCGGTGGGAGTAGGACTCCTCAGCGCCCCTAGGGCTGGCCGCACCCCCTTGCTCCTTTATATACGGGGCAGGGGGCACCCCATGACACACAAGTTGATCTACGTGATCGCTCCTTAGCCGTGTGCGGTGCCCCCTCCACCATATTCCACTTCGTCATATCGTCATGAGCTTAGCGAAGCCCTGCGCCGGTGAAGTCATATCGTCCGAGCTTAGGCGAAGCCCTGCGCCGGTGGAGCATCATCATCGCCACCACGCCGTCGTCTTGACGGATCTCATCCCCGACGCTTTGCTGGATCGGAGCCCGGGATCGCCATCGAGCTGAACGTGTGCAGAACTCGGAGGTGCCGTGACGCTCGTACTTGGATCGGTCGGATCGTGAAGTCGTACGACTACATCAACCGCGTTGTTATAACGCTTCCGCTTACGGTCTACGAGGGTACGTGGACATACACTCTCCCCTCTCGTTGCTATGCCATCACCATGATCTTGCGTGTGCGTAGGGAAATTTTTGAAATTACTACGTTCCCCAACATTTCTTCCTTCATCAGCGGAAGTACGCTCACGAGCTCCTGGAGCGCGCCGACATGCTTAACTGCAAGCCCGCCGCTACACCTGTTGATACGAAGGCCAAGCTTTCTGCCACGGATGGTTCTCCTGCTTCGGATGCTGCTTTCTACCGGTCTATCGTTGGTGCTCTCCAGTACCTCACTCTGACTCGACCGGAAATCCAGTATGCCATGCAGCAGGTGTGTCTTCATATGCATGCTCCTCGAAATGTTCACTGGGCTGCCATCAAGCGGATTCTCCGCTATATCTGTGGCACTATGGATCTTGGCGTCACGCTTCACGCCTCCGCCGACACCGCCCTCACCGCCTACTCCGATGCAGATCGGACGGGCTGCCACGACACTCGCCGCTCCACTTCGGCTATTGTGTCACCTTGGACCCTCACTTATCTCGTGGTCGCCCAGCGGCAGCCTCGGTTTCGCTCCAAAGGCTGAGGCTGAGTATCGTGCGGTGGCCAACGCCGTCGCTTAGTGTTCGTGGCTTCGCCAACTGCTTCAAGAGCTCTCTTGCCCTGTTGACCGTGCCACGGTGGTCTACTGCGACAACGTCTCGGCGGTCTACCTCTCCGCTAACCCGGTGCATCATCGACGGACCAAGTATATTGAGTTGGATATTCATTTTGTTCGGGAACAGGTGGCCCTTGGCCATATTCGTGTTTTACATGTTCCTACTTCCCAACAATATGCAGATATCATGACCAAGGGCTTGCCTGCAGTGTCATTTGAGGAGTTCCGGTCCAGTCTTTGCGTCAGCCGCGGTGCCGCTTCGACTGCGGGGGGTGTTGAGTATATGTGCTGTGCATATTTGTGTATTGGGCCCACCTCCTAGTTGCCTTGTATAGTTAAGGTCATGGCCTACTCCTATATATCATATATACGTGCGTTTGCACCTGAGGATACAACATGTAATTCCCACATCATACAAAAACAACCAAGTTCGAAAAAAGGTTATGAAAACAACCAAAAAGAGCACGGTTTTTTATACATATATTGTGCTTGATCCGCGGGTCTTCAGAATCAGCTGTTACCATTCAACACACAAACAATTCTTACACGCCAAAGATGATCCAAATTATATACATATATGAGGACAACATGGTATATATATACAGAGATATATGGACAGAATGAAGTACGTACAGTCGGCCATATAACTTAAATCCATTTCAAGAGCTCCCCTGCATGACGCGCTTCTCAACACCCGCCACCGCCGCCGCCGCCACCGCCGCCACCACAGCCTCCGCCACCACCTCCTCCTCCGCAGCCTGCGCCACCACCTCCTCCTCCGCAACCTGCGCCACCTCCTGCGCCACCGCCTCCCCAGTGGCTGCGGCGCCGTCTCGGCTTCCCCTCCCCGTCGTCGGCTCAGCCGAACACGGCAATTGCCACGATCGCTACCGCGGCCACGAAGACGAAAACCAGACCCACGACGGTCCCGGGGGAGTGCTGCAGGGGTCCGGCGGCAATGCCTCCAGCCACAGCGTGGTCCAGCACCCTAACCATTGTATGAGCTGGTTGAGCTTTGTGTTTGTGAGCTAGGAAGCGGTGGTCGACTACAGGTATTAAAAGGCCAAGAGTCTGTACCTGGAGGTACAAGAAACAGAAATGTCAAGTCTTCGCTTGCGTTTTCTACACTCTTTGCATCGCTGTAAGCAGATATACTTCCACGCACAACAGTACGTGCCACGCGTGGCGCTTTCTATGTCATTATCTTGATTATTTGAATGGATCCATTGATGTTATGCCGATTGTATATTGCTGATAGAGCGGGGGGAATCCTCTCCTGGGATTATTGTTGCTGATATTGACTGAGCTTTTTTATAAATAGCGGCCTCTATCGAATGTCCATATTTTTAGGCTTGCAGTAACGTTCTGAACTTCTGAGCAACTGCAAAATTTTAGACTAAAATATGAGAGTCGGTAACATGCAATTCTGGACATCTCACATTGACATTTTTTTGTTAGAGAAAATAAGAGAGAATAGAGAATTAGCAAAAGGAAATGCAAATTGAATAGTCCCTGGAAAATTCTTAGACGCGTAAACGATTGAGTCGAGTGGAACTTGCACGTCACCATCGTGTTGACCAAATGGCAATTTCTTAGCAACTGCTGGGTAACATGAAACTTGGCTGACGACGTACAAAATATCAGTTCGAGAAAAAATATATATACAATACATATTTTTTTAGAAGAATATACAATACATATATGACCGAGTACTAGCTGCAACCAGCTATCGCCTTTAGCACGAGCGAGTGCCGCGCCTATAGGCGAGCACAAACGTGTCGAACTGATAATATTATTCTGGGTTTTACCCGCTCGTTCTAAATATAAAGTGTATTATTTTTTTAATGTCAAACTTTGTATTTTGAGTTTTGACCAATTTTATAGAGAAAAAATATCAACATCTACAATAGAAATAAACAAAATATGAAAACATATTTGATGGTGAATATAATAATGATACTAATTTGATATTGTAGATATTAATATTTTATCAATAAACCTGCTCAAAGATAGAGAACTATGGATTAAAAAAACTATACATTTATATTTTGAAATGGAGGAGTATATTCAGAAAGAAATTATACAGTTGAGTTCTCATAATTGCTCTCATAAAAAGTATCCCCCAATTGTTTATGAAAATGTTCATGCCATAAAAAATCATTTGAAACTTCCATGCATCTATCCGCTTCAATTTTGCACATGGATTGTTGCGATTATAGGTTCAACCATCTAAGAAAAATGTAGCAAAAGGTAAGAAAATCATGGCCAAGACTTATCCACAAAACTTTCAATATTTCTTCAATGGATGGAAAATGTTATTTTTTGGTACGAAAACATTTTAAAACATGTTCCATTCCATCGGAGATGTCCATGCGCATTGAATACTATATCTACGCAACTTTTGAAACATTGCTTCAATGAATACAAATATGATGTATATAAATATATTTAATGTAAATGTTGTCTGACATCAATAAAGTATGTACATGTAACCCATTAAAAATGTTGCATAGTCTAGGAACCAAGATGACAAACACTCTTATGTGGAATTTTATATTTTTGTTCAAAATTTAAATATTGATACAAGCTAAATGACATAGAAAACTTGATAAATAGTATATAACATAGACATTCTTGTAAAATGAAATCAATGCAATGTTTGCTAGGAATAGAGATAAAATTTGAAAAGTAGAAAAATATAACAAAAAGGTACATGCGAAAATGGTTAAGAAATGAAAGAACAAAGAAATATAATAAAGAAAAAACAAAGAAGGAAAATACAAAAAATGGAAAACTCAGTGATATGATGGGTTGGCAGTTGATGGTGGTGATGGTGGGCGTCGGGGGGTAGGTGCGTTGTTGCTTCCCGTAGTGGACATACATTAGGGATTTTATGTCAGTTTAGCACGTGCGAGCCTATGAGCCTTATCGGAGTTGGATCGTGCGATGCCTTACGCCATCTTCCCCCAACCGAGATAACAATTTTGCTCATGGGTATGCGTACCCACGGTACCCTACCCAAAAAACAACAGTCATAGATGAGACTTTGTATCCACATGCAATTGTACCCATACTACAAAATGTACGTGTAGGGCATTGGTATGGAATTATGCCCATGAATAACCTAATGGATTCCCAAAAAGTTTAATATAAATACAAATCCTATTACATGTGGGGTTGAGGAACCTACAATGTCTACATATTGCAAAACCCTCTCTCTCTCTCTCTCTCTCTCTCTCTCTCTCTCTCTCTCTCTCTCTCTCTCTCTCTCTCTCTCTCTCTCTCTCTCTCTCTCTCTCTCTCTCTCTCTCTCTCTCTCTCTCTCTCTCTCTCCCCATCTCATGATCCCAGCCACCTCTAGGCTCCACAACTTCAACCCTCCATTGTGTGCCTCCCATGTCGCCACCTACGGGACACCAAGCTGGTAAGAACATATATATATGTACCTTGTCATTGACTAAGCCTTAGTCGCGAGAACAAATAATTAATCGGTTCATAAATTATACAACAACTTCTTATTGTTTGGGTGACGTTTTATTTTTAAAACTATTTGAAAGCCGCGCATGTTGTTGCCAATATATCTAATAGTTAAAAGGTAAGAAGTTATGCAAAAAATGATATCCATTGGTGATCATTGGAAGTGGCAAAACTTTGATGCCACGTATAGAGCCATCACAAGTTGCCAACTAACTATTTTAACCTACTATAACTTTCTATTGGTATGGCTGCCTTATTGTGGATAGAAGGACGATATGGCAGGCGACCATAAAATAAATCAGTTAAGAGCATGTGGATGCTACTTTTTCACGTTCCTCGTGATTATTACAAGTATTCCTATTTAATACCTAGAACGGAGGTGACACATGTCACAGAGTACTTAGTGGCCATTATAGGACGTGTAATATACATCTGTGGCCCTAAAAACAATCGCATTTACCAATGATTTAGTAACAATCTCCTATGAAAATTTATATCATCCAGATTTTTCTATTTGTGCATATCTAATTATGCACTAGAAACTCTTTCGAGATATTTGGTAGACCATATGACTTAGATGTGCCCACCAACATATTTACGTATATTAGCAAAACATATACGAACACGCACATACATATACTATAACCAATGAAAGTTTTACAAAGTAATCTGCGAAAACTTGTGTTTATTTTAATTCCTAACATGCATGTGATTAGGTCTAAAGGACTTTAAAGGTTTGGTCTCTCAGGAAAACTCATATTTGCTTTATATAATATGGTCTAAAGTCAGCGCAATGTAATTGTATTTTTATATAACAGACACTAGACCTATATGACAATGGACACATATTTATTATTAGAAAAATTTCATGTTGTTAATTATGCTAACAAAGCTCTGAATATAATTACTAAAGATGAAATAAAACTTTAGTATAAATACAATTTACCATAACTCGAATCGGTCCCAAAAATATTCGCTCGCGGATAGGATGTCTGAAACAAGCAACTGGACTTGCAGAAATTATGGGGAAAGGGGGGCTCCCATCGATCATCACATCAGGCGTCGTCGACATGGATGCATCCGACGCTTCGCCATATGAAGAAGAAGATGTGGAGGCAAGATGGGTTGGAGCTGGGATGATTTCGGGAGAGAGATATGGAGAGCAGATGCGACAACGACTGTGTCTCCAGTGCCATGGTGGGCTGGGTCAGAAAGAAATAGAGAGAAAGGATGCTGGTTCAAGTCCTTTTCTATTCTTTTTTACAGAAAATAACAAAGATGGAGTTTTGAAATTACTTAGGGGGAAATAATTTTCAGTTGAGATGAACATTTATATGTGGCATCTCTGATATGTTTCCATGTTCCAGTATAGACCCCAAAAAGTTTAGCAAGAATTTTGGAAATAAATGACAAAAAAGACATATGGTGGTTTGAACTAGAGGTGGTTGCTCCAAATGGGTTCAAATGGTGGATATGTTTGGATCTCACAAACAATATGGAAAGGGTATGTGCAAGGTTTGGGGTGAAGAATTGAAGTAGAAGATCAAAAAGGAGAGGGGGCGGAGTTATTTATTTGGCATTTCAAAAAATGGAGAAAGAAAATAGGACTAGGGGTATAATTAAACACCCCGATAACCCGGTACTAACAATGTGTTGTGTTGATGATGTCATGATGATGCAAAAATAAAATAACAATAAATTTCCAAATTTAGAGAAAACTCCAAGATGTAATAATTGATCCCTCTCAATAGGTATCTCGCCCCGTGATCCAGCCGAGACACAGGGAAAATGAGAAATGCAAGTGGAGAAGATATCTCATTCCATGTTGATCTTATCGATCCCTCTCAATAGGATTACACTCAGAATATGAGTTGAGGGAAGATGATCTACTTGACGCAGTGCAATCCTCTTGACATTGATGTCCCTTATTTGATATTGTCATTGCACAATGAAGGAACATAATGGAAACTCGATATGGAAAATCAAGCCGTTCATGGTCAAGTGAGCAAAAAGTATATGGGAAATAGACAAAGAGAAAAAGGACCCAACCAATGAGACTCTAAGTGTTGAATGACTAGGAGAGAAGAGACTTAAAATCACATGAGTGTTAAGAAGGAAATAGAGTTATACGAGGATGAATAAAATAATTCTACTTGGAACTATCCAACACATTTTACAGGAAAATAGCACTAGACTCGATATCGACCGTTAGCGAGGTTACCCTACAGACATTTGTGGACTCGCTACTCCGTTAACCATTCGTAACGAAGCGGCTAAGGTTTCGGAAGCTAAGCTCTAATACCAACTTGTAGCACCTCGTGACTGGCCCTATGAGAATTTAGCAATGTTCCACTAGCTTCCATATAGAACCAATCCCAAGAACACTAAAGCTTCACACAATGAACATGCCAAAACCTGGGTGCCGTGTAGAACATTTGATGTTACAATATAGATAATTAAAAAATCTGTAACAACAACAATAAACATATATAATAACTCGTACAACCAGGGCCTTTCGACCAAGATTCATTTCATACAATAGAAGCAACTAAACCTAGACATGTAAAGAACATCAATTGCCTTAAGAAGGCTCAAAGTGAAGCAAATAGCGTCAATAACCTTGCCAGACCGTTGTCTGTGGGATAACCAGCTAATATTGTCCATCACCGTATCTGTAAGTATTTCTTATAGCAAGGTGAGTACATGGTGTACACCAAAAGTCCCATTACCAAGGGTACTCGCACTAACAATGTTGGGAAACGTAGTAGAAAACAAAAAAATCGCCCTACAATCACCCAGGAACAATAGGAAGATGCATTAACGGTTTGGATATCGATAGTTACCGACTTCGCGTTGCAACGGAAGTAGACGAGTCCATGTAGATAGTGCTTGGAGTCCCTCGAAACATAGATGAATAATCCCATGAACCGCCCATGAACAGTCCCTCGAACGAATGACCGAAAGCACGACCTCTCTATGAGTTGCAAGCGTACAGTCTTCATGATCCGGCAGCGCTTCACCGTCCAGAGCTAATCGTTGCCGGATAATTAGAGAGAGGATATTAGAACCACTCTGGGATTCTAATTATGAGGATTAGAGGATCTAGGTCAAGCTTTAATTGATCAAATAGGACCTAGAGGAGGCTCCAAAACTTGTGTGTCCAAAAGTTCCCAAAGCCTCTAGTATATATAGGTTGGAGGGGAGAGGGGTGGTACAACACAAGGGGAGAAAGGACTCCTGCCTTGCACCGGCCTAGGAGGTGAGGAGGAGTCCTCCCCCACTCCAATTCGGCCTCCCTAGGAGGAAAGGGGGGCGCCACACCCGATTGGGCCCTTGTGGCCCAATTCTCCTTCCACCACTTGGCCTTTTAAGGCCATTGATATTTAATTAAATATAAAATCATCCTAAAAATTTCTATAGACATTTATTATTAATTTAACATCACAAAACATTTTCCACCTATATATTATTTAGGGTCTTTTACATTTGTGTCCCTAAGTCGAACCCACTACTCGGATTTGCCCCTAGTTTCGAAGCATGCTCAAATTTGCCCCTCTGCCGTTATGTGCCATTACAGAAATGCCCTTCCGTGCCGTTTCCGTCTGGTCAATGGGCTTTGACCGTTTTCCTGACGTTTAATGGACATTTTTGCCCCTCAATGCACATGCCACTTACAGGTGGGGCCTACCCCGAGAAAAAGAACTCTCTTTCTCTCATCCCCTCTCTGACTTACACATGGACCCCGGCAATATAGAAAAACTCTCTCCCTCTCTCGGAATCTCTCTCTCCCTCTTGGCGGCTCGGCCGGTGGCCGGCGCCGGCGAGGGACAGCGTGCCTGCGCCTGAGGAACACAGTGGCAGGCTCGAGGTGGTACGACTGAGGGGGTGGAGCCGCCGCCCGCAGCTATCGCTGGAGCTATCATCCGAACTAAATCCTGAGAGCGCGTGAGATCTTCTGCCGGCGACGCCGTTGCTAGCCACCGCGGCCGGAGTCCAAATCGAGCAGCACGAGCATGTCCATGAGCTTTGGCGGGCGCCTCTCCTTCGTCCTGCGCAGTGGATCTGGCCTGGGGCTGCCCGTAGACGACGCCCGGGACGTCGAACTCCGCCATGGCCATTGCTCTTCCCGTCCTAAATTCGGCTGCTCTAAGCCATTCTTGACCTACCCGACCCCTGTTCCGTCGTCAAGGAAAGCAGGTGCCCCTACTCTGCTCTTCCCACACCCGATTCCGTGCCCGGAGCACCCTGACAGAATCCGGCCGCAATGACCAACCTTGGTTGGCTCGGTCGTGCACGCGCCCATCTACACCCTGCCGCTCCTAGTGAGCTTGGCGCGTCTCGCGCAACTTGCGTGCCTCGCGCAGTAGGCGCCGTCCTCCCACAGTCATCCTCCTCTCCTACGGCGAGCCGCCGGCGAGCGCAGGCGCTCACGACCGGGAACGCGTGGACCGAGGGTGTTTACCCTCATAGTGGGTCCTGTCGGGAGGAGATGGATGAGAGATTTTTTGTTTTTTCCTGGGTAGGTCCCACCGGTAAGTGACTGACCCACGGGAGGGCTGAGTTGGCCTAGTTTTCCTTTTATTTTTTAGAGGGGGTCCCGCATGTAAGTGTCACATGGATTCAGGGGCAAATTGTCCAACTAACGTCCAGAAAACGGTCAAAGCCCTTTGACCGGACGGTAACGGAGCGGAAGGGCATTTCTATAAGTGCACATAACGGCGGAGGGACATTTTTGAGCAGGCTTTCAAATTAGGGGTATATCTGATTAGGTGGTTCGAGTTAGGGACATAAATGCAAATGGCCCTATTATTTATTGGTAATACCCGGTATTGCCCGATAGACTCTGAAACCATTCCGGTGAGCCCAAAACGCTTCTAGTTCCACTCAAAACTATTTTGAATATTAATGAAACAATTCCACAAATAAATCCTTGATACTCTCATCGTACTAACACTCAGCAGATCATGATTACCTTAAACTTGTGACCCTATAGGTTCGGTAAAACATAGGCATGGACGATACCCCTTCGTTCAATGACCGATAGCGGAACCGTGGAAGTCCATATCTATCCCTATGAATACATGAATGTCATTCGAGCAAACCTTTGGTTATCATGTGATGTTCCCCTTGCTTCACCATACTTTACAAAACCTGTGGTGACATGTGTCGGTATCCTCTTGAGTCATACACATGCTCACTATACCGGTCTCCTCAATGCCGGTTTTGTTCTTCTTTCTCGTTGACATGTTCCGGCATCCCTGTGACATAGTCACATGTGTCTGACCAAACGATGATGAATGTCGTCACGCCGAGAGGTCCTTAAAAATATCTCTCCATCGCTGGAGGAGCAAATTCCACTCTCGAGCTATCGAGTACCTTGTCAAACTTTCCGATCAACCTGTAAGTTGTCGTTATGATCACCATGTTATAGATGAAGTATGACAAACCCCAAAGCCCTATAGTCATCTATATCAATCGTGAAGATGTTACTCATACAATAAAATCTTCATCTCCTCCATAGACAAAACATTTCCTTTGTCCTTCTGAGGTACTTGATAATATTAATAGCTGCCCGGTGAGCCAATCCAAGATCATTTTGGTACTTGCTACTAACACTTCAGTACATAAAAACATTTGTTTTGTACATATCATGGTTCTCATGATGAGTTCAGTTTCTAAGGTATTTAGAACTCCGATCATTTACACATGCTCATCAACTATCCTAGAACATTGATTTTGCTAAGTGTTGTACCAGGTGACATCCGGGAGATAACCTTTCATTATTCTCCATTTTAAACCTCGTTAAAACCTTGTAAATGTACATGCTTTGGTGTTAGCACAATTGGATGTCTTGATCTATCTCCGTAGATCTTGATGTCCAGTAAGCTATTTCACTTAAGTCTTTCATCAAAAATATATTTTTCAATGAATCCTTTTATTGTGCTAAAAAACTTTATGTCATTTCTAATCAATAATATGTCATTCACATATATGATTAGAAATTCTATATAGCTCCCACTAAACTTCTTGTATACAGAAGTCTTATCGTTCTAATGAAATTAAACTATTAAACTATTTCATTCAGAACGTTGATTCCAGCTCCTTGATGCTTGCTTCAAACCATAGATTGTCCTTTGAAGTTTGCAAACTTTTACTAGTATTTTTCCATCATAATCCATGCAACCAGCTCAGAACGATTTTGCCAGAATTTTAAGACAACCGAGTGTTATCTTCTTGGTCGGTATGACCTTGCCCGCCTTATGCTTCATGATCCGTTGGTACTCATGTGGACACGACACACTCCGGAAAGCCACAAGTTATAGACGGTTGCAACACTTGGTAGAGAACCTTTTAACTTGGTATTTTCAGTGAGAGATCACCCTAATATTTGACTACTGCGCAATTAAAGGGTGCAAACAACAAAGGGATAAACATCTCAGGAAATTCATAAAAGCATGATATGGTATAGCCCTGGGCGCCGGGAAGTCTTCATGATTTTCTTGAATCTTCGTTTGAAATGTTGTCGTGACAGTAAAAAAATCGTTGTCATGGGAGCCATTTCAAAAACGCTACCGTGGCGGCAATTTCAGAAAATTTTGTCATGGCACCAATAGCAGAAAACGCTGCCATGGCATGAAATTTTCAGCACCTCCTCCCCGTGCCTGGTACAGCTGCCTCACGCCTGAGTTCTTCGTGTAAGCTAGTCACCATCACCTGTAACCTGTAGGCTATCTCGACATCTATTACATTAAAGTGCCAATCTCGTGGCTCCAGCCATCATGCCGCACTGTGATGCGCAGGTCACTTAACATTACAACATATAACCATGTCATACATAATGTCATTATCATGACGAAGGCTATAACATATCACATGCAACCTGCATATGAGTTTTCCACTGAATCGCATATTCCAGGGTCATAGCAGTTATTGCATAGAATATAAACTCTTAATTGTGAACATGGAAATATAATAATACAATATTATTTCCTCTAGGTCATACTCCCAACAAACAATACATTAGGTATTGAAGTTATAATATTTAAGTGGTTTGCACTGCGTCAAGTAGAAACTCAACATTGAACACAATCCATACTTGGATATACACTCCAAGCTGAATTTCTGGCTTCTCGGTGATCCTCATCACAAGATGTTGGAGCCTTTGGACAATTCGAAATAATATCATATGTCAAGAAGGTGCTCATGACATCACCTTTTTCTTTAATAGCTTTATTTTTCATTTTGGCAATACCAGATTAAGTGCATAGCCAAACCATAATGGGGATATGCTAGCTTTGTTAGACATGTTATGAACATCGTGACATATTCTCCATTCCAATGTAAATACTACATATTTATATAAATGAAAAGGATATGTGGTCGGGGCCTTTCTTAATGGTTTTTTGTTGGAAATGGTAAATATATATTAGACTTTGTCTATAGAGTTTAGTTAGGTAAACAACTAATACGGTGGCCCGCACAAATGTGCGACAATATCTTTGATTGCTTTCTAATATTCTAAATAAAATTTTCATCTCCTTTGAGTATTTAACATTATGTATATCAATTAAAAAGTATGAGTTAGTCTCCGCTGCAAACCATCCTGTTGAAAAACTTGAGGAGGTATGTACAAAAACAAATCCAACATTCATGTTGATGTATACTTCGTCACTAATTCATTGATGATGTTTTTTCTCATACCTCATAGTGAGTTCAAGATTGAACATCATTTTTACACATTTATAAAGCATTAGTTCCCCAACATATTCTTTCCTAGTACTTTCAAATACTTAGAAACATAGCTTTCACAAGTTTCTACTAGATATTTCTTCTTCATGGCCTTGCCTTTGTATCAAAGAAGTGAAAAAAAAAATACTCGCCCTAGATATGAACACAAAATGTGCAGAGCATCGGTATAAACTTTGGTGAATGCATTGGTAGCTCGTCCGAACAAGCAACCCAGTGCATTGTTGTGGGATTTGGTTGCAATATATTGTGACCAGCTTCGGTTACATCAAACATGAATATTTTAACTAATAATAGGAGAACTGAAATTTAAAATACATATAATTTATTAGATTTAGTTATATATATTTGTAAATATTTATTTAATATAAGTAGCATAACATAATGGAAATGGCTAAGCTTTTTCAGTGCTCCCTCTGTATGTTTGCATGTTGAGGTGGTATGTTTGTATTTTTCAAACATTGTACGATGTAGATGCGTGCCCATTATACTTGGCCATGGGAAGACCGGCCCGGACGGCCCGACCCGACCCGGCCCAAAAATCCCGGGCCCGGTTGAGCCCGAGTGTGCCATCGGGCCGAGTTCGATCCTGAAAATTGAGCCCGACAGGTATATCGGGCCAGGCTCGGGCTTGTGCAAAACTGGTTTTTAGCCATAGCTGGGTCCGGCCGACCGGGCCATGTTGGGCTTTTTCGAGCTCAGACCCAATTTAGTAGGCCCGACAGTCGGGCTAGGCCAGGCTCGGGCCTGGATTTTTTGCACCGGGCTTTTTTTGGCCCGGCCCGAGGTGTGCCCAGGTATAATGCCCATACACGCATACACTCACGAACTCACCCATATGAATGCACGCACACCCTAACCCTATGAGCACACCTTCGAGATACTGAGCCGACACAACATCTTGAGATTGACGAAGTCAACACAGATGCCTTCATAGTCGATGGAAACATCTCCTCCCATTGAATGAACATCGCCGGAAAAGTCTAGCCAAGTGTAGGACTTGAATCCTGGCGGGCTGGTTCCTCCACAAAATCCTAACCATCTGAGCTACACTCAGTTCACAGCATGTTTGCGTGTTGAGAGACCTAAGTTAACCAGGATCAACTATTTAATTAAGTACCATAAATAACAAGACAAATTGTTTCAGTAAAATAATATACTCACTTCATTTGGAAATACTTGTCAGAGAAATACATGTATTTAGATGTATTTTAGTTCTAGATACATCCATTTTTATTCATTTCTGCGACAAGTAATTCCGGACGAAGGGAGTATATGCTTAATACAATTATACACATGAGTACAATGTATGTTGAGAGAAATAAGATAATGAGGATCAACTATTTGATTATATAATGACAATAAAAATTGTTTCAGTAAAACAATATACTTCGTAGGCACACCATATATAAGGGTGTTGTAATAATAGTACTAGAGAAGGCACAGTAGGCTGGAATACATGGCTGTAATATTAAAGCGCTTATCATAGTTGTCCCCGCTCCAGAAGGACTCGTATGCACGATGCGCTTCCTTTAGCACTTAGCAGCCTCCACCACCGAAAACAATAACGACGGGTTGGGCCTTGCGTTTCTTTTTGTGCTTGCCGTCTGACTTGTCCGCCCCATCGGAGCAGCTGAACACGGCGATGGCCACGACCGCGACGACGGCCACGAAGGCGAAGGCTAGACCGATGACATTGCCGGGCGCGGTGAAGCCCTTGTTGTCGGCGAGGTCCAGCATCCTAACCATTGCTGCGACTTGGATTGAGCTTTCTGCGAATGGAGCTTATATGGCTTTGCTGGCGAGATTATCAGGGTGGTGACCTTTATTTATAGGCTTGGGATCGGAGAAGCAAAGCAGGAGCGTCAACTTGTTAACTTATTTTGTGCTCAATTTTAACCTTAGATTTTATGCTCAATTTTAATCTTAAATTTAACTAATAAAATGTTAATGCATGTAATAAAAAATAATATTATTAAAAACTATATTCAAATACGAATCCAACAATATAATTTCTAATGACGTGCGTTATTATTTTCTTAGTTAAATATATGGTTAAAGTTTGGTACAAAGAGGCCTGCTCCGGTGCTCCCCCCTAACCTAATTTCGGAGGGGTATTTTTGTCCCCGTGATTTTGTTTTTTTTTCTGGCCCGCCGTACAGATCCAAGCCCTGTATAGCCCAGACCGTATACGTACAGTACCTGGTCCGAAAAAAAACATCACACGACCCCACGACCACGTAGGACCTGCCGGATCCAATCATTCACGCAGCTCCATCAATCTCGCGAGCATTCACGCAGCTCCATAATTCACGCGGTAGATCTCCAGCGGGGCGCGCAGGGCTATCTCGTCATCGGCGATCTCGTCGGACAGCGGGTGCGGCAACATCTTGAATCTCCAGCGCTCACAGGTACCGCATCCTGCATCCCCCCGCACCCCTCTAGTCTCGCTCGCGGCAACATCGAACGAACTGCCGCCGTCAGATATAGTGGTTAGCCTAGCGGGGAGGGTAACCTACCTACCCGGCGGTGCATGCAATCGTGGATCTTGTTCCGGTAGTGCTGCTCCTCATGATCTGGGTTTATTCAGTGTAGGATTCACGTAGCGTCGGTTGTCGTCGGCTGTGTCTACCAGGACTATCATTATTTGATGTGGCGGCTAACCTAGGTATCCGGCGGCAGAGGTAATCACAGATCTAGCTAGGTTTTGTAGTGCTGCTCCTCGCGATTGAAAGTGATCACGACGGGTGCCGTGGCCATCTTCCTGGCTTGGTTTGGCAGATCTGAACGGCCTCGGTTGGGGTTGTTTACAGAACATCCGTGATCGTTAGCTTTGTGTTGATATTTCATCATTGATAATGTTTTCATCATTTGTTGTAGGAAATGGCGGACGAGGAGTTAACTGATATGATGGTAGACATGGAGTTTGGAGAACTGATGAAAGACTGGATAGAAGATTGGTCACATGATGACAATTCAGATCTTGGAAATCAGTCAGAGAATGGGAACGAATGGGAAGATTTTAATGTGAGTGGCATTACCATGTTGTAATTTTTTGGTGCCATCGTACAACATTATATTTTTGTGTTGAAAATTTGTAGATGGATGAGCATGATGATGGTCAGGAAAACAATTCGGAGCTCTCAAATGAAGATTACATTAGTCAGGTACGTAAGTGAAAAAATTTATTGGCATGCAAATTGAATTCATTCTGGAATATTATATGATAAGTAATTATGTATTTGTGTTGTATTTTTCAGTTCATTTCCGAATGTCATAATGCATACGACTATTACGGTGAATCCGACGCGGAGACAGGCCTTAATGACGAATCATCAGATGCACCTGATTCTGGGGATTTGCAGTCGTTGGTCACCATGAGTGAGGTATTTGTGTAATCAATGTTCTATGAAAGTAATGTTAAACCATACAAAACAGTTTTCATGGCTATGTTTTGATTGTGTAGGTGACAGATGATGGTGGGGTAATGAATGTCCAAGATACTGCCAGTGCAGATGATAAGAGGGATATGTTCATGCAGATAATGGACATGACTTTTATGACTCGTGGATGCTGCGATGATTTCTACAACAGCTATGCTAGAGCTAATGGTTTCAGCATTAGGAAGAATAAGGTCAGGTATACCAAAACCGAGGCACATCTTATGCATTATAGGAGGTTTGTTTGTTCCAGACAAGGGAAACGTGACAACAAGTTGCTAACCGAGGAAGGGCACAGCCGTCGGCTCAGAGTCGAGACACGCTGCTTTTGCGAAGCACACCTGACTGTCAAGCTTGACCAAAAGCGTGGGGTTTGGTATGTTGCAAGTTTTGAGGACAAGCATAGCCATATGTTGGCAGGACCGGACGAGGTACCTTTTCTTTGGTCCCACAGAAAAATCAAAGAGTTTCAGAAGCATGAGATAATGTCCATGGGAGCTGCAGGGATTAGAATTCACGACATGATGGATTCCCTCATCAGCAAACATGTATGGTATGGCGGTGTTGGTTTTACCCGGCGTGAAATATACAACCTTTGTGCCAGGGAGAAGAGGAAGCTGCTTTCAAAAGCTGATGCCGCCACATCCATAGGCATCATGGTCAGTAGGAAACAGAGGGATCCTAGCTTCTTTTTCGAGTACATGCTAGATAAGGAAGGACACTTGAATAGGATGTTCTGGTGTGACTCCCAGTCTCGTCATGACTATGAGGACTTTGGCGACGTGCTTGTATTTGACAGCACGTACAATATGAACCGCTATGGTATGCCATTCATACCTTTTGTTGGTCTTAACAATCACCGGAAGACCACTGTTTTTAGTTGTGCCATAGTTTTGGACGAGACCGAACAGACATACGTGTGGCTGCTGCAGACTTTTTTGAGGTCCATGTGTCAAAAGATGCCGAAGAGTGTAATCACAGACGCCGACGCTGCGATGATCAAGGCAATTCGTGAAGTCTTGCCAGACGTGTGGCACCGTATATGTACGTGGCATATAGAAAAAAAATATGGAGATTCACCTCAGTCCCAAGTCCTTGAAGGAGTTCCGAACCCTTCTGTACTACATCACGTCCACGACCACGTTTGAGGAGAGATGGCACGCGTTTACCAAAAGATGGCAGTCGGAAAAAACAGTAACATGGTTGAGACGGATGTATAAGAAGAGCAGACTATGGGCCGCGGCTTATCTGACAAAGGGGTTTTGGCTTGGCATGAAAAGCAACCAGCGGAGTGAAAGCCTAAACTCATGCCTTCACCTCCACCTAGACGGTGAAATGACCCTGGTGGATATGATTTTGCATTATGAGAACGCCGTTGTACGTATCCGTGAAAACGAGACGCGAGATGACTGCACGGCCTCACAGAGTTTACCGGTGCCAGTTACTAGCTCGAGGGAACTTGAGATAGCTGCTTCTCACGTCTTCACTCCAGCAAACTTCTATATGTTGCAAGATGATCTTAGAAAAATTGATGGCATGGAGATTGTAGAAATTAAGCTGGGAGACGGGTCACAGCAGTACATCATGGCCTGGAAGAATAACCGAAATAGCCGTTTTTGGGTGGAGTATACAGCAGTAAATTCCGCAGAACCTATACGGTGCAGCTGCAGAAGAATGATTCGAAAGGGTCTACCTTGCAAACACATATTCCAAGTACTGAAGTACTTGAACATATCTGAAATACCAAAGTGTTTAGTTCTTGTTCGGTTCACGAAACAAGCAAGGTTGGGACTGCCCGCGAGGCGTACAAGCGATCTGTTGGGATATGGTTGGACTGGGGCAGAGGAAAGAATGAAATATAGCCAGGTCAGTGTGTTAGCTTCAGAAGCTATGCATGCGGCATGCAAACACCCAGCTTTGTGGGATCAGTTACAGGATAGTTTGAAGACTGTGATAGCTAAGAGTCATGAGTATGATCTGCTACAGGAAAATTTGAGCAACAATATAAATGACTTCAGTAAGTGTGCAGTTGAATATGTAGACGATGGTGAAGGCAACATGGTCGCAGTTAAAGATCCTATGAAAGTGTCCAGCAAAGGTGCAACAAAGGTAGATGAGAACCGCCCTGTCTCGAAAAATGGTAGACCACTCTCTTTTGATGAGTTGAAAACCCGGTGTGGCGCTTGCAAATTGCTAGGACACACTAAACGTAGCAAGAAATGCAAACTAAATCAGAAGTAAGTGTTTGTATGCATTCTGGATTATTGAAAAATTATCATTCATTAACTTATCTTGTCTTCTATGATGTGCAGAACAGTGGAGAAGGAAGAAGTGTAGAACACTTGCTTCAATTTTTTACGGATAAATCGAGTGAACATGGAGTATATCCTTTTCACATTATGGCATCAATTTTAGTTCGACGTTTAACATCGTGTTTGGCTCCTATATATATCTTCTATACCTAAATAGCTAGCCCCCACTACTAGATTTGTCTACACATGCGTGCTTCCACATCACCTCAATTATTTACAGCCTTCCGATCAAAATTGTGTGGCATCAAGGAATCATGCATGTGCTCATAAGTTACTTTTTGCATTAATGTAAATTATGCCACCTCATTGGTCATGCATGTCTTATTTTCCCAACGCATGCATGCATTTTTTGCATTAACCTATCAACTCAAACAACGCCACTTCATCAATCATGTCTTCTATTTGTGGGGATTTTTTTCTCTTTTATACATCATTTTGCCACACACACTTCTTTTAAGTTTTATCATTTTTAACATGTAAAACTCTTACATTTAATTTCATTGGTTTTAAGCACTAATTTATGGATTGGTTTTAACACGGTTCCTGCAGCAACGCGCGGGGCATCATCTAGTTGTAGCAACTCGATCGACACTTTGTTTAGTGGGAGTGTCAAATTTTTACATCTCTAAATAAACAACAAAATCCGACCTAAATAAATTAGCTATGAATTAGAAAGAATATTGTACATTTCCCCTCCCCACGTCCTAACTGCCATTAAATCACCTAACTTACCACTCCCCACCACACATTGACCCACCTACCTCGCCTGCCGGTTCGAACTCCCCTTATCCCCACCTACAGTAGATCGAGAAAACCCCCGCCGGCGACCGCTGCAGCCGCCTCCATGGAGAAAAGCCTCGGCTGGCAGAGAGCGATGATGAAGCTCGCCGGCGATGACGAGGGGTGGCGCGCCCAGTTGGCGGAGGTGTGCGGCTGGTTCCCCAGCGCGGAGATGTTGGTCAACCACGCGCATGGCCTCGTCAAAGTCCTCACCGACGCCGAGAAGAAGCGCGCCTTCCCCTACGGCTGCGGTGTCCCGCCGGCTCTCCTCCTCGTCTGGGCAATGCGAGAGGCCACGCTGAGCGACTCCCCTGTTCAGCGTGCAAGGTGGTGGATGTACCGCTCCACCACCATGACGCTGCGGCCAGATCCAAGCCGCGCGTCGCGTCGATGGTGGAGCGATCGACGCCGAGCTCGCTATCCCTGCGCCCGTGAGCCCGGACTACCAGGTCCGCCACGCGTGCAAGCCAGTCTGTCGTTGTTAGCTCGGCGTCGTGGAGGACGACGTGGGCGAGGTACTGCTCATCCCCGATGACCCCGAGGAGGGCGAGGAGGACGCCGTGCAGATGGTAGCGCCGGTTGCCGTCGAGGGTGGCAAAACAATGCCCATCGACGTCGAGCTCCTTCCCCTGCACCCTGACATAGTGAAGGTGGAAGAAGAGGAGGTGGCTCAGGATCAGGTGGCACCGGCGGTGGTCAAGAAGAAGGCTTCTCCGTGTGTGGTGCGCCGCTCACGCCGCCTCAAATTTCTGAAGAAGTGAAGATGGGCACAGTTCCTGAAAGAGGATGAAGCTACTGGTTATCTTAAGTTAGGTATGTTGTTATATGTTTCAGCATATAAGTTAACATTATTTTGGGTTTTATGTTGGTTAGGTATGCTTTTATATGTAAGCATATAAGTAATGCAATCGGTACGGTTTGGTCGGGTTCTTTGTGGCTGAAGAACTGAATATCTACTGCTCACCCTAAGTGCCAAGTTCAGTTAAATTTCTGAATATTGAATATGTATTGTTGCTTTGCTTCAGTGTTGCATGGAAGCTGCTAGATGTTGCTCCTATGTTGCAACAAGACAATGAACTAGTCTGCTACATAAATCAGTAGTGTTGCTAGGTGATGTGCCCATGTGCATCACATACCAAATATAGAACATGCCAAAAGTGCATTGTCTGTGAAATACAGGACATGCCAAAAGTGCATTGTCTGCCAAATATAGAACATGCCAAAAGTGCACTGTCTACCAATCATTATGGCCCCATGTTATTTATGCTGCAATCTCTGTTACACTTTGCCCATTAACTGAATAGCAAATAATTCAGCATCATTTCATCATGTCAATTACAATGATGTCAATAACTTTATGAACAATCTACTTGCTAACTATGACAGCAATCATAATGGCAAGCAGGCCAAGATACAGAAGACATCCAAATCCTAAAATCCTATCCCTATAGAGCAGTATCTCCTTGTGCATCTTAACCATTGCCCTCTTTTCTTTCTCATTCCTTTTAATTTCAGCTTCATATTCTGTAATCTTAGTCTCCAGTTTCTTGTTCTTCATGGCAAGATACTTAATGACTGACTTTGCTTTGCTATCCCACTCCCCATCAACCCATTCAACATACTCAGAAGTGATATCATCCTAAATAAATCATGAGCAATTCAAGTCATTTTATAACTGAACTTGTCGCTGCAAGCGTTAAACACTGAACTTTTTTGTAGCTTGACCGCAATAGCAGTACTAGTTTGAAGATCATGCTCAGTACACTAACCTCAAACACACATCCCCCAAGTGCGCTGCCAAAATTGTTTGCATCTATGCAGACACGGGCACTAGGAGTTTCCTGATGACCACATAGATGGAGCTTGTCATGGCCACAGGTGATGAATTATGGGCGATAATGCTGGGATGTAAAAAACAACGGTAATGAACTTACCTTTTTGCCACCAAAGTGTAGCACTGAAGAAATCCTAGCCGTGGGTTCTCCCGGCCCGCCGCCGCCCACGAAACCCCCGTCCCCTGTTCCACTAGATCCGCCGCCGCTGCCTCCTGTGCCACTGAATCCGGCCCACCTGCTTGCAGGACCCAGGGTTCGACCTAACTTGCGGTCGCCACCGCTCTTCTCGCCGCCGCCGCCGCCGCCCGATGCCCAGCTCGCTGTCATGCTTTCACCGTCGAGATTTGGAGGCGCAAATAGAGAGGGAGGGCTAGGGATTTGGAAAGGGAAACGAGAAAAGGGGAAAGATCGATGTGAACCTGGCAAAATGGGCTGGTGTAGCGCTGCCGGGAAGATAGCCCCGCCTGTGGGGCCCCTCACGTGGTTAGATGGGCCGTGCCTGGCATTATGGTGAGTACAGAAAAAGTTAATTATACATATAATAAAAAAACGACGGGTTTGTAAAACAAACTAGAAAAACATGATGTCTGATAACACACGATAGAGCCAACGAGCTGACATGACTAATTTTGATGAGTGTAATATTACATTTTGGCTTGATATATTTACTTATCTACCACGACTACTTTTCATAATAATGTGATGAGGGGGAATTACTGGGAGATTATGCAAGATGATGACATGCAGATAGCTAAGGCAGAATGCTAAGCTTGGTAGAGTTTAAAAAAAGTTAAGATTGTGAAATTTTTAATATGAAACTTACGAGAGCAGTTGAAGAGAAAAATAGAATATTATAAAAAATTGGAGAAGGAGAAAAATATTAAGCAAGAACAGTTGATAAGTGAAGCCGTGAAAAATACAATTATAAAAAATTGGAGAAGGAGAAAAATATTAAGCAAGAACAATTGATAAGTGAAGCCAAAACTTTATTGGTACGACCAAATTGTCTTCTCCGAGCGAATTTTATGACCGAATTGTCTTGTACGAGCAAATTGTCTGACAGACACATACACATGCATGTGCCCTGTTTATTACATAAAATGATAGAACCCCTAAATAATCATGCCGTCGAAACCTTCGACCGGACTAAATCCAAACCACTAAAACTTCAATCTTGCATGCCGCATGGATTCTTCAGGCGCGCCTTTTGCTTGCGATTTCGCGAATTTTGTTCTTCACACACTCCATCGTGTTTGAAGGTGACATAATCAACTCTGCGGCAAACGTCTTCTCCTTGCGTCAACGGTGGCCTGCAAAAAGTGACATAAAGGTTACATGAACCGAAGTTGCTACACCACCATAGTAGCTAGTCTACAAACGAAAATAACAGCATACCTATGTAAATTTGCGGGTGATTTTGTCCCCGTCCCAATGTTCTAGACATTCTGTGACAAAAAGGCCACAAGAGTTCCTGGTACATATGCAGACATTAGCGGTGGGCAATACAAAAATGTGTGTTGTTGTTTGATTGTGCATGATGTCCTATTAACTCACCCATCCTCTTGCTGGGGTATGTCATACTCCTTGATAGGCCACTTACTTAAGTCCGGATATTTTCCTGGTGTAATAAGATTTGCTTGACGCATATCCTGTGCTATAGCCATTCGCTGTAAAGAGGATAGTGTTACAAAACAATCATAAACAATATGTAAGAGCAATGGTACAAATGTTGGTTACATTACCAGTGCTTTAACAGTCCTCTCAGTCAGGTCCAGAGGATAGAGCGAATCGAGAACTTGGAATTCTTTCTTGATCATGTGCATGACCATGGTCATCCAGTGGCTATTGTCGATATTCAACGCGATATACGTCTACAGTGCAAAAAACCATTACGTAGCAAAAGAAATACTTGATGAACTATGCTGTAGTGATGAATCACAAACATTACGTACCTTATCACGCACAGTATACTCTTTCGTGACTCTATTAACTGCCCCAGCTTTGGTCAGAGCACTATCCATGTTGCAGCTAGATGGCAATGGATCGTCATTTGCGATAGCACGATCTACAAGGAATTTGAACCTCCACGCTGGACAGAGGTAACGATCATGACCAACACGCAGCTCCAAATGTCCCATATAAGCATCAATAACCTGCATAGAATATCAGCGCATTACATGTTGAGAGTTGAGACATAGATTTTCGAGCATTTTAAAAATAGGACAGTCAAGTAGTACTTACATCGTCCGACAACCATCTATGGCCTAGTACCGGTAGAATCCTTTCGGAAGTCAGAGTTATGCCACGGCCTTCACTGTAGTAAATTTTTTTGTTCTTGTTCTTCTCAGTGCTAGCAGCTAACTCGACAAATGAAACAACAACATCAATTATTTCCGGCGTCAACTCATCTGCCACAACCTCCGGCACATTATTGTTCGAAAATAGAGATGCATGAAATAATATGAACGTCAACAATGGTGATCATATGCATTGGTAGTAAATAAAAAAAATTAAGAATGTTAGTTACGATACCTCTAGTAGCAGTACTAGTACCAGAGGCTCTCTGACCACGGCTGGTACGCCTGCCGGGCTTTTCAAGTGCGAAGGGGGATTCAAATTTCTTGGGAACGGTCCGCTTCCGCTTACCGGACATAACCTCGTCATCCTTATCGATTGTTGCACCCTTTTTTCCATTCGCCTTAGCCATGAACTTGCTGACAGAAGATGGACAAATGTCTATGTCTGATGAAGGTGCTACAGTAGAAGTACCAACCACCCAAGGGTTTTCCGTGTAGCCCCACATACATCATTACGCTTAAAAGGTGAAGCTTCCTTCTATCCATTCAGCTTCGGTGGGGTTTTCTGTTTCGAAAACTAAATCGTGTGAACATTTCTGGACAAAAAAAATTAAACGAGAAAATTATAGACAGAAAGATAAATACATAGTACCTAGTACCTCAGGTACGGTTTTATGGTCGGGAAGCACTATATCAGGCTGCGTCATGACAATGATCGGGTGTCCATCACTGTCCATGTCTTCCTTGTACACGAATTCCTTATTTTCATATGGACCGTTCTCGAACGAATCCACTTCGTCCGGATCATTCTCCGCGGATGGCACGGCAGCAGCCGGCTTGTACATGACACCTGCTTTGTTCAACTTCTCCAACAACCTCTGCAATAAAAATATAATCTTAGTAATGGTAGCATGGTTTAAAACAGCAAACATACTCTAAACTATAAAGTTTGGGTGTGACACCTCAGCAACTATATCAGGAATTTGCCTCATCTCGGTGTGTATGAAGTCCATGCACCGCTTCATTACAAGCTCCATCAAATCTTCCGACAATGCGGCTGTCGTCGACTTCTTTGCGTTTCCAGTTGCAGGCTTGGTTTTGGCTTCATGGTAGGCGATTATTTGGGATGTCGGGCCCTGAGCCCTATACTCTGGGTGATATTATTTTCGATCTGCATGCGATATTGAAGTACATGTGATGAATAAAAAATAAATAGTATTAAGTTACTAAACATTTAAGAAAGACGAAACACAATGACTTACCCTTACGTTACCACGGCCGCGCCCATTATCAAAGTCGAACCTATCTCTCCTAGTGGCTGCACCTTCTGTCCAGTTCCTCATAAGAGGTTGTATGGACAAGTTGGGATTATAGGCGCATTCGCCTTGGACCGGTTGCACCTTTTCCCAGTACAAGTACTATAAAAAATATAAGGATTTAGAGTTAGTAAAATACATCACATAAAATTGCAATAATATGATAATTGACATTATGCAACAGGTCTGATATGTGTACCTGCAAGAGAGCCAAATTGCCTTTCGGCCATTGGCGCAGGTGTTTGCCTTTCTTCACTATGCGAAGGCAATCAAGGAGAACACGCATGGTGAAGGCATTCCAGTTAATCTTTGAAATACGTTTCACATCGTAGACCAAAGCGTAGTACTGCTTTGGCACAATCTTGCTCGACATGGGAGCAATAATTGTTCCTAACAGGACCAGCACTACTTTGCAAAGGAAATCGTCGTCGGTGGCTTTACTTTTAATTATGTCCTCAATGAGATTATCTATCACTATGTTTTCTGATGTCTTACTGAGAAATTGTGACGGCACCCGCTCCTTCATGTCCTCGCCTTCTTCAGTCAGAATGTCCGAAGCGGACAGTCCTTGGTTCTCGAGGTTAAAGATGCACTCGACGTCGACCGCACCGAGAGTCACCTCCCCAACCTGCTCTTGTATAATGAATCTGCCCGTGCTGGCCTGAAAATTCTCAATCATATACCTAATCAGCAGGGTACGCATCTTAATAGATGGTATCTGTAGCATGCTGCGCAATGATGTATCAGCCACTCTAGCGCGTTGACCGCTCGATAGATCTGCAACAAGCTTGCACCATTTCTCCACTGCGCATACTATTTCTCCATTCAGCTCGTCCATCCTATTGAAAGAAAATATATAACTTCGTGACATTAGCTAGCACTAAAGCAAAAATAACAATAGGCATGCAAAAATATAAAACTTTCTGGTAGTAGCTAACACTAATGCAAAAATAACACTAATGGAAATACAAAACTATCACCATGTATACTGCAACATGCAGCCAAGTGTGTGCTGACATGAGGCAATAAAAAAATAACTACAATTGGTAATTGAATTTACTTGCATCTGATCAAGTTCTTTGAGTATCATATAAATTATATAATCGATAAAATTAATATGGTAAACTGTTACTTATTCGTCTGGTTGTCTTACTAACAGGGTGACAAATTGTTCAGCAGTAAATAAACTAGAGTCTATAGCAACGGTACCTATTTGAGGTTCATCAACATCTAATGTTAATAACTCTTTAAAGTTCTATGTGCACAATATTATAATTGGATCGTGTGACAAAAATATAATTGGATCTTGTGACAAAAAATGTATTGCGTCATGCTTCTCGAGAAACAACATCTTATTCTACCATGCTATGAAAGAACCAAAGAATGTTTTCATCTACGCTATCTGGTCAGAACGCATCTAGTCCAGTTCATACTAGTTGAAATTATGTGGTAAACCTAAGTCCATCAAAGCAACGAGACGGAGGAAGTAGCTTGCTTTGAAGGCGCGAGGGAAAGAGGACAATTTACTTGATCTGTCGGCGAAGATGAAAGAAGTCGGCGATGCGTTCTCGACATAGTTCGTCGAGGTCGGCCTGCACGTGCGGACGACCTTGATCTTCTCGGGGTTTTTGTGGTGTGTGGGATGCGGCGGACGGAGCTGTCGATGCCTCGCCGGCAGGAGTCGATCTAGTCGACGACATGTGCGAGGAGGAGGGGATTATATACGAGGTCGACGCCTAGGTCGTCGTAACTTCCCTGTGCCCAATCTCGCGATCTATATTTTCCTCCGTTGAAGCGAGGCTGAACGTGCTCCTCAATCGTAGGGATTAGGAACATATGGATTAGCACGACCTCAGAATTGTGTAACAGAACGGCAACTACTCCCGTGATCAACGTGCGTGTGATCGACGTGCATGGAAAGCGCATCGTTGTGGGCTCCACAATATGGATCCGACACTTATTTGCGGTCTGGGCCGGCCCACCTACCTGCATTGTTTCTTCCCTCAAAATAAATATCATTGGTTCATCCCTAAAAAAACTCTTTGTGACACGTATTAGTTATTGTATACTTGTATATGTTCAACAATATTTATAGTATCTCTATCATTTCTACAATATTATACATGCATCGAGTGTCGGAAATGAACGATACTTGTCATGCATGCATGCCATGGTCATCGTAGGTTACGGCTTAAGTTTGGGATCATTTCGTGAGATCGTAAAGAAGAATAGATATAGGGTATCAAACCTATAAATTTTTTGCTTCAAAGGTACTTCGATCGAGATATTGGACATAGAATACCACTCTTTAAAAAGGAAAAAAAGGTTACGCATAAACCACTTTCAGACCCGCCCTCCGGTAGACCCGGATGGTCCTGCTTGTACATGGTGCATGTGGAAGCATGCATGAGATGACCCCAACTTTTGGGAGCATGTGGGCTTGGCCAATGTGGTCCCCCAGGCAAGGTGTGCACGAATTCGGACACAAAACGCACGTTGCGTCACGTGGGGGCACTGTTGTAGGGTTTTGTCACCAGAAAACCCTAGAAATTGCATCGAGTGTCGCATATGAACGATACTTGTCACGCATGCAAGCCATGGTCATCGTAGGGTATGCATGAAGTTTGGGATCATTTGGTGGGACCGTGATCGAATACCAATTTCAGACCTGACCTCCGGCAGACCCGAATGGTCCTACTTGTACATGGTGCATGTGGAAGCATGCATGAGATGACCCCAACTTTTGGGAGCTTGTGGGCTTGGCCAATGTGGTCCCCCATGCAAGGTGTGCACGAATTCGGACACAAAACGCACGTTAAATCCACGCTGGGGTAGTGTTGTAGGGTTTGTAGTCGGAAAACCCTAGAAAATGCATCGAGTGTCGCAAATGAACGGTACTGGTCACGCATGCATGCATGCCATGGTCATCATAGGGTATGCATGAAGTTTGGGACCATTTGGTGGGACCGTCAAGGAAAACCAATTTCAGACTGATCTCCGCAGACCGAATGGTCCTGCTTGTACATAGTGCATGTGGGGCATGCATGAGATGACCCCAACTTTTGGGAGCATGTGAGCATGGCCAATTTGCCCCCCCAGGAAAGGTGTGCACGAGTTCAGACACAAAACACACGTTGCGTCACGTGGGGGCAGTGTTGTAGGGTTTTGTCGCCGGAAAAACTCTAGAAAAAGCATCGAGTTTTGGAAATGAACGATACTCGTCATGCATGCTTGCCATGGTCATTCTAGGGCGTGCATACAGTTTGGTCTGAATTGGTGAGACCGAGAAGATAAACCTGCTCCTGGTACATGGTGCATGTGGAGGTATGCATCCGACTGTCCCAACTACATTTGATTTAATAATATTTCAA
Organism: Aegilops longissima; assembly: GCA_021605205.1. Taxonomy (NCBI): domain Eukaryota; kingdom Viridiplantae; phylum Streptophyta; class Magnoliopsida; order Poales; family Poaceae; genus Aegilops; species Aegilops longissima. Next base: position 777,714,034 of record CM038677.1, on the reverse strand, counting down.
GTATCAAACAGAAAATAAAATTTATAATTTGGAATGAAGAAATGAAATAATGAAGAAGTGCAATAGAACATAACATATTATCTTACATTTTGGAAATATTTCGAATATAAAGAAGAGAACAAATATTAGAATGAAGAAGTGAAATAAAACATAACATTTTATCTTACAAACTAAAAATATTTCAAAAATAATAAAGATAAGAAATATTAGAATTAACAATAAAATAGAACACACCATTTTAGTTTATATTTCGTAAATATTATCAATATACAAAAGAGAACAAACAAATGAAATAAAACACAACAGAATTTGGCTTATTTTTAAATTTTAGTAAACACTTTTACAAATAATATAGAAAAAGAGATTTGATTTTAAATATTAGAAATATAAACAAGAAAAGAAACAAAGAAAATAGAAAACATATCAGTGCTGCTGGTAAGGCTGCCTGGGCCAGCCCGCCTGAATTGGGCCCAAAGGCGGAGCAGCAGAGGCACATCGCAGCAAGATAGCCGTTGGGTGGTGGGAGTTTAGTCCCACCTCGCCAAGCGAGAGAGCGCCGCACCGGTTTATATACCCGGCTGCGACTCCCCTCACAAGCTCCTATCAATTGCAGGCAGTACATTGCCTAACTCTCGTACCCTCTGCCCCGTGGGGCCTACTAGTAGCAGAGATATTCTGCACCACGGGCCTGCATCCTGGCCCATGCACAGCAGGGTTCCTAGACGTATGCAGGCCGTGGAGTATGAATTCTCCTGCTCTTGTAGGTGGGCACTTTTTTTGGCATATTGCCATGTGTATTGATCTTCAAATCACACACTAAATTATACACATGCTCACTTGCATTCAATACACAATTTTTTTTTGTAATACATGACAAGTTAATGTTTTGACCTTCAAGTCATCTAATAATTTTTTTTGAAATTGTTTGAATTTTTTATTAATTTATAATGCCTTCTAGACTGACTGGTCAAAACATCGGTCTATACCTCAGGGGGGCATTGTAAAAAATTCTTTTTCCAAATTTCTTTCATAGCCATGATTGGCATCACACACTAAATTATAAACATGCTCACTTGCGTTCAATACACATATTTCTTTTGCATATATGACAAGTTAATGTTTTGACCTTCAAGTCATCTAATAAATTATTTTGAAATTGTTTGAATTTTTTATTAATTTATAATGCCTTCTAGACTGACTGGTCAAAACATCGGTCTATAACTCGGGGGGCATTGTAAAAAATTATTTTTCCAAAAACTCGCTTAAGTTAGACCAAATGGCCCCTCCGGAATGCGGTCATTTTTTCGACCACCTCCAAATGACCTCAACTTTTGCACACATGATCTATTGCACAAACAAAGGTGGGTTCCAAAGGTTTTATATTTTTTGAATTTTTTATTAATTTATAATGCCCTCTAGAATGACTAGTCAAAACATCGGTCTGTACCTCAGGGGGGCATTGTAAAAAATTCTTTTTCCAAATTTTATTTCATAGCCATGATTGGCACATGTGGGTCACCATGTTCAATAAAGTTTGTGTGATTTGGAGGTGGTGGGAAAAATCACATTTTTTCAAAAACTGGCTTAAGTAGACCAAATGGCCCCTCCGGAATGCGGTCATTTTTTCGACCACCTCCAAATGACCTCAACTTTTGCACACATGATCTATTGCACGGTGGGTTCCAAAGGTTTTATATTTTTTTGAATTTTTTATTAATTTATAATGCCCTCTAGACTGACTGGTCAAAACATCGGTCTATACCTCAAGGGGGCATTGTAAAAAAATCTTTTTCCAAATTATCTTTCATAGCCATGATTGGCACATGTGGGTCACCATGTTCAAGAAAGTTTGTGTGATTTGGAGGTGGTGGGAAAAATCACATTTTTTCAAAAACTGGCTTAAGTTAGACCAAACTAGTCATCAACCCGTGCATCTGCACGGCTAGGTATTTTTTTATAGCCCCTATTAATTTATAAGTAAGAATTACATTGGTGATTCAAGTAAATAAACTTCATAGACCTTAAATAGTTTTTCTTCATAAACATTAAAATATGTCTTATTTATCAAGGAGATGAAGAAACTTGCATGGTAGAACTAAATTTCAGTAGAATTTCCTACACATAAAATAGTACAAATTTTGTTGAAATAGTGTATGTACGATAGATGGCAAATTAACTTGGAAGGACTGTAATCATGACATCTTAAGAGCACACCAATAGGTTCAGCATATCATCCGAAATAAAGAATTTCTATGACAATAATACACAATATTAAAATCGATTGTAAGTTCAACATGAATGGATGTATAAAACACTAAGCATAATTTTTTTACTGGCACATCATAAGTGTCGTCGTATCATCGCATCAAAATATGAGATTTTTTTTCAGATTTTCCTATGAGAGTGCCTCGTTTATTAGTTGACCGTTTCTGCTACTCATATTGACCATTCCTTCATTCATACACAAAGCACTCGGAAAGATCATCTTACCTTTGACCCTCTATCCGTTTTCCCTATATATATATATATATATATATAGGGAAAATCCATCCTACCACCTGGGGGTAGTTACCCCACATGTCTCATATACTATCTTATGGTAGTATATATCCTACTTTATCATTTTAAGTATGTTCATATACTATATATAAGATACTCCAAAGTGAGTTGCATGAAAAATTTCAAGTTGGCCCATGGTTTTTATTATATTTGTGAAATACGTACATATTTGTACATAAAAGAGACCATACTCAAAATATGATACATACTACCAAAAAATAGTATATATACTACCTAAACATTCTTATATACTACATACTACCCGTACATACTCTCCGATTTGATAGATACTACATACTACATATAAAACTCAAGTGGTGGTAACTACCACTGGTGGTAGATAAAATTTGTCATATATATATATATATATATATATATATATATATATATATATATATATATATATATATATATATATCTTAGTGTGATTTATCCATTTTGTAACTTATATTAAGCTCTCATCATTTATTACCACAGTGGCTCCATGTGCCTCCATACGTTTCGGATGTACCTCTGCCCTAGGCTAGCACGACCTCCTTGTACTTCCTTCTCTTGCTCACCGTCCCTTTGCACAACTGTCAGCATCACGTGGTATTGCCCTCTACAGATCCTTTTCAATTTCCTTGTACCGTAGACGACGCGACAGGCAGCTTCTGCTAGGTAAATAAGAAACCATTATCTAGTTACACAGATCTGGCAAGGAGAAGCATATTAGTCATTCAAAACTTAAATATGAGTGCATGCTATTTCGACACATAATCTTTACAGGTACACGTTTTCACCTATATTCTTCTAAAATTACACATGATACTCCACCTGTCCTCGAGAACAATAAATCTTTACTAAGATTTGCTTGCAACATGAAGAGTGAACAATATCTAGAGGTAAATCAGTGTCATACCTATGAATTTCCATTAATATTGATACATGCAAAGTGTATGTGTGCTATACCTCTAAAAGTTTCTGGTGCAAGTGCTTTCTGGCAAGTTGTTACAAATCTATTTTTGCTGGGCAGCACAACTGAAGTCATAGTTCTACTAAGTGCGTCCAGTCGAAGTAAAGTCATAGATCCACTCATTTTCTGCAGCTAGATTTAACATAAAATATGTAAACTATTTACATCCAGTACAACTCATTTCCATACATTATGAAAAGTAGCTAAGGGTACAATTTAGGCAGATCGTAGCAGATGATTAACTATTTAAAGTGATTTAAGGAAAAAATATATTCATGAATTAGCTATAGTTGCAAGCTGATCACATATGAATCTTTCCATTTTTGTAAACTTGAAACATCATCATCTAGAGCATTTCTGCTGCTGTCACTGGAGGCGATGAAGACAATGAAATCTGACCCTCATCCTTGTGGGCTCTCTATATCACATAATCAGGTCCTGAGCACTAATTGGCACATCCATAACTTATACTGTAGTGATTCTACATCAGGACTCATGCCAAGTTGGCAGACTTCTACAATTAAACGGTGGGTCAAAGAACAATTCTGGAACTGGGATTACTTGCTACTACTTGAATTAGGGCATGGGTGGCATGCAACAGCTGAACTTGAACAGCTTTGGCTGCGGCAGTTAGCTGCAATGCATACACCCGGCTGCCTTACCGACGACTGCGGCAACCAAGTCTGCATCAAACACGGTTGGAATGCCTCCTCCTACTCTAAACTTTGGCTCGAATATGCTACACAGATACACATATATGTTTGGCGCGTGCGTTGTTTGCAGTTAATAAGATTCAACTGCTGGAGAGTACTGACTGCAACATGTGTTCTATTAATCAATTGCTATCTTGCAGAACGGACTATCCTAACCATATCATCTTTACTGAATAATTCTCGTTAAACTTAACGAACATATTAATGTTTCATGCTGTGAGATATGCAATTATTCTAAAACCACTCGGTCTAAAAAAACATCTGGATCGTCATGAACATGCGGGTCAAAATTATATTCATCTCATAAGATCAATTCAACACACGAACTATAGCCAAGCAAGATAGTTCTAGATCGGACATGCTTAGCTTACCAGGTCACGACTGCTGTGCATGGCTGCATGAACTTGGCGCTGGCCAGCCCTCTTGCTGAAGTTTAATCTGCCACAGCACGGAGAGACAATGGGGGAGGCAGAGACATGCGTGAAACTATTAGAAAATTCCACGCTAGCACCCATACATATGAACTACCCAAATCTAAAGCACACGCACAATAATATCAAGCTACCTTAGCACGGGTCTGGAGGCATTAATACAGCCGGCATGTACAGGTATTTCAAAGAAGCTCTTGGAGCATCTGTCCTGCTGCCTGCCTGTACTCGCCATCGTTGCACGAGCCTCGTAGGCACTTCACCTCAACGGGACAATGCACTCATGAACATATTTTGAAACAGATCTGCAGGTTTCCCCTCCTTAAAGTACATGCCTAGTTGGTCTTTTTTTCCTCCGAGAATCTAGAAATCATGCATATATCTGCTTCTCGAATAAGAAATTAAGATCCATTAAATAAGGAATTCGAACTTTCTCCCTCACGACTAATTGCAGTTTGCTAACAACACAAAAATTCTGATGCTTAATGGATAAACCATCCTTGCAACCGATCTGCAGGTTTCCGTCTCCAAGTACTCGCCATCATTGCATGAGCCTCCTAGGCACTTCACCTCAACGGGAAAATGCACTCATGAACATATTTTCAACCGATCTGCAGGTTTCCCCTCCTTAAAGTACATGCCTAGTTGGGGTCCTTTCCCTCCGAGAATATGGAAATCATGCATATGTCTGCTTCTAGACTAAGAAATTAAGATCCATTAAATAAGGAATTTGAACTTTTTCCCTCATGGCTGATTGCAGTTTGCTAACAACACAAAAATTCTGATGCTTACCAGATAAACATTCCATCAAATATTCTGTCCTTCCACAAAGCATGGGCCTCCTGGAGAATCTACTGGAAATCATCGCCTGCTCCACATGTTGCTGTGGGTTATTGCGGTTGGAGATCGACTGCTGTAACCGCTCGTGAAGGCCCATGGCCACAGGAGACAAATTCTCCTCCCACTTGCGTCGGCCATTAAATTGGGGGCAGGACGCCACATCAGCTATTTTCTTCCCTTTTTAACGGCAGGAGTTGGAAAGTGATTAGATGTGACTGTCAACAAAATTGAATTGTATCAAGCAGGTGAAAAACCTTGCCGCCAGTTGATAGTTTGGTTGCGGTTTTTCACTCAGCAGCGTCTACCAACGGTAGCAGCAACCCCATTTATTACAATGGCTATTTCTACAACTCCGCCACAACATCAACCATCCTGGAGTTGTTGGACTGCTGCATGCTTAGAACTTGGAAAGTAGGGAGATTCAAAAGATGAAAAGCTAGTACAACAATTGAGTGCTTCCACTGGAGAAGATGCAAACCACCCTGCTGGTTTCCCCTCATCCCCTAGCGTGCATGATTTAGTCATGAGCTGATGATAGATGGAATCTGCGATATGCTCTATGATTAATTGAACGGGTTGTAGATAGATCACACATTCAAGGGTAAAGGATTACTTGCCTCTATTGTGAGGATAGGACTGACCGTCGTCGAATTCTAGGTAAATTGTGGCGCCATCAATCTTCCATCGGATTTGATTCCAACACCTTTGATGCACCTCCTTCTACAGTTAATTGTACAACGTAGATTGCACTTTGATCAGGACACAACTGAGGGGATTGAAAGGAACTTTTCCTCAGCTAAGATGGGTTGCTTCATAGCTGGGTTACTGGAGATTGAAAGGTCATGGAGGAGGGGGGTGGGGAAGATGATAGTTGGATTGGACGGAAGGAGCAGGAGGACCAGATGAGGAAAAGCAGCGCTAGGTTTCGTGAGTCGTGGGGTATGATCGTGGCAGGAAGGAGACCTTGGGGGATGCATTTGTTTTTTCTCTCAAGATGTGCTAACGTGGGACAACGGCCAAGGAGTCCTGAGGCACCTCATCTGACGCCAGAAAATAATTAGAAGCGGGCCTCATGATCATCTGGCGGTTCTTAATTGATCGTTATTCAATCTAATGGATGAAATTAGCTAAACTCTAGGATTAATGTGGAACCTCGTATGGTGCCTCCAATTAGTAAATATAAGATATAAGATGGCCCCTTCGGAATGCGGTCATTTTTTCGACCACCTCCAAATGACCTCAACTTTTGCCACATGATCTATTGCACAAACAAAGGTGGGTTCCAAAGGTTTTATATTTTTTTGAATTTTTATTAATTTATAATGCCCTCTAGACTAACTGGTCAAAACATCGGTCTATACCTCAGGGGGGCATTGTAAAAAAATATTTTTCCAAATTTTCTTTTCATAGCCATGATTGGAACATGTGGGTCACCATGTTCAAGAAAGTTTGTGTGATTTGGAGGTGGTGGGAAAAATCACATTTTTTCAAAAACTGGCTTAAGTTAAGACCAAATGGCCCCTCCGGAATGCGGTCATTTTTTCGACCACCTCCAAATGACCTCAACTTTTGCACACATGATCTATTGCACAAACAAAGGTGGGTTCCAAAGGTTTTATATTTTTTTGAATTTTTTATTAATTTATAATGCCCTCTAGACTGACTGGTCAAAACATCGGTCTATACCTCAGGGGGGCATTGTAAAAAATTCTTTTTCCAAATTTTCTTTCATAGCCATGATTGGCACATGTGGGTCACCATGTTCAAGAAAGTTTGTGTGATTTGAAGGTGGTGGGAAAAATCACATTTTTTCAAAAACTGGCTTAAGTTAAAGACCAAATGGCCCCTCCGGAATGCGGTCATTTTTTCGACCACCTCCAAATGACCTCAACTTTTGCACACATGATCTATTGCAAAAACAAAGGTGGGTTCCAAAGGTTTTATATTTTTTTGATTTTTTTATCAATTTATAATGCCCTCTAGACTGACTGGTCAAAACATCGGTCTATACCTCAGGGGGGCATTGTAAAAAATTCTTTTTCCAAATTTTCTTTCATATCCATGATTGGAAAATGTGGGTCACCATGTTCAAGAAAGTTTGTGCGATTTGGAGGTGGTGGGAAAAATCACATTTTTTCAAAAACTGGCTTAAGTTAGACCAAATGGCCCCTCCGGAATGCGATCATTTTCTCGACCACCTCCAAATGACCTCAACTTTTGCACACATGATCTATTGCATAAAAAAGGTGGGTTCCAAAGGTTTTATTTTTTTTTTGAATTTTTTTTATTAATTTATATTGCCCTCTAGACTGACTGGTCAAAACATCGGTCTATACCTCAGGGGGGCATTGTAAAAAATTCTTTTTCCAAATTATCTTTCATTGCCATGATTGGCACATGTGGGTCACCATGTTCAATAAAGTTTGTGTGATTTGAAGGTGGTGGGAAAAATCACATTTTTTTTCAAAAACTGGCTTAAGTGACCAAATGGCCCCTCCGGAATGCGGTCATTTTTTCGACCACCTCCAAATGGCCTCAACTTTTGCACACATGATCTATTGCACAAACAAAGGTGGGTTCCAAAGGTTTTATATTTTTTTAATTTTTTATTAATTTATAATGCCCTCTAGACTGACTGGTCAAAACATCGGTGTATACCTCAGGGGGGCATTGTAAAAAATTCTTTTTCCAAAATTTCTTTCATAGCCATGATTGGAAAATGTGGGTCACCATGTTCAAGAAAGTTTGTGTGATTTGGAGGTGGTGGGAAAAATCACATTTTTTCAAAAACTGGCTTAAGTTAGACCAAATGGCCCCTCCAGAATGCGGTCATTTTTTCGACCACCTCCAAATGACCTCAACTTTTGCACACATGATCTATTGCACAAAAAGGTGGGTTCCAAAGGTTTTATATTTTTTTGAATTTTTTTATTAATTTATAATGCCCTCTAGACTGACTGGTCAAAACATCGGTCTATACCTCAGGGGGGCATTGTAAAAAATTATTTTTCCAAATTTTCTTTCATAGACATGATTGGCACATGTGGGTCACCATGTTCAAGAAAGTTTGTGTGATTTGAAGGTGGTGGGAAAAATCACATTTTTTCAAAAACTGGCTTAACTTAGACCAAATGGCCCCTCCGGAATGTGGTCATTTTTTCGACCACCTCCAAATGACCTCAACTTTTGCACACATGATCTATTGCACAAACAAAGGTGGGTTCCAAAGGTTTTATTTTTTTGAATTTTTATTAATTTATAATGCCCTCTAGACTGACTGGTCCAAACATCGGTCTATACCTCGTGGGGGCATTGTAAAAATTCTTTTCCAAATTTTCTTTCATAGCCATGATTGGCACATGTGGGTCACCATGTTCAAGAAAGTTTGTGTGATTTGGAGGTGGTGGGAAAAATCACATTTTTTCAAGAACATTTGGGTCACAATTTTTGAATTTTATGAGATGAAGGAATATGTGCTCAGTTATTGGAATATTTGATCATATGGTGGAGTATTTGCTATTTTTGCTTACTCAAATGAAGGAAAGATGTCATATGTGTCGACGAACAATTTCCACTTACTGCACTAAAAAACATTAATTTACTTAACCCAAAATTTTACATTTGGTCAATTTTGCTTATGGGCAGAGCATGTTGCACATGGCCACAGCCTGGGAATTTATTGCACCATTGCCACAGCATGTTCCACATGGCCGCAGCATGGGAAGTGTTTGCAGCATGCCTGATCAGTGAAGCAACACTGATGTAGCATGTCTGATCATTGCAGCAGCTAAATTGAAGCAAATCATACATCTAAGGAACCATAATGGCAAATTTAAGGGACACAAATATAGATAGAAATATATACTACTGCCATAGATAGCAGCATCCACACAGCACACTTGCGATGCGACCACTACCATATTAGATATGTTTCGACCGCACATCACAAGATCTGCACTTAGATAAAGTTCATACTAAATAACCACCACAAGTTTCCACCATCAGAATACCACACAAAGTTCACCAAAAGGACTGAGCCTTCCTACATCATACGACAACGAGGGTCTAGGGCAACTACACGTCAGGGTTTCAGGACCTTGTGGAGGGCAGAATGCTGAGCCCTGATCTTGTAGTCATGATTGGTGATGGATGTAGCCCGACAATGCTCCATCAGATGCTCCAGCAACCCAGACCTGGGCTTGGTCCTGCTGCAGTAGGGGCACCGGTACTTGTCAGACCTCCAGTTGTAGTACCTAGCGGCTCCTTGGGCCCTGATCTTCAGCACCTCCTTCTCTTCAAAGGACTCGACATTCCCCTCGACCACATCATCTCCAGATTGATACTGCACACATTAATGACCGACATTAATACATTATGCATTCAAATACTATAAACATCTAACACTAAGTCAATGCACAAATAAATTTCAGCTAGGCCTTACCTCGTACGGCTCATCCTCATCACTGTCATAAGGGTAGTAGCCAGATGAGTCCCACTTCCTCTTCTGGCCAACAAGATCCTCCTTCTGCTATATTGTCAACAAAGCAAGTCATTTACAAGGAATATAATTGCACTTCAAATAATGTCATGCCAAACAAGTTGATTTTGCATAATGATGGAAAGCTCCTAACTATATTTCATACACTATATATGAGGCTATATACATACTAAACAATTAGCTTATGAAAATACAAGTTCATTCATATGGACATAGAATTTCAATTTTTGCTTTTGAACATGCATATGAAGGTATAAATGAATATCATTCCTCTCTTATTAACCAATGATATAGCAGTTTTTGACAGACAATGCAAATAGGACCTTTATATATAACTTCACAAACATGTCAGGTTTTCATTTCATTTGTAAATCTTAATAAATATTTAGTTCAGAGCAGTTCTCAATGATCACTCATAAATCAGAATAAATGAAATGGTGAAGCCTAACTCCTACATCTAATTAAAATACCTTAACTCCAGCATCTAATTAAAAAACACGAACTCCTAGATCCACTAGAACATTGAATCACAAAATTTACGTACATATATCATTGGATATAAATGAATCCACTACAAATAACACTAACTAATACATCTAATTAAAATATCATAACTCTTACTTCTACTACATCATTCAGTCACACCATTTAATTACATTTATCTCTGCCTATAAACGAATCCAATACAATAGAAAACTAACTAAACATCTAATTAAGAAACACTAACTAGTACATCTACTACATCATTCAATCACCAAATCTATATAACTGTCTATAAATGAATAATACAAATAACCCTAAACTAACCAACTAATTAAAAAACATAACTACTACATCTACTGGATTATTCAATCATACATCCTACATATAACTGGCTATAAATGAATCCAATACAAGAAAACCCTAAGTAAACATCTAATTAAAAACCCTAACTACTACATCTACTAGATGATTCAATCACAGATTCTGTATATATCTGTCTATAATTGAATCCAATACAAATAAACCTTAAAACCATAACTACTACATCTACTGGATGTGATTCAATCACAAATTCTACTTATCGGTGGCTCTAATTGAATCCAGTACAAAAATTCCCAACTAAACATGTAATTAAAAACCCTAACTACTATATCTACTGGATGTGATTTATTCACACATTCTACATATCAGAGGCTATAAATGAATCCAATACAAATAAACCCTAACTAAACATCTAATTAAGAAACCCTAACTAGTACATCTACTGGATGTGATTCAATCACAGATACAACATATATGTGGCTCTAATTGAATCCAATACAAAAAATCCCCAACTTAACATCTCATTAAAAAACCCTAACTACTTGATCTACACAATGTTCAATCACAGAATCAACTAAACATCTAATTAAGAAACCCTAACTAGTACATCTACTGGATGTGATTCAATCACAGATACAACATATCTGTGGCTCTAATTGAATCCAATACAAAAGATCCCCAACTTAACATCTCGTTAAAAAACCCTAACTACTTGGTCTATTGGATGATTTGATCACAGAATCAACTAAACATCTAATTAAGAAACCCTAACTAGTACATCTACTGCATGTGATTCAATCACAGATACAACATATCTGTGGCTCTAATTGAATCCAATACAAAAAATCCCCAACTTAACATCTCATTAAAAAAACCCTAACTACTTGATCTACTGGATGATTCAATCACAGAATCGAAATTTAACCTTCACTATAAATCAATCAAACATCTATAAACCCTAACTATCAGAAGGGGATGCAGCAACTAGCAACTACAAAAAACACTAACACCCAAAACTACTGCTTAACGGGGGTAACAGCAACGGAGGGGACCGCTGGCAAGGATTACCTGCAGGTCCACATGCTCGCCGCCGGCCTCCGCAGGTCCATCAGACGGGCCGCTCGACGCCGTCACGCCAAGCACCGGCACGGCTGAGTCCGCCACGGCGGATTCCGCCACGGCCACCTTCTTCTCCTCCAGATCCGCCGCCGCAGCGACCGATCCAGCGCGTGGGGATGCAGCAGCTCCTGCACCCGCGCCGCCGACGAGGGTCTGCACGGCATCTGCCACGGTCTCCGCGCCCGTCTTCTGCAGATCTCCGCCCGGCGGCGGCCACGACGGCCTTGCTCCATCCGAGCGAAGCAAGCAGGAGAAGAGAGGAGGCGGCGGTGGTGAGCGAGCAGGTGGGGTGGCGGTGAGGGAGACGATGAGGCAGAGCAGAGAGGAGGAGAGGGAGGCGATTTGGGGAAATGGGGTGGGCGCGCGGCGATGCCCGCTCCTCCTCTTATACTAGGGGCTTTTTCTGGAAACTACGCACGAACACGCACGCCGCGCCGCGACATCGGGGAAACGCAACCGCCAGCGTATAATACACGTACACGCCCGGCGTACAATAGTACACGGGCCGGCGCGGGCTCATACAGGGCTCTACGACTGGTCTACGCGCGCTATACACCCACCTGAAATGACCATCGTGCCCCTACTTACGAACCGCCATCGACGCATCTGGACCGTTCTTGTATTTTTCCCACTCGCGTTTAGCCCGGGGGGAGCACCGGAGCAGAAACGTGGTACAAAATATTAAGGGAGCCAATAAACCAAGAGGGTGTAGTATTTCGTTAGTACCACGCGGCAGGAGTAGACTTCTGCGCGCGCTTGGCATCGTACGTATTAGTACTGGTTTGCTAGTCATTGGTCAAGCCTTTGCTTGCGGCGCAGTGAATTAAGAATCATATTAGACCGGAAATAGTTCTGAGGCCTGGAACTGATGTTGGATAGCAATTCTTAGACACGCAAACGAATCATTAGTCAGCTGAGAGCTTGCGCGGCATGTTCGTGTGTGATCCGGTGGTGATGCTAGGCCGCTCGAGGAATATGACGGACTGAGACCGATCATGGTCTAATGGGGTTGTGGCCGGGACGTAACCTCCAGCTGCTTTGTGCGACCAATCAAGGGTCACTCCCACGTGGCACAGTGGGTATTGACAGCCACACAAAGCTGGTTCGGAGAGGCTGTTTTTTCCTTACTTCGCTTTGATTATTATTTTTTGAACTGGCCAGCATAGCTGGTTTTCATTTCATTTAGCAGGGAGAGAAGTTACAAAAGTTGATCAAGCAATCATGGAATGGAGAGACAATACATCTTACTTCGGGCCCCAAAGATCCGGCCATCTGGAAAACTAAGCTAACAACGCACAGGGAGATATCTCACGTCACGTCCCTAAAGGGCTACTGGATGCATCTTGCGCCGGCGAGTCGCCATTGTTCCATGTCGCTCTGGCAATGCTTTGATGATGTGCCTAGCATCCGTCTGTTTGTCCCTGAAAATGCAAGCATTTCTTTCCAGCCAGATGTGCGAGGAGATGAGAGCGATCATAGTCTTCGTGCCCTTCCTGTGTTCTGGGGCTGCGGCAGCCACTATCTTCTGAACTTTGTCCATTGTCGTTGCAGCTCTGCTCCACACCTGCTGGTTCAATGAGTTGCACCCCGTCCAGGAGGCCGCGGTGTTCCATGCCTGCATCGCCACTGGGCATTCCCAGATCAAATGCAGCGAGGTCTCCAGGTTGCGCAGGCACATGGGGCAAAAATAGCCGTTTGGCCATCCTCTCCTCCGAAGACGGTCGTTGCACCAGAGTCTGTCTAGGTGCAATAACCAAAGAAACATTCTCACTTTCCCCGGAGCCCAAATCTTTCAGATGATAGCTTTGAAACTGCATGGCTGGTTGCCGTCGAACTGTGCGTTGTATGTGGAGCTTGCCGAGTAGTTGCCCGAGCTGCAGAACTTCCATTTGATCGTGTCCGGGGCCTCCGGCTCCAGATTGATTTGAGCTTGCCTGATCTCTCTTGCCAGCTGCACCACTTGATGTACAATGTTGTTGTAGTCGTCGTTGCGGAGGTCGAGGATCCACCGATCAGCAGCCAAAGCTTCCTTTACGCTTCTGTTCTTGCGGATGGATCGGGCGAACAAGGCGGGGTATGCCAAGTAGAGTTGTCGCCCTCCAAGCCAAGAGCACGACCAGAAAGATGCAGTAGTCCCGTTCCCGATGGTCACCACCGTGGAGGCCGCGAACAAAGCCCGGTCAGCTGCGTCGCACGGCGTCCCGGTGCCAACCCAGGGTCTGGTTGGTTGCCTCCAGGAGAGCCAGAGCCAGCGCAGCAGTAGAGCCCGGGCGAAGCGACTGAGGTCAGGAATGCCCAACCCGCCCAGGTGCTCTGGCTTGGTCACCGACGCCCATCCAACCTTGCATTTGCCGCCCATGGCTTCTTCGTCTCCCGCCCAGAGGAAGCGCCGTCTCGACTTGTCGATCTCCTTAATGAACTTCTTTGGTATTCGCAGTGCCGTGAGCGCAAAGGTTGGCATGGCCGAGAGCACGCAGCGTACGAGAACGCGGCGGCCTGCCAGTGGCAAGAGCTTCCCTTTCCAGCCCGCGAGCCTCACTCTAATTCTATCCAGGATGGCCTGAAGGTGAACTAACTTGATGCGCCCTATCGTTAGTGGAAGTCCTAGGTATCTAATCGGGAACGCCGCCATTGCGCCATCGAAGTTTTGCAGAACATCCTGAATGTCTATGTCGTCGCATCTAATGGGGATCGCCGAAGATTTTGACCGACTAACACGCAGCCTGTCACATCGCCGAACAGTTTTAGGAGTTCTAGGAGGTTATCAATTTCTGCCCTAGCAGGGTTTATGAAAATGATGGCATCGTCGGCGTACAAACTTGTGCGCATCCGCGCCGCCGCGCCTGGAATGATGCTCAGCGCACCTGACCTGGTAGCGGCCTCTAGCAGCCGGTGGAGGGAGTCGATGCAGAGGATGAATAGCAGCGGCGAGAGTGGGTCTCCCTGCCATAGTCCTCGTAGGTGCAAGAAACAGTCGCCCGGGACGCCGTTCAACAGGCAGGCCGAGGAGGAGGTTGACAAAAGGAGCGCTACGCAGTCTATCCATTGATGCGAGAAACCTAGCTTCTGAAGAAGTTCTATCAAGTACTCCCAAGATACATTATCGAAATCCTTGGCAATGTCAAGTTTGAGGAGGAGGGCTAGTGTTCTAGTTCTATGCAACGCCCGGATCATGTTCTGAACATACAAGTAGCTGTCATGTATACATTTCTTCCTCTGAAAAGCAGTTTGCGCAGGGGAGATGATCCGGTCGATGACAGCAGCCAGCCTCATGGATAAAACCTTGGTGATCAGCTTTGCTACAGAGTGGATGAGGCTGATGGGCCTAAAATCAAAAATTCTAGTTGCCCCATCTTTTGTTGGGAGAAGAGCGATCATGGCCGTGTTGAGCTCAGCGAAGTTTCCAACAGCCAGCCTATAGAAACTGTTAAAAACTGCCATGACATCGTCTTTGATCGTGGCCCAACGTGATCAGTAAAAAGTGCCCGAAAATCCATCGGGGCCTGGCGCTTTTTCTGCTGGGGAGGCCTGAATTGCAGCCCAAACTTCCTGTGCGGAGAAAGGGTTGTCCAGCCCTTCATTTTGTAGCGTTGGCATGTCAAGCTCTTCCCAATTGATTATTCCTCCTCTGTTCTCCTTCTTACCCAGCAGTTTAGTGAAATGGTTGTGGATGGCCGTAGCTTTATCTTCATGGGCAGTGGCAGTGATTGTGTCAGTTTGCAATGAGTGAATGAAGTTCCTCCTTCTCCTTGAATTGATCTTTGCTTGGAAAAAATACGTGCGTGCATCTCCGGCTTTGAGCCAAGTAATTCTAGAGTCCTGCCTTTTCCTTGCTCTTTCCACGGCCGCCAGGCCGAGAGTCCTCATTTTGAGTTGCTTTCTCAGGAGGAATTCGCTCTCTGACAATCTTCTGCTCTCTTGTGCAATATCAAGTCAAAGAATAACTTGGCAGGCTAGATGGAACTGGAGTTTTGCACCGCTGAAGTGTGCCTTTGCCCAAATTTTCAGATCAATTGCCGTCCTCTTCATCTTCTTCTCCAACCGGGCGAACAGGCATCTGTGGTTGACCGGCCGTTGCCAAGCCCTGGCAACAGTCTCCTGGAAATGTGGGAAAATTGGCCAGAAATTTTCAAAACGGAAAGCCGGCTTTCTATGCGGAGCAGCAGTGTTTTCCAGGAGGAGGGGACAGTGATCCGAGTAGGCTATTGATTCTGCCATCAGAATGTATGAGGGGAAGAGGGCCTCCCATTCCAGGTTGCAAAACACTTTGTCAATACTGACCAAAGTTGGATTTTCCATCTCATTTGACCAGGTAAATCTTCTATTTTTGCACTTAATTTCTCTGAGGCCTGCCCTGTCAATAGCTGTTCTGAACATGCCCATAATCCTCCGGTTCAAATTGAGGTTGTTTTTATCTCGAGCTTCATAAATGATGTTGAAATCCCCATTGATCAACCAAGGCTCGCCGGAGGGTGGCGCTGCATGGGCAAGTTCAGCCAGGAAAGCGTCTTTGCGCATATCATCCACTGGGCCATATACTGTTGTCACCCAGAACCATGAGCCGTCGTGCAGCACCGTGACTCTGTCTGTGATCGAGAAACATCTAACTGCTTGAGAGGCAAAGCTGACGCTCCTCTTGTTCCATAGAATGGCAGCCCCTCCTCTAGTGCCTATGGCTGGGAGGACAGCGCAACCTTCAAGATGTTTCCTCCCAGATCTATGACGGTGGATTGTTGCCAGCCCTCCAGCTTAGTTTCCTGAAGATAGAGGATGGATAAGTGCTGCGCTTCAGCAACCTGGCGCACTGCAGTTCTCTTTGCCGGTGAATTCGGCCCTCGCACATTCCAGCTCAAAATTGCAGGTGTTGTGCTACTCATTGGGCACACACATTTTCTCCATCGAAAGCAAACACAAGATCCGACAACAAACACTTCTCTTCCGACAGCTAACACTTCTATTACCAAACTGATACACAGTCGATCTCACCGGGGGGCGCCGTCGACCACCATAGGCCCCAACTCTCAACGGCGCCAGCCATGCCACCTAGCACTACTGAAACAGAGAAGAACTAAACCTAGCTCTAGCCACCCTAATGGCAGCCGCTGTCGGAAACTACGATCGAAACAAAAATAACAATGGTGACCTAACATGACAACATGACGGCCTCCTCAGCAGCAGCGTCAGGTCCCGCCATCCCCACGGCAACACGGAGCGCGTCCTTGTTCAGCCTGGTTAGCTTGGCGATGATGCTGATGTCGTCGTCGGTGAGGGGCTCGTCGAACCCGCGGATGAGGGCCTCCGCCGCTTTGGCCGTCATCTTTTCCTTGGGCCCCAGCAGCCCCAGTCCCTTCACCAACCTCAGTGTGGCGCGTTCAGCCACCGGGGTTGCATTCTTCTGTGCAGCCTGGCATGCGCTCTGGCGGGGTGGTGGCACGGATGTCGCGCGAGACTTGGGCGGAGCAGAGTGGCGTTTGGCGGGTGGCAGGGGCAGCAGCGTCGGCGGGGGGTGGCGAAGAGGCGTTGTGGTGCGGCAGCAGGGTCTTCTAACTCCAGGTGGCAGACTTGCTCAGTCACTTCACCTAGTTGCAGCGCCACCGTGGATGCAGCTGTGGGTGTGCGGCAGCTGAAGTTCACCGGGTTCGGCCCGACGAGGGTGGGGCCGAAGATGTCTGTGGCTGCCGCCTCGGTGGCGCCCTCTGCTGCCTTCCCCTTGTCGGAGAAGTCGAGGGGCGCAGCCAGCGCTGCTTCTATCTCCGCGTCGATGGCTGCATCCTCAGCGTGGCCCCTACCCATGGGCGTGATCGGCTTCTTTGCGTTGGAGAAGAACTTCTCGATGTCGTCGTCGCGCGCTTGAGTGGAGGGCAGAGCGGGCAGAGGTGCAGGGGGCGGCGCCGTGCACATTGGCGCCCCCTTCTTTCGTCCGGGGCGCGTGCCGTGACGCCTGTTGCCCTTGGAGCTGCTCGAGTGATGGCGCGCCGGGGGGAGCTGATACGTCTCCGTCGTATCTACTTTTCCAAACAGTTTTGCCCTTGTTTTGGACTCTAACTTGTATGATTTGAATGGAACTAACCCAGACTGACGCTGTTTTCAGCAGAATTGCCATGATGTTGTTTTATGTGCAGAAAACAGAAGTTCTCGGAATGACCTGAAACTCCACGGAACATCTAGTCAAAAATAATAAAAAATCCTTGCCAAAGATGAAGACCAGGGGGCCCACACCCTGTCCACGAGGGTGGGGGGCACGCCCCCCCCTAGGGTGCGCCCCTACCTCGTGGCCCCCCTGGAGCTCCTCCGACGCCAACTCCAACTCTATATATTTGCTTTCGGAGAGAAGAAAATAGGAGAGAAGAAATCATCGTGTTTTACGATACGGAGCCGCCGCCAAGCCCTAAAACCTATCGGGAGGGCTGATCTGGAGTCCATTCGGGGCTCCGAAGATGGGGGTTCGTCGCCGTCGTCATCATCAACCATCCTCCATCACCAATTTCATGATGCTCACCGCCGTGCGTGAGTAATTCCATCGTAGGCTTGCTGGACGGTGATGGGTTGGATGAGATTTATCATGTAATCGAGTTAGTTTTGTTAGGGTTTGATCCCTAGTATCCACTATGTTCTGAGATTGATGTTGCTATGACTTTGCTATGCTTAATGCTTGTCACTAGGGCCCGAGTGCCATGATTTCAGATCAGAACCTATTATGTTTTCATGAATATATGTGAGTTCTTGATCCTATCTTGCAAGTCTATAGTCACCTATTATGTGTTATGTTCTGACAACCCCGAAGTGACAATAATCGGGATACTTCTCGGTGATGAACATAGTTTGAGGAGTTCATGTATTCACTATGTGCTAATGATTTGTTCCGGTTCTCTATTAAAAGGAGGCCTTAATATCCCTTAGTTTCCATTAGGACCCCACTGCCACGGGAGGGTAGGACAAAAGATGTCATGCAAGTTCTTTCCCATAAGCACGTACGACTATATTAGGAATACATGCCTACATTACATTGATGAATTGGAGCTAGTTCTGTGTCACCCTATGTTATGACTGTTACATGATGAACCGCATCCGGCATAATTATCCATCACCGATCCAATGCCTACGAGCTTTCCATATACTGGTTTACGCTTATTTACTTTCGCGTTGTTACTATTACAATCATTACAAAACACCAAAAATATTACTTTTGCTTTCATTACTCTTTTGTTACCGTTACCACTACTATCATACTACTTTGCTACTAAATACCTTGCTGCAGATATTAAGTTATCCAGGTGTGGTTGAATTGACAACTCAGCTGCTAATACTTGATAATATTCTTTGGCTCCCCTTGTGTCGAATCAATAAATTTGGGTTGAATACTCTACCCTCGAAAGCTGTTGCGATCCCCTACACTTGTGGGTTATCAAGACTAATTTCTGGCGCCGTTGCCGCGGAGCATAGCTCTATTCTTTGGGTCACTTGGGATTTATATCTGCTGGACTATGAAGAAATTGAAAGACGCCAAGAGAAAAATTTATCCCTCAACTACGAGGGGAGGTAAGGAACTGCCATCTAGCTCTGCACTTGATTCACCTTCTGTTATGAGTAAGCTTGCGACACCTAAACCTACTTCTGCTATTCGTTCTGATATGTTGCATGTTATTGATGATGCCACTTCTGCTATGCATGATACTTATGATGAAACTACTTCTGTGCTTGATACTACTGTGCCCCTTAGTGAATTTCTTGATGAACAAATTGCTAGGGCTAGAGAGAAAGAAATTATTGAAAATGATAATGTTGATGAAATTGATGATGAAGATATGCCTGCTATTCCTGAATATGTTTTTGATATGGAAGCTTCTGCAGCTATTTTTGCCTGCAAAGATAGAAACAAACTTAAGAGGCTATTAGTTAAATGGAGTAAAGAATCTCTTAGAGATAAAATTAAACCTGACCCCGCTTTTGCTACTTCACCTATTTGTGTTCCCGATAAGGATTATGAATTCTCTGTTGATCCTGATATAATTACTTTGGTTGAATCTGATCCTTTTCATGGCTATGAATCTAAAACCGTTGTGGCACATCTTACTAGATTAAATGATATAGCCACCCTGTTCACTAATGATGAGAGATCTTGCTACTTTTATATGCTTAAAATATTTCCGTTCTCATTAAAGGTTGATGCTAAGATATGGTTTAATTCTCTAGATCCTGGTTGTGTTCGTAGTCCCCAGGATATGATTTATTACTTCTCTGCTAAATATTTCCCTGCTCATAAGAAACAAGCTGCTTTAAAGGAAATATACAACTTTGTGCAAATTGAAGAAGAGAGTCTCCCACAAGCTAGGGGGAGGCTTCTCAAGTTACTTAATGCTTTGCTTGATCATCCACTTAAGAAAAACGAAATACTTGATATCTTTTATAATGGATTAACCGATGCTTCCAGAGATTACGTGGATAGTTGTGTTGGTTCTCTTTTCAGGGAAAGAACACCGGATGAAGCTGAAATTCTATTGAATAATATGTTGACAAATGAAAATAATTGGGCATTTCCTGAGCCAGCCCTGCTCCAACTACTGAGCCTATTCCTAAACCATCTCTGAAGAAGAGGGGTGTTCTATTTCTCAGTCATGAAGATATGCAAGAGGCAAAGAAATCCATGAAAAAAAAAGGTATTAAAGCTGAAGATGTTAAGAATTTACCTCCTATTGAAGAAATACATGGTCTTAATTTACCGCCTGTTGAAGAAACATATGATCTTAATTCATTACCTATTGAAAAACCTCCTGATCCCGATAACCCGACACAGGTAGTAAACGTAAATTCTCTTTATAGATTTAATGAAGGTGATATTCCTCACTATAAGTCTTCTAGACAATGCTTTGATGAGTTTGATAATTTTATTGTCAAACAAGAAAACTTCAATGCTTATTTTGGTAGACAATTAAAACAAAATACCTATATGATTAAACACTTGGGTGATTATATGGCTAATGTTAACTTAAACTCATTAGCAAACATGCTTCTATGGTTACCACTCAAGTAGAACAAGTACTTAACGCTCAAAATGATTTGCTCAATGAAATGAATAGTAAGAAAAATGATTATGCTGCTAGAGTGGCTACTAGAACTGGTAGAATGACTCAGGAACCTTTGAATCCTGAAGGCCACCCTAAGAGAATTGAGCAAGATTCTCAGAGAAATAATACTGATGTGCCTAGTTCTTCTAAAAGGAAGAAAAAGAAAAATGATAGGACTTTGCAAACTTCTAGTGAACCTATTGCTGAACCACCTGAGAATCCAAATGATATATCTATTTCTGATGCTGAAACACAATCTGGTAATGAACATGAACCTAGCGAAAATGTTTATGATGTTGTTCATGAGATGCTCAACCTAGTAATGATAACGATGTAGAAGTTGAACCTGCTGTTGATCTTGATAACCCACAATCAAAGAATCAACGTTATGACAAGAGAGACTTTGTTGCTAGGAAACATGGTAAAGAAAGAGAACCTTGGGTTCAGAAACCCATGCCTTTTCCTCCCAAACCATCCAAGAAAAAGGATGATGAGGACTTTGAGCGCTTTGCTGAAATGATAAGTCTGATATGCTCAAAACTAATCCTTATGCTAAATATATGAAGGATATCATTACTAATAAAAGAAAGATACCGGAAGCTGAAATTTCCACCATGCTTGCTAATTATACTTTTAAGGGTGGAATACCAAAGAAACACTAAAAGAATCAGCTACTTTGCCGTCCGCCACGGCGGACGGCAAAGGCATGAATGGCGGACGGCAATGGTCTTTGCCGTCTGCCACGGACGGCAAAAGGCTCTGGCAAAGTAAGGTCTTGCAAAGAGTTACTTTGCCGTCTGCTTTTGGCGGCTGATGGCAAAGGGGCCTTTGCCATCAGCAGCGGACGGCAAATAAAGCAGACAACAAAAATTGCGCTGTTAGTCCGTTAGGTGGCTAACGGCAGGCCTTTGCCGTCCGTCGCTGACGGCAAAATTTGTCCTGCCTTTGCCGTCCGCCGTATGATATCAGCTAGACGTCACTACACGGCAGGCCTTTGCCGTCTGCCGCTGACGGCAAAATTGTTTACTCTTTGCCGCTCGCCATCAGAGGCAAACCGACCAAATGGGTCACTCCGGGAAGCACAGTTGGCTACCACGTGGCTTCTTTGCCATCCGCGGCTGACGGCAAAGAGCCCGTTGCCGTCGGTGGCAGACGGCAAAGAGCCTGCATATTGGCTCTTTTTTCTGTTTTTTTAAATCCAACAATTTTTATAGCAAATATATATGACATATATAGATATATTTCACAGGGCTATTTAACAGCAAACATATCACATATCCAACACATAAGTTTCATCGTACATTGATACGTCCATTTTGCATCATGCTTTTATATCAATATTTATTGCATTATGGGCTGTTATTACACTTTATATCTCAATACTTATGGCTATTCTCTCTTATTTTACAAGGTTTACCATGAAGAGGGGAATGCCAGGCAATGGAATTCAGGCCGGAAAAGGAGCAAACATTGAAACCTATTCTGCACAACTCCAAAAGTCCTGAAACTCCACGAAACAACTTTTTGGATTTAAAAAGAATTTATGAGCGAAAGAAATAGGCCAGGGGGCCCACACCTGTCCAGAGACAGAGGGCGCCCCCCCAGTAGGGCGCGACCCCTATCTCCTGGGCCCCTCGTGGCCTCCGCGCCCATCTTCTGCTATATCATCACTTTTACTCTGGAAAAAACCGTGGGCAAGCTTACCGGACGAAACTCCGCCGCCACTAGGCGGAACCTTGGTGGAATCTATCTAGGGCTCTGGCGGAGCTGTTCTGCCGGGGACACTTCCCTCCGGGAGGGGGTAATCATCACCAACGTCATCACCAACGATCCTCTCATCGAGAGGGGGTCAATCTCCATCAACATCTTCACCAGCACCATCTCCTCTCAAAACCCTAGTTCATCTCTTGTATCCAATCTTGTATCAAAACCACAAATTGGTACATGTGGGTTGCTAGTAGTGTTGATTACTCCTTGTAGTTGATGCTAGTTGGTTTACTTGGTGGAAGATCATATGTTCAGATCCTTTATGCATATTATTACTCCTCTGATTATGAACATGAATATGCTTTGTGAGTAGTTACGTTTGTTCCTGAGGACATGGGTGAAGTCTTGCTATTAGTAGTCATGTGAATTTGGTATTCGTTCGATATTTTGATGAGATGTATGTTGTCTTTCCTCTAGTGGTGTTATGTGAACGTCGACTACATGACACTTCATCATTATTTGGGCCTAGAGGAAGGCATGGGGAAGTAATAAGTAGATGATGGGTTGCTAGAGTGACAGAAGCTTAAACCCTATTTATGCGTTGCTTTGTTAGGGGTTGATATGGACCCATATGTTTAATGATGTGGTTAGGTTTACCTTAATACTCCTTTTTGTATTTGCGGATGCTTGCAATAGGGGTTAATCATAAGTGGGATGCTTGTGCATGTTAGGGCATTACCCAAGTGCCGGTCCACCCACATATCAAATTATCAAAGTACCGAACGCGAATCTTACGAACGTGATGAAAACTAGCTTGACGATAATTACCAATGTGTCCTCGGGAGCTCCTTCTTCATTATTAGAATTTGTCCAGGCTTATCCTTTGCTACATGAAGGATTGGGCCACCTTGCTTCACTTTATTTACTTTATTTACTTTTTGCTCGTTACTATTTATCTTATCACAAAACTATCTATCACCTACTATTTCAGTGCTTGCAGAGAAAACCTTACTGAAAACCGCTTATCATTTCCTTCTGCTCCTCGTTGGGTTCGACACTCTTACTTATTGAAAGGACTACGATAGATCTCCTATACTTGTGGGTCATCAAGACTCTTTTGTGCCGCCGTTGACGGGGAGTGTAGCGCTTTTGGTGAGTGGAACTTGGTAAGGAAACATTTATATAGTGTGTTGAAATTTTCTGTTACTTGTCACTATGGAAACTAATCCTTTGAGGGGCCTGTTTGGGGTATCTTCGCCCCAACCAGAAGAGCAAATAGATGCTCCTCAACCTACTGAACTTTATGAAAATATTCACTTTGAGATTCCTTCGGGTATGATAGAAAAACCGCTAGCTAATCCTTTTGCAGGAGACGGAACATTGCATCCCGACTTACACCTTATCTTTGTGGATGAAGTTTGTGGATTATTTAAGCTTGCAGGTATTCCCGATGATGTTGTCAAATGGAAGGTCTTCCCTTTATCTTTGAAGGGAGATGCAATGACATGGTACAGGCTATGTGATGATACGACATATTGGAATTATAAGCGATTGAAGTTGGAATTTCACCAGAAGTTCTATCCTATGCATCTTGTTCATCGTGATCGTAATTACATATATAATTTCTGGCCCCGCGAAGGAGAAATCATCGCTCAAGATTGGGGGAGGCTTAAGTCAATGTTGTATTCATGCCCCAATCGTGAGCTCTCTCAGGAAATGATTATTCAGAATTTTTATGCTCGGCTTTCTCTTGATAATCGCAACTTCCTCAATACTTCCTGTGTTGGGTGATTTCAAATGGGACTTATTGGAAAGAATTAAACGCAACTCTGGAGATTGGGGTTCCGACGATGGTAAGGAGTCAGGTATGACACCTAAGTTCGATTGTGTTAAATCTTTTATGGATACGGATGCTTTCCGTGGATTTAGCTCTAAGTATGGACTTGACTCTGAGATAGTAGCTACTTTTTGTGAAACTTTTGCTACTCACGTTGATCTCCCTAAAGAGAAGTGGTTTAAATATAATCCTCCTGTTGAAGTGAAAGTAGTTGCACCTATTACAGTCGAAGAGAAGACTATTAAATATAGTGATCCTACTATTCCTACTGCTTATGTCGAAAAACCTCCTTTTCCTGTTAGGATAAAAGATCATGCTAAAGCTTCGACTGTTGTTCGTAAGAGTAATACTAGGACCTATACACCTCCTGAGCAAATTAATGTTGAACCTGGTATTGCTATGATTAAAGATCTCTTGGATGTGGACTTAGATGGGCATGTTATCTCTTTCTTGGGTGAAACTGCTAATATTGATAGACCCGATACTAAGACACGTAGACCTGTTGTAGGCACGCCTGTTATGTTTGTTAAAATAGGAGATCATTGTTATCATGGCTTATGTGATATGGGTGCTAGTGCTAGTGCGATACCTTATGATCTTTATAAAGAAATTATGCACGATATTGCACCTGTTGAATTAGAAGACATTGATGTTACTATTAAGCTTGCTAATAGGGACACCACTAAACCTATTGGGATTGTTAGAGATGGTGAAGTCTTGCGTGGGAAGATTAAATACCCTGCTGATTTTCTTGTTCTTGCTTCCCCACAATATGATTTTTGTCCCATTATTTTTGGTAGACCCTTCTTGAATACTGCTAGTGCTAAGATTAATTGTAAAAGGAAGGTCGTCACTGTTGGCATAGATGGTATGTCTCATGAGTTCAATTTTGCAAAGTTTAGTAGACAACCTCGTGAAAGGGAACCACCTAGTAAAGATGAGATTATTGGCCTTGCTTCCATTGTTGTTCCTCCAACTGACCCGTTAGAACATTATTTGTTAGACCATGAAAACGATATGTTTATGAAGGAAAGGGAAGAAATAGATGAAGTGTTCCTTAAACAAGAACCTATTGTCGGTGTCAAAACCAGCGGATCTCGGGTAGGGGGTCCTGATCTGTGCGTCAAGGCTGATGGTAACAGGAAGCAAGGGACACAGATGTTTACCCAGGTTCGGGCCCTCTCGATGGAGGTAAAACCCTACTTCCTTCTTGATTAATATTGATGATATGGGTAGTACAAGAGTAGATCTACCACGAGATCGTAGAGGCTAAACCCTAAGAGCTACCCTATGATGGTATGATTGTAATTGTGATCGGCCTTCTAAGGACCAACCTCTCCGGTTTATATAGACACTTGAGAGGGCTAGGGTTTACATGGAGTCAGTTACAAGGAATGAAATATAATATCCGGATCGCCAAGCTTTACTTCCACGCCAAGGAAAGTACCATCCGGACACGGGCTGAAGTCTTGAGTCTTGTATCTCCATACTTCAATAGTCCGGACGTTGTACACAGTCCGGCTGTCCGGATAACCCCTAATCCAGGACTCCCTCAGTAGCCCCTGAACCAGGCTTCAATGACGATGAGTCCGGCGCACAGTATTGTCTTCGGCATTGCAAGGCGGGTTCCTTCTTCGAATACTCCAAAGTACCTGTTATGACGAATAGTGTCCGGCCTCCAATCAATGTTGTGCTCCTCGGCTTCAGTGCCTCAGTAATGACCATCTCCACGTGTCGAGCGAATGCGAGGAGTCGAGGCATTTTTGCATTTGCCACCCTCGATCCTCCGGGCTAACCGTCTATTTGAAGGGACGGGGATTCTCAGATCCAAACCTCACTCTCCCTCCCAGGGCTAGCATCCAACAGAGCGCTCCGTGAAAAGCCATTCCAGCATGGCCGGCCGTCGCAGCTCTTCTGCTCGCCCTTCTCGTTCCAAGTCAGGGGATTGGGGAGAGTGCTCATTTCCTCATAGCCGCTTGATAGAGTTAAAACCCAGGGGTTTCACCCACCGGCGTTCATGGCCCCGTCCCGAGCTGGAATAGCCACTTATGACGGAGGGGAACAAGCCGAGGATCTCCTAACCCATCTCCTGAGGAGCGTATATGCCTCATCCCACATCTGGCCGAGGGGCGTGGGTTCCCTATCCACCCATTTCTTCGTGGGCTCGGAGTTCTACGGCCTCCGCCATACACAATCTTACCCTGCCTCTATTCTCGCACATAGCGGGTATGTTGCCCTTTATGAGCTGTTTTAGGCTGCGAACCACACTTGGATTATGGAGGAAGCTGTCCTGCCTCGTCCCCCGCACCCAGGGGGAGTCCCTATGTCAAGTGGGCGGGGCCGAAGTATCACTACAAAAAAAAAGACACATCCGTGACATTTTGGGCCGAACGAATTTTTTTTCTGTCATACATATGACACTTCTATGACGATAATTGTGACAAAACCTGGTATCATCATAGATGTGGTGGGCTCCTACTTCTATAACAAAAAATCATGAATGGAAATGGGCTTTTCGTCCTGGGTGGGCCGGAGATGCAGCTGCATGATATTCTTTGGCCGTCCATGACGGAAAAAACCATGGTAGAAGCGAGGGGGAGAAAATTTTTGGGGAGTTGCCGGTTATGGTGGGAGGTCGGGGGCCGAGCGATGCACGTTTCTCTCGTACACGTATGCGCGTGTGTGCGAGGCGTTGGCTCTAACTAAACCCGAGCGAGGCGTTGGGCTCTAACTGAACCTGAGCGATTGCACTGCAGGATACGCGTTACTGAACCCGAGCGATCGATCGATGACTGTTAAATGAACCCGATGGAGCGATTCCTTCGCTGCTGCTAGTAATCAAGCCGATCGATTGGATGAACAGGAGCATTGCGGGGAGGGGGTTGATGAACAAGGAGCGGTGGCGTTGCCTCCGGATGAACAAGACCTGTGGTGTGGAGGGCTGGATGAACAGAGACGGTGGAGGGGTGGCCGTGGAGGGTGGTTGAACAGACCCGTGGTGTGGAGGGCTGGATGAACAGAGACGGTGGAGGGGTGCCCATGGAGGGGTGGTTGAACAAGAGCCGTGGAGTAAGCGCGGTGGAGGCTGGATGAACAGGAGCCTGTGGAGGCCGGAGGAGGTCGACGGTGGAGATGAACAGTATCCGTGGAGTCCTGCTTTGCGATGCACGCCACACCCTCCCGGCGAACAGGACCGCCGCTTTCACCGTAGGAGGTCCGCTTGCCTGCTTTTGCGGTACGCCACACCCTCCCGATCAACATGACCCCGCTTAGACCGCAGGAGGTCCGCTTCTCCGCTTTTGCGGTACGCCACACCCTCCCGATCAACATGACCCCTGCTTTGACCGTAGGAGGTCCGCTTCTCCGCTTTTGCGACGCCACACCCTCCGGATCAACAGACCCGCTTTGAACGTAGGAGGTCCATTTCTCCGTTGCGGTATGCCAGCCTCGCTTCCATCGCCTGTTCCGGCCCAAGCCCTCCCGATGAACACGACCACACATTCCGTTCCGACCCAGCCGGTTGGCTCCCATGCGTTCTGTTGCCTCCCGGTGAACACGAGCATTCCGTTGCCTCCCCATGAACACGACGCATTCCGTTGCCTCCCCATGAACACGACGACGACGCTGTTTCTCCGTTCCGACCCAGCCATGTACGTATGCGCGAGTAGGCGTTCGAGACCCTGCCCGTATGTACGTACGTGGCCGTATTTTCTTTCTTGCACCCTCACCGCTGTACGTATGTGTACATGCTACGACGCGCGCCTCCTACTACGACACGTGCGCGCCTACATCCACCAGATATATGTACGCACATCGCTCACGACCAGAATGACAACGCTACGCACGCTCGACTAGGTGGGTCCCGACCGCGTGCAGTTCCTTGCGTGCTAAAATGTAGTTGGTGGGTCCCAGCAATGAGGGGCGAATCGCTTTTTTGCCTTACACACTTCCTTTGTGTGCGAAGATGTAGCTGGTGGGTCCCAGCAGTCAGGGGGGCGAATCGTTTTTTTGCCCGAACGCACTTCTTGCGTGCGAAGATGTAGCTGGTGGGTCCCATCAGTCAGGGGGGCGAATCGTTTTTTTGCCCGGACGCACTTCCTTGCGTGCGAAGATGTAGCTGGTGGGTCCCAGCAGTCAGGGGGAAACTTTTTTTCGCGAAATACGGTGGCCCGTCCGGTGGGTCCCCGCTGTCAGGTGGAGGAATCATTATTTTCCGCGTAATAAGGAGGCACTTCCTTGCTGCGGCCGTGGAACCAGCTGTCAGCCTCTCCACGTACAGTCCACGTACGATGGAAGTCCTTCCTTGACCATGTTGACCACACCGCGCCGAGAGCACCACGGCGGTGGATGATGGCGAGGCCTAGGAAGGGGACAACTCGGAGCCGGGGAAGACGCAGCAGTGGATGCCCACACGGAGAGGAGTACGAGGGTTCACTGGTTCGGCTGCGGTGTGAGGCTGTTGTCGCCGCAGAATAACAGGGGGTGTGGGTGAGTAGAGGGATGGCCTGGCCAGCGGTGGGAGTAGTAGGGGGCGGTGAGGCCTCCGCGGCATCACAGCCGCCACGGAGGCAGGAGCACGCTGCACGACCGGGCGCTGGTTTGGGCGGCCGGAGCAAGAAGACCAGAGGTTGAAGAAGCGCTACAACCGTTGGATGAACATCGTACGGTAACAGGAGCTAGAATCGTTCATATTGACTAAGTTGACAAAGCCCTCCGTCCCCGTCAACTTGGTAGGCCCACAAGTCAGCCTCCTAGTATGCTGGGTTCCAGCTGTCAGGGGGAGTATTCATTTTTGTGCGTAATAAGGAGGCACTTCCTTGCGTGCGAAGATAGCTGGTGGGTCCGACAAGTCAGCGGGGGGCACGTTTTTTTTCGCGAAATACAGAGGCCCTTCCGGTGGGTCCCAGATGTCAGGTGGAGGAATCATTATTTTGCGCGTAATAAGGAGGCATTTCCTTGTGTGCGGCCGTGGACCCAACTGTCAGCCTCTCCATGCACAGTTTACTTCCGATGGTGTCGTTTGTTGACCACGTTGACCACGCCGCGCCGAGCGCATCCAAGGTGGTGGACGACGGCGAGGCCCCTGGACAGCAACGAGCCGGAGATGGGAAGACGCGGGAGTAGAGTCGCAGACGGAGAGGTGTACGAGGGTTAACTGGTTCTAGTGCGGTGTGGTTCGGCAGTCGGTGGAGAAGAACAGGAGGTGTGGAGGGGTGGAGGGATGGCCTGGCCAGCGGTGGAGTAGAGCTTCATAGCGAAGCGTGCTAAGCAGAGCTGCTAGCAGCAGGAGGCGAGAGGTGGTCCCGACGGCTTTGGAGGAAGAAGATGAGAGATTGAAGATGGATGTCGGCCGTTGGATGTAAATCCAATGGCTAACATGTCAGAATCATTTGTTGACTAAATTGACAACGACTTGCGTTGGCTTCGACCTATTGGCCCACATTTCAGACTCAAAAATGTGGCACGTATTCAACCCATTTTTTCAGAATTTACAGTCTTTTTTTTGCGCGGTAGAATTTACAGTCAATTTGATATTTTTTTGAATTACAGCCATTAGCTGGGCTGGGTGAACAATTAATGTAGTGTCCATGCGGCCCATTTATTTTATTTCCTAAAAAATTACAGGCCATTTGCACTTCATCTAGATACACGATTTTGCTGGGCTGATTCTAATTATAATGTTGGGTTGGGCCAGCAATGTTATCAAAAAAATAAAAAAGGGCTGAGCATTTTGTTATAAATATATTTAAATAATAAGTGATATTATTTCATTCATCCTTAAATCTTACCAAGCTTTTGTACACAATCACTAGCATTTTCATGCCAAAACAATCCAGGATTTTATTTGTTAAGAAATTATTTTTATAAGTTAATAAGATGTGGGATATTATTTTCTTACATATGTAAGTATCCGTTAAATATATGATGACAATAAAATAATATATAATAACATATAAAATAATGTAAATATATATAATATAGTTAGAAGGGAAACATAAGTTGTACCCGGCGTTCCTATTCTTATATAGAAAAATAGAATAGACCTCTGCATTTTCTTCAAAAAGATACATAAATTGGGCTGCCAAAAATAAAACCTTGGATGGGAGGTCCATAGGCCGGTCGATACATGACGGCCCTAAGAAAATACAAACAGGCCCTCCCATCCGAGGTCGTGGGCTGCGCATGTTAAAAATGAAAGCCTAGACGGGGCAGCCCAAAACCACGTCCAACACTTGCCAAAACTTCGTCCCTCGTTTTCTCTGTGTTTCGCACACTCGACATCGTGTGGGCATTTTGACTGTGCATCATATGAAGATGTGCTATGCATGAATGTTGATCAGCATGATGTTAACTGGCTGGTAGTTCCATTTTCGACCATGAATAAAACTTCCAACATGATGTTAACCCTGTTTGAAAAGGCCGTGTTAATATAAATGCTCTTCCTCTGAAAGTTTTAGTTTCTTATCTGAAATCGACTTGCGCTTATCTGAAACTGAAACTTGCGCTTTCTTCTCGTCTGCACTTTTATACTCCTATGAAACTACATATTTTTAAGTGCTAAAAATAGATCTCTAGAATTCATAAAATTCTTCATATGCTCAATACTGCAAATCTGAAATTCAAAAGACATTCATATCTGAAAGTACTCTCAAAATACACAACACAAAACACAATTCACAACCTACAAATACTGGCAACCCTAGGCTCCTCCTGACAATTCACAACCTGCCCGACTATTGGGCTGGGGGGGGGGTGCAGACCCCTCCTATTCCTCGACGGCAGACAGCTGCCCCGTGAGACGATGTGAACGGCGAGGGATACGATGGCGGGGAAGCGTCGTCGGGCCAACTGCTTTTCTCCTCTTGCAGTTGGGTTCGGTTGACGAAGACTCCACCGCTCGCACCGCAGGACACCTCACAAACGGCACCTCAGATGCTCGATCCTTCAATCTCTTGTGGATGCTCCATCTGGGATCGATACTCCCACCACCGCTCCCTCACGATCGGATTCGGTCAATCTATTTGCTCCATGGCCCAGAGGAGCAACTCTGTGTACTCCGGCGCGACTTCCTTCGGGAGTATCACCGCCTTTTCGCTCTGTTGCAGATATTTGGCCATGGATGTCACCGTCGCCGCTAGTTGGTCCTTGTTGTCAAACCAAGACTGTATCTCCAACATCCTAGCTAGCTTCACAGGGTCGCCGTCTGTGATCCTCATGTATCGGTTGTACTCCTCCATCGATCTACTTCTCCACAGCACCTTCACTCGCCGGCAGTGGTTTTTGAATGGAAGAGGAGAGGAGCAACGCTGGTTTTGGATTAGAACGGGAGAGGAGCGACGCTGGTTTTGGACCGAACAGAGAGGAGGGGCGGTGGTTTTGAAATGGAAGAGGAGAGGAGCGCGCTGGATTTTGATTTGAACAGAGAGGAGCGGCGGTGGTTTAAGAGGAGAAGAGTGGAAGAGCGGCGCTGGTCTTGGAAGTATTTTTTGTTGTTTTATGATTTTGGGTCAAAGTTTGACCACTTATCAGTATGTGACAAGAAAATGTGAATGCATGTCACCAAAATTGTATCATTTGGTTCGATCTGAATGTACTTTCAAATTATATTATTTTTGCAACATATAACATAAATTTTATGTGAAAAATCATGGTCAATTATGACCCGAATAAAAGGGAGACTAATTAATGTGGGGTCGCTTTCTTAATTGAAGGGTAAATTGATTTTGATTTTGATCCAGTCCACAGCTCGGCCGGCCCTCTCGCCTAATCCTAAATCGCTGCCGCTGACGCCCTCTCCCTCTTCTCCATTGCAAAACCACCTCCTCTCCTCTCCATCATCTCCATTCCAAAACCACCGCCTCGCCTCACTCTTCCTCGATCTTCTCCATTGCAAAACCACCTCCTCTCCTCTCCATCATCTCCATTCCAAAACCACCGCCTCGCCTCTCCCTCTTCGATCTTCTCCATTGCAAAACCACCTCCTCTCCTCTCCATCATCTCCATTCCAAAACCACCTCCTCTCCTTTCCATCATCTCCATTCCAAAACCACCTCCTCTCCTCTCCATCATCTCCATTCCAAAACCACCGCCTCGCCTCTCCTCTTCTCGATCTTCTCTCCATTGCAAAACCACCTCCTCTCCTCTCCATAATCTCCATTCCAAAACCACCTCCTCTCCTCTCCCTCTTCTCTATTGCAAGACCACCGCTCTCCTCCCATCTTCCAAAGCTAGCACCGAACCACCTGTAAACGACATCTATGGAGAGGATGCAGCAGCGAATCAGGCAGATCGCCGGCGGCGACCAGGCAAAGTTAGCCAGGTTGAAGGAGATCCTTAGTTGGTTTGACAATGAGTGGGAGATTTCGAGGATGGTGCGGGCCATGTGGCAATGTATGCGAAAGAGCAAGACGGCGGCGATGAGGGCGGCGATGTACATGTACTCCTCGGCGGCAGTCACGCCGCAGTCCTCCGAGTTCATCGAGTATCTCCTATGGGCGATGGAGCAGACAGATTCGCCCAAGGCGACAGTCAGGCGGAGGTGGTGGGCGTACAGGTCGAAGGTCGAGCACCCAGAGGATAACGAATCGATCGAGTATGGTGTGCCGTTCGTGAGGGTGCAGAGCCAGCCGGAGCCACAGGAGTATTTGTTCTCCCACCGCAAGAGGAGGCCGGATGGCGCGATGTTGCTTCCCCGACGTTCTCCACGGTTCCCTCGACGCTCGCCTTGTTTCAACGGCGGCGGTAGGGTTTAAGGTAAGCTTCGCACTAACCTAAGCTTCCACCTGCTCATGCTTACAATCAGTGTGACAGCTAATGAAAATCATGCTTACAATCAGTCTCCGAGTACTACGCCAATCACTCTAAAATAGCTCTGGACCTTTGGGTCAAAGTTGTGACACACTGTACAAATAAAGAAAAATAGATTGGTGCTTATTTCAAAAAAGAGTACTCCCTAGAAAACTGCCAATATAAGCTACTAGTATTTGGTTAGAGGATTTGCTGCCGAGAAAGATCCGTCCCACGAGAGCGCCACACATCCCATCGGTTGTGGTGGATGCCAATGCGCATGCAGCATGGTTGGTGTCGGTAATTTTACTTGGCACACCTCCCACTCTGCATATATGCCGGTTCCATACGTACATTTGTGCAGTTCCACCAAAATGCAGCTGAATAACCCTGTTTGCACAGATAATGAAAAAGCGTGATTACATTATAGTGGCACTAGTTGATGAAACACACAAAATAAATAGAAGAAAATATTGCGATAGTATCATAGTATGCCATGCTGCGAGGGCGAGATGGGCCTCATGACGCCTCATACGGCACGCCTCGATCGACATCGCCCCAAGTCTCCCAGATACACCTTCTGCCAAAGGATAAACATCGTGTACAACAATAGTACAAGGAGGCGCCTTGAGACATTCAAATCTCTATTTTTGTACATATCAACTAAAATTAAGCACCCCAGTTTGCATAAACGCTTAAACATTAACAATGGGACTAGTTGATGAAACATACTTTAACCAAGAGAAGCACTTTCTTTATCTACATTGGAAATGAAATGATAGAGATGACACTCGCTCTATTTTAACTGTATTATTACTTCATTTTATCAGTGACACTAGGGTTGAGAAGGTGGCAAACAAGGTGTACCGCAAGGCCGCAAGGATGGAGGCCGGGTGCTTAGATCGATGTCAAGCTGGCTCTTTCAGTCACCAACATGGATGATTCAATTCATGGGACCTTTTGGTGCATTTCACCTAAAATGAAGCAATGTCCCATGAGCTAGCAGCTTCTTCTTCAAATTTTTTTAAGAAAAGGGCTCCAGCCCCGGTTCCATTTCCATCAGAAAACGAAACCCACAGAGTTTCTTCTTCATTATTTGCGATAAAATTGAGTAACATCAAGGTTGGTTGTGAAGATCTTGGAATGCTCAACTATAATTTGGATATCATTTGTCCAGTTCAACTAAGACCGAGCGTGAAATGTATATCTCTGTTTGCACAAAAAAGGTGGAAAGGAGGGTGACTAACAAGTGATGAAACATGCATCAAATGAAAAGAATCATGTTCCTTATCTGAATGGCAATCCTACAAGGACAGTAGCAATTTCTAAAGCAGTGGCATTGCTAGATATTAGTGTGGGCATTAGGATTAATTATGACAACCGTTAAATACGACATTACTTTGGGCACGGGAGAGTAGGCGGACCAGGACAGTTGCATTTCTAACGAAAAGAACCAACTTATCTTAATGGGAAATTTTAGTAGGACATGTAAAGAAGTGCCATTGATTAATATTATCGAGGCATTACATTGAAAACAACATTGGTTTAACGTGTCCTTACTTTTAACAAAGGCGATCGCTACATTTTACCAAAGGCATTACATAAGAGTGGCTCGGGCAACAAACATCAGAACAGGCCCATTTTTGTTCGGTATAGCCACCTTATACTGTGTGAGGCTAGCAAATCTAGTGCTGGACTTACTCTGTTGACTTGTCCCCCAGTCCCCACTTTCTTTCCTTTTTCAACAAATAGATCAGATTTATATTGAGTTTGTACTGCGTTTCCCTTTATTTCCCTATTAGACCTAGAGACCAGTTGGATAGCCAGTCTCTACTACTTTTTGCCCCCATTATTTCTTCTTTCGACCAAGTCCTACATTCAGGTAACAAATCCTCCCCCAACCCACCCCCTTTCTTCCTTGTTTGAACCAAGTAGTACTAGATTCGAGTGCATGAACTAGTTTTACCTCTTAAACGTAAAAAAATTAGGTGGTTTTCGAACAGCTGATCGATCCTATCTACGAGGGGCCTGAGAAATAGTAAAAGTTACAAATGCAGCGACGTCAGGAGCTTGGGAAGTAGAGCAAGGCCGGTTTCGAAGGAATTTATACCTGATGGTCGCCGGGATGTCGCTAGGTGGGCGGCGGGAGGCCGGATCTGCCCACACTACGGCAGCGAGGAAGAAGGGGTCGGAGGCCCTCCCTTGCCGGCGGTGCTTAGGAGAGAACGGCAAGGCAGGCTGATCGGACGCGCCCAGCAGTGGGTAAGAGCCGTCGCCGAGGACGACCGCGTGAACGTTGCACCTTCTCACCTTCCCCGGCGGAGAGGATCCGGCTGGATTTGTGACCAGCGGTGAGCAGAGAGAGAGAGAGAGTGTGGCCACCGCTGTCGTGTTTAGATATGGAGAGGCCAAGACCGTGTGAAGAGAGCAACACTAGCAAGCAAGCGCGGAGGCTCCTACCTATATAGTGGAGTTGTACTTAGTATTCTTTTGTCTACCAGAGCCGGCTTGACCTCGTCAATGACTGTCGAGAAGTCTTCATGCACGTGGCCCGGAGGCGCAGTTGTCGTCATTTTGATCTGAAGTGCCTGATTATAACATATAACACGAAAAATGCCACATGACAAGAAATCATAACCTCACTGCCCAAAGGAGACAACATGAATCAC
This sequence comes from Aegilops longissima, assembly GCA_021605205.1. NCBI lineage: Eukaryota > Viridiplantae > Streptophyta > Magnoliopsida > Poales > Poaceae > Aegilops > Aegilops longissima. The sequence continues at coordinate 777,678,053 of CM038677.1, read as the reverse complement.
GACGGACAAACTAGACGAGGAACAAAGCTCAAATTAAAGATAAACTCGTAGAAAAGGGGTCCGTTGATAGATGTCCTAATTAACATAGCCGGCTTGACCTAGATGTCAGCTGAGTAGTCACTGTTCGTGCATGTGCCCCCAATGACTAGCCCAACTCAGTTGTCGCTGTTTAACCCTCGCAGTGATCCGAAGCACATGACACATAATTTTGCGAGATGACAAGAAACCTTTTTTTAGATTTCTCACCACAACTACATCCATGTACAACACAGCCTGCACGATATGTAGACGGTAGCCAATCCAGGTGTGTCTGCTGGAGTCTGGTCACATGCATGGACGAACTTATCTTCCGTGTCTTGGAGGGATCGTCCAGGCACCAACGTAGTACAACACTTCTCTAGTAATATCGCTCGCCTCCCTTTTCTATTAAGTCACCCGACTTGCGGGGCCGGGGAGTGTGCCTATGGTCGGTTCTCAATTGCTGTCCCACATGTGTGTGTGAACGCAATATGACGCGCGTTCCATTCGGAGAGCAGCATGCCAGACCGACCGACCGTATGGGGTGCGACGCGAACGCGATGGGCGTGCTGTATACTCTGTACATGTGTGCCACCGTTTTCTAGACGCTTTGCTCCATGGCGCGGGCGCAATCCATGGATACAAAATTAGTATACTGTATACTACTATTTAAAAGTCGAGGGCGGGGCTTTTCCTGCCCGGTAGGCAGCGGGACAGTTCCGCCTAGTCGGTTCGACAGAGACGCGAGAAGACGAGGGAGTAGGCTGCTGCAAACATAGGGCTGTGTGATTTGACAGAGAGTTACTGCTGGACAGGTGGGGCCCCGTGATTTGACTTGCCATTATCTCCTTGTTGAAGAGAGTAAAATTTTCTCCTAAGTGATGACTAACCTTATTGCTAAACTTGTTGTAGTACGAGTGACTAAGTGATGACTATGTATGACATGCCAACATCAGATAGCCTAACGCACCATGTTAAATCTCATATGCGCGACCGCAGCGGCGACGCGACGACGGTCGTGGTAGGTGCGACCATGATACGGGTGCTGGCAGCCCTTGGATCTGAGATCAAACGGTCGCATGCTAAGTTGCTGAAAATTTGCAGAATGACCCTCCCGCGGCAACCGGCAAATTTCCTCCCGCGGGCCGGAGTAGGTTTCTTGGTTTGCATGCGGTTTTAATGGAGGCGAGGAGGCATGTTCAGCCGGCCATGCAGTGGTCGCTGCAGTACTATTCAATTTGACAACTACAACTAGTATATTATAAAAAACAAAGAAGAGTAGTACAGATAGAGATAAGAATAGAGACTAGGAGGAGCACCGCTCATCGCTTGGGCTACTCCTGCGCTCCATTCGGCGTCATAACGCCCCTACAACCACTCCCTCCTGCGCTCAATCGGCGGGGCTGTTGACATTTGGGAGCGACTCTCGTGACTGCTAGCAGCCACGACTTCACCGACGACGACTTCTTCCCCGACCTCGGCAACCTCTTCCTCAACGACATGGGCGACAACCTCAACGCCAATGGTGCTGCTCCCGTTGCACCGTATGTGTTTCTGTCCTTCCTGTTCGAAATCGTGGTAGAATTCATGTTTCTAGTCTGTGTCCTAGACTCGATATGTTCATCTACTGTGCTAGTCGACATGATTAGTTTAATCTCTATTATAGTCGTCATGATTTATTTTGTAGTAAATCTCGCAGTAACTTGCTCATATATTCAACTGGTGGAACATCCCCTACAGCCACTCCCGTTTCATGGACGGCCTGGTCGATGCCTCCAAGGAGCCCTTCGTGTACTGCTATGAGTGCCCGGTGCCATTTTGGGGCTCGCCGGCGGACATCGTGCATCACCTGACGCAGGCGTGCGGCCATCACTACTGGCCCTTGGCGAAGAACATCAAGTACGAGACGTGCTACCCGTTCACCATGCCGGAGTCGCTGGAGGATCAGCGCCGCCTGCTAGTCTTGGAGGAGGACGGCAGCGTCTTCCTCTTGATCATGGCCACCGGCGAGGCCCGCGCAGGCCGCCGCCACATCTCTGTAGTGTGCGTCAGGGGCGACGCCGCTAACGCTGACACTGACACGAGGCCGATGTACGGGTGCGTGCTCACTATTACTATCCCTCGGAGGTCCGTGGGCGGCGACACCGCTACGCTGTTGACTTGTACTCGCCGAGTTGGGACCTTCCCCGATGTGGACATGGAAGACGATGGTATTATTTGACCCCAACAATGTGCATGGGGACTCCAAGGAGGTTCACCGGACATATGCATTACTAAGTTAAATGTTGATCATTAGTCTTCGCCAATGTAATCCACTGTCTAAGCATGTGGAGACTTCCATGCATTATCTTGCTCTATTGGAGTATCGCGATGAATAAAAGTGTATGCATTTATGGTTTAGTCTAGAATCTTCCATGTATGAATTTTTACTACAAGACCGTGAAAGACTTATGATGAACCATTTCCATAAAGCACAATAAGAGTTATTTCTTCACAAGTTTTGGATGCAGGTTGAACAGTTGAACGCTTTTGTTTGCAAAAGATATTTTTTTATCTATTTCACCCGGATGTTTCTGAGCAATATAGATGAAATAATATCCGAAGAAACCTATCGATACCTGTTACATATGAGATGACCCCCACATCCTTTGTCAACATAAACAACACCCTGATCAATGCATTTCACTCTTCCGTGCACCGGACGGGCACCTTACTTGCTCATACAGGTGCTTAAGCTTGCCACATAGGCATAAAGTCTGATGTGGCAAGTTAATCAAGAAAAGATAGACTAGTTTGGTGAGCCAAGGAAGAAATGGTGCTAATTAAGCGCGTGTACCTACGTGAAAAGACAATTTTGAGTCTATAGCTAATTAAATGAAGCAAACTTAGCAACACCATTTCATTGGAAGAGGTCACTCGTTGGCAAATGCAATAAATACTAGTACTCCCTGTGTCCCATAATATAAGAACGTCTTTGGCACTACACTAGTGTCAAAAAAATTCTTATATTATGGGACGGAGGGAGTACGAAGAAAGAGATAGAGAGGAGTAAAAAAATACACTTATAGCCAACCTTATAGCCAACCTTGTTTTAGTATGAGTGACTAAGTGATAACTATGTATGACATGCCAACATCAGATAGCCTAACGCACCGTGTTAAATCTCCAAGGGCGCGACCGCTTGAGCGGCGACGGTCGTGGAGGCGCGACCATGATATCGGCTGCCGGCAGCCCTTGGATCTGAGATCAAACGGTCGCATGCTAAGTTGCTGAAAATTTGCAGAATAACCCTCCAGGATAGGATATTCACCCATTGGTCTAGAATCACGCCATGCAACCGTGCAATCTCCGATCCAAGGGCTCTCGGAAGCCCGTATCATGGGAGAATGGAAAGCCACTACCCTGCCGTTCGCACGCTGGCAGTTCGCTCCTACTCGTCCCCGCACGTCCTTTAATACTACGGCGGTTCGCTCCTAGTCGTCCCGTCCATTCACATTACGGCAGTTCCACTAATCCTAACCTCCAAAATCCATGGCGTCCCAAATCTCCCCGATCGGCGGTGAGTACAAGGTTAGAACCATCACCGGCGATGAGTTCGATGTCATCTACACCCATTCTTCCACGACGGTGAAAGGATGCCTTTCTCGCTTCAGACGCATGCTCGAAGACTCAGATGATGAGTGGGTCACCGGGATAGATGTTGAGTACACCACAGTCGTGGGATGAGAGAAGGATCTAAAGGACGAAGAGAGGAAGAAGCTCGCCGTGATCCAGGTTTGCGTGCATGACTTATGCTTGGTCTACCACATATGCCATGCCGACATTGAGTGCCAGGATTTTAAGGACTTCCTCGAGAGCAACCTAGTCAAATTCACATCAGAGACTTTGGTAACGATAAAGAAGTCCTGCGTCAGATAGGCCTCGTTGTAGGCAACACCTTCGACCTCCAAAAGAATCGGCTGGTGTCCTCTCGTCAGCGTTCAATGCTGACCCTGGCAGGAGACATGGTTCATCCTTCGTACGGTAAACTGGAGAAACCTCATTACACGTTTCATCGTCATGCATGGCAGCGGAATGTACTAGATATAGACCACATCCACTACGCTGTAATGGATGGCTACCTTTGTTTCAATATCTACAAGGGTTGGATGAAGAGAAACAGCCAAGTTGGCTGTTCAAGCAAAGAAGTATCGGCCAAGAGGAAGAGGGACAAGGACGAAGTCGAGGACGTGGACGAGGACGAGGACTCCGAGTAAGGTGGCAGTGTCGTTGCTCATGGTGGTTCTAATGCAGTGTCTACCGGAATAGTTACAAAGTTTAATTTCAGGTGTGCTTAATTTAATTTGAGGGGTGTGTTGTGCTGAGCCCCCAGATAAATTATGTTATGCTTCTTCTTGTTACTTTAACTCTTTAGTAAGTACATACTAGTATTTCTTACATTTCATCTTTTAGTTGGTATAGTACTACCACTCGTTTATTCACATTATATATGTACAATATTTATGGCCAACATCATATAGCCAGCAGTTTAGTTGTCAAAGAATTTAAGGGTGCTTAGTTTTGTCAAAGAATTCCAGGGTGCTTAGTTTTATTTGAGGGGTGGGTTGTGCTGGACACCATTGTTGTGACTAGCCTTTTTAATAGTACTATATGCATAATTTCGCGACGACCACTCTCTATATGTACCACCTTTTTTTTTAATTTCAAGTTTTGCTCCATGGCGCAATCCATCGATACTACTGCTGTACAAAAGTATACATTTTTTAAAAGGCTAGAGGCGGGCAGTCTAGCTTGGTCGGTTTCACGAGAGGTGAGGGCCTTTGTGATTTGACGGCTCATTACTGCTGGAAGGCGGGCCTTGTGATTTGACTTCTCGATAAATGCGCCAAGACCTGATCGAGGAGGAGCAAAGAACCGTGCGGTATACTCAAGTTTTCCAATTGGAGTAGTATTTGACGAGGAGCATGAAACACGGCAGCCCAAAGGCCATATGGCGATAAAAATGATCTAATTTGATAGTCATCTCATTGTTACTAGCATTGTTCTATTCATTCCCTCAAAAAACGAAAACCATTGTTCTATTCATGCCTCGCAGAGAATGTGACACGTGCGGCGAAACACCCGAAGCAAAAGATGAAACACAGCAGCAAAAGAAGAAGGAATATTATCACCCCAAATGAACTAATTCACCGTAGAGTCGTAACTGCTTCTTCATCGCCTCCACGACCTCTATCTCCTGGCGCGTCTCCTCCGCCATCTTCTTCATTCTGTCCATGAAGCGGGATTTCTCGACGCGAGCCTTCATCATATGTTCCACGGCCGCATTACATACCTTGATAGCAGCCGGGTGCTCGATGCGGAGCTTCGCCAACTCCTCCTTCTGTTCCATGGCGAGGGCCTGCAGCATCTTCATCGAGGAACTACTATTCTCATGCAGCTTCTTCCAGCAGGCGTTCTTCTCCTTCAACAGGTCAATCTCGTGGAAGAGCTTCGCCTTGTCCTCCTGAAGTCGCAGGATTTCGCCGGTTGCCTTCTTCTCCGAGGCAATGCTCTTCTTCAGCAGCATCACCAAGCCGGCGGTCAACTCCCCTGCTGATTGAGCTCAGCGGGCATGTCGTCGAGGCTCTCCTTCAAAACTCTCACAAGCCTTGGATGAACTCCTTATGCTTATTGAGGTGCTTATTGAGCTGATCGGGCATGCCGAGAGGGATAATGACTCCAGCTCCGCTGCTCGGCATGTTCGCCTCCACGGCTAGGGCGCTCCGGGAGCCATCGCCGCCCGTGAGAGATCTTTCGAGGTCTCTGCGTGGCATGAGCCCTCTTATTTTATCCGCAGCCTTGGTTGCCGCTCCTTGTTACGAGTAGTTCTCGACCTAGAGCTCGCTCACCCGCCATGGCAACGATGCATTTAAGAAGAAGCACTTATGAGGAGAAAAGGTAGAGTAATTTTCGGTTAGGTAGTTCCCTTTTATAACCTAAGTACTTGCACTAGTAGTACTAATACCTGCATAGTGGGAACACGTTCAGGTTTGGTACGTACTAGTAGGTGTGAGCAGGCTTTCGAATGTGATGGGAACAAGGTAAAGATTAATTGATGGTTTTGGTTTCGAGGCCTGAAATGGCTCCCGATGAGTTTAGCAGAACATAAATTCCAAGTACTACACTGTCAAAAATTGGCACAAAATACGAAGGAGACCAATGGAAGTACTACTAGCAATCCATGATTTAACTACTCGCATGCGCATGCAGGGAGTAATAATGTCTTTCTTCCGCCTCACATCCACTCAATTTGCGGTATGTATTAATTGACCATCAATGAAGTGAACGACTTTACACGCCAAATTATCACATGGGGTGGATCTTGGTACAAAATTGCGTTCCCCGTGTACCCGTGTGTGCGTCGCGAGGAATGAGTGCGTCGCGTGCGCGTGTGCACATCTTCGCTTCGCATGTACCGCCAAGATGGCTCGTGGAGCACGAGTACATTCTTCGGAACCAGCAAAGACGCCGATCAATCCACACAAGGAGGTCGCGACAACGCCTCCACATGTGCCATGTGGCTTCATGAACTGTAAGAGAGACACTATGTAGCGTGCCATTGGTATTCTAATTTACGTGTTTTGCACATACTCGAAGTACTAGTAATGTACACGTGCATTGCACGCATCAGATTTTGCAACCAAATTATGAATAAATACCACACTATGGCATGTAGGCTCTGAGTCATATATGCGTGATGTAGCCCTTCGTTTAATTCTTATAGTTCATCTCATTCAAAATCAAATTAGTTTTTATAAAAAAGCTAAGAACGCGTGAATAGGAAAAACATGGGATTATAGTGGAATGTCGCCTTGAATCCTCTGAGATTGTACGAGTGTTTGATTGTGCATAGAAAAAACGCAGAATTCTTTCAAAGAGGTTTGAGTGGATGGGATGTTTCCTATGAAATCTAGTGCAAATGAATCATATGAAAAAAATTCCTATGGTTTACAATCCTATGAATCAAACAACCAAGATAGGAAAAATTCCTAATGATTAGAGTCCTCCAAAATTCCTTTGAGAATCCTTTGAATCAAAGAAGCCCTTAATCTATTTTATGATTCATGGAATTGTGTGTTGCAAAGCATAAAGTAAAAACAAATAATGGCAATTCAACTAGAAAAAATGTTTGGGCAGTTATGATACGGAAGATTCTAGAACAAAAGAGAACCACTGTTGTTCTGAGGTTTGTGCATCATGCTTAAGTTCAACCATGGAGTCTGCTAGATTGTACATGTGGAAAAATCCGGTGGGGGGCTAGAAGATGGTGCGAGGGGCCGAGTGGAGGGAGACTATGAAGGAATGCACAAGTGCGAGATCGATATTTGTAGCGACCTGACCCAAAATCGGTCAAATCTCTGTGTCTGTACCATCCCAAGATCATGCTGGTACTCACAGTACATCGATGAAATAATCAAAGTTCAATCACACCAGAATTTTATTACACGATTCTCATATAGAGTCTTTATTACAAGAGATTAAATTCGGCTCAAGGCCAACTCATGAGAAATAAACTACTAATGCTGCGGAAGCGTAGAAGATAAAGCGAGTCCATCCGACTCCAAAGGGCAATCGCAAAGCGCGGAGCGTAGCCTCACTCCTGATCGGAATAAATCTCTACAACATAAGACGTTGCAGCCGTGTAGGTCAGCTTTTTGAATAAGCTGGCAAGTCATGAAGAATAACAATAATAAAGTTACTAACACTATATGCATTTTGGCTGTGGAGCTCTAAGTTTCATCATTTTGCGAAAAGCCGCTTTCTCCTACTACAAAGGACTTGCTTGCAAATTTCTACATAATTGTTGGTAGTTATTGAGATGGTTCCGCCAACCAATATCTCATTCCCAAATTATTAAGTCATAAACCCTCAAATTAATTCTTTAGTTTTAGTGTTGAGATTTCGAATACTTCCAAGTTCCAGAGGCTCAATTTGTCCGTGAATCGGGACACGGCTAATCGATTAGATCTTTAACTCTGCAGAGGTTTATGACTTTCCCAAGAATCATTCCTCCTTTTAAGTCTTCGCACTTCATGGTGTTTGAAGACGAGACAGATGAAACAGGTCTTCCAAAGAGTTCTTCCGCTACTCGCCGGTACCCATCCAATCCTACCGTTCTTCTACATCTCGTAGTACCGTCCAGCCAGCGTCACTACTAGGGTTAACCCAGCCAGAGCCCATAATGGCTTGCGGCTGCACAGTAAGCTTCGGTCAAGGGGCATCCATCCGTCTCTTCGTGGCTGGGTGAAGCTTTCCGCAAGATGTCATGGCACTTCTCCATGCATCCCGCCAACCACTGGGTTCTCCAGGTGCCCACAACCGCCCTCCACCCAAAGAGTGAATTCAAGTCCATCTTGATCATTGTAGTTCATGGGGTTGTCATCATCATTGACTCTCACATCTTTCTTATGAATTTCACTCAACCAAAACCCGCTCTGAGCATAGCAAAGTAAACTACTTCGTCCCGGGGTCATGGTAACAAGGGGATTGGTTCATCCTACCACATGATACTACTCAAGATTAATAACTTCAAAGTTTCAACTACTGCATGCATGGTGGGGTGGTGATAATTTCTAATGCTCAAAAACATAGGTATAGAAAATAACATGATCAAAACTTGCGTTGCTGATGATCCTCGTAAGCTAAAGATTCGTAGTAGCAAGCTTCGCACTCCGGAAACTCTACCGAGACAAACAAATAATCACAATAAGCATATAGCAAAGGATCACATAACATAGCAACATAACACATCAAAACAACCAAATCAAAACCCAAGGGAAAACTCACAGAAAACCAACTCAAGTTTCCTACTTCAAACAACAACTAGAATAGTTTTATATAACAAAAAAATTTCTCAACATAACCTAATCATGGTTTTATGTTAACTTAACAGAAAATATTTCATTAAGCAACTAGGAGCAAAAAGAATTAATTTAAAATCTATTATGAAACTCCTATTAGGCCTAATTCAATTTCTATTAAGAAAGATAAAATAAAACTTTTATTTATTATAAATAAAAGTTCATCCTATAAAGTGACAGAAACTATCCTAGAATAATCAATCACATGTTAAAAATAAATTTATTTACTAATTAAAATAATAGGAAAACAGTAGCTAGTTAATTAATTAGGATTAACAAGATTCTGCTTAAAACTATTTTTATTAATCCTAAAATACCCAAATTAATTTCTATGGTTTGGCAATGTCAAAATAAAGTTGGGACAAAAGAATCATCCAAAATAATTTTTCTAACTCATGTTATAACAGATTTACTATTCTGACTAAAACTAAAATAAAGCAATTTTAATTAATTTTAACATAGCTAAATATATTTTCTACAGAAACTATAGAAACTTTGCAGCCCAACAAAAAAAGAATCACCTAAAAATATTAAACAGAATAAAAGATATGAATTTTTCAAAACAGGAACTATTCTGTTAAAACAAAAAATGAAAATAAAAGAAAAATGGCCTAATGGGCCTAAACTACGCACTGAGCGTAATATAAACTAAACGGGCCTAGGGTTAAACTGAATCGGGCCGGGCAAAAAAAATAAAACCCTAACTAAAATAAACCGTAAACGAACCGGTCGAACCGGGCGGTTTTATTAAAAAAAAATACCCCTTCGGGGTGTTCTAATCTACACCGTAGATTGGAGATCCGACGGCGGGGTGGAGTTCCGGTGACTCACCGGAGCTCGACGGCGGCGGCGGCGGCGGTGGCGAGTGTGGTGGCCTCTCCGGTCGTCGGGGAGGTCGGTGGAGAGCTCCGTGGTGTGCGAGCGACGAGGGGCTCTTGGTGGAGTCAGGCGAGCTCGGGGAGGGCTAGGGCGGCGACGGCGACGCAAATGGCGGCGGTGGGTTCGAACTCGGCGGCGTGTGAGAGAGAGGGGGTTCCAGCGAGGGGCGAGGGGAGAATGGGGTGGGAGGGTTTAAATAGGGGGCCTCGGCCTTGGCAAGGGGCGATCGGGAGATCGGCATCCGGATCTCACGGATCCGCGATCGGGCGGCGGCGCGTGGGCGAGGGTTGAAGGAGGGTGGGGTCCTTTGGCGGTCTGAGGGAGGGGAGGCGCGGTGCGGTCAGGCGACCGGCCCGAGTGGTTTCAGGCGAGGGAGGTGAGGCCGGCTCGGTTGGCTCCTGGCTGGCCTCTGGGCCACTGGTGGGCAGTCTGGTACTGGCTGGGCAGGGGCTGGCCGGCGCCTGGGGTGTTTCCTTTTTTTTTTAGTTTATTTTTTTAATAAAACAAAAACAGAGATATCTTTTAAAATATAAATATTTTATATAGGACATATATATACCAAAATGATCAGGGAATATTCCTATCATTAGAACATTTTCCAAAGGCAAAATCCAAACTTTATAAAATTTCATTTTTCCAATATTCAAATAAAACCCAAATTTGAATTCCAAACTTTTGGCATTGTTTCCTCTGATATTTTTGGAGTGTCATGTTTACTCCTCTCATACTTTTGATCAAGTATTTATCAGGCATAGTTTTTGAAATGATTCCCACTTGCCAAAGTTTGAATTCAAATTCAAAACTCAAAATCTCTTCTGAAACTCCAAATGGCATTCAAATTCAAACAAGATGCATTAGATGCTTAGCTATAATTGTAAAACATTCCAAATAGGAAATTTGGGATGTTACAAACCTACCCACCTTAAGATGAATCTAGCCCTCGAGATTCGGGTTGGCTAGCAAATAGGTGCGGTGGTCTCAAGAAGGTCTTCTTGCGTTCCCAGTGGCTTCTTCCTCGGTGTGGTGACTCCACAAAGACCTTGCAAAATTTGATGACCTTGCTGCGGGTGACTCTGCTTGCAGTCTCGAGAATTCGGACGGGTTTCTCCTTGTAGGTCGAGATCACCAAGCTGTATGGCCTCTAGGGCACCGTGTCTCTCAACGGTATATCGCCATGTCGGCATGACACTTCTTCACCGAGAAACATGGAAGACATCATGAACTCCGGACAATCCTTCCGCAATTCCAACTTGTAAGCAACTTCTCCACGATGTTCGAGGATTTTGTAGGGCCAATGAATCGGGTGCTAACTTTCCTTGACACCAAATCTCTTGATTCCACGAAGTGAGACACACGAAGATATGCTCGGTCTCCCACTTTGTAAGTTACTTCCTTGCGTTTACTGTCGGCATAACTCTTCTGCCTCGACTGTGCTATCTTGAGTCTGTCTCGAATCAGCTTGACTTTCTCTTCGGAATCTATGATAAGATTGGAACCGAAAAGTGATCGATCACCAACACCATCTCACAAAGAATGGTGTTCGCACCTCCTTCCGTATAGAGCTTGAAGGGGCCATCTTCGATCGGATTGATAATCTGTTGTTGTATGAGAACTCTGCGTCGGCAAATTATCATCCCAGCTAGACCCATAGTCTAGCACACAAGCTCTCAACATGTCCTCCGAATCTGGTTGACTCTCTCGGTCTGTCCATCATCTGCGGATGAAAAGCTGTATCAATTCCAGCCTTGTACCCAAAGTTTCATGCAATGCTTCCAAAACTTTGAGGTAAACTGTGTTCCTCTATCGACACGATTTTCCTCGGAACTCCATGCGCACATACGATCCTGGTCATGTATATCTTGGCCAACTTAGCACTGGTATAGGTAGTCTTCACGGAATGAAGTGAGCTACCTTGGTCAAACGATCAACCACTACCCAGATGGAATCATAACCTGAACGGGTCTGGGTAATCCTGTGATGAAATCCATTCCAAGTTTCTCCCATTTCCAATCGGGAATCGGCAAAGGTTGAAGTAACCTGCTGGCTTCGATGTTCGCCTTTACTCGTTGACAAACATCGCATATCGCTACGTACTCGGCAATATCCTTCTTCATACCGCCCACCGAAACTTTCCTTCAAATCCGGTACATCTTGGTGTTGCGGGATGAATCGAGTACGGTGAATCATGAGCCTCTGAAGAATTAGCTTCCGAGTTCGGGATCATTGGGCACATAAATCGATCCTCGAACCATATAGTTCCGTGTTCATCCTTACGAAATCCTTTAGCTTTTCCTTCATTCATCTTTGCTTTATCTCATCAATTTCCTTGTCCGACTTACGGGCTTCACGAATCCTTTCGCCAAAGTGGACTGAACTTCCAGAGTTGCAACATATCCTCTTGAACTATCTCCAGTCGGAGATCTCTGAGGTCATCGACTAACTCCTGGGGTAATCCTCCTGCTGTAAGAGTATTCACATAACTCTTACGGCTCAAAGCATCGGCTACAACATTAGCCTTACCTGGGTGGTAATGCAATCTCATGTCATAGTCCTTGATCAACTCTAGCCATCTCCTCTGCCTGAGGTTCAACTCTTTCTCCGTGAAAATATACTTCAAGCTCTTGTGATCCGTGTAAACATCACAACGGTTTCCGATGAGGAAATGTCTCCAGGTCTTGAGTGCATGCACTACGGCTGCTAACTCCAAATCATGTGTGGCATAATTCATCTCGTGAGGTCGTAGCTGTCTGGAGGCATAAGCTACAACTTTTCCTTCCTGCATGAGTACTCCTCCGAGTCCTTGACGAGAAGCGTCACAATAAACCTGGTATTCCTTGTGTATGTCCGGCAAAATCAACACTGGGGCTGTGACCAGACGTTTCTTCAATTCCTGAAAACTGGCTTCACATTCCTTGGTCCAAACATACTTGGCTTCCTTCTTCAACAGCTCAGTCATGGGTTTGGCATTCTTGGAGAAGTTCTCAATGAACCTCCGATAATATCCTGCGAGTCCGAGAAAACTGCGGATCTCCTTGACTGAGGTGGGTGACTGCCAATCGGTGACTGATTCAACCTTGGCGGGATCAACTGCTATTCCTTCTCCTGAAATAACATGTCCGAGGAATCCAACTTCCTTCAGCCAAAATTCACATTTGCTGAACTTGGCATACAACTGATGTTCTCGAAGTTTCTCCAGAACTAGACGCAAATGTTCCTTATGCTCTTCCTCGCTCTTGGAGAAAATCAATATATCATCGATGAACACCACGACAAACTTGTCCAGATATTCCATAAACACCTTGTTCATCAAATTCATGAAGTATGCAGGAGCATTAGTCAATCCAAATGACATGACGGTATACTCATATAAACCATACACAGTAGTGAATGCTGTTTTGGGTATATCCTTTTCACGGATCTTCAACTGATGATACCCTGATCGAAGATCGATCTTAGAGAATACCTTGGCTCCAACTAGCTGATCAAACAGATCATTAATCATCGGCAGAGGGTACTTGTTCTTGATGGTTACTTCGTTCAACGCACGATAATCCACAACCATCCTCAAGCTTCCATCCTTCTTCTCTACCAAAAGAACTGGGGCTCCCCAAGGTGATGAGCTTGGCCGAATATATCCTTTCTCCAATAACTCATTAATTTGATCCTTGATCTCTTTCAACTCATTCGGTGGCATCCGATAGGGTCTCTTGGATATTGGGGCTGTGCCAGGCAATAACTCGATCAGAAATTCAATGTCTCTGTCCGGTGGCATTCCTGGTAATTCCTCCGGAAACACATCGGAAAATCTTGCACCATCGGCACTTCCTCCCTAACAACTCCCATGAGGGAATGCACTGATTCTTCATCCGCTGTGCTGGCTACATACTTGATCCTCTTACGCTTGGGGTGGTGAGCGAATAGACTTGCGAGCACGCTTTATGTCTCCTTCAACTTCGTCAACCAATCCATGCCTAGGATTACATCCAAGGTCCGGGTTTCCAACACTATGAGGTCTGCGGAAATTTATGGTTCCCGATGTTGAGGGTTGCATGACAGCCTAAACCTGCCATCATTTCTCCTCCTGCGAATCGACGCGAAGGGGCTTCTAAGGGTTTTAGTGGGTAACCTACTTTTCCACAACTACCCTTGATATGAATGAATCGTTGCACCGAATCAAAGAGTACCAAAACTGAACGTGAATTCAATAAAACTTACCAACCACGATTATCGGCTGATCATAGATGTCCTCCACGTCAATGTGGTTCACCCGAGCACGAGGGAACGGATTGGGCTTCTTTCTTTGAGCCTCCATTGTCGTTTCCATTCCTCCGCTTGGCCTCCGGGCAGTCGGTGGCATAGTGCCTGTCTTCCGCACTTGAAGCGGTGATGTGGCTCGAGATCCTTGAGCCGGGCAGAACGATGCTGATTGCCATTACCGTTTCCATTGCCATTGCCATGGCCTGACTTGTTGTCCTGGCTGCGGTTGTTCCCATTTCCTCCATGGTTATGACCTCCATGGTTATGATGGGTGTGCCCTCCTGAGTATGGTGCATAACGGGCTTCGCTGAGCTCCTGAGTTGTGCTTCCCCTGGCTGTACTTCCGCTTGCGGCTTTCAATCTGCTGCTGCTTGCCTTCAAGTATGGTGGCCTTGTCTACCAGCTCCTGGTAGTTGTTGAAGGTAGCCACAATAAGCTGCATACTCAGCTCGTCGTTGAGTCCCTCGAGAAATTTCTCCTGCTTTGCGGCATCTGTGGCCACATCATCCGGGGCATAGCGAGCTAGCTTGATGAATTCATCTACGTACTGTGCCACAGTACGGTTCCCCTGGCGTAAGTTGCGGAACTCACGCTTCTTCAGACTCATGGCTCTAGCTGAGACATGAGCGGTGCGGAAGGCCTGCTGGAACTGATCCCATGTGATGGCACCGATGGGATAAGTGGCGGTGTAGTTCTCCCACCAAGAAGCTGCAGGTCCATCAAGTTGATGCGCGGCAAAGCGCACCTTCTCTGCATCAGTGCATCCAACAGTGATTAGCTCTCTTCCGACTTTGCGGAGCCAATCATCAGCCACAATCGGCTCAGTGCTACTAGAGAACACTGGCGGATTCAGCCTCAGGAATCGAGTCAAGTTGTCCACGGGGGGTGGTGGCGGTGGATTGTTGGTGTTGTTGTTCTGATTCTGGATGAGTAGCTGCATAAGGGCATTCTGCTGTTGGAGCAGCTGGGTGAGCTCTGCGGAAAACCGATTATCACGTCTCGGAGGCATCTGGTGTTTTGGAGTGGATGAGAAAATTAGAATAGAACAATGGTCTATGAGAAATAACACTACCCATATGAATGCACAATCATAAAACACACCAATCATTTATTCATTCCACTCAAACATGGTTCAAACTCGATTACAAAAGCTCAAGACTAATCGAGTAACTATCGGCCTAACGATCGATTTAAAAGGTAAAAATAACATGGTGGTCGACTAAAAGTCTTCATCAATAATCCTTGCGTCCTCGGTGTGATGTCCTCTGTTGTGGCGCCTCCTCTTGTGGCTTTCTCGGTGGAGCTCCTTCAAAATCCTGATCATTGCTCACGAGGGTCCATCATCTCCACTTGGAAAAGGTCCTCTCCCAAGTCCATCTTTTCCTCTATCGCGCAAGCTTCATCTTCGGTCGTCGACGCTCCATGAAGTCCGCGACTTATTCCTCATGGTTAAGGAAATCTGCGTGTGCCTTCTCCTCCAGTTCCAGTTCACGGAACAAAAGCCTCCTATGTGCCTTCGAGTTACGGCGAGTCTGAATCTCCCGTTTCCTGAGGAGACACTCCAAGTCCTGGATATAAGAGAGAGTGGAGTCGTCCTCACGATGCGGATGATATCCCCATTCCGTGCTCTGCGAGAAACCATGGCGAGGACGAGGATCGAGCTCGGCCAGACTCCTCTCGGAGATGTCCAAGGGCACGATAGATCGCCATGTCCTTCCGATGATCCAGTTGAAGTCGGTGAACTCAAAGTCAATAGGCTCCGTGTGTCCTCCGAAGGTTCTCCCTCGGATATGCACCTCAATCCTGTAGCGGGTATCCGTCGGAAGTGCATTGGTTGGCTTCCCGGTGATCGATGGTAGAGCAATCTTCAACTTCTTCACTATCTGGACCAGCTTCCTGCCGAAGGGCATCGTCTCGTCGGGCTGGCAAAACTCCGGTAGCAAAACTGGGGTGAACTCGACGGCCATCTAGAATATTGAAAATCGGAGAGGAGTTAGAAATGAACAGGGGAGAATTACGGAATGATAAGGATATAAAGTAAATGGTCTCTTCCTATGGCTTTCCGATCCTAGGGGTTACGATCCTACGGTCAGCGTGTGCTCGATACCATCTCAGAGCGACCTGACCCAAAATCGGTCAAATCTACGTATGCATACCATCCCAAGATCATCTTTGGTACTCACAAAGACATCGATGAAATAATCAAAGTTCAATCACACCAGAATTTTATTACGATTCTCATATAGAGTCTTTATTACAAGAGAATAAATTCGGCTCAAGGCCAACTCATGAGAAATAAACTACTAATGCTGCGAGCGTAGAAGATAAAGCGAGTCCATCCGACTCAAAGGGCAATCGCCAAGCGCGGGCGTAGCCTCACTCCCCGATCGAATAAATCTCTACAACATAAGGCGTTGCAGCCGTGTAGGTCAGCTTTTGAATAAGTGGCAAGTCATGAAGAATAACAATAATAAAGTTACTAACACTATATGCATTTTGGCTGTGGAGCTCTAAGTTTCATCATTTTGCGAAAAGCCAGTTTTCTCCTACTAAAGTGGACTTGCTTGCAAATTTCTACATAATTGTTGGTAGTTATTGAGATGGTTCCGCCAACCAATATCTCATTCCCAAATTATTAAGTCATAAACCCCTCAAATTAATTCTTTAGTTTTAGTGTTGAGATTTCCGAATACTTCCAAGTTCCAGAGGCTCAATTTGTCCGTAACCGGGGACACGGCTAATCGATTAGATCTTTAACTCTGCAGAGGTTTGCGCACTTTCCCAAGAATCATTCCCTCCTTTTAAGTCTTCGCACTTCATGGTGTTTGAAGGCGGACGAATAAACAGGTCTTCCAAAGAGTTCTTACAGCTCTGCCGTACCCATCCAATCCTACCGTTCTTCTACATCTCGTAGTACCGTCCCAGCCAGCGTCACTACTAGGGTTAACCCAGCCAGAGCCCATAATGGCTTGCGGCTGCACGTAAGCTTCGGTCAAGGGCATCCATCCGTCTCTTCGTGGCTGGGTGAAGCTTTCCATGAGATGTCATGGCACTTCTCCATGCATCCCGCCAACCACTGGGTTCTCCAGGGTGCCCGTCAACCGTCCTCCACCCAGTAGTGAATTCCGAAGTCCATCTTGATCATTGTAGTTCATGGGGTTGTCATCATCATTGACTCTCACATCTTTCTTATGAATTTCACTCAACCAAAACCCGTCTATGAGCATAGCAAAGTAAACTACTTCGTCCCGGGGTCATGGTAACAAGGGGATTGGTTCATCCTACCACATGATACTACTCAAGATTAATAACTTCAAAGTTCAACTACTGCATGCTTGGTGGGGTGGTGATAATTTCTAATGCACAAAAACATAGGTATAGAAAATAACATGATCAAAACTTGCCTTGCTGATGATCCTCGTAAGCTAAAGATTCGTAGTAGCAAGCTTCACACTCCGGAAACTCTACCGAGACAAACAAATAATCACAATAATCATATAGCAAAGGATCACATAACATAGCAACATAACACATCAAAACAACCAAATCAAAACCCAAGGGAAAACTCAAAGAAAACCAACTCAAGTTTCCTACTTCAAACAACAACGAGAATAGTTTTATATAACAAAAAAATTTCTCAACATAACCTAATCATGGTTTTATGTTAACTTAACAGAAAAGATTTCATTAAGCAACTAGGAGCAAAAAGAATTAATTTAAAATCTATTATGAAACTCCTATTAGGCCTAATTCAATTTCTATTAAGAAAGATAAAATAAAACTTTTATTTATTATAAATAAAAGTTCATCCTATAAAGTGACAGAAACTATCCTAGAATAATCAATCACATGTTAAAAATAAATTTATTTACTAATTAAAATAATAGGAAAACAGTAGCTAGTTAATTAATTAGGATTAACAAGATTCTGCTTAAAACTATTTTTTATTAATCCTAAAATACCCAAATTAATTCCTATGGTTTGGCAATGTCAAAATAAAGTTGGGACAAAAAGAATCATCCAAAAATAATTTTTCTAACTCATGTTATAACAGATTTACTATTCTGACTAAAACTAAAATAAAGCAATTTTAATTAATTTTAACATAGCTAAATATATTTTCTACAGAAAATATAGAAAATTAACAACCAACAAAAAATAATCACCTAAAATATTAAACAGAATAAAAGATATGAATTTTTCAAAACAGGAACTATTCTGTTAAAACAGAAAATGAAAATAAAAGAAAAATGGCCTAATGGGCCGAAACTACGCACTGAACGTAATATAAACTAAACGGGCCTAGGGTTAAACTGAATCGGGCCGGGCAAAAAAAAATAAAACCCTAACTAAAATAAACCGTAAACGAACCGGTCGAACCGGGTGGTTTTATTAAAAAAAAATACCCCTTCGGGGTGTTCTAATCTACACCGTAGATTGGAGATCCGACAATGAGGTGGAGTTCAGTGACTCACCGGAGCTCGGCAAGCGGCGGTGGCGAGTGTGGTGGCCTCTCCGGTCGTCGGGAGGTCGGTGGAGAACTCCCGTGAGTGTTGAGACGACGAGGGGCTCTTGGTGGAGTCAGGCGAGCTCGGGGAGGGCTAAAGGCGGCGGCAGCGACGCAAATGGCGGCGGTGGGTTCGAACTCGGCGGCGTGTGAGAGAGAGGGGTTCGGCGAGGGGCGAGGGGAGAATGGGGTGCGGGGAGGTTTAAATAGGGGGGCTCGGCCTTGGCAAGGGGCGATCGGGGAGATCGGCATCCGGATCTCACGGATCCGCGATCGGCGGCCAATGGCGTGGTGGGGGTTGAAGGAGGTGGGGTCCGCTGGCGGTGGGAGAGGGGGGCGGCGGTGCGGTCAGGCGACCGGCCCGAGTGGTTTCAAGCGAGGGAGGTGAGGCCGGCTCGGTTGGCTCATGAGGCTGGCCTCTGGGCCGCTGGTGGGCAGTCTTGGCACATGGCTGGGCCAGAGGCGAGGCCGGCGCTGGGGGTGTTTTTTTTTAATTTATTTTTTAATAAAACAAGAACAGAGATATCTTTTAAAATATAAATATTTTATATAGGACATATATATACCAAAATGATCGGGGAATATTCCTATCATTAGAACATTTTCAAAAGGCAAAATCCAAACTTTATAAAATTTCATTTTTCCAATATTCAAATAAAACCCAAATTTGAATTCCAAACTTTTGGCATTGTTTCCTCTGATATTTTGGAGTGTCATGTTTACTCCTCTCATACTTTTGATCAAGTATTTATCGGGCATAGTTTTGAAATGATTCCCACTTGCCAAAGTTTGAATTCAAATTCAAAACTCAAAATCTCTTCTGAAACTCCAAATGGCATTCAAATTCAAACAGGATGCATTAGATGCTTAGCTATAATTGTAAAACATTCCAAATAGGAAATTTGGGATGTTACAATATTAGAGAGACAGGCGGAACAAGTCTTGTGATTGCCAATGGGCGGAGCCATGAAAAATAAATCAGCTAGGGGGCCAAGCATTTCTAATCCTTTACGAGGAGAGTCAATTCATGAAATTAAACCTTTTTTAGCAGCAATTGTCTAATGATCATATTCATATTAGCCTCGATATATAGTGATGTTAGGGGGGGGGGCCCTTATCGCCCCATGTCTTCGCCATTGTGCACACGTCCCGAGAGATGAAGCGGAAGGCATGGATGATGAGAGGGGCGTTGGATATATAATTAATGTGGGTGTATTAGCTATTTATGTTAATCCTATATAGAGAGGTATAGATTGATCAATGTGGACGTGGGAGAGGTATAGATTGATCGATGTGGACGTGAGAAAGAGGGTGAGACCTCACTGGATATATCGATTGATCGGTTTGTGTGGAAAACTATGAAATACCTAGCTATATACACACATACATAGAGGAACATCGATCGTTGCGCATGCACGCGTGAGAGATAAAGAATGCCCGGTATGATGGAGATGGGATGTGTGTGGGTGTGTGCCTTCATGGAAGACTGACCTGAAGAAAAGGATGGCATGCGTGCGATTTATAATGCCGACTGGTAGTGTGTGTGCATGCATGCACGAGAGGAAGTTAGTGGTACAATTATAAAGAGAAGACTACTGTGTGGGTGTAAAAGAATAGGTGAGGTCATAATCAATGTAAAGTTGAATTCAAATATTTGAATAAGAGATCCTGATGTTTGAAACCCATGCATGCATGAATATAACGGAGATCTGCGCGGTGTGGTTTGGAAACGAGCATGTTGTAATTTATACACATTGAACAAGGTCAGACTGATTTGAATTTGAGATACCGATGGCAGACATCATTTGCCCACGTCGCATCCATGCATGGGCACACTATTATAATTGGAGATGATGGGCGGCTTTTGCATCACATATCTATATCTATACCCCTATATATTATATATATATTTATATTGTGTGCGGATAACTTTAACTTTGAAAGATGGTCGTTGGATGAGGCGAATCCGATGGTCCAAAGATGGCAAATTTGAGCACTATTGGCCGTTGGATATCATCTAGATTCCACCAGATTTCACCACATGTATAATCTAGAAGACTCCATGGTTGAACTTAAGCATAATGCATAAACATCAAAACACAAGCACTTCTTATTTGTTCTAGAATCTTCCGTATCAGAATTGCCCAAATGTTTTTCTACATGATTTGCCAATATTTGTTTTTACTTTATGCCTTACAATGCACAATTCCATGAATCTTAAAATAGATTAGCTTTCTTATAAAAACTAGATGATTTTAAATGAAATGAACTATAAGAATTAAACGAACATCTATATCATGCATATATGACTCAAAGCTTGCATGCTATAATGTGGTATTTATTCATAATTTGGTTGCCAAATCTCATGCGTGCAATGCACGTGTACCTTACTCTAGTATAAATGGTGTTTGTTTGTGTGTTGTGCGTGTTGAGGTGCAAATTATCTTTTTTTTGGGAACACGTTAAGCTTGTTCTTACGAAATTTCAAGCCGTGCCTTGTTATGCTGAAAATTGAAGCTAGCGTCTCTGTCTATTGTGCTGCGAAACTCCCGCCTCTTCAACCCGCGCCTTGTTAGCCCGGAATATTTAAGATATATCTTTGTCTCGTTGTGCTCCGACAACTCCCTCCATCTCAACCCGCGCCTTGCTATTCCGAAATTACAACACGCGCGAAAACTCCCACCTCTTGTGAAATCCCGACACGCAAAATGCCCGTGGTACCCCTGAACCGAAAGAACCGCCTCAAATCGGTGGGGGGTACTTTCGTAACTTACCCCACATTTCGGACAAGTGCGTCTCTAAGCCATGGTTCCCCACTGCCATCCCATCCGCCCACCCATTCGTACACCGAGGCCGCGAAAACCAGCAACGAAACCCCACACCCTGCTCCGTCCGCCACCCAGCCGGAGCCTCTTCCCCGATGATGTCGTCCACAGAAACACCTCGACGTCCCTCATCCACCGTACCGGATGAGGATCCGTCGTCGATCTCATCGTCCCACCGGTTCAGCCACCCCGTCCTCCACCTCCAAGGAGCTGCCCCGACGTTCCCCTCGTCTTTCGCGCCACCTCCATTCCCACACCGCCGTCTTCACCTGCACCACTGGAAGAGCATCATCATCACCGTTTCCTCGGATGAAGTTGCGGCCTAATCGGCGCCACCAAAGAGGTTGTACACTAATCGCCGCATTTTCTTCTTGATTCGATCTCACGGTGCTGCCGGCGCTCGGTCCCGAGCTGACACGGCGCGGCTCCATCCACGGCGGCGTCGCCGGCCACTTCCTCCACCGTGTCGGTCCCTCGGCGGCGACGTCCACATCAGTAGGAGCTGCTGCTGCTTTAGCTCTCGCTCGCGCTGCTACTCTGCCCTTCCTCTCGTCACCTGCCTGGTCTGCTCTTGCTATTGCTCTTGCTCGTGCTGCTGCTCTCACTCTTGCTCTTGCTTGCGATGCTTCTCCGATTTGGTTACACTTCAGTCGACTGAATCGACTTTTGGGTCAGTCCATTTTCATGGGGTGGGCTCGCTGGGGTGAAGGAAGAACCAGCCGCAGCGGGGAGGGGGGCTTGCCGGAGAGGTACCCCACTATCTATCTTAGGGTTCAGGATGGGGGCGGTGGTCGCTGGCTGTGGCGGGGCGTTGGCGGGGCGGTGGCGTGGGGATCGCGGAGAAAAAGCTCGGCACGGGGGGAGGGGCTAGAGGATGGCCAGGCGGCGCGGACGGTGGTGGGGAGTGTTTTGGGCAAAGGGCGGTGGCGGCGCAGAGGGGTGGAGGTTGAAGATGAACCGCAGGCCCTTGATTTCGTATCCAACGGCTGCAAAATAGACTGACCAGAGATGAAAAAGTCGATCGACCGACGTGTAGCCTCACCTTGCTAGTGCGTTCAGTTTCGACAGCAAAATTCAGTTTCGACAGTTAGGTTCAGTTTCGACAGTTAAGTTCCGTTTCGACAGTTAAGTTCTGTTTCGACATTTAAGTTTAGAGATGAGCGGCTGATGTATTTTACATCTAGCACTTTGTGGTTATGTATTTTACATCATGTATTGGAGATGCTATTAGAATTCCACTCAGGTTAACATTGTTCGTTGTCTCTCTTGTCCTACTTCAGCCTCGGCGTCGTACAACTCACGGAGCTGCTCCAACGATTTAAACCCTCCATCACAGCGGAGCAGTACCTCGGGCTCCATCTCCAGGGCGCCTAAGATCTTCTTCCCTCCTCCGACAACAAAGTCGATGGAGCATCCTCACCGCCAACCCAATCACGCTGAGATCGACATGGCTTCGCCAAAGAGGTTGTACACTTGTTGCATCTCTTTTTACTCTACATGTTATATATATTGTCCATCGAGCCCTTGTAGTAACGGAAATACGATTATTTTATCCTACTATATGACAAGCGGTGAGGTACCGAGCAACTTAGCTATCCGTGATGGACTCTCTTGAACGCCATCATTATTTATCTCTGCGCGTTTGAGCTGTGCATTTGTCGATGGGCACAGGAGTTGAGCTAGTATGGCGTGGCACTGGGTCCAAAGTAATAGAAGTAGCACAAAAACATTTTTTAGTGTAGGATTTTCCTTGCTCAAGCCTGCCTACTAGAATCGCCAAGGCTTGAAAGGAAAAGTGAATGAAAAATATAGGAATTGGAAAGTTTCCTATGGTACTACTTTTCATGAATTTGGTGCAAAGGAATGGAGCAAAGGAAAACTGTAGGATTTGTTCCTTTAGTGTCTCCTTGAAAGAAAAACCGAAGGAATTCTAATTTCCACTTCTCCTCCTTTTCATATTCCTATTCATCAAGCACAAGACTAAGAGATAGTAGCATAATAGCATTATAACCGTACATTTTCTTGTGGTTTGACTTAATCTCACCATGCTTTTTGCATCCTCTGATCTTCCAATTGTTGTGAATCAAACACCCAGTTGGCGTAAAATCCTGTGTTTTAAATTCTCTGTTTTGCATGTGCATTCCTATCCTATTCTGTCTATTTCCTATCCTGCATTGTTAGAATCCTCAAATTCAAACAAGCCCTTACTCAATTACTTCACAGATATGTGTCAAAGAAAACCTTGTGTGGTTTGTCCTGCTCTGCTGGCGCAGTGTTCCACCCAGCTCAGCTGCTCCAACGACGGAAGGGTTCACCACAGCAGGATCCCCTCTCCAGACTGTCTTTCGTCGCCTCGGATCTTCTTCCCTTGCAGCCACGACAACTGCATTACCATCATCAACTAGCAGATGACCTTGAGGACTACACGGGTCCGCAAGAGAGGTCGCACTCTTCGTGTCTGCTTACGTTATGCGTCGCTTAATATGATGACATGCTACATTATCGTCGTGTTCACCTATTAGACTCCGAGTCAGGTCCAAACTAATGCTGAAACTTGAGTTTTTAAATGGTTGTGGGGTACATATTGGGGCAGCAATCAGTACTATCTGTCTACTATCTGGTTAATCTCCGGTGTCTACTATGAGTTTCATGTTGGTGCAAACAAACATTAAAGGAGCCATTATCTGTATTTTTAACTAAAGCTATTATCTGCCTGCTATCATTGGTTTTGGGTCTATCCACAGTTTGCTACCATCACTCTGGATTTGTGCATGCACTCCTTACATAATCTCACTATGTTTTATTCCTATGCATGCCATTTATTGTACACAATGGAACTGATCATGTAGAGCAAAAGAGACGAGCCTTGCATGGCAATAAAATTTCATGCAGACGTCGTTCCATGGTGGGCGCAAAGGCATGCAGCCCCCCCTCCACCCATTTCAGATCGTAATCAAGACGAATATAACTGTTCTGAGGGGGATTCAGAAGGAGAAGACCACTCCTATTTACCCCATGAGGTCTTTGCTCTAACTTGGCATGCTGATGTTGGTAATATCATGCATATGGTGCCTTGCATTGCTTACTGTATACATTAAAGATGTCATCTGCTTAGTTTAGACATGCTTTGTGTCAATGCCATCTGTTTAGTTTCTTTATCGTATATGTGAATCATGCAATGCCATCTTGTCTAGCCAGGCATCATATATGTGAATTTTGCAATGCCACCCTGGTTAGCCAGTCATCTTATATGTGAATTATATCATGCCATCATTTTTTTATTATGTGTTAAATTTGTCAACAATTTTAGTACATTCAATTACTCTTCCTGTGCATCAGCCATTCGGCACGGTCATGGAAAAATCTGGAGTGGAAACAAGGTCTTCAGAGCAGACAATGCTATCTGACGAAGCGCATGTCTTGCTGGTTACCGATAGCTCCTCAGAGGAGGATTCAGAGACAGATGACCAGTCATATTTCCCCCCTGAGGTGCATGCCTTAACTTGGCAGGGTTATGTTACTCATATCGTGCGTATCGTATCTTGCATTGCTATGTCATTTGCTTAGTTTAGACATGCTTTGTGTGAATGCCACCTGTTTAGTGTCTAATTACCATATATGTGAATTATGCAATGCCATCTTGTTGCAAGACATTATATATGTGAATTATGCAATGTTATCTTGTTGCAAGGCATTATGTATGTGAATTATGCAATGCCATGCTGTTTAGGCAAGCGTCATATATGTGAATTATATCATGCCGTCCTTTTTTTGTATTTCTCATTGCTTTTGTTGACAATGTTTGTATATTCAACTGCTCTTCCTGTGCATCAGCCATTTGAATTGGTGATGGAGAAATCTGGAGTGAAAACAAGGTCTTCAGAGCAGACAATGCTACCTGCTGAAGCAGATATCTTGCTGATTACAGATAGCTCTTCAAAGGAGGATTCAGAGGCAGATGACCAGTCCTATTATCCCCCTGAGGTGTATGCTCAAACTTGGCAGGGTTATATTACTCATATAATGCATATGTTGTATTGCAATGCTTAGTTTTTACATCATATACACAATATTGAATGCCATCTCCTTAGTTGACACATCATATATGCAATTGCCCTCTGCTCACTTCCTTAGTATATAAATCATATATTTGAATTATGTCATGCCATGATATTTACATAGACATCATGTATCTGAATTATGGCATGCCAACCCATTTTCTAAAGACATAATATAGTTATATCATCTCATCTAGTTTACATAGTCATCATATTTTAAATTATGACATTCTATCCGTGAATTATATCATGCCATCATGTTTCCATCGACGGCATGTTTGTGATTTATGGCATGCCAACCACTTTAATAGACACATCGTATAGTTATATCATGTCATCCTGTTTACATAGTCATCATATTTTGAAGTATGTCATTCTATCCTATTCAGTTAGCCATCATACATTTGAAATTGTGTCATGCTATCCTGTTTAATTAGCCATCATATATGTGAAATTATGTCCTGCTATTCTGCTTTGCTTAGACAACATAAATGTGAATTATTTCATGCCCTGTTTTCTTCCCTACTATCCATTGCACTGTCTATCTTACAATGTCTCAGACATTCAATTACTTTTCTTGTTTATCAGCCATTTCAATTGGAGGGAGTGATGGCGATATCGTGGGAGTAAAACACGGTCTTGAGAAAAGATCGTGCTACACGTCGATGCAGATAGAACCACGGTTGTACTTGCCAAGAATCAGCCCCACCACACATAACCCACACTCATGCAGATTGTACCCCTACCCGTTGGACAGAGAACCAGCTACACCCTTCTAACCCCAACCCCAGCAGATAGACACCCGGTTCCGTTGACACAAGACCGTCTCCACCACAAAGCACCCAAACACGAGCAGTTAGTAAGGCAACTGCAGTGCCCAAATCACGAGGACCACCACTCCGAACCCAAGTCAACGCTTAAAGCGGAAGAAGAATTGTTCTCGTGGTCAGGTTCCATAGCTATGGTTCATACTACTTTGCTCTTGCATCACTTGTATTTATGATACCAACCAATTTCAAATTTGAAGGATGCAATTGAAACTCCAATGGCGCAATGTATGTTTTAAACCTGTTTCTTCAACGTGTTTGGCTATTTGCTGTTGTAACTTGCTGTATGTTGATTTCAGTTTCAATTGAATAAACAGTTATGTTCTCATGCCATGCACATTACAAGTGTTGTTATTGCTGTGTAGTTTCCCACACTTATATTTTGTCTGTGCTGCTTTGTCTTAAGTAGATACGATTCGAACTGTATCAATCTTGATTTGGCAACATAAACTAGAATGATATAGACCATACAGTGACCATACTACATAGATATATGTTTGTTTCATGCTGTTATCCTGTCCACCTTACTACTGAACTGGTTTACCAAAATGAGTTTCATATACTACATTGTAAACCCGAGATGTGTTTGTTTGTTTCTCTGTTAGAACGCGGATAAAATGTTGGAGAAGAGTACCCTGTTATGCAATGGTAAAGGAAGTAATGCAAATAAGGTTCAAGATAGTGAGACATCCCTGTTGGTCTCCAAGAAAGCTGATAAAAACTATATTGAGGACACTGAGACAACCCCAAAGTCCTGTCTTGATGTAGTGTTCGAGTTAGTGGCTACCACAGCTGGCACCAGCTCTTCGAACTCGTTGCCTGAATCAGTTCGGCTTCTTGAGTCTCAACTTCAAGTTGAAAGACATCGATCAAATGTTATGCGACACGAAGCCAAAGGACTGAGGAAGTCCCTGCAGAATTAGATGCATACTTTCTGGTGCAACAGCAGGCGCTGGAGGACTTAAGCGCCAAACAAGAGAAAGTTAATAAGCTTGCTAAGCATCTTGCCAGCATTATGGGTACCTAGGATATTGTTTCTTGAGCTCTTCTGAAGTGGTTTCAGTTCTGGACTTGTTTTTCTGCGGCGTTTATATGCTGCTGTGTTCCCTATATTTGCACTTGTGGCGAACTTTGATGCCCAGTGGATGTAATATGTGTAATATCCGTGATAGCCTAGTGTAAGTTGCTTGCTTATTTATTTCCTTGTTGTCTTGTTTATTTGTTTGCTTGTAGTCAGTGCAGTTCTTTTTCTGCGGTTTGCTAGTGGCTGCAATAACCTATTTTTTAAAACTAGGTCACAATAACCATGGGCTAATATTCTATGTAGTGACACCGGACCTATGGGCCGTAGAAGCGATGGGCCTTCTACGGGCCGTATAAACAATGGGCCTTCGGGCCAGAGAAACAATGGGCCTTCTACGGGCGCAGAAACAATGGGCCTTCTACGGGCAGATCATCAATGGGCCTTATACGGGTATGATCGATTGGCCAAACATGGGCCAATAACGAGTCGCATTATGGCGTAAGCGGGCTAGAGTTGGAATCGTCCGTTCATGGGCCGACCATAACGGGCCATCATTAATAGGCCGTATTTCATGGCGCTATGAAAACGGCGTGTTAACGGACCACAAGCGGGCCGATCAGAACCACAGGCTGAATTTGGCCCATAAGCGAAAAATAGCGATGAACGGGCCATAAGTAAGCGAATCTTTGAAATGAGCCCAAGAATAAATGGGCTCGAGAAGGCGAAGATAACATGGGCTGGAAACAGCCCAATGGAATAACAGGCCCTCAATGGGTATAAAGTGATACACTGTTCATTACGGGTCAGTTTCACCACGGGCCGTTAATGGGTGTAAAGTAATACACTGTTCATTATGGGCCGTTTCACCACGGCCGTTAATAGGCCAAGAGTTACATAGGGCCTCATATGGGCGAAAGGCGTCATGGACCATACATGGGCCAAAAGTGAAAACGGCTGGAATCATATTGGTGGCCCAGATGACGCTCTTGGGCCTAATTCGGATAGGCGTAGCGGGCCTTGGGTTAGCGGGCTTTAAATGGGCTATATGCGAGCAGTCGTTAACGGGCTTTACATGGGCCAGCCGCCACCTTTGACCAAGTCAAATGGGCGCCTTTTCACGAGAATGGGCCTCTGTTGGGCGTGCCACGTGTCGGCGTATCATAGGCGCCTTCTTTCCAATGAGTGGATGACATCTGTCCCAGCGGTGAGCCGACCGTGTTTCCTCCAGCCAATGATGATTTTACACGTGGAAAATCCCCATTGGTCGGGCTGTCAGCGGGTTATCGGATATAAAACCTGACCCGATAGCTTAACGGCGTTCGTTACGGTGGATGCCGCGTGTCGGTCACCCTTGACGAAAGCACTTCGTGGACGCGATTTATCGTCATGGAAGTGGACACTTCGTGATGATAATTTTGGTAATGTCATGGAACACTTCCACGACAAAGACGGTATGACTATCTTGATTACATCATAAATTTGTCATGGATGTACATGCATGACAAAAAACGTGACCTACTGTGACAAACACGTATCATCATGGAAGTGTATTTTTTTGTAGTGTATGGCGCATTGCCGAGACCGGATACTTGTCCGGCACTCCTGAGAAGGCACCAGAAAACTAGCCTTCAGAGTGGTTCTATATAGACGACGTTCCCCTTCCGGATCCAGTCCAGACAGGTCTCCCCAAGTTCAGCAACGCCCCGCCAAAGGCACACCTAAGCTGGCACCCCCGGGGGCCTCATGAATAGGACACAAGGGAAATATACTCCCTGATGAGCAGGATAAAGCTACTAGCCAAATCCGGACTGAACATAGTTGAGGTCATGGCGATATGCATAAGGCATGGAGTGCGACCGCTTCAATATCGGGGGAAGCCCATGTGGCACTTCAACGGGGAAGACGACGCCACCCGCTGCGGCCGTAAGGGTCCGGACTCCGCTGCCGCTTTGGAAAGGATACTGTCCGATTTGTACAAAGGGGAAGAGGAGGAATTCCTTTGCATCAAAACGCGGGACGGATTCTCCATGTACAACCCCCCAGCATGGGTAAGTTGCCATTCTTTTCACTGCTTCACTTACTCGAGTACTCTTCTTGCTAAGATTTACAGCGATGCTTCCGAACAGGAACTAAGGAGGGTCGTATAAGGAATCTTCAGCCCCTCCCCATAGCCGGAGGACCCCGGAAGGGCCCGGGATCCGGGGTTCAAAGAAGACCCGGATATTGACGTGGAGCTCGTCAATGGCGTATTTTATCAAGCGACCTGGGATGGCTGTCGGAGTAAATGACCACGGGTAGCCTAGCCGGCTCCCCCAGGGGCTTCTGAAAAAATTACAAGGCAATCAAGCCAATCAAGTCATCCAACATCCAAGACGTTGGGCCGCCTTCCCCCGGCCGGCTGTCATCCATGCCGGCTGTCAGGAGGCGGCCTGGCCCCAAGACCCATAGAAGAAAGCCACGAGAGGGCCGGCTTCCAAGGAACCGGCTACCGGAGGGCCGACTCCGCGTTGCCGGTCACGAGAAGGCCGACTCCAAGGAGCCGGCTACCCCGCAGGCGGCCAAGGCCGTACCCTCAGAATCTGCACCCACATAACGGCGATGAGATGGGTGGCAACAGTGAAGCCTGCCACCCCCGCATCCCGGAGTGCGCGTGGCTACAGTGCGCCATACGGGGCAGCCATCACCCTTCCGGCACGGCACTGTTGCCATGTTGACTGTGATGTCACCCATGATAGGCTGTCTGTACTACCCGCAGGCGGCGGGTCCCCCCGGTCAGAGAGATGCTCAAAGGCGGCTCGGCCTCCCCCAGTCGGCCTGAGGCATGACCGGCTCCCCATAGCCGGCTCGATCCCTTCCTCGAAGGAAGCGCCTCATTAAGGAGACAAGACAAAGTGAGGCTATAGTAATCGCCGCCAAGGCGGCGGCACTGTAACCATGCTTACCCCGACAAAGCCCTCGTCATCAGGATCGAGGCAACAGTAACCAGCCCCCGACACAACCCTCAACGGTGGGGCCAGCCTGTCGACCAGGAAGCCGGCGGCCGGCGGGGCCCACCAGCCGGCGGGCCCCAGCCCGGAGAAGCCAGAAGCGGATGAAGACACCGACGGCTAGGGCCCACGCCTAGCGGATTACCATTGTACCCCAGGGGTAGGCCTATATAAACCCCAGGGGCACCCATGCAAAGGGTTGGACTCTGATAGTTTCAGACACCACGTAGAGGGAAGAAGAGAGCTAGCCGTGCCCTTCTTCTTCCTCACACCGAACAGCTCGAGGATCCTCTTGTAGCAACTTGTTCATCTAGTGATCATGCGGAGACCCCGCAGAGCAGCAGTAGGGGTGTTATCTCCATGGAGAGCCCCGAAGATGGGTAAGATTTGCCGGCGTGCATGTCTTCGCCTCATCCCGTTTCCAGGCACCGGCGACGTCTTATTGGCACCCACTATGATTAGCCACCCATTGGCATATGTCGCACCTACCACCCGACATTTGGCGCCCACCGTGGGGCCAGGTGCACCGTCGTCCGGAGACCTGTTCTGGACGGGAACCCTCTTCCTCCCCCGCGGGCGTACTCAAGCCGGCACGCCCGATTGCGCTTGCCCTGTCGCGCTGCAAGGCGTCGCTCACGCCTGCGCGGCGAGCTGCCTCGCCGACCTTCTGGGCGAGACTCGCATCTCCGAAAAGCCCGCATCCGACGCGGGCACCGGCTGCCTCGAGAGCCACCTCGTCAACCTCCTCGACCAGCTCCACCTCTCCAGCGAGCCCAGCTATGGACTTGGAGTCGGTTGGCTCCACCGACCCGATGCTTGTCGACTCCGACACGGCATCGCTCGATGCCTTCCCCACCAACGTCGTCATCTTCGACGACCCGCTCCCCCAAGCCGACAGCTGTGGCAGCGCCATCACCGAGGTGCTGGTCATCAGTCACGGCGGCCCCTCGGGTGAGAACGCCCACGACGCCCCGCAAGTGGCGCCGCACGACCTGTCCGCCCCTCTCCCGGCTGACGACGACGCCGAGGCACTGGAAGCGCGTCGCCTCGCCCTCCACGCGGAGGGCCGGAGGATAGCCTCCCAGAAACACCTCACCGAGGCCCACCAGCGCGAATTCGACCGCGCCGCCTTCGGCACGCCGCCTCCCGAAGGGCCGAGCCGACTCGGCATTGTCAAGAAACGCGGCGCAGCCATCGCCGACATGCTGGGCGTGGACCGCCCCGTCTATGCCACGCCCCTCGAAAACCTGCGCGCCGCCCGCAGCGGTAGAAAAGAGCTGAGCGGGCTAGGGCTGGCGAGGCTTCCCTACATGGCAAGGCGCATTCAGCAACTGATGGTAGCGGCCGCAGAGCGGCAAGAAGACAGCGCCAGCTGAAAGCCTTCCCCACGCCGAGAGCACGGCGCAGCGTCACACCGCCCGGCAGCGGCAACGCCAAGCGCAAGAAAAGCAGGCGGCTGCCAGCCGCAGCCGGACTCGGATCTCCATCGAGAGCGACGCGGAAGGCCGCCCTCGAGCCGTGGAACGGCGAGGCAACCCGCCCCCTCCTGCACCTCGCGGGGAAAGATATCCTACCCCGCCGCCCGTCACCCACCCGACTCTCAGCGGCCGACTCGGCCGCCGCGAAGGAGTCGGCGAAAATGACGCCCGCCACAGGATCGACTGCCTGGCGCGATCCCTGGTGTTGGAAGAAGAAGACAACGTCGGGCCGCCTTGCTTCGGCCCCCGCATCCGCGACGATCCCTTCCCCAAAGGGTTCTCGCTCCCGAGGGATACACCCAAGTATAACGGCTCCGTGAAGCCGGAGGATTGGCTGATCGACTACTCAACTGCCGTCAGCATAGCGAACGGCAAAAGGCGCGTCGCCGTTAAATATGTGCCCCTCATGCTTCAGGGCACGGCGCGAACCTGGCTCAACAGCCTCAAGCCGTACATCATCAACAGCTGGCTAGACTTCACCGAAGCCTTCATCCGCAACTTCACCAGCACCTACAAGCGGGCTCCCAAGCCCAGGCAACTCTCCTTGTGCGTACAAGGACCCACCAAGTCGACTCGCGACTACCTCACGCGTTGGGCCGAGCTCCGCAACTCCTGCGACGGTGTAACGCCCCGGATTCGATGCGCCAGGTGTCCGTCAGTTATTCACCGTCTTTGCCATGTCATTTGCTTGCGTGTTGCACTTTGCCATGTCATCATCTGCATTTCATATCATGTCATCATGTGCATTTCATTTTGCATACGTGTTCGTCTCATGCATCCGAGCATTTTCCCGTTGTCCGTTTTGCAATCCGGCACTCCTATGTCTCCGGCGCCCCTTTTACCTCTTTTAGGTAAAGCGGGTGTTAAACTTTCTCGGAATGGCCCGAGGTTTGTCAAGCGGACCTTGGTATAGCACCGATGAACCGCTTTGTCAAGTTTCGTGCCATTTGGAGGTCGTTTGATACTCAACGGTTAACGGGTAACCGTAAAATCCTCCTTCTCTTTGCAGCCCAACACCCTTCCAAAGTGGCCCAAAACCCAGCAAACTCCCTCCATGCTCTCGATTAGTTCGATCATGATCGTGTGGCGAACACCGCACCTCATTTGGACTCTCCTAGCTCCCTCTACCTATAAATGTAGCCTCCCCCCGAAAATTCGCGGATGAATTCCCCCCGAAACCCTAATTTCTCCTCCTCTCGCCCGCGGACATGTCCGCCTCGCTGAGCGAAACCCGCCACGCGCCACCAATCGGCGGCCACACCTGTCCCGCCCGCCGTCCTCGCGCCGCTGGCCCTGAGGCCAGGGGCAACCCGCCCGCCAGCGAGCCCGTCGTCGCCCAGCGTTCGCCGCCGCGCGCACGCGCCGCCCGCCCATCGCTAGCGGTGGACCTCGCCGCCGACCACCGCCCTTCGCCGTCGCCCGTCCAGCCGCGGGCGGAGAGCTCGGCGCCAGATCGACCTCGCCGGCGCCCGCGCCTCGCCTCGCCGGTTCGGCAGCCGCCGCCTCCATGGTGCCAGCGCCCGAGCAGCAGCTCCTCCCGCGCGCCGCCGCGCCGCCGCCGCCGCCGCCCGCGCCTCGTCCCGCGCCGCGCCGCCCGCCTTCGACAGCCGGCGCCCGCGCCGCCGCCGGCGGATCCGGCGGATCCGGTCCGGCCACCTCCCGCGCCTCCCGAGCCTCCCGGCCTCTTCCTCCTCGTCTCCGTGACGAACTCCGGCGAGATCCGCGCCGCTTTAAAATCCGTGCCGAAGGTTGACTTTCCCCCTGAAATCTACTAAGTCCTGTAATTTTTTTCATCATGTTGCCATGTTCATCGCGTCATAACTCTGCATCCGTAGCTCTTTTTCGTGCGTGTAATATGTCAAATTGTTCGTCTCGACGAGTACATGATTTCATTCGATTGCATCGTATTCATGTGAGTTCATCTTGATGCCTGAATCTTCGTTGCAAGAGTGCTATGTGATGTTGGTTTCAGATTCTTATCAGAACATGCACTTTTGTCATTTTTTCCATGATTGATGTGTGCACCCTATGAACTTGAGTCCTACATGTGTTTTGTAATATGCCATGCCATCTTTACAGGGGTGTATGCCATGTATTTTTGTGATCTCTGTGGTGACTAGCACAAGCATGCAAACTAGGCTTCATGATGTTATGATATTTTTATGCCATGTAAACTTGATGCTACAGAGAGATCCATGCTTATTTTGAGATACTTCAGTAAGGATGTTTTGAACATATGGTTATTCTCTATCCATCCATGCCCTTGTTTGCAATTATGGAGTGCCATAGCTTGAGTCAATCGAGCTCTACTTTTGCTATAAAATGTTTCCTGGCAGGTTGTTTACATGTTATTCAATTTTGCCAAGGTTGTTGTAGTTGATCCGTGTATGCTATGATGTTGTTCTTGCCATGTATAGCTTCTATGCCATGTCTTCTTACTGTGAGTTGCCTTCCCATGCAAACATGCCTACTTATTGTTGTTCCTGCCATGTATGAATCTGTCATATAACTTGCCATGTTTACATGGGTGTCATCATATTTTCTGATCCTTTTTGGCTTATGGTCAGTAAGGGACTTTTGATCTATGCTTTGAGTAGAATCATGCCATGCCTTTGTTTGCCATGATGAGTTCCTGTAACATGTTGTTTGATAGCTCTAAACATTGCAACCTGATGTTATTTCTGCTAAAGTCTGAAACTGTTATTATTTGCAATCTTGCCATGTGTGTTTGAGCATGTTCTAGTGATTTCTGGAGATAGTTCAGTGTTCATGTTTTGTAATGCTTTACCTGTACATCATGCCCATGGCTTTTGTTATTATGTTAAGGTGCTGTAGCAAGTTGTTTTGATGCTTGCAATATGCCTAGTTGCTGTTTTGGGCAGATTGTTGCTATAACTTGTATAGGGTGTATGTGTTAAACCGTTGCTCCGTTTTGAGTGTGCTCTATATGAAACTTGCTTGATTTTGCATGTATCTTCATATTATCATGTTGCATTCACGTTTTGAGGTGTTTGCTTGATGTTTGGGTGCATTTTGCACCAATGCCTTGTTTAACTTGTTTTGCTCATATCTTCTAGGCCGTAGCTCCGAATCTAATGAACTTTATATGTAACTTGACTAGAATTTCGTGTAGATCATCTTGGTGCCTCTTAACTTGCTGTTTAACAACTTGAACATAAGGTTTATTCAGATCTGGACCAATTTCGAAATTTGCATATGAGGACTTACCGGAGTTGTTATATGTTGTTTCTGGCCTCATTTAAACTTGCTTTGATGTGTTGCTCTTGTTTGCATCATCTTTTGCCATGAGTAGCTTCATGTAGCCTTGGCATGCATCATGCTTGTTGTGCATCATGTCTTGTTTATGTGTGGTGTGTTTATTATGTTGCGTGCTTCTTCTTGTTAGTTCCTGTTTCGTTGCGATCGTGAGGATTCGTTCGTCTACGCTTGGTTCGGCTTCATCCGTTCGTCTTCTTCATGGACTCGCTCTTCTTCCTTGCGGGATTTCAGGCAAGATGACCGCTACCCTGGATCTCATTACTATCATTGCTATGCTAGTTGCTTCGTTCTATCGCTATGCTGCGCTACCTATCGCTTGCCCTGTCACTTGCTGCTCAAGCCTGCCAATTGCCATGAACCTCTAACGTTTGACACCCTTCCTAGCAAACCGTTGTTTGGCTATGTTACCGCTTTGCTAAGCCCCTCTTATAGCGTTGTTAGTTGCAGGTGAAGATGAAGTTTGTTCCTTGTTGGAACATGGAGATGCTATTCCTTGTTGGAACATGTTTACTTGTTGGGATATCACAATATATCTTATATTATTAATGCATATATATACTTGGTAAAGGGTGGAAGGCTCGTCCTTATGCTTGGTGTTTTGTTCCACTCTTGCCGCCCTAGTTTCCGTCATATCGGTATTATGTTCCCGGATTTTTGCGTCCCTAACGCGGTCGGGTGATTTATGGGACCCCCGTGACAGTTCGCTTTGAATAAGACTTTTCCAAAGAAGGCCCAACCTTGGTTTTACATTTGCCTCACCTAGCCCTTTTTCCCTTGGGAGTCGCGCTCAAGGGTCATCGTATTACCCCCGGACCAGTGCTTCTCCAAGTGCTGGCCCAAACCGCGATGTCGATGTCCGCCCTGGCAATCAGGGTCAATGCCAACCCGACGTCTTGCTCATCCGGTGTGCCCTGAGACCAGATATGTGCAGCTCCTATCGGGATTTGTCGGCACATCCGGCTTTGCTGGTCTTGTTTTATTCTTGTCGAAATGTCTTTTAGCGGGATTCGAGACTGATCGGGTCTTCCGGGAGAAGGAATATCCTTCGTTGATCGCGAGAGCTTATCATGGGCTAAGTTGGGACACCCTGCAGGGGTTTGAACTTTCGAAAGCCGTGCCCGCGTTATGTGGCAGATGGGAATTTGTTAATATCGGTTGTAGTAAACTTGAAGCAAACTCTTCTAAAATACACCAACCGTTAATGCGTAACTGTGTGTCTCTTTTCGGGTTGATCGAGAGGAGAACACGGTTTCGGGTTATGTTTGACGTAAGTAGGAGTTCAGGATCACTTCTTGATCATTACTAGTTGACGACCGTTCCTTTGTTTCTCTTCTCGCTCTCATTTGCGTATGTTAGCCACCATATATGCTTAGTCGCTGCTGCAACCTCACCACCTTACCTCTTACCCATTAAGCTTTTCTAGTCTTGATACCCATGGTAATGGGATTGCTGAGTCCTCGTGGCTCACAGATTACTACACCACCAGTTACAGGTACAAGTTGCGATGATCATGACGCGAGAGCGATGCTTGCTTGTCTTGAGTTCTTCTTACCTTCTTCGATCGGGGGATAGGTTCCGGTCGGCAGCACTGGCTAGCAGGGTGGATGTCGTTTGAGCTTCTGTTTATGTTTCATCCGTAGTCGGATGTTGATCTTGTATATGATGTTGATGTATTCTTGTGGCATTTGTGACTTATGTATGTATCCCCATCTATTACGTAATGTTGATGTAATGATATCCACCTTGCAAAAGCGTTTCAATATGCAGGTCTATCCTTGGTGGGACCTTCGAGTTCCTTTTGGATAGGGTCGCATATTGGGCGTGACAGAGGGGGTGCACGAGGTTCAAGCGATAGAGTACTTCACCGCCGGGTGCCGAGAAGGCACCCTCCTCAAGCACAAGCCTCTGCGACGAGCCGGCTACCCTAGACGAATTACTTGTCATCGCCGACAAGTACGCCACTGCCGACTCATCAATGAAGACCGAGCTCCGGGTAGACGCCGCCGGGAAGGTACTCAACCCGGCTCCCAAAACGCCGGCTGGCGACTCTAGCCGACGACCGTACCAGCACGACAACAAGCGCAAGCGCCCGATGCCGCCGGTGGCCACCGTCGAAGACGAACAACCTGAAGGGTGGCCCGCGCCCAAGAAGCCGAAGGGCGGCAGGCCGGCTTGGCAGCCGGCTTTCTCCTACGAGCAAGCTCTTGACGCCCCATGCAAGTTCCACAGCGGCGCGAAGCCGTCCAACCATATAACCCGGAAGTGCCACTGGCTCACCCGAATCACCAAAGGCGAAGGGTTGGTGCCACCTCCGCCCACAGGACAGCCGCCTCCGGCTCCCCAGCAGCCGGCCGCTCGACCAGTAGTCGGGACCGTTCAAGACGAGTTCCCCGACGAGGACGCCGCCTACGTCGTCTTCACGAGCCAGCCCGAAGACTGGCGCAGCCGGTGCCTACAACACCAAGAAGTCAATGCAGTTGCCTGCAACAACCCCGAATACATGCACTCGGTCGAGAGGCCCTTCATTGTGGAGCCGGGCCGACCACCCGAGGTGATGCCGCCCCGTGCATCTCCTACGCATTGGTTTTGGAGGCAACCCTAGCAACGGACAAGCTTCCTGTTCGATTGTCCC